>WUAM01000431.1:122500200-122608038 GCA_024336885.1 Actenoides hombroni
ATATTATATAAGAACTTTCTCATGGATAGTTTACATCCAATTCAAATGTTCCTATGCAAGTGTATGCCTTACAAACATGATCATTTTCCTCCAAAGCTCTTAGAACATAGACATCTAAAGCAAACTGTTGTGGCCTTCTGTTTAGTCCTATGAATAATTGTTTACGTATCAATACATTTCTTTTTTCTTGAGGAAATTACTCCAAAGAAAACTGCAAATAAATAGTATTAGAAATAACTATCGTCATTTTCTTCAAAGGCATTGAACACAAATCTTTAAACTCAAATGTAGTTACCAGAGAGAGATCAGTAGTTACCAAAGAAATTAGTGTCATACCCCATCTTTTAGGTCTATGCACTTGTTGGGCTGGAGATACTAAGTTGAAGCTTCAGGAAGACAGTTTGTTGACAAGGTTCCTGTTTATACACATCCCCTTTCAGGAAAATTTAAACAGATTAGGTTTTGGGGTTTTTTTGGTTTGTTTTTCTTTTGCTTTTGGGGAGTTATGTTATCCAATCTACTCTTTCATGGAATATGAATGATTAATTAGGTGATAGCCAAGAAAAAGCATGCTTTCCTTTTGACTGCTACAGCCAGTGGATGAGCCTTCTACAAATAATTAAAATTCCCACTCAAAAATAAAAATAGGAAAGAAAAACATACTTCCTGCCACCTTCTGTATTTTGTGAGACATGTAATTTTAGCAAAAATAAACCCAAAATTCAGAGTTTATTTTGGAAAAAAAACAACAACAAACCACTGTGACCCAGGAGACAACAGCAAATGTCATAGTGCATTATAAGTTATTAATAAGCATAAGTTCTGCCTGCTATATGAGAGACATTGAGATGCTGTAGTGGGTCCAGAGAGAGGCAATGAAGCTGGTGAGGGGTTTGGGGAACACATTTTGGGAGAAGCAGATGAGGGAACTGGGATTGCTTAGTCTGAAGAAGAGGAGGCTGAAAGGAGACCTTATCACTCTCTACAACTACCTGTGAGGAGGTTGTAGTGAGGTGGGTGTTGGTCTCTTCTCTCAGGTAACTAGTGATAAGATGAGAGAAAATGGGCTTAAGTTGTTTCAGGGAAGTTGGGGGGTTTTTTTGCATTTTAGGAAAAATTCCTTTACTGAAAGAGTTTTGAGGCATTGGAACAGACTGCACAGGGAGGTAGTGGTGTCACCATCCCTGGAGGTGTTCAAACTATGGGTAGATGTGACATTTCAGGGCATGGTTTAGTAGTCATGATAATGTTGGGTTGACAGTTGTACTTGATGATCTTCGTGTTTTTTTCCCAACCTTTACGATTCTATGTGTGCATGTATTTTGAAAATGTATTGTTTGGTTACATCAGTGCAGGAGACCCAAGATACCCAAATGTGCTGTTAGAACTCTGCATTTGTGCCTGTGATGTACTGCATCAGTTAAAGTACCACACTGCATGGCGAAAGAGCTGTTAAGAATTTAGCAATCACTTTTGTCCAATTTTGTGATGTCCTAGCAATGCTGCAGGAACTCATAGGAGCTAAATGACACCTCTATAGCAGGAAAATATGCAAGCCATTTTTTTCCCGCTCATTTCCTTATGAGTCTATGAACAACTCTGGTTCAAAATTTCCTTTTTCTCTTTCCTTGTATATTAAGACAATGAGATCTTTTACCATATGATGGAATTGTCATATAACTCTGGTGTTTCAGTAGCTTTCCATTTTTTAATTTACTTTGTCCATTGATGTTTTCAACTGTTTTTCCTTATCATGGCTGCATTTCAGTTACTGAAGAAATTACGAAAAGGCAAGCCATTCTGTTTTCTTCCTTTTTACCCCACTGGTAACATTCTTTTTCAATACCCTCCATATATTGAGGAAAAAACAGATCTTGTTAAATGTGTACTTTGCAGACCACCTTTCACTTTATGAACAGATCGCCTGCTGGCTTTACAAGAGGAGCTCATACTTCTGAAGTAACAGCCTCATTGGGACATGCATTAAGTTCTTACATTCTTCCATACTCAAACCAGTCTGGTCTTGGTAACTGCACTTTATGATTACCTCATCTATCTCATGACATTTCATGTCAGATCTGAAAGTACAGCTATTGTAAGTTTCTTGCTCAGTGGCATTAACCTCAGAACTGAAGATGACACACTGTGTAATCTCTTATGTACTTTGGAGCTCTCATTACACTGGTTTTCTGTCCATGCACAGTAGTAGTTCATTTTCCTTAGCAGCACAAGACACAGCTTTAATATCCCTGAGTGATTACAGCTAGTGAGATTAGACACAAAAGAGTGTTTTAAAGTGACATTGTCAAGTGCACTGTAGTACTTTAAAAATATGTTCATAGAAGGACATGTACATAAAAGGATAAAAAACCAAAGTCGGAAGCAATCAATTATAAAGATGATGAAGAATCGCAAGTACATGCTGTATTTCAAATAACCTATCAAATATTTGAAAACTTAATTCATAGTCAACAGTAATACACCATGATGTGTACAATATACAAAAAACCTGCATATTATACAGGGAAATCAATTAAAGATTTTAACCATTACGGTAAAGGAAGTTAGCGGTTAACATTTCTTGTGAAGTTGCCTAAAAATAGTCCGCTCCAGTTGGAAAATGGAAAAGACACAGGCATTACAAAAATAAAATATTTAAAAATATTGTGCCTTTCTATAATCATATTTAAATAATCCTTGAATAATCTGCACATTTACATATATTTTAGCATGAAAAGTGCTGTTGAAATTCATTTAACCTATGATCTATTGTGGAGTTCTATACTCCAAACCAAAAGCATTTGCTATTATACTTGAGGAATTTGTAGTATTCATTAGAAAGAGAGGGCTTTTTTTCCCCTCATTCGAGTTTTGAATATGTTTCCTATCCATTCTAGTTTTAAAATGGTTTTGTGAACACTGAATGTTGGGCGATATTTATGAATTGTTTGCAGCAAGTAGATTATTGATTATTGTGCACTCTGAATCTGCTTTTGCAGTGTTTGACAGGTCAACCAAGAACACAGAGCATGTTGTTTTCCCTCTTTAGCAGTAGTAAGAAGGGTACTTCAGAAAAATGGCTGGTTATGCTCACGTGCCTGTTAAGAAATGCTCATAAACTTGCTATTGATTTATATAAAAGTGGCTGAAATATCAAGTAATGCTGAACTTCCTGGCATGTACATGAATACTTTTATTTCTGCCATGGTCAGAAGTTGTATTCAGTCAGTACAAAGACTACAGTGGACACTTGGACAAGGGCCTACTTGTACAACTACATTATGTCAGTCTTTATAGAAGCTTAATCCAATGACAGAAATTCAATATTTTAATAACTGTTCAATACTGCTATTGATTAATTTCACTTTTTTCCAACAGTCATTACTCTCCTTCAACTTGGATAGCACCAAAGAGGGGCTTTAACTATTTCAATCTACAGGCAGAGGTTTAAAATCTCTGATGTGCTTCTTGATTTACTGTCAGTATCTTTTTCAACTGGTATAGTGAAAAATCTTGTCTTGATGATCTTCCTGGCAATTTCTAAATGATTTAAACGTACTTAAGCAACATCCAGTTCAAATGTGCATTTACATGAAACAAAAATTAAATGGAGAAGCCAGTAAAGGTTTATTAATTAGTCACTTCAGACAGAGGTGATCCCAGTTTATTATGCTACTTATTATAATAATCAGTATGGTTATAGATTTCCTGAAGTTGTATAAGTGTAAGAAGGGTGTTGAATTGTCATTTAAACAGAAATCCTCCATCTAAAGTATATGTATCTATCTTGATGGATTGATTTATTTATATTTTCTAATTGGCTTTTTAGAAGATCTTCCATTAATTTTCCTGCCCAGGCCAGGTTTAATCTAAGGACTGGAGAACTTTTGACTTTCAAAAATAAATAAGTAAAAATAGTTGTCTTTTGAAATAGAGGTTTTTTGCTTTTCTGTTACAGTGCCAGTTACTAGATATATTGGATTGTTTTTTTTTCTTTGTATGGAAAGCAGAATGTCAAAAGGTCTTGGGTGAATTTTTTCTTTTCTTCCCCCCCCGCCATCTTTTTTTAACTTCAGTTATCCTTCTTATGTAGTTAATCATCCTTCAGACCTTTCACAGGCTTTCTGGCATTGTCTGTGAATTGTTCTTGGTGCAGAATACAGGTAGTTTCTCATGGCTCAGTTCTGTCAAAGGAGCAAACTTAGAAAATCCCTCAGTGTCACAAACACTAAGCAGCACAATTGTAAAGCAACTTAGTAATCAAATGGTGACATGTGTGACTTGCAGGTAATTAACACTGCCATAAAATTCCTGCACTGAATATTAAAGGAAAATTTGAAATATTTTAAACGCGATTAATGTAGCACAGTAAACTTAGGTAGGACTGCCAGCTGCTGTAAAATCTGACAGGAGCTGTGGGGACAGCTATAATCCACTATTGTTTGAAATTTCATCTCTTCAGATTTTACAAATTCTTGAAACTGTATTTCAGTCCAGTAAAATACAATGAATTTGCTTCCATAAACTGGTTTGCCATTCCAATCAGTAACCTTATGGACAATAACACACTCTCATCAGCTGTTCATCTGATTGTTACTCTTATGTTACTGTTATTTTAGCTGAGTTAACAGGGGAGTTAGCAACATCATATTGGAAGACGTGGCATCTCATTCTTGCAATGAGAAAACATTACACCAGGCAAGAGAGTGCTTCTCCAGAACAATGCCAAGTGCGCCTCCTCCATGCTATAATAGAGTGGGAAGAACAGAAGTTTGAGAGGGCTCTTCTGCCTAGCATACAAATATGTGACAATACTCAGTAGTAATTGATGAACCAAGCAAATAGTGTTTGAAAAGACAGCACACATTTAGCATCACAGTGATGAAAGCAGCAAGATGTGATGGGTTGTCCATTGCTGGCATCAAAATTGAGTCTCTTCCTGCAAATGTTCTGGCTTGAACAGGAAGTCCCACATCTTGTGTAATGCATTTGTAATAGTTTTCATTTGACCTAGGTTCCTTGAAAGATACGATTTTCTGCTTCATTTTGCTAAATTTGTTACCTTTGAGTCATTTCCTTTTGGGGCAGCCATGTTTGAGTTAACACATAAAGCAGTCAGTGACTATTTTTTAATCTTTAGTTTCTAAGATTTAGCTATTAATTTCCCTTTCATTATTTAATAACTTAAATAATTTAAGTATCTAAAATTTTAAATACATTATTTATAATGTATTACATTCTCTGATGTTCCATCATTTTCATCCAACAACTTCTCATACTGCTGAGACATAATATCTTCAATTTTATGGCTAATTCTAGCTACATGAGATTTGACGAGTGAAATGGTATTTAATTAAAATTATTCTCCTGTCTTGCCTCTAACATAGCAAAATTCTAGTCTCATGTTTGCCACAGTAAGCACTGTATAGGTCTCTCTCTCAATACAGTGATCAACTGTGCTCTATAAAGCACATAGTGATTGTATATGGAATAGTTTCTTAAGAACTAAATGCTGATATTAAATCCTGTTTGAAGTTTCTGTATTTTTTGTTATTGATAGATATTAGATATTGTTTTGATAGATACTAAATTTGCATATTCTTCAAGCAGAGGAAGAATCTGATTGAAGTATCTTGAAGGAAGTATTGCTGTTGATGCAGTAAGAGTTCTTCATGTTAGATGCTTGCTAGGGAATTTCAGTGTAAACCAAGAGTGTAAGAACAACTAGGCTTCCAGACTCCACTGTATCTGCACTTCAGTGTTGAAACCCAGTTGAAATTTGGAGGCTACAGACTGAAAGAATTATTGTATGGACTCTAAGTAACAAATGTTTGCTTGGTATAAAAATACTGTCTATGTATTTATTAGGGTGTGCAGAGACTGTAATTTGTCTTTCTGCTGTGGATAGGCTAGAAGGTGGGCTTTGCTAATACCATACTACGGGGAAAAATAACTAAATAAAAAAGATAATACAGACAAATCTTTCATGAAAGAGGTTTGGCCTTAAATCAATGCTGAAAATATAATGAACAAGTGATATACATGATGTCAGAAGGTTACCCTTTAATGTAATATCTGATGGTGCAAATAAATAGGAATCAAAACAGAATTTCCAAACACTTTTTTTTCTTCTTAAATTAAAAAAAACCCCACCTAACAACAAAAACAAAACCACAACAAAATTCCCCCCCTTTTTTGTTTTGTTTTTTTTTAACTTGCCACCTCATGACTCATAGGAGTTTTAATACATATTAAGCATACTGTATACGAAAAAAGAAATTGCTGACCAGCTGAGACCATGTATACCAAATTTCAGCCTGAAGTGAATTTGACAGCTGAGTTATTGCAGGCAGTGCTGTAATAACAACATTACCACCCTGACTGGTTACATACGTGGAGTATTCTTTACACAGGAACTTATTTGCAATTCAGAACTGAGCTTGAACTTTAAGCAGAAGTGAAATAGATTACAGCTTCACAGCAATATGCTGGAGCAGTTTTTCAGTGGTTCAGGAAACCTCTTGCTCAAGCCTGCTCTGAGACTTAAAGGAGGCTCTTTCTGGAGAGGTCACCCCTCCCTTTGATATTCTAAAAATCACCTTTGCCTGTGATTATCTGAGGAGATGCTTTTTGCCTTCAATATGTAGCTCAGTGAACTAAATGGAGCAAATGCACTGATTTATGAAAGTTCCCAGGGAAGAAGCCCAAACTACCTTCTAAAAAGTCATCTTTCTTCCTTGCACATCTACTTGCAGACTGAGCAACACACTTCAAATTATACATATTGACAGGAGTATTTTATTAGAGTAAAAGAACACTGTTCCAGAAAATCGGCTGAATTGGATAGTCATTGTTCTAATGCTGCAATCTTGTCCCTTCCCTTCCTCCCCAACCTCTCCACCACTGGTTGTGAAATCATATTTTTGTGTGACTAACAAACTGTTATGACTTTTTTAGTCCTTTACCTCCTAGAATTAGGAAATTTTAGCATAGACTAAGAGAGCCATTGTAATGCTGCAGGGACCAACTGCCCTTGATACAGACAGCCCCTTGCAACACCCTTAATTGTAGCTACACTGAAAGAGATTCCTGAATTTAGATAAGGTAAGAATCTGTTACACTTTCCTTTTTCTAGAAATATAAAGTGCCTTTTATGATGATGAAACACTGGCAGAGAGAGGAATTAATGTGGGATTCACTCTCATCAATTGCATAGCAGTATCCGTCTTAAAGATAAATGCATATGATAATGGTGCTTTGGTGCAAAAATAACTGCATACTGCTATTTTATTTTTTAATTTATTTTTTTCAGTCCTTATCCATTTCCAGGATTCCATTCACAAAACTCAGTTCTTTCCATCATTTATGGAAATGAAAATGCAGCCTCTTTGAACAGTCTGTGTACTTCTGTATACTTGCTTATCAGCAACTTTGTTAATTTGTTATCTGGGAATTTGTGTGACCCTCATCTTGCCATTGGAATGAATGTTAGTTTTGATTTCATGCCTTTGACTGTTATACTTGCTGCATGAGTTACACGAATCCTAGATTCTAGAGTGATGATGAAAATAAATTGGTGAGGTCTAGCTAGCCTATAGTCCTAACACAGAACTATAAGGATGGAAAAAAGCCATATAGAATACCCATTTTTCTAAATGGTTATCAATTAAGGTATATATGAGGTCAGGAATTCTTAGAAAAAGAGTATATGCTTAGATAATTAAAAGCAGGATTATAATGCTTACACACAATAGCTGAATTAAAATTTCTTCTGGTATCTCTTGTTTTTAAATGCTTCATTTTGGAAACAAGGTATTGCTAGCATACACTGTTGGCTAATACTATATACAGGGAAGAGCAGTGTGTTCTGGGACATGCAGAAGTGTGGGCTTCTTCAGGATTTAAAGGAGTGGTGTTTATTATGCCCCTGGAGTTTTTAATTTAGCATAAAAAACCACACAGAATGAAAGCCTTTCTACGTGACCTTGATGATGTGCTGCACCTTTTGAACCACAAAGTATAAACTAAAGATGTGTAGGTGCTAGGTCAAAAGATTCTGATATAATGTAATACCACGCTTAATAGATGGGTCTTGGTGTATGTTTTATACTAGAGCAACTTAGGTAGTAAAACCAGTTTTTTAAAAATCAGTTTGTATCTAGCAAGCCATTTGTCAGGTGTTGCGCTTTTGTTGTGAACATGGCAAGAAAAAACTGCAAATAAAACATCTGGTTGGTGGGTTTTGGGGTTTTTGTTGTTTGCTGGTTTGGGGTTGTTTTTTTGGTTGTTTGCTTTGTTGGTGTTTTGTTTGGGGATTTGTTTTGGTTTTGTTTTTTTTTTAATTACAAATATTGGTTTAATATGATCCAGTTCCCTCTAGAATTACCACAAAGGATTTATCCTGTGGATAAATGGCTGTCCTCAACTTATGCTGTATAGGACTCATTTGTTTCTGAGGTAGCATTAAATCATTATCTTATTCTACACACATGTGTGCTGAACCCAGTTTATATCATTATTCTCCTCTTCTTTTCCCTGGTTATGGAATGTCTCTTCAGTAAAAGGCAGTGGTAAATCCCATCCAGAATTTGACTTTCTGTCATTACCAAAAGGAGCATTTGGCAAGCTCTGAGCTCACTTCAAATTTTATTTAATTTATTGGAGTTATACTATGATCATTGCAGAGGTGATACACTTGGGAGCATTAGTACACAGACAAATTATAATCTCTTGTACATGTTTTACTCCAGTTACACGTGACTAGAATTAAATAGCAAATATTGCTACAAATCAATTACTACCTGATTGTATTTTGTAACTGGTCTTCAATGAAGAACTATTGATTTTCTTTCGAAGTTCTGCATTTTTACTAATTCATCCATGGGGCTCTATTCAGAGAAAACTAAATGATAAAATTATACATATTGAAAGAAGCATTATTTTAAGACTCTGCTGAAAAGTGGATTAAAATGTTTATCTTGGGATTAACACTATAGCGTTCAAGGCTCTCATGGGTTTAGTTAAATACTTGATATAACTGATCCATAAATTTAAATTCCCTACTGCTTCTCATAAATCAAAACTGTAAAAATACACTTGTGAAAATAGTAACCTACTTTGTATCAAAATTATCTGTATTCAAATTGAATCAGAAAAAGCAAAGCTAAATTCACTTGGGGGACTATTATGGCTAGAAATGTTTGGTAAGTCACAGGATCAGTAAGAATATTGTGAATTAAATGATCATTCATAATTAATGAAAACAGCTTTGGGAGACTCAGTATTCAGAATCCGTCAAGGAGGACCCTACCCTCTTCTCAGGTCCCTAAGTAGTATTTTCCTGTTTTCTGTGTAATGCACTGTAAGATCTGAGGGGTTCTTTGCACGAATAATTATTTTTTGGCTGGCCCTTGTTGTTAGGCAAGGGGACCAACCTCCAGTAGCAACAAAATACAGTAATCTGTGCCACAAGATGTTCCTTATGTGGTAGAAGCCATGTAGGCACATAAGTTATGTAAGTCCTTCCAAGAAGGACTTTGAGGTGCTGGAGCATGTCTAAAGAAGGACAACCAAGTTGGTGAAGGGTCTAGAGAATAAGTCTTATGAGGAGCAGATGAGAGAACTGGGATTGTTTAGTCTGGAGAAATGGTGTCTCAGAGGACACTTTATCACTTTCTACAACTACCTGTAAGGAGGGTGTAGTGAGGTGGGGGTCAGTCTGTTCTCACATGTGGCAAGTAATAGGACAATAGGAAATGGCCTCAAATTGTTCCAGGGAAAGTTTAAATTGGATATTGGGAAAAATTTCTTCACTGAAAGTGTTTTCAAGCACTGGAACAGTCTGCCCAGGGAGTTGGTGGAGTCACTATCCCTGGAGGTATTCAAAAGATGTGTAGATGTGGCACTTAGGGACATGGTTTAGTGGTAACCTGGCAGTGCTGGGCTAACAGTTGGACTTCATGATCTAAAAGGTCCAACCAAAATGATTCTGTGATTTTTGTATAACATAACTGTAGCTATTCCCTGTGGTGGATTGACATTGGCTGGATGCCAGGTGCTTACTAAAGCTACTCCATCAAAGCTACTCCCTCTCCTCAGCTGGAAAGGGGAGAGAAAATAGAATAAAAGGCTCGTGGGTCAGCATGTGGACAGGGAGAGATCATTCACCGATTACCATCACAGGCAAAAGAGACTTGACTTGGGGAAAATTAGTTTAACTTATGACAAATCAAATCAGAGTAGAATAATGAGAAGTAAAACCTGAATCTTAAAACACCTTTCCTCAATCCCTTTCTTCTTCCTGGGCTTAATTTCACTTCCAGTTTCTCTACTGGGAGTTCCTCCCCATCAATGATGCAGGGGGACAAAGAAGGTGGGTTGCGGTCAGTTCATCACATGTTATGTCTGTTGCCCCTTTCTCGCCATGGGTAGGACTCCTCATATCCTTCCCCTGCTCTAGTGTGGGGTCCCCCCATGGGAGACAGTTGTCCATGAACTTTTCCAGTTTGAGTCTTTCCCATGGGCTGTAGTTCTTCACAAACTACCTTGGTGTGGGTCCATTCCACAGGGTTTAGTCTTTCAGGAACAGACTGCTCTAGTGTGAATCCCCCCACAGGGTCACAGTTTCTGCCAGCAAACCTGTTCCAGTGTGGGCTCTTCTCTTCATGAGGCCACATGTCCTGCCAGCAGCCTTATTCAGGCATCTGCCTGCTCTGGTGTGGGGTCCTCCCCAGGCTGCAGGTGGATATCTGCTTCACTGTTAACCTCCATGGGCTGCAGGGGAGAAGCCTGTCTCACCATGGTCTTCACCATGGGCTGCAGGAAAATCTCTGGTCCAGCATCTGGAGCACCTCCTCCCTCTCCTCCACTGATCTTGGTGTTTGCAGAGTTGTTTCTCTTTCACATATTGTCACTCCTCATTCTGGCCACAGTTGCTGTTGTGCAGCAACTTTTATCTTTTCTCAAATATCTTGTCACCATGTTGCTACCACTGTCACTAATGGCCTTGGCCAGAAGTGGGTCCATCTTGGAGCTGTCTGGCATGAGCTCTCTTGGACGCAGGGGAAGCTTCTTGCAGCTTCTCACAGAAACCAACCCTGTAGCCCCCTTGCTACCAGAACCTTGCCATGCAAACCAAATAGATTCCCACAGTGCAGTTTCATATTGTGTCAAGATATGTAGATATGACAAACATTTAGAGAAGCACTTTTCCATTTATGATTGAATGACATCAATTCTCAGTGGTGCTGGTAAATCCTGTGAGACCAGACTGGTAGGTCTAGAGAGGGAGAATGGTCTGCAGTGCTGCTGCAGTAATTGGAAAAAGGCTGGCAAGGTTGGACTCCACAGGCAGTCTATCATTGCTGTGCAAGCACCAACAGAATAGCTAACTAAACTGAGAGAAAAAGCATGCCTGAGGGGTATTTAAGGGATTGCTAGAGGAGGAACATGTATTTGCTTCTTGTCTGTTCAAAACAATACTGGAAAACAGCCTTTCAAGAAGCTTTTCCTCTTAGACCTCTAGTCAATGCAAGTGAGATGCTTTAATAGGTGGAGGTGGTGAGGATGATAATAGAAAACAACAAAAAAATTGATCTTGAATGAAGCAATGAAAACCAACCTCTTCTAAATGTAGCAGCAAAGTGTATGTATGTATTGCAAAAATATGAAACCATTCCAGACCTTGCCTGGAATTCTCAACATTCACATTTATTTATGCAAACTACATTAATTTAAATTCTCTGCAGACAGGGCACCTGAAAAGTTTTGGAATTAAGTTTATTTTTGCAAGTGAATGAATTTACTGTTCAATATTAACATATAAATTTACTGGCCTTCACGTGGCTGGGAAAGTGGGAATGTCATTAGGAGAGATTCTCTAAGCACAGAAACTTGTGTGCATTAAAGTTGTTCAGTGGCTAAAGATAGTTGCATGCCTTATTTTGCAAAGCAGCAAGCTGTTGATCTCTGGAACTGCCATGGTACCTGCTAAATTTTCCATTTCTCCTTTCTTTTTATAAGAAAAAGTACAAAATATGCCACATCTGACATGATCTATATTTAAATTCCACAGATAGAAGCATGCAGGTAAGTGATGAGTGGATCTGAATTTAGACAGTGCTAAATCAAGACTTTGAGCATGATTCCCACCCCCCCACGCCCCCCCCCCCCCCCCCCCCCCCCCCCGCCCCCAGTTTAGCTAGTATTTTAATTTCTTGTTTACCCAAAACATCAAAAAAGCTTGCAAGAGGAATATGCTTTGCTTCCATACTTCCTCCTGTTGTTACGTCAGGTCCTCACTGCTGGAAGTAATTGGAAGAATTGAGGACCCTCGATCTCTGTCCTATCTTTAATTAGAATGGATTTGAGAACTTTAAATGAAATGGGACTGTATTAGGTGAAGAGAAATTAGCTGAAGAAGGGCCTAGATAAATCTAAGGCAGATTTTCAGGGTGAGAGACCAAGCTCA
The DNA here is from genome assembly GCA_024336885.1 of Actenoides hombroni. Taxonomy (NCBI): domain Eukaryota; kingdom Metazoa; phylum Chordata; class Aves; order Coraciiformes; family Alcedinidae; genus Actenoides; species Actenoides hombroni. Next base: position 122,512,670 of record WUAM01000431.1, read on the forward strand.
TTCCTCTCTGGTTGTGCTGGTTGTGGTAAATGTGATGATGTGAGTGTCAGACTTTCTGAGGAAGAAGTTGCTGCCTTGGAAGCTGATAAACTGTGTGGGAAATAGCAGGATCATGGCATGACTGCAACAAATGAAATTCAGCAGAAGTTTTAGGTTCTTGGTTGGCATATGAAGTATTTGTCTTCCTTCAATCATGCAGTGCTGGGCTGGCCTTAAAGCAGCTCTTCAGATGCCCATTTCTCTTTAGTGGGGTCAAACTTGAGGACTAGTGCACGGATCAAAAATGTGATCAGTGAAGGCTGTCGTGATTGGCAAGGGGTGCTGAAAGAGGGAGGGATTAATGACTTTCTTGTCCAAGTTTCTCAATTATGATGGTCTTTCTCCCCCTACTCTGTGCAGCAGCCAGTCTTTCATGACAAGGAATCACATCTGTCTATGAGGAAAAAATTGTAAAGTCTTCATACAAGGACCAGAAAACAAGTATCAGCATTTTGTTGGCAAGAAATATGACCATGTATTCTTAAAAATGTGCTAGCTTGCAAAAAAGGGCAGGCCTAAAGGTTCATTTTCTTTCCTATCTTTTTGTCTGTGGCTGTAAAAATACTTTCAACATCCTTTGTCCTGAGTAAGTCTTACACATAATAACGTGTGTTTCCACCCATTTGCTGCTACTCTGCTGTAGTTTGACAAATGGGGAGAAGTGGCTTATGTCATGGATATTGGCAGTATCAATCACAGGGCTGTCATGAAATTAAGAAGGGCAATCACAAGGAGAAAGATCCATATGTGTTTATGTTCATTTTGCTTCTCCATATTTCATTGTCAAGAATTCTTATGGTGCTTCAAAAAAAACCAACAAACCAAAACCACTAGAAATTCTCTTTTACATTGGGTATGACCAGAAAAAAATGACAGTAATGCTTTCTGCTACAGGTATTGATCAGGGTGGACATTAGTGCTCATAAAAAGGAACTTGTTCAGTATGAAAAGCAGAGCTTGGGGGGAAAAAAGAAAACTTAAAAAAAATTGCCTAGGTGTAGTTCTATTAATGGACTAATTCCCACAGACTCACACCCATAGGCACTGCCTTTTTCGTAGTGCTCATCCCAGCTTTACGGCCAGGCAGAAAGCAAGGATGAGACAAGTCCTCTCTTGCCTGTAGCTTTACTAAAAGGAAGGCACCATTTGAGAGAGCTATATGAGCTGAGTGAACCCTACAAATGAGTATTGAGCATAGGAAGGCAGTCTTGGGCTTCTAGAAATGACTGTTTAATGTAGAAATGGCAGTCACTGGATTCAATCCCTGCGTGTGTTGAATGTGACCTTACATACAATGGTATTTTATGCATCAGTGCAGAGCCCCAGTGTAACCTGCAGTTTGTGTGTACTTGAAAATCCCAGGCTGTGCATGGTATATAACCATGTTACACATGTGCAGTCATCTTGGTGAATGCGATGAAAGAAAAAGTAAAAATACAGTCTAGACAGCTGGCAAAATTGATTTAATCTGTGTTCTGATAGTCTGGAACAGGCCTGTTCAATTCTAGAATTTTGATAGGATTGTGATAGGACGAGAGGTAATGGTTGCAAACACAGGAAGTTCCACCTCAACATGAGGAGAAACTTCTTCACTGTGAGAGTGACAGAGCCTGAAACAGAGAGGTTATGGAGTCTCCTTCTCTGGAGACTTTCAAGACCCTCCTGGATTTGTTCCTGTGTGGCTTGCCCTGGGTGTTCCTGCTCTGGCAGGGGGTTGGACTCGATGATCCTCAAAGGTCCCTTCCAACCCCTACCATTCTATGATTCTATGAATAGATTATTAAATTTGATCCATCTGGAGAAAAAAACTAATAAAACCTAGAAATTCCTGGGCTTGACATGTTTTCATCTCTGAAATGTTTTTCTATCACTGGCACCCAGAGAGATTCAAAGGTGTTCAGATACATCTTTTCTCATTCTTCCTATTTATTTACAACTATTAAGATATCAGTTAATAGATGCAGACAAAGCATAAAGCCAACACCATTGGTTTTTCGTTTGTTTGTTGGGGTTTTTTTACATTTCTTGATCCTACTCATTTCCATAGTATTTATATGCCTCGTGTGCTACCACTAAATATTCAAAATTTATCTGCACAGAATGGCTTGTCTGCCTTACCAAGGCTTCACAGAGAAGTAAAATTAATGTATCCCTAAATAATGCAGAACACATATGCTGAAATTGGAAAAAAAAGTCTGCCTCTTCTGAAAAATACCTTTTTTCTCTTGTATAAAAATCTATTTTTCCTTTCCATGGTGTATGAATGTAAATGTAAAGGAAGCCTGACACTGAAACTGGTTCAGATGAGTATTAAATTCTAACTGTGGGGAGGTTTTTTTATCATTACTTATTTACTTTATCATTGCTGATGATTATCTTTTTTTTTTCTACTAAGCTTAATCATTGGGTTTTTGTTGTTCGCTAACCTACTATTAGCATCGTCCCGCTGTGGCCATGTACAGGATACATCACTTTTTTGAAACTCAGATTCATCAAACTATTCTGACTTTTATCACTTTTAACAACTCTAGAAGAACATAAAATATTTTTAAAGGTATCATTCTAATGGTGGTACAGTGAAGCACGAGTCTGTAAGATGGTTCTTGAAAACCAAGGTATTGTTGCAGTATATCATTATCTGGACATTTGTCATAGAACAGGTTTTCATAATAAGCTTCAAAGAAGGTGGAAGCCCAGATCTAAGCTTCAGGTTTTTTCAGAAGTACTTCTATAACAGGAGCTTTATGTTCTCTGCACTTTGACCAGTAATCTCCACACGACCATTAAGGTTGAAATAAAGCTGGTTTCTCTATCTGACAATGTAAGGTGAAACTAAAAAGAATGAATTTTGAATCTTTGATTCTATTTTATGTCATTTAAATCCCTATTGCTTCACTGAATTTCCCTTAATCTGTCTGTTATAATGTACTGAAATTAGAGGTGGGGCATAATTATCTGTGAAACACCAAATCCCTTTCAGTAGGTTTATTAAAGATAAAAGGATATCAAACCTGAAATGGGTTAAGGAGATCATGGAGGATGCTGGACCAGCAAACCACTTTTGTAGTTTGGATTCCAAATGAAATATCATTAAAATAACATTTTTCACAGCATTGCAGCATGAACTAGGTTCATGGTTGTTACCAGAATGCAGGCTAGTGCAGTTAATTCCTACATTTCATGGGTCTGCAACTTTTTGAGGTTCACCCATTGTGCCTCTAGGAGCTTTAACTCCAGCTCATAAAGATCTTATATTTTCAGACTGAGTAAATAACAAAAGTACTTTTCACTTATCTTACAGTTGTCTATAAAAACTGCCATATTTTTAAAGCATTAAACCGACACATTTTTTTATGTCTCACTCAATTTTTGTGGCTTAATAACCAAAGAGAACCAAAAGGATTTGTGAAAGTTTTGTGTAAAACTCATAGCTGTCTCTGATCAAATTTTCTGTGTGCTTGCTGATGCAAGTAGGGAGGTGACTAAGTCTAAATGACTATCTTCTTATCAATTTCTTCTCCAGCTAGACTGGAGAAAACACCTTTAACAGGATAAAGTTCCTCATTTTTTCTAGAAAGGATACCTGCCTCCAGTTACTGTGTAAGTGCAGGGAAGTGACTTCAGGGCACAGAAAAGTCCTCTCGCAGGTTCCATCTCTCATTCCTGTTCCTCTCTTTGGAGAGTATTTCCCTCTTAATTCTAAAAATCTTAACCAAAAGATATTGCAGAAATATGATTATTAGACATTTTTACCATCTACCGTTAGTTATTTCATCTGTCAAGTTTATTTGCAGTCTTGCTTTTTCACTTTTACTTTATTTCTTTTTTTTCTTTCTTTCTTTTTTTTTTTTTTTTTTTTCCCCTTAGAGAATACTCTAAGTACGTTTAGAAATACACAGCTACACTATCAGGTGGTCTTGCAATCAAGAGGTCAGGCGCTTGAACTGACATAGGATTTTTAAATATGCTGCTTTGTAAAGACAGCTGACAGTTCTCCTGTTATGTATATAAAACCATATATTTCTGTGAATGCTAACTTGGTTGTCAGGAGCAGTTTCACCATTCATTTAGCCTGCGTCATGTAAGATTCTTTTAAGCAACTCAAAAACCAGCCATAATCCATTTGATTTTTCCATCTTCCCATGAGGAAAACTTTTGACAGATGATAAACAGCAACTGCTGACAATCATCAATGTGAAGCTATCACGCTTTTACATTAAATACAAAAATAGAGTTGTAATGTCACTAGGGATAAGACTTTTGACACATAAGAGACAAATATATAATTCTCAGAACTAAAGCACTATTGGGATCTAAGGAAGTGCAACAAAGTGCAGCTGCTTTTAGAATCTCACAAAGTCAAGCTGAAGCTAACTTTGATATCTGGAATCATATGCATGTTCCAATCTGGAACATCTTGGTGTTGAGTCATAAGCTGCTGCTCTACATGCAAACATCAGTGGATATATGTGCACATAGTAGGAAGACACTTTACAGTGCTGTCTTCTTTAATTAGGGCCAAAAAGAGACCAATATCAGAATAAAGAATGTTGCTTTCTGAGCTGATGCTAAATTGCCAGCTCTTTTGATTGTAAAAAGCTGGTCACACTAGTCTTAATTATTTTATTCTATGCAACTTATTTCATGCAAGGATTTTACCAATTTACTCATAAAAGAAGAATTGTTAAAAATATAAAGAGTAACTTCAAGGATTTTGCCAATTTACTCATAAAAGAAGAATTGTTAAAAATATAAAGAGTAACTTAAGGTACATTGTGCTGGCTGGAAGTTTTAGCAATGAAATCTGAATTAGAATTTTGTCTGAGTATTTGTAAAATTTTTCATCTGTCCAGATGGGAAAGTACTATCAATGTAGTGGCGGTTTTAGATTAGTACCTCTCCTAATGAAAAGCATAATGTGATATTTTACAGTGATTTTGAAAAAAGGGAAATTGGCATTTGAGTCTGTGTTTATTTCTGGTATAAACTGTACAGTTTTTTGTTCCATTTTTTTTTGTAATGTGGAAAGAGAAACTGGTTTGGAGAGAAATGGAGAAGTCCTATGTTAAAAAGAGGTGCAAATACAATTCCTGTAGTATCAGCATAAAGCAAGGAGAAGGCCAGTTGGGGAAAACTGAATTCACACAGTTCTAGTCTAGTTGAAACACATGGCTAAAGAAATTCTGTGATAATCTGGGTTTTTTTTAGAAGGTGGAAAAGAAGAATATATATGTGTATGCTATGCTTTTAATTGTTCTGTTCCACTTCCAGTAACTCAACTTTTTATTGTGATTTGACAAATGCAAAATGCTTTCAAATTATATTCTCATAAAATGAAAGTCAATAGGCAGCACTTTTATGCATACGCCCTTCAATGCAAGCAGTTTGCTCCTCCCCCCTTTTAGCATTCTCTAGTTGGGATCACCACAATTCTCTTGGGGCTTATTTAACAGACAAGCTGTGTGGCAGAGCTGAGGAAATCTCTGAGACTGAGATTTGTGATTGGAATGTTCTTTCACCAATGTGAGATGCCTCAAAACTTCATAAGCTTCACTTGCCTAGAGGAGGATGTTCTTATAATAGCTGTAGGAGAAAATCCATCTTTATTCTCATCCACAGGGTTCTAACTGCTGTCCTATACTGTGACAAAACTGAGCATAATGTGGAATTTCTCTCTTAGCCTTCCTGACATGAAAGACTTCTCACTTGCTGATCTGTATCTTTTAACCAAGAATCACTGTTATCCTGCATTATCTGTATAATGAGCCTCATTGACAAACTGAGGGAGTTGGCGTTGTTCATCCTGGAGAAGAGAAGTCTCTGGAGAGACTTTTCAGTATCTGAAGGGGGCCTGCAGAATTGGGCATTAGGAAGAAGTTCTTTACTCTGAAGGTGGTGGAACACTGGAACAGGTTGCCCAGGGAGGTGGTGGAGGCCCCATCCCTGGAGTTGTTCAAGGTCAGGCTTGATGAGGTGCTGAGCAACCTGATCTAGTTGAGCATGTCCCTGCTCACTGGAGGGTTCTTGGACTAGATGACATTTGGAGAGGTCCCTTCCAACCCAGGGCACTCTACGGTTCTATGATCCCTGTTTCCCTTTCAGGGACAGGAGTTGAGAGTTGCACAAAATGTCAATGAAAGATTTTTGGGCATTAAATTCAGTGATCTATTTTATGTAGATAGTAATATTGTGAGAATACAATAATTTTTGCTTTTAATATCTGGGAATGTAAATGGTCTGGATTCACTTCAGAAATGTATTTTATATCTATGACTTCTAGATGTTTTAACTGGAAATGTTTACATTAAGTCAATAGAAAAGGAAGTTTAGGCAGATAGCAGTCAATACCATTTGTATCTGTTAGATAAAAAATTGCTTGCGTTAGTGTTTCATCATGTCTTAATGTGGCACGCTTCAAGACAAGAAAAGAAAGAATCTATGGAATGGAAAATTTAAACAGAAGTACCCAAGTGTAACAGACAGCAGAGAAACTATATTTCCAGCTCGTGAAGTCTCAGAGGAGGATGAATTTTTTTCTTTTGGTTACCTTCCCCCCTCCCCTCCCCCATATAATAAACAGAACATCCACCATCAAACATACTCTTTCAAGCTTCTGGGACATTGACTGTTCACATTTTAAGAGGCCTTGAAATCCTAATAACATGTTCTTCTTCAAAACATCCTTTTCCTGTCACAGTGTCTGTCTTGCAGATCTTGTAAAATTAAACTTTGAAATCTAGAGTTTTAGAAGGAAGTGTGTGTAGAATGGCACATAGTGAAAATTCGTTCTGCCATTTAGGAATTGCTCAAAGTGGCTGGAACCATGAAAATTTGAAGTGATGTAATGAATAGCTTTAGTGAACACACCAAGTAACAGATGACAAATTTAGAGATGACATAGTCTTCCTTTGTGTTGCTAGTTTAGGTGCATTTCCCCCCCCCCTCAGGAGTAGACCCATTCACAAAAGCATTTTTGGTTTCAGAAGAACTAGACAAAGTAAACTGAAGCAAAACTTATGGTCTCCCAATTGTGATATGAAATATCCTATTTCAATATTGGTGCTCAGTATATTGTTATTCTGATTTAAGTTTATGAGAGAAAATATTTACATTCTTATCAGCTCTACTAGATTCATGAGCTCTACTAGATTCATGAGCTCTAAAAAGCTGTTTGTATTTATAAGTTTTATAGCCTGCCAAACATTGTCTTACTTACTCTTAAGTAACTCTGAACCAGTCAAAAACCTCAATGGTTCTGTCTGATGAGGGACTCTGGACCCTCTGATAAAGAACTTTTCTTCCTTACATAAAAGACACTGTGACACTATTTGGATAGCAACAGACAACTTAGTTGTGATACCATTACAGGAAATAGCTCTCTTTGTAGGGGAGAAATAAATCTTAGTGTAATCAGTCAAGGTGGCATAATATGTATCAATAAGAATAAAAGAAATATATTAATTGCCTAGTTTTCTAGGAACCAAGTAACACAGCCTTCAGAGAATACCTAGGAAGCTTATGGGACATTTGTGGGCATGCTAACAATTGATCTGCTCAGTATACTGTCACCACTTTACACTTGTTTCATACAAGAGCTGTTATATATTGAGCTATCTTTTTATTATATCTAATGTGGTCATTGTTCTAATATACATGTCTTTTTTTTCCTGATTTCTATCTTCTGTGGCACACAGTTGCTAAAATACCTAAGAGGAGCTTAGCTGATGATGCATTCCCCAAAGATGATAGAAATCTGAGAACTACATGGGAGTGCAGAACTAAAATAGTTCATCTGAGAACTAAAGTAGTACTGATTTGGGATTTATTGCTATGATATTTTTTTATGAGAAAATATTGTATGAACTGCATGTGGCAGTTCTGTATATGCTTGGCTGAACTTCTGTTGAAGTCTTCTAGCTAATAGCCAAAAGGAAAAGAGCATACTTGACTATGTGACAGTTTGGTAGTTTAAAATGTTTTCTGGGATGTAGGTAATTAGGTGTGAGTTCTTAGAAACAGAACAGAGAAGTATCCACCCTGTATTAGTCTTTGTTACAGCTCTCCCTTGATTTTTCATGGAGAGCTCTGGGAGGTCTTTACAGTGGGGGAAAAAAAAAAAAAATTCCTGCTGAACTCTAATGAGAAGTACTTAAAACTAATCTTTACACTCTGAGGGTTTTCTTTCCAAAAAGCCTTTTAAATACAGAAATTGTTTTCTCTAGCTTTATTTCTTCACTTTAGTGCTCACACTGTATTCCTTGTTACACATATGTATAGGGCTTACAGAACTTGAATGTCCAAGTTGATAGGAAGGAAAAATTGAGAAAAACTATTCTACTACTCACAACATTATTAATGATAGTCAGTAGAGTGTGACTTTCTGAGCAAGAGAAACAATTTCCTTTATGAAAATAGGTACTTCAGAAAAGTGAGAGTTTCCACTTTCCATGCAAAACTGTCCCCTTGCTAGCAAGGAGTTTTCATTCTGTTTCCAGCATGTTTTACAACAGTACCGCTACATCCTTCTGCAGATGGTGTTAGATGTGGCTCTGTCTGTGATGTTCAGGAGACACTGAAAGGGAGGCAAAGGAATCGAATAGTTTTTGAGAGAAAAGTTTTAAGTGTGCGTCTTATTGTGGAGGGTCTGATTGTTGGGACTCTGTGCCTCCATAAATCACCCCACTGGAAATTTTGGTTAAAATATTTTTAAGTGTTCAAGCAAAGCAGCCTCATAGCTTGGCACCAATCAACTCTGAAATACAGACTTTTAATTTTGACATGTGAATTTACAAGGGTGAAAGTGTGACAGTTTTTAACCCTTGTTTCCATCACAGTCCAATCTTCCAGTTTCTGGAGAAATAAATATAAGTGAAAGAATAATTCTTATAGGGCAAATATACTTTGAGGGGGGAGATAAAGGGAAGAAAACACTCTCTTTACTTTTTTTCGTCCTTGTGGATGTTTTTTTTTGTGCTCTCTACTTTCTTCTTATTAATTGCTTTCTTTTTCCACCTTTCTTCTTCTTTTGTAACACTTTTCATGCAATTATTTCTCTGAAGGCTTTCCCCAGTCTACCTTCCATCTCTCTAGAAAATTCTGTTCCCTTTCATTTGATTGTCTTTTCCTTTATAAGTGCTACATATATTTCAGTCTAGTTCAGCTTTTGGGGTTTTTGGAGGGTTTTTTGTTTGTTTGTTGTGTTGCATGTTTGTTTATTCCCCTTGATTTTAGGAGCTTTTGGGATCTAATTTTTCCTGCACCTTTTATGGTATGTCTCACTTTTGCTGTTCTCCCAGAATTTCTGCTGGTCCAAGTGTCAAATGTATCAGATAGTGCTGTTCTTTTAATACAAGGTGTATTGACAGAAGATTTTCATATGCCTTGAGTAGGAACTTGGTAGAAACTCTCAAAATAAAATAATTCATATCTATTGATTGCATATAGCATCTCAATTATTAGTTTGTAAAAAGAAATAAAAGCTGCTCTTTGTTCACTATTTCATTTATTAACACTTTCCAATGCAGGGAATATCAGAAAAAACATCTTTACATTTATCTGTGTGGTTTTTTTGCAAGCTGTTTATCTTACAGGTATTTATAAACAGAACATCCATTTATTAATAGGACTATGCAGTAATTTAATAGAAAATCACATATGATGGTATCTTTAACTTGTTTTCTCTTTATCTGAAAAAAAAGAAAAGTCTGAAAATTTATAGATTCTTAAAAGCTGAATTGAAGAGGAAGGTGTGATCTAATTCATTTTAGCAACTTCTGTATGTAGTTAGAATTAGCATTAGAAGTTTTATATCTTTTCTTGTAAAAACACTTAGGTATAACATCTCATCACTGAGTTGTTTTCAGATTTTCTGAAAGATTTTAGTCTACAGTCTCCAGAGGTTAGAAGACACCTAAGAGTATGAAGTAAGTGAAATTGGATACATTTCTGACAGGTACTTAATTGGCTTTTTTTGTTTGTTTGGGGGGTTTTTGTTTGTTTTTATAATGATGGCTGCTTTTTCTTGAAGTGTTAGGTATTTAAATACCAATTGCTTTCCACAGTCAATGCATGCTAGGTGGTCCTTTGAATATTTTGAATGTTTAAAAAACATTCTGTCTTTAAAGACCTAGCCAAGTTGACGCACAAATTTTGGCACACTTTCATTTTTAACATTGGAATTATTTACATGTAAAAACATAAATGTGTGTATAGTCTATCTTTTTGTATTTGGGCCCATACATGTAGAATAGATGAGAAGATTGTAGAGTGCTTATTTAAAAAACCCTGCCAAATAGTTACAGGTCTCTTAGTCATTTACCCGCAGTTTGCCGTATTGCCTAAGCACATGCTTACCTATAATTAAATGAGTGGTTTCACTGACCCTGTCTCTAAGTCTACTATGTATCAAATTAAGCATATATTTAGGTACTTCACTCAGTTACAGCACCTTAGAACACCATTCCTAATAATTTGTGAAGAACTTTTAGCTACACAGTTACCCTTGATGTTAGTATGAACTACATCTCTTGAGATTTTTCTGCTCCTTAAAAATCTAATGGGTTATGAGTTCAGAATTAGGCTAAATTACTCCAGCCTACTTTTGAGGACTTAACATAAACAGAACTGCTGCAATCTGCCTTGATAAAGTATTTTATTGTCTAGCTGAATTACTGTTTGTACTTTCTGACATCCAATTCCACATTTTACTTGAATTCACCATCAGCATATCATCAATCCATGCTCTTCCTCTTAGGATGAGATACAACACTATGATGATTTGTAAATCATTTCTGAAAACCTGAAAATGCTGAAGCTGAATAATCATTCTTCAGAATGAGTAACACATCCTCCCAAATTGTAAGACGTTTTGATGCCCATCTAGTGCTTTATTTCATCCCAGTGATGTCCTTTGTGCAGTGTAATGTGGTGATCAGAATTACACACAGTATCCCATATGCAGCCTCAGTATTCTTTCATGTGGTGCCAGAATGCCTTCCATTGATAAATTATAATTCCCTCTTTATTCTTTCCCTTCTACCTTATCCAATTTCCTGCTCTGAACTTTTGTTTGCCTTTTTATTGTTGCCAAATATTGTGCATGGTCATGGAAAACACTTTAAACTATCTTATTCCCACTTCCTTTTCCTGGTCTGTATTCTGTGTCGTGCTTTAATTTAGACTTTAGTCTCCATGATTATTTTTGGTCCCTAGCCTCATTACCTTTTACTTCTTTACATGGCACTGCATAAACTACTTAGCATCCCATAAGCCTAATTCTATCCAAATCATTATGACTTTGTTTGCTCTGTTCCTCTGTATTTACTACTACTCAGCTCTGTGTCATCAGCAGATTTAGCTACTTTTGAAAGGATGTCCTCCCACAAGGTCATTTCTCTTTCAGCCTAATAAAAGTGATCCATGTGTGATCACTTACTGCACTTTTCTGTTTGTGGTGTCCTGTTCTGGGACAGGCAATTGTCAGAGGGGTGAAGCTACTCTCTAACATGTGCAATGCAGGTACCTGGGTGCAGGGATTCAGCTGATATATCTTGCTGATCAAGTGGCAGTGGGGTTTTGCAGTAGGATGGAAAGACAGAAGCAGAATTGTGCAATTATGAAGACACAACTTGAAACTTGGCCAATAAGGACCAAGTACTGCTTCTGTTAATAAAATGAACAATTAATAAGTGCACAGAAGGAAAAATCTGACAATCAGTATATCTGTGTGCCCAAACCTCAGAGTAGCTGAGCTACTTTAGACACAAGTTAACTCCAGCTTTGGAAGCAAATCAGTTTTGGCCAGTTTACTCTTGTGATCAGTAAAACAAGAAGTAGTTTCTTTCTGTAGGGCTCTGTGCTGCTGTAGTGGTCCTGTTCCCGTTGCCATTTAAGCTATCTCTTGTGGATTTTAGTGTAAACATATCCCTATCTTTCAAATGAAAGATGGAGAGGAGGAGAATAAAAACATTAATTTTATAGGAAGAAGTAAATATAAGCATTTAGTTGTCTTACCAAGAAGGTGGGAAGAAAAAACAGAACTTATGGAGAGATTGTCCTAAAGAAAGGAATTAATCTTGAGGAGGAATAGAAAGCACTATGACTGAAAATGTCTTTGTGTTTGAATCAGAGGACCCAAGTTCTGTACTTGAATTAGTCTTCAAAGAGCTTTTGTTTCTGCATAAATTCAGTTGGAGTGATTGTGCTTAACTTGTTGCAGATAAAGAAAATGATCCTTAGATGTGGATTCTGATTCACACCCAAACTTTCAGGATGTTAAACTGTAGAACCGAGGGAATAATGAACACAAAAATGTAAAATAAAGTAATAAGGAAGGCAGGCATGGTTTACAAAAGTTAATCCAGAGTGGATGTACTTCTGATTTCAGGTCTGTTATTAGAACATTGCAGTATCCAGTGACCTTAAGTTGAATCTCTTTTATATGAAAGTTTTCAGTGTGCTGTAAAGACAAGTTAATTCTTTTTCATAACTCTTTCAACAGCTACTCAGTACATTATTCTTACCAACACTGTTTATACCAAGTATCTCTCATGATGATACAATATAGGTCACTTCATAGGAACAACGAGAATCTAGCCTAGATGTCTTAGAACGGTGTTCAGTTCTAAGTACAGAGGGACACTACTGAGTTGTTTAGACCAGAATTTATCTTCTGGTACAGTTTAGAGGCATCACAGGGCTCCTCTCCTTTAAGTAGCCTTGTACAACCTCAGCGTATACAGGATATGAGGGAATTTAAACTATTATAGCATTGCACAGCTAAAGTAATTCTGATTAGCTCAACAAAATGACTTGTATTGTGACTTACATCAATGTAAATGAGATGGGGCTATGGCAAGCAGCACACACTGGTGAATTTACTATATATCTCAGTATAGATGTATACACTTCATGTAAAACAGCCAGACAAAGAGACAGTATGGCTACAGAGGGAGAGCATAAGGTTCATTTAGCAGAGAGCAAAATGAATTCTTTGCCTAAGTATTCCCAAAAGAAGAGTAAGGCAGCATTCCAGAAACTGCAGTGCACTCTCCTTAGGGAAAAGTGAAATGTTAAAAGGTTTTACCATCATACTAGAGCAGATAATTAGGCAATTATGACTATTAACTTTGACAGAGCACCAGACTTAAATGCATTAGATTCCAGAGGGTGGATGTAGATAGTTAGGAAAATAGTATGGGGTTTTGGTGAGCCTTTCCGAGAGCTCACTTCAGACAAGTTAGCAATGTAGAGCTAAAAGACGTGAAGATAATTCCTGTATATGTGTAAGAAACAAAGAATGACTCTGGAAGAGACACTGAGTAGTAAATTTGTGTTCAGCAAGAATGTAGATATTATTAGAAACATTGATAAGAATTGCCTCAAAACTTACTTAGCAGTGCTTAATTTACCAGTGCAGACTTAAGTTGAGTTCTTAAAACCATTGTTAGGTTAGTTGACTAAATTTCCTCATGTTACTCTGAGGTTTCAGATGCTATTTAAAACAGTCTAAGAAGACAAAAAAAAGTCTGTGAATCCTGAAGTTATCCTCAGTGTTTGGTTTGCTGCATGGGATGTGCACAGGGTACATTTCTTCATTACCCCCAGGGCGTACCAGGTCAGGAGTATGGATACCAGTGAAAAGAACAGCTTCAGCCCAACTACTACTGCGATTTATAAGCAGACAGTGACTAGAATATGAAGGTGGTATGTAAACTCCATTCAGCCTTTGTGCTAGTCCCAGAAGTGGGTGTGTGAATGGAGACGATTATGCTGTGTCAGCAAATGCAGATCTCTTATGCCAAATGGCTCAATGCAGTTGTTTAAGAAAACCTGTGAGTGAAGAGATGCATTTGTTGTGCTCTCTGTAGACCTCCAAACTTTTGGCTTTGCAAACAAAATCAGAGCTCATGTTCTAATGTTAAAACTCATGTTAATTCACCTTTAGGTTCAGTTCTTTGAATATGTCAATTTGATCTGAATAAATAACATACTGTTCCTTATAGCTGTTTGGCAAAATTACAGAAGGAAACCTATTCAGGCAAATAATATACAAAGTCAAGACAAATTCATGAGATGTAAAACCAAAGCGTAACTCTGTCAGAGTTCCAGAATTAGCTAACAATATTTGGCATTTCTGATAGCTCCTCTTTCTAGAGATCTTCAAGAAGCTCTTTGTTTGTGAGACTGTGTTCTAGATTTAATGGCTCCACAGTAACTTGAATCAGCTGTGAACTGATCTCATCACTTCTTCCTGTTATCTTTCCTCTGTGCATACTCTGGAGGAAAAACTAGGTCAACTTCTACTCCTAGATGGCACCTATTTAAAATGTGCAAGAGTTATGCACAATCCAAATGCAAAATTTGTCTTATAGTTATTCAAATGAGCAGTGTGACAGCGGAACCGAAATGTTTTTTCAGCTACACAGGGAAATTCTGTTTTCTTAGTTTTGTGAAAAAGCAAAACATTTTTTGGTTCACTTTGGGCTTATTAAAAAAAAAACCTCAAAGCAGTTTTCACAGGTGGAAAAGAATTATTTCTATGTGGAAATATTTGTGAGGTGAAAAATAGCTTTGTATGTGTATTCACTTTGCACTTGGCTTCCTATGGCAGCATGTATGATGCATACTCACTTTAGGTGAGACCAACTTACATAGCAAGCTTTTCAACTTAGGCTTGCACAAATGTGTTGTGAGTGCATCAGTAGAGCCCAGGGTGGAGAATTAGTGTCCTTATATAAGGTATGTTTGAAACTTTCACCTGTGTCATTGTATACGTACTTTTGAGTATTGGGGTTATAGATCTGAAAGGTTGGAAAGCATACAAAGCGAATCAAAGAAGACATTGATGCACTGAGACAGGACTGAAAGTATGTGCCTTTGTAACAGCATGCTTGCAGGATCATCAGATTTGCTCTGTGAAAGCTTAACTCAGATCTGCTGAGTTCTGGACTATGTTGCTTCTGAAAATGTACCCTCACAGGATACACGTGCTCTGAGAAATGAAAGACCTGGATTTTATTCTCAGCTTACCCACAGACCTGCTGTGTCATCTTAGCAGGTCACTATACCTTCCTATCAATTATTTTTCTCAGTGACAAATTTGTTGTGTGTTTTCCTTTGAAAATATGTTAGGATACCTGAATAAAAAATTATATTTCTTTAGTTATATTGTAACTAAGGCAACTAAATGAGAAAATGCAACTTAAAATGCAGAGAGAGCTGTTAAGGGTCTTTAGTCCACAACAGGCTGTATGACTATAAACATCACAGTCAGTTTTAAAAATAAGCACACCAAACCAAAAAAAAACCAAAAAAAAAAGCAGCACACAGAAAAACACCCCACACAAGATAATCAAAAGCAAAACACCAAAAAGTCCCCTACCCCAAAACAAAACCCTCAAAAAACCCAATTTAACAAGGTGCTGAACTTCACTGTTAAAATACCTCCAAGTTCTTGACTTCACTAACATTGGATCTGGTTTTGAGTTTTATTTTTACAGTCCAGTCCTACCTTTTGTCTGGATATGTCTAGATGGTCAAATGGAATTGAACTCCTTTGCTGGAGAGGTGCCTTAGACTCACTTGGTCAAGCCCAAGTCAGCCCCAATCTGAAAACGCTGTAGCTGCTTTAGCGTGGCATTCTGACATATATAATGAGACAGGTCAACTGTACTGCAATTGTTACATGTCTTTTGAAAGAGAAATTGGCTTCTGTCACTTTGAGCTTATGCAGCGTAGGTGGCATTCTACTAGTGTCAAGAAATCTCCCTTGCTATCATTCTTCTGTAGATAGAATTTTTAGTTCTTAAAAAAAAAAAAAAAAAAAAAAAAAAAAAGAAATCAGGAGCATAAAGAAATACATCAAGAAAAATCTTTGTACAACTAATGCCAAAAACCTGATTGCTCTCTCAGATTCCAAATAGGAGAGCAATACCTCTGTATGGAGTCCAAATCTTCTCAGTCTGAATTCTAGTCCTGAGGGCTTCTCGTAGAAATCATCATGTAATCTTTGATTTGGATTCCTCCTTCAGGTAAATCTATTCATAATGTGGTCATTAGTAATCAAGAACTATTTCCAAGCTTTGTTCTGTGTTCATGCAATCTGAAATTGATTTGTACTTCTCTGCAACTGAACTTTGAATTCACTCACCACTGGTGCTTATTTTCCTGCATTCCTTTTCCCATTTCTGATTAAAATAAAGACAGAAGCTCATTATAAGTTGTTCTGTTGCAATAAATCACCAGAAAAAGTAGACTAAGTGGAAATCCAGGGGCCTGTGAGAGCAGAACAGCATGCTAAGCTAAATCTTGGACCTGACATTTGCCAGGCATTCCCATCACCCCTCTTATACTGTCTAGCCCCAAAACTGGGAGGTGAGCAATGCTATGAAGGCTGTAATCATCATGTTCCTGTCAATGTACTGGTATGTCTCACATTACAGGGAACTAAAAAGGTTTGGCAATCACAACTTCTCATTTTCAGTCGGTCTTGGGATGAACTGAAAGAATGAGAATGCAACCACTCATCTTTTACCCTCCTGGCCACTCTCTTTTTCCCCTGTGGAGACTCTCACAGAAGTAATATAAAGATGGACCTGTAAAGAAAAGCCTTCTGAACACTGCTTTACCTTCTTTACCTGTCATGAGGATCTGTTAGTTCTTAAACATATTCTTCTCTATCAGCTCAGTTACATCCTGTCCTTTTATTTCTCCAGGTCACTGTAAAGGTACTTTATATGCTGTTTTCAGGTGATCAACTGACTCAGTCATTTTATTGTGAAAAGTACTGTGAAAGGTACATTTTTCTTCTTCCAGTGTTTTGATTTTTCTAGGGTTTTGGTATGTTTTCACTCAAGTACTATATGTACTGCTACTACGTGCAGTACTTCAAGTATGCAAAAATGAGATAATTGAGATAAAACCTTTTTTTTTCTTTTTTTTTTTTTCCTTTTGAAGTGGGAAAATAGGCAAATATGAAATCCTTGCCCTTATTAGACATGTGTAAGTACTGAAAAGAATGTGATTTCAAGGATACTTAATATTTAGTTTTAGTCTTAAGAGAGGAAATAAGATGTCTTAGTTTAAATCACTGGCTGGCAATCACACTTTTCAACATTTTACCTGAAATATTGTTTTGAAGACAGCTTCTAGGTCGCACTTATGAAGGGGTAAATGCATGCAGTGATGATGACAAGCAAAAATCCCCAAAGAAGAAGATGAAAAATGAGTGTGCCTAGTTTACATTGTTTCTTCTATTGCAAAATCCTAGGGAAGAGACTATTATTGGTTGTTGGATGAGATAAGGATTGTTGAAAACTTTAGTTGATTATGTCTGCCTCCACCATCAGTTGTCATTGTGACATTGGGTCTATAATAAGAGATGTTTTAAAGAAGGCAGTATCAGTCCAAGAAAACTGAGATGTTGCTTAAAAAAGCACGTTCCTATCTAACGTTTTTATACTGCTTCTACATAAAAATATGTAAGATGATTATGACTGTGTGGGTGTTGTAAAATACGCCTTTCTAAACTACCTACAGGTGGTAATATATCACCCATGTCTCCAGGTCTCTAGAGAATTTCACTAATTACTTTTCCAGAAATACAGAGCAGGTCAGTTGTCTGCTACCTTTTATTAAGCCTTACTCAAGCAACAGCTTTGAATAGTTGTCTGGAAAAAGAAAGAAAGAAAAAAAAAGAGTAAAGAGCTTTAAAACCTGGAGGGAAAGAAACTTTTTAAGTATTTGATCCATGGTTCAAAATGTAAGCCATAAACGCTTCAGGAAACAAAATAGAAAATATGGCAATTGTGAGAAAATGAAAAAAGACAGGCAGGGGTGGGGAGGAGAAAATTCAATTTTACCTCTAGTTATCCTCCATGCTATGTAATCATAGAATTCTAGAATGGTTTGGGTTGAAAGGGACCTTAAAGATCATTTAGTTCCAACTCCACTGCCATGGGCAGGGACACCTCCCTGTAGACCAGGTTGCTCAAAGCTCCATCCAACATGGCCTTGAACACTTCCAGGGAGGGGGCATCCACAGCTTCTCTGAGCAACCTGTACCAGTGTCTCAACACCCTCACAGTAAAGAATTGCATCCTTACATCTAATCTATATCTACCCTCTTTCAGTTTAAAACCATTACTCCTCATCCTATCTCTACATGCCTTTGTAAAAAGTCCCTCCCCATGTTTCCTGGAGGTCCCCTTTAGGTACTGGAAGGCTACTACTTAGGTGTCCCTGGAGCCTTTTCTTCTCCAGGCTGAATAACCCCAACTTCCTTAGCCTGTCTTCATAGGAGAGTTGTTCCAGCCCTCTTATGATCTTCACAGCCCTCCTGTGGTCTCACTCCAACAGGTCCATGTCCCTCTTATGCTGGGGACCCTGGAGCTGAATGCAGTACTCCAGGTGGGGTCTTAGAAGAGTGGAGTAGAGGGTGAGAATCACCTTCCTCAACCTGTTGGTCGAAGTTTTTTTGATGCAGCCCAGGCCACAGTTGGCCTTCTGGGATTCAGACACATATTGCTGGGTCATGGTGAGCTTCTTGTCAATCAACACCACCAAGTCCTTCTCTGCAGGGCTGCTTTTAATCCACTCATCACCCAGCCTGTATTTGTGCTTAGGATTGCCTCAACCCGTGTGCAGGACCTGGCACTTGGCCTTGTTGAACTTCATGAGGTTTGCACAGGCTCACTTCTCAAGTCTATCACAGTCACTCTAGATGGCTGGTGACCACTTGTCTGTGTAGTGGATAGGAAAATCTAGAAAAAAAAAAAAGTTTCTGGTTATATATAAAATTTCTATTGTTGCATAACATGTCTTTCAGACTGCATTAGTAGTTTTTATATTTACTTTTGAACTTCATCTATAGCCAAAAGGCAAATGAAGGTACCGTTGCACCTTGTAGTTTTTGTTTTGGTTGGGGTTTTTTTTGTTAAATAATGATGTGAAACTAATTCCTATACAGAAATGGACCACTGTGTTACAGAAGGTGACTTTACCAAAGGAAAACACTTCTCTCTTTGGAAAAAGTGGCTCTGTATGGAAAAAGTGCTTCCAGTTTCTTTTGTTCCAGAAACTCACATGACGTTGGTAGACCATTCGGACAAGTTGTTGATTCTGTGTCAGGGTTGCTGAGTAAATCCTATGAGGTGCTGAGTGTCCTGAACAGCAGCCAAAGGATTACTGCCCTCCCCAGGAAGTGCTCAGGGTTATGCTTTGGCTTGCACCTTTGTGTCCTAGGGTGTGCACTGCTGAGTACTTCATGCTACTGTTTGTATAACTAAGGGTTTACAAACTAATATAGTAACTTTCAGTTGATTTCGATGAAAATATCAGGAATACACTATGATCTTGAATATTTTGTTATTTCTTGTATACACATTCATTAAACAACAGTTTAAGACTCTGCTTTGCACAAAGCATAAATAGGGGAAGGATTCTGAATTCATTGTTAACCTGTAGATTGGATTAACCAACTTATGGATGGTTTACCAGGATAAATCCTATCCATATGAATGGGTCCCTAATGTAATAAACATAACGTGCTGGAGCCTTGGCTAATGTAAATGAGATTGGTGGTTCTGCTGATTTACACCAGCTGAACATTCACCCATATGTTCAGTGGTAAATATTTGAAAGATCAGCCCATAAATAATATTTTATTTGCAAGTGAACATGGACACGACCATCCAGGCTCTAAGTGAAGCTTTACGCATGAATGCTGAAAAGGTTTCTCCTGCAGAGGAAAATGTGAAAGTGTGTTTTTGAAAACAAGTTGGTGTTGCTGCCAACTTCCCTTCTATGTCTTTTTCTTTCATCCTGATACATCAGTGTATCTTCAGGATAAAAAGAAACTCCTGTAAGTTTACTCTGCCTGCTTTTCCTGTTTGACTTTTTGAGTAATCTAATGTTTGTGACTGTTAAACTCAGGATCACTTAGAGTGACTGTAGTCTCCAAAGGACTGATGCTGGATTGTGATGGTAGCACTGACTTATTATCCATGTCACCTGTCAGATGTTGTTACAGCTCTTGTCTCCCACTCTGTAACTGTGCTACAGCAGGCTGTGAAAGCAGTGAACAGACATATATTCACAACAGCCTTGTGAGGTGGGTAATACTCTTACCAATCTGCAGGTAGGGAAGTGAAGACATGAGTTTAACTGCACAAGTTATGCCCAGGTAGTTGTTAGGGTCTGGGAAGTAGTACAAGCCCGGTAGTACTTGGCCTTCTCCCATCAAATTGGACCTACATCCTAAGCCATTTGTGAATACTTTCCTGAGTTTTCAGTACAATCTGTTTAGCCTCAGTGGGTAGCTCTCTGACACAGGTTATGGGCAGTGAGCTTGTCTGGGCCTCGGTAAGCTATCATCTAGGCATGCACAATCCTTCAGTTACTCATCTGATATCACACCAGATTTAATCATCGAAAAATTAGCTGAAACTTTGGAACAGTAAACCAAGCTGCAACTCTAGAATGCGAAGTAATCAAGTTAGCAGCTATAGAAGATGGAAAGTTGTATGGTTACTAGCCTTTTTTCATAGAATCGTAGAATGGTAGGGGTTGGAAGGGACCTCTGGAGATCATTGAGTCCAACCCCCCTGCCACAGCAGGATCACTCAGGACAAGTCATGCAGGAACAGATCCAGGCAAGTCTGGAAAGTCTTCAGAGAAGGAGACTCCACAACCTCTCTGGGCAACCTGTTCCAAGCTCTGTCACTCTTACAGGAAAGAAGTTTTTCCTCATGTTGAGGTGGACCTTCCTGTGTTTCAGCTCGCAACCATTACCTCTTGTCCTGTCACAGAGCACAACTGAAAAGAGACTGGCCCCTTCTACTTGACACCCACCCTTCAGATATATGTAAACATTTGTAAGATCCCCTCTCAGTCTTCTCCAGGCTGAATAGCCCCAGGGCTCTCAGCCTTTCCTCATGATAGAGATGTTCCAGTCCCTTCATCATCTTTGCAGCAATCTGTTGGACTCTCTCTAGTATTTCCGTGTCCCTCTTGAACTGGGGAGACCAGAACTGGACACAATACTCCAGATGTGGTCTCACTAGTGCAGAGTAGAACAGGAGGAGAACCTCCTTTTCTGCAGGGCTGCTTTGTACGCCTCATCCCCCAGCCTGTATTGATAGTGAGGATTGTTCCAACCCAGGTGTAGGACCTTGCATTTGTTCTTGCTGAACCTCATGAGATTTACCTGGGCCTCCCTCTCCAACTTGTCCCTCTGGATGACATCCTGTCCCTCTGACATATTGACAACACCACTCAACTCGGTATCATCTGCAAACTTGCTGATGGTGCACTTGATCTTGCTATGTCATTGATAAAAATATTAAACAGAACAGGTCCCAGTACATCACCTTCAATATAGTATTTTAGAACATGAACAGTAATTTTTGTAGTTTCCTTCCTCTCTCCACAGCCATAATATATCTTTTTGAAATTTCCTATTTGTAGTTATCAGTAGAAGAGGGAGCTTTTTCACCATGTGGGATGATTGTTAATAGTAAAACATCTACCAATAGTTTTGTTTGCCAAGTAGAGTTCTTTTTTCTGTAATCTATATGATATCATTCAGGCAGATATCAACTGGTGGATTGTTTTCTTCTTTGGTCTTCAAGTAGGAAGTCTGGATTTTTCCATCAGGATACAGCTGCTAAAGGAACAACTTAAAGATGTATGGGGATGGATATGCAAATAAGGTGATGTTGTGTTTGCATAGTCTGAATTGTTAATAATTTGGAAAGCATGCAGGGATGCCTAATATGGAATCTAAAAGCCTCCAGAAACCTGAGCCATTCAGATCAAGATGCATGCTTCCATAATTGATAAAAACTGCTGTGTTTTTCTAAGTGATGTGGCTCCTGAGTACTAACTAAATGTTATAGACTGAAGCTGATTTCATTTCTCATGATCCACTGAGCAGCCATCAGATGGTTATCTGTGCTGTAGTTAAAATTTGTAAGTGAACTATTTTCAAAGTGAAAATATCAAAGAGTTTTTCACAGCCTTCAGAGAGATTTAAACTTCAAGTATTATTTTATTTTTGCTAGCCTTGAAGTGGATCCAGAACCTCAGTTGTTAACTTAAAGCTGGTTTCTATACTTCAGAAATGTTCCTGAAACTTTACTTGGTAATAAAAATGTCTTACAACCTCAAATATGAAATAAAACACTTTTGGGGGGGTTGTTTTGTTGTTCTTTTCCCTTTTTTTTTTTTTTTTTTTTTTTTTTAAAGTGTGGACCAAAATCTTATTCCATATGTTGAAAATGGTTTCTTTAATTCGAAGTGTTATATTATGCTATTACTTGTAGTATTTAATTAAAATGATTGCATTCATTAAAACCAAAGATGTTACATATGGAAAAAACTATTATATTGCTGAGCACATCTCCCTGTTGAAACTGTAATGTTATATAATAACAAGATGGTCCTACCTCTGAGATTAGAAGAAAAAATGTCCTATAACAGTTTATGTGTTTGTCTGTAATATAAGAGTGCTGTGGTTTTGTTACCAACTGTATCAAAGTTTGTTTGTTTGTTTTTCTTTTCAACAAATTGCCAGGGTATAAAAATGTAGTTCAGGGGGAAAAAATGCATTTCATGATGTAGCCATACAAATATTTGGCTACAAATACCATTTTAACAGATATCATCAGAGAGCTCAGTTACATGTCTCGAAGATACAGAATCAACATCAAAAATAAGTATCTTTTGAATATTTTGATCTTTTTAGATCTTTGGCTTTGATTAATGTCTCAACTAAAAGCTAAAATGTATCAGCAGAGATTCAAACACATTTTGTCAGACAACCTACATATTTGTTACTTGATAGATGTTTTATTATCAGATGGATATATTTTAAATAGAAATCTGTTTAAAAGTAAAGGCAGCATAAGTAAAACATTAATATTGTGATACACATTGTTTTATCATAAGTATTTCCAGCAGTATGCAAATAGTTTATGGCCAAGTCCTTCACTTGAAGTTAGAGAAGTTTCTCTGGTGGTGATAATCCTAATTCGGTTGATTCACACTTGCACATGTGAACTGAAAAAAGAATGTGAACCTTTTGCACTTCTCATTATAACAGATTACATTTAGAATACGCATTTTGCATTACTGAAATATTTTCCTCGAACAAACATCCCTTTATGCAGACAAAATTTTTCCGACATTAAATTAAAACAGATAAGAACGTGATCCAGAAAGCCTTGCAGGAAGAATCTGCTTACGGGGACATGCTTTGCTCTGACATAAACTGGCTCAGCCCTAAGAGCCCTTGTGTAACATATGGATATATTTTCTCCAACCATACAATTCCTTTCCCTGTCTTGTTTCATAAATGCCTAGAGCTAGTCTGTCCTGCTGTGGAGCAAGGTGCCCATTGAGGTCCCGTGGTAAATTAGCAGCACTGAGCTCAGTGTTCCCTGCTTGTTGGCTTGTTCCTCCCCCTGGATTGGGTCTCTGTGTGCCCCAACAGCTCCTGTGTTCTGCTTCTGGTTACGTGAGGTCTGGGCTGTCTGTGCACAGTTCAAGAGCTGGGGGTTTACTAATCTTGTTCTGCTGTTTAGGGCACATAGAAATAATAATTTAATACTAAAATACCTCTAGATCTCTTATTTTAGGTATAAGCAAAATATTTTTTGACTTGAACAAATTTATGTGTGTGGAACTGTGGTGCTTGTTTTGTTAGACATCCAAAATAACCCTCTATGAGGTTAAGTCTCCTGGAGGGCATATAATGTACCAGTGAGGTGGTGTTTGAGCTCACTTTGTTATTGTGAAATTTACCTATGTCACACCAGAGAGACCTGAGCAAGGGAGAGATTACCCACACTGTTTGTAGAAAAGAAAAGGTAATACATTTTGCAAATAACACCTCTCTGTGGGGGGGGTTTAAGTGCATCCTACGTATTGGTTAGACAATACAAACGAAAAGTAACTTTTCTTATCTTTGTGGGAAAGGTAGAAGTGAACAGAGGAGACTGTGCAAGAAAAATATAAGAAGGGAATAAACTTTTTTTTCTATGAAATTAAACCCAATGTATTTGAAGCTGCAGGGAAAATCACCAGTTAAAAATATAATAAACAGTCTCGAAGTCTTTAAATTCCCACAGGAAGGAATTGTTCTGTTACAGGAATTCAGCATTATTAAGTGGAATTCACTCAACAGGGCAGGAAATCCCCTGTAGGACAAGCAGAAGTTTAAAGCTCAAGGCTGTGTATTGAACTTCCTCTATGTGATTTTCTGTTAGAGAGAGAGTATTAAAGGGAAAGATATAAGGCAACACCACTTCTGTTGTTATCCAGGCATGCTATGCATCCTGCTTTGCACCTCGTTAGTGGATTATCACTTGATTAGCTGCTGTGGAATTGGAAATATTTCCTTCTTTCTGAACAAAATTTAAAAAAAAAGACAGGAAAAAAGTTATAACTGAGAAAATGTTGTAGCAGTGATTAAGAAGTATAGCAAGATGAGCTTCTGTGTGAACACTCGGGTGCAAAGACAGTGCTGCATGAGTGGGACAAAGGTGTGTGTGTTGGGGCTCATAAGCCTTTGGTACAATGATAGTTGCTGGGTCATGTATCGTACCTGCCTGTACATGCGTGTGACATATCCCTTAGCACATGCAGTGGCATTTGTTTTGGCAGAAGAACCTGTCTGAGGCTTTGAAATGACAGGATAAAAATGTCCTGGTGGAAGCAAGGAGCTCTGCGACAGGAAGAAGCAAAGGCCAGAGAAAACATCTGTTACAAGCAGTAATACAGGGGATGGAGAAAATAGTGTGGGATGCCTGAACACATATGTCTTGCTGCCAAGCGTACTGAAAAGAAGCTAACATGTTGGATTTCAACCCCCGCCCTGTGCTAGGAAAGAAAAAACAATGCAATCTGCCACAGCTGTAGAAATTATCAGTAGAAAGAAAACAGGCATATGAATGGTGCTTCAAGTAGCTGACATCCAAAAGCCTGAGACAGATACCTGCAGAGAAAGAAAAGGCAAAGTCGCTAAAACACAAATTAAGTCCATGTCTGTAGAAGGACTTAGGAAGGTTAAGGCAAATCAACCGAAATTGATTCCGCCGTGTGGATTATCTCATTCTGGAGTAAAGCAGCCATAAAGCTCTGCTGCATTTCACATAAGGGTGGAAAAACTCTATCTTATGCATACTGGCTTCAGACTTTGAGCTGCACTGCCTTTCCTGCGTGTCCTGTAGTCAGAAATTACAACATGAATATAACTTGCACTTTCCAGTCACTCCTGGAAGAAGTGTCACAGGTAGCAGTGTGGCAGGCATAAAGGGTATGCAAATTGGCCAATTAGATGTAACCTGCTATTGAAGAAACAGTTGCAACACCAACAAAATGCAGCACAAACCATCACTCAATGTAAGAATGCCAATTCAAAATCTGTCCTTCAAATACTTATATAATATACTTGACTTTTCTGTTTATTTATTGTGGCACGGGAATGCTTTAGAACCTCATGAAATGCGCAGTTCTGAAACACAAAGTACCCTCTTTAATAAGGTGTGGTGGATAGAAATGTAGATAAGAAAAATGTCTTTATTTCCCAGTCACATGGAGCAGTCAGGGATTAGTTATGGATTTTCACCCTGAACTTCAGCTCAGTTCAGTGTCAGTTTGGTGGAGACTTATACTGTGCGTTGTCTGCTTTTTTCATCAGTGTGGTTTGGAGAGCAATACCAAACCATGGGAGTGTGTTTGAAAATCAGAAGTCACTGATCTCTAAATAACAAGTGTAAATGCATTAGACTACGAGCACTCACCTCCCCCATATTTTCCAATATAAGAGGGAAATCAACAATGCTCAGCATATTTCTAAAGGTGTGGAGCATCATTCAGTTTGAGACTGTGGATCTTTATTTTATCCTGTCTAGCAAGTTGCCACTAGATTTATATACCTCCTGTACTCTGGCCATTAGGAGGAGTGTGTGGATGTGTTCCACCTCTGCCCTTCACAAAATCTCACCCTCCACTAGTGAGAGAAGTAAATTCTTCCTTCTCTTGGAAGCCTTATATCTTAGTCACCACTGTGGTGTCTGGATGCTTTATGGAAGCGAATTGAGTGTTGCAAAACCTGGTGTGTGTGGATCCCCTTGCTTTTTTTTTGCTTTTTTTAATTTTCCTTTTTATCAATACATCTTTAAGAAAAAAGGACCTGCTGTATCACCCCAGACTGCTATGTGCTCAATGTTCATGCAGAAGGGGGTGACCATTGTTCTTTTTGGCTTTCAGAAATCTCACTGACGTGCCTTGCTCACTTCCTGAGTGTTAACATAATTCCTAAATTTGGTATCAAGAAGTAATACTCCTGGGGAGTAGGCTGCTCAGGGCACATGTAGGGGGTTTGTTGTTCTTGCCGTGCTCAACAGCAAGAGGTGAAGTACTTGTCCTAAAATCACCCAGCAGATCCAGCAAGTAGTTTCCTTTCTATTACAATATAAGATACCTGTTATCTGACTCTTGATTCCTTCAAAGTATACTAATTAATTAATTTTTTTTGTATTTTTAACTACAAATCTGAAATTAGTCATAAGTTAGGAAGAAGTTTGTGATGTGTAGATGTGGAGCTCTTGTTCCACAGAGCACTTCCAGACTATGCAGCTATTATTATGTGATTGCCTGAGATTTTTGGGGACTATACGATGATCTGTGTGACCTATTCTAATCTTAATATAATTATTGTTGCTCTCTGCTTTACCATGCTTTCTGATGGTTGCTATGGAGACATCCTACTCTTCCTTCATTCTTAAGTGGGAAAGAAAGTCAAGGCAGTGTCTCTGATCTCCCTCTCTTTCTCACCTTTCTCCCTCTCTCACACTTTCTAGTTGTCACTGGGAATCACGTCAGCTCCTTTTCTTCATCTCCAGGAGAAGACATTGATGCCCTCTTAGCACCCGTATGTTCGTTCAGCATTTTTCACTGTTCCCTGGGCAGAAGGGTGGCAGCACAGGCTGCATCCAGAGTGAGTGAGACTCAGATGAAGCCAGGCTTGCCCTGCTCAGACTTGCAGATTACCCAGAAGCTGCAGAGCATGCCTTGAAGAGGCACAGTTTGAACACCAGTAATCTAGTTTGGGTGTGCTCCCACGGAGCACCTCTTGCTGTCAGTTCAGCAGCATGAAGACTGGACACTGTATTTATTTGCTGTACCACTAATAAGGGACTCTTGAGCAGAATAATATTATAATGTTTATGGTTAATTCAGAATGAGAAATTCAGATGCTTTGAAGCACTGCAGATGGAGTGCGAGTTGTTTCTAGGGGACATGTATGGAGTGCATTTAAATTTGTTTTTTATTGTCTACTTTATAAATTATATTCCTTTACAGGATAAATTGAGTGGATTAGGTATGGAATCATCTGTAATTAACTGGGTGCTAGCTACTTAGAAGGGCACATACAGCTTGTGTTATTAAACAGCATCATGTCAGATTTAATGGATGTCATTACAGAAGTACCTTAGGGATCTATCCTTGGACCATTGTTATTTATGATCTCTGTAAATGAACTGACAAGTCAGTGCACAGAGCACAATGTTGATTTTTATTCTGATGATACAGTCATGTCCTGAACTCCTAGCAGCTAACTGAACTTGAAATTGCCCTATACATCTTTTTGAGAGTTCAGCAATGGTTAATTCTCAGTGAAGTTCTTTTAAGCAGTACTAAGGCAGACATTCTGACTCAACTAATTCCATGCTGGGTCAGGCTACTGATAATTAAGCAGATTTAAAACCTCCACAAAAAGAGGGAAGGAAAAATTAAAAAAAATAATAATAAAAGAATTTTACTAATCCTCTATTCTATCCAAAATTTTAAAATTTTGGTTTTCACATAATGTTCTTTTAATTGTAAACATAGAAGATTTTACCATTAAAAAAAATCTGATCTGTTTTGATTGTATAAAGCAGATATAACTGCTAAAAATGTACAGAAGGATTCAGAAATGAAGTAATACAAACATACTCCTATTGGCATTATGCTGGTTTGTAATTTTTTTGTTCACTTGGTGCTTTGAAGGTTTTTGTATGTAAATTTGGGGTTTTTTTCTCCTCCCATTTTTATCAGAAAGAAAAACAATGTGATCCCTTTTCAGCTATCTCTGTGAATCTCTCCATGCTGGAAGTCTGCTTTTGATAGTATAAATTGCTTTTTATTCAATGTCAATGATATGACTTATATGAATCATCTGTTGATATATGAACTCTTGGGAGAAAAAAGTCTGGAGGTTAGGCCCAGATTCTGCCCTTGGGTTTGGATTAAGATTGCCCTTGAGAGAAGGAGGCAAGTTCCAACAAGTCTTTATTTCCGCCTACAAGGCACCAGAGACAAAATAAGGAAGTTGAACTAATGCTGCTGCTCTGGAAAATTGTGTTAGTGGCTCTGATAAAATTGAGGGTCTGACATGGCAAATGGAATTTAGTGTATGATGAAAATGACTGAGGAGAATGGGTCAGAAGGTGATTCATTCAATAGAAAGTAATCATCAGAGTATCATCATAAGTTGCCTATCCATAAGCAAATGAAAAATGACTAGTGTTTCTTTTATTGGCTCTGCTCTCCCTCATTGTCTGTTAGTGGGTCAGTGTACTAAGCTCAGGGCTGTGGAAAAGGCAGAAAGGTAAGGAGCTGCTTCATCCCTGAGTCATTTCTCCTTGGTCGGCACTGGGCTTAGGGCAGCTTCTATGCTGTGGGAAGCACAGGAGACAGCTGGCTATACCTTTCCCCTTGGGTCTTCCATATACCTCCTCTCCTCTATATACACATGCCCATCTCTGAGCTCCTCAACAGAGAGTAAAAGGCCTTTGCACTGGTCCCCACCTACTGGGATAATCTTCTTGCCTTTAGCTTTTAGTGGTCTCAGTAATATAATATTTCTGTTTGTTTTCATTTTCACTGGATTTCAGCACTTCAGCTGCCAAGTGAAAAATGAAACTGCTAAACTGACTAGAATTACCAGGTTTGTGAAAAAGCAAGGATTTCCTCCTCAAATTTCCACTCAGAGAAAAATCTTCTCACTGTTTAGGTATGATCTTGTCTAGTTCTCATTCAGAGAAATCCGTTCTGCATTTTAAGTTTCCCAGGCTCTAAATGATGTCACTGTTTAAAGGAAATATATTGTCCTGATTAATTTTCCTATGCCAGTTCAGCATCAGTGTAAGCTTGACTTTTTAACATCAGTGTAAGTTTGACTTTTCAAGTCACCAGTGCAGTCAAGAGGTCCATTTCTGTGAAAAGGAGATGATTTACTGTTCAGTTATTGATATGCATCATGTTCTTTTGTTGCCCATAACACATCATTGTACCCTTTTTGGGGAAAAAAAAAAAAAAAAAAAAATGCATAAAAAGGATGTGTTTTAATTATTTTTAAACTTTCAAAGAATGATTGAAGCTCCTTAAATGGTTCTGTTAGGCTTCTATCATGAGCTGGCCTTTCAATACCTACACGAAAGATAGAAACTGAAATTGATTTCTTTCTTTTGAGATGACAGCAGTAGATTTCTCCTTATGCTTAATCAGTAAATACTATAATATCTTCCAAATGTGGCTCATATGGTTATTTAAAGCAGAATGATGGCTGTTTTAATATGGTTATTGTAGCCATACATTTTGGTTTTATGAGTTTTTTATATAGCGCTATTACTTATATGCTAATCTTAAGGATATTGTTATAATTTGTTTTATGTGTTAAGTGTTATAAAGGCAGTTGCTAGTATCACTATAGTTAAGGGTCTTATGAGCATGACATCTGACAAACAATTGCTTGCTACCAGAAGCCCAATGAAACAGTTATACTCAGCGATACAAATCACCTCCACAGACAGTTTACACACGTTTTCTTCAAGCAGGGAAAACCATCAAAAATGCATTATGTAGAAAGATTTGCGGTTTACCTCATAAATATGCTTGTGTGCTTGCAAAAGTTGCATGCTACTGGACAAGAGGTGCATCCCTATCAAGACGGTCACGGGCATATTCTTCACAGTTGCTTTGCCTTGTCTTTTATCAAACACCTATGTCATCTGATTCTTCTTGGTACAGGTCCCATGGAAGGCATGTGAAACTCTGTGCAAGCTTAGAGGTTCCTTGGTTGTTTCACTGTGTCATGCTCAGTGCTTTATTTTGTCTCATTCTAAAAGCAAAGTGATACATTTCCTTTGAGAGGGTCACTCAAAGGCAGCGGTGACAACTCGCTTTTCTAGACAAACTCCTACAGGGGCATTAATGCTGGTTAGTCCTGTGACAGGAATACATTCCTTATCCTGGACATTGATGACATATGTGCTTTGTCAAGTATTGCCATCAGGCGCTCACCGGGGACCTGTATGACAATGACTTCTTAATTTTTGCCTGTGTCTCTGGGAGTGACAAAGTAGATTTCTGCTTTCCTTTGCCATTTGGAGTTCCATGAGGCAAAGTTAAGGATTTGTTGCTTTTACTGACTGGCTGGGAATTTGTTATTGTAAGGATTTTTTTTGTTTCTGGGTATTTATCTGCAAAGACGGTAGCTCTTGAGTCCCCATGCAAAAATGAAGGGCTCATTTATTAAAACACATTGCATTCAGGCAGTAAAACTTTGGAGATGAAAGGCCTGTTTCAAAGAGATCATCTCACCAGCAGAACACCTCATTGTCAGTGTTCTAATATTAAAGTAGTAGATTTTTTTCTCCTGCTGAATGAATATTTAAGCCACATGTCATGGATGCTGTTTCAACACTAGAGGATGTTCACTAAGAATGGGATGTTCCTTAGGAGAAATTATTTGAATCCCAATGGGCAGGTGGACATTTAATCATAATGTCCTATGATAATGTTCTATTCACTTGAATTAATAGTTAAAAAGCATGAGGGAGAATTCAAACACCACGGATTCCACCTGTGTGGTTGTATATTTATTTTTTTTTTTTAGACTATCTGACATAGGAAACATTTACTAGAACAGGGAAGAGAGTTGACATAGAGAGAAAATTGTCCTGGCATGTTCTATGCACAAGAGGGACAACCAGACAGACACTGGCATGCCTAATAACTGTTGGTTTTATTCAATTCAGGCTTTGCAGGCTGAATCTCCTAGGGAGATGAGGTTTGAGGCTTATGATTTCATGATAAAAAATTATCTACAGAAACTGGCAGTTTTGCATTCATACCCTATTTAAGTCCTCTAAGACAAAGGGCTATGTTTTTAGGCACTGTACAGAGTGTGGTCCCTTCACTTCATAGTTTCAATGATATCAAAACATCTGTGTGTATATCACTGACAGGAAATTGAATTATAATTATCACAGGCATTTATACCCTAAATTAGTTATTTAGCTATTTGCAGAGAGGTCTACAAGCCAATAGACTGAATAATGACTGGCAGTAAGTGCCTTACCAGGGTAAATGGCAATTTCTGACAATGCTGTGGCACCTGCAGACAAGAGGGCAGGGATACTACAAAGCTGGCATCACTTTTGTGTAGGAAAGGAGCCATAAGGATGCTGATATTGGAGATCTGCAACAGGAAAGTGGCAGAGCATGACATACCTGTTATGATACATCTAGGGCTTGAGAAAAAACACAGACTCCACTTAGTTTCTAAAGCTAAAAGAAAAAAAAATGGGACAAGATTTTGTTAGAAATTCTGTTGATCAGCTCTGAAATACTGTCTCACTGGGCCAGAGACAAAAGCAAGACAAGGTTTCTATATGAGTATATGCACCAAGGGAATGGTTTCCCTAGTGATGATCCCCATATGTATTAAGCACCCAGCTCAAATTTATTATACAAGCTAGAGAAAGACTGTATGCTGAAGTACCTAGATTATTACTTTTGGAAGGCTTGTAACATTTTTACATCTCTCTGGTGAAAATACTTGACAAAAGACAGCTCTTCTTTGGAAGAACTCTGCTATTGCTAAGTAGAATGTCTGTGCTTTGTAGCTTGGGAAGGCATGAATCTAAAATTCTGATACTATGTAAAACAGCCCTGTCACCCATATGACATGGATGCCACTACATGTTCTCCACCAATGATTGATGTGACAAACTCCATATGTTAAAAGGAGGCTGAGGAAAAGTTGGGGTTTTTTTTGTCCCCCAGATGGAAGAAGTATGTAACTGTGGTACACAAACACTCTTTGAAGAGTTTCTCTGTTTCCTCAGCAGTAATAACGTATCTAAAAATAAGACTTGGATCTGGAAAAATAGAAATACCATAGCCTACCACTACCCTAGTTCTCAGCACAAAAGAAGCTGAGACATTTCAGGTCGTCAAGGGAAAGTGGATTTTTATTTATAGTGGCCATACTTATTATTGCTTAGTACAATTATCTTGAGAGAAAGAATACGGAAGAGTGCTTAAGGTGTTGCTTTCCAAGCAATTAACAGAAATATTTCAAATGTACACGCAGACTGACAAATGATTCATTGATGCTTATTTAGGGAAACAGCTCTCAGTAGTTCAGCCATATCGGCTTGTGACTGCACCTTTAGGGAGCCCCACAATTAAAGAAAAGGAAAAGAATTGCAATTGGTTGCGATGTACATTTTATTATTACTGAAAGAAATTATACAACACAAGATAGAGAAAGCATCATATAGATGAAACATTATATAGATGAGAGATCAATGATGATATCTTCAGTTACAATGTCATATAGGTGATTTTAGTTTGGGGTTTTTGGGAAGGGATTTTTTCTTTTTCCTAAACTTTCAGAAAATTACACCTGGTGAGGCCACTGTTTCTAATGAAACTGTATTGTTGGAAAATGCAGGGATTTATAAAACTTACATATGGGGTTTTATATGGACTTTTCAAAGCTTTTCTGTGGGCAAAGAAACTTCATTCAAGGGTTGATGAGTGGTAGATTACCAATTTATATGCTTATCAGTCTGTAAGATATCAGTCTATAATTGGGCAGAAATAGATGATGATTAGGCCTTTAAATCTGAAAAATATTCAACTCATTTCAAAGAAAACATTTAAAGAACAATTTTGAGGTAAAAATATCGAGATTAAACTGAAACATAAAACGCCTTAGTGTTTATTAATTTATCTGTGCACTAAGGTGATCTGATCAAAGCTCATTTGTTTCCATTTGATTTATCCAATACAAACATCTTGCAATTCACACAATAGCAGCATTGTGCAGCCAATATTTTCAACCAACATCATGAAGAAAGCTTAGATTTTTAAAGCATTTAAGAGATAACAAAGGTAAGTGTTGTGTTGGTTTTTTTTATCTTTGAGGAAGAAAATGTTCTGGAAACATTTTTTCAGTTACAAGGATTCTGCTCTGTATTTGAGAATGTAGATTATTTCTACTGAGTTTCAAGAATTGTTTGTTGTAAGTGTAAAACTAAAGGTTTGCAAGAAGAGAAGCACTACTGATTTAAAACCTTAGTAACAAATTGATTGACGGTTATCCTTACTTTAAATCTCACCCATTTACATACTCATGTTTCCTTCTAAAGCATAAATGTTTTAAAGCATTTGTTTTCTGTAAATAAAGATCATAATGACAACAGCTGCTACCTTGTAACAAGAGATAATATCTTGGTCTCTTAGAAGTTATTTTTGCTGATAGTTTGCCTGCAGCCAAACTTTTCCTATTTCACAATTCATAATATGTTTATAGTTTGAAGTGAAAGACTACTGTCAAGTAGTCTGCAGAGTGCACGAGTCTCTGTAGCATACATATGCACAGTCTCTCAAAAGAAATAATAACATTTCAAGTATTGACTAAGTCAGAAAGCTGTTTACTGGATTCTGTGTAAGTATAGTCAGCAGTAATAAGTACAGGGGTTATGCCTTTGATTACTTACTACTTTTGGTGTTAGTCATTTCTTAGCAAACACTGGAACTTTTCTGGGAATTGCCTTAACTCTTGATATTTCCTAACCTTCATTTATGAAATATGTAAGCACTTACTGTAAACATGTAAAATCTATTATCAAAGGTTCATAAGCATAAGGTATATGTGAACTTCTACTAACCTATGATTAGAATAGCAATAATTTGCATTAATATCAAGGCTACTTCTGTGCAAACAAAGAAAAGACAAAATTGACAAATTGATGGGAAGAACTTGGGTATTCACACACGGTCAAAACTCTTCTCACAGACAAGTATCCCTGAAATATATCAAATATACAGAACTGAGAAGGTACTGTTTACATCAAGAAGTGATTTGGTTTGAAAAAGTTTGCTAGATCCAAACCCTGATTTATCCATGTCTTCTCCCATTTCTTTTTATAAATAGTTCTATACTTTTGTTCCTTTGCTCATTTCCAATGGTTTCAGTCTTTTTCACTCCTTTCCTAACTTATTGTACATCTTGTGCATTTCTTACAGCTAGATAATAAATAAGAATCCCATTGCACGACATATAAGCCATGCTGATGAACACTAATTCTATGCACGGATCATGCAGTGAAGCATACAAGAAGGAAATTTCAATAGCATTCTAATTTTTCAAGTAATCAGCACAGACAACAGGAACAAATTTTCAGTTGGATTCAGATCCTATTTTGGGACTCCCAAAGGGGACAGATGATTGTCAAAGTTGTCCAGTCTTAAAACATTTTTCTTCAGGAATTGTATAATTTATGGCTACATTTTGAAAATAGATCATTTTCCAATGAGCTCACAAAATTCCAGGATCATAATGTAAATTTGTTTTCCTCTATAAACAAATATATGTTTAAACTATAAATTCTGCAGGTAGACTGATTTGGTTTTTACAGTTCATTACTGTACTGTACTGAACTCAAATTTCCCGGGCTTTAATACATTAAATACAAACTATTGCAAAGCTAAATATTTGGGCCCTGAATTTTCACTTGTTTCTTCACGTGTAACTAATGTATGTTACAAATGTCTTCACATATATGAAAAGCTAACATCATAAGAGTTTATGGAATAAATCTGTGATTTATAAACTTCCCATTGGTCAACACAGAGAAAGATAACTGTGCCCTGCTACACCTACATGAGATGGCAAACTTGCCTGAGTTACAAGGAAGCCCAGTACATTTGGGAATAAAGCAAAGGACTGAATAGGCTTTTGCTTCAGCCACCAGTAAAATGATAATTGAAGCTGCAGGAAGGTCTATAGTGCCCTGGTAGTGTGGAATGACTATCACAGGATCTCAGTAGAGCATTGATAGAGCTCTTACCCTGGGCTTTTTGAGCAGACAGTTCTCCCATATTGTATTGTTTTCCTGTGTTTGCTTTCCTTGCACTAAACCTGGAAGAGCTGGTTTTCAGAGGACGTATATGGAGTTGATTTCCCCATTGTTATATTTCTGTGACCTAAGCGACATGGATGAGAGTCTATTTGAATGTCTGAGAGCATTTTCCCTTCTGAACTAGCCCGGAGGGAGATTCCACAGTCTTATATTCATGCTTTATCCTAGCATGGAACTGTGAGAGGCAGAGACTTGGCTCTCTCCATTCTGAAAGGCTGTATTTGAGAAAACAGTTCTTTTACCATTGTTGTTAACATTGTTCTTAACATTGTTCTTAACATAGTTAACATAGTTCTTTAAAGTATAGTTCTTTTGTAGTTCCTTTAGTTCTTAGCTAAACTGGGCTAGCACTGTACCCAGACTGATTACCAACGTGTATCAGAGCACACAGAGATGAGACTGATTCCAGAATTTGACAGTTGAGGAAATCCTTGCAGAGTCAGTGAGGTTGAGTTTGTGAATATTCAACACTAGCATGTTTCAGCAATGTTTATAGGCTGTACGCCTGAAAATGGTTTGCTCTCTATGTCAGAGTTTCTTAGCACGAGTGTGTATCTTTTTGGATAGTCTCCTATGCAAGATAATGTAAGGAGATACTATTTTCCAAAGGGGTGAAGTAAAAATCCAAAAGAAAGGACTATCATTATTTGTGTCTGTAGGGAACTTCCTTAATCCTTCTACAGATCCATTTAATAAAATGAAATGCCTAGGAAAATCATTGCTTACTCTAGTTGCCAGATAGATTATCACCAATATGTGCTTTGAGTTTAACCATGTCTAAATTCATGGTTTAGTCATCCAAATAATTCAAATGAGAACATATGCCATCTAAATTAACCTGTTAGTTAATCCACTGTAGTCCTCCTAAATACAATTTCCTAGTCATGGGAACCACTGCATATTACACTGAGAACATGTAACACCTGCAATGATGTTAAAGTCTCATAGTAATGCTCCTAAAGTCTAAAAAGCAGTGAAGTGCAAACCAATTTCAATAATCTAAGACCTAAAAATCTTTCCTCAAAGCTTAGCTCACGAATGACCTAAAAAAAAAGCAGTGAAGGTATAGAACATAATTTGTAATGTTATGTGTCTTGCCTTCACATAGGAAGTGCTTTAAAATCTTGATCTGGAAGAATTCGGACTAATTTTCTGATGGGAGAGGTTCAGATCAGTATCATGTAAAATAAAGAACACTCGAAACAGATTTCAAAGCTTTAAATATCTGTGATGCTGGCAAAAATAGGCTGAAAACCTAGTCTCCTTGATTTCCAGAAGGCTTTACATTTTCCCTTGATGCCCTGTCCTGCTTTAATGGGAGCCTGAGAGGTTGCTGTTCTACAGCAGTAGTGTGGTTTCATTTTCTGTGATTACTAAGGGCAGAAACTATTCCAGGCAGCTATTTGCCTAGGGCAGGACATGGCCAGGCTGGGTGGGAGCATCAGAAAAAAAACTCCTGTCAAGTCAAATAAAGGTGCTGCTGATGTTGTGGGGAGGGCCAGGTGGGGCACAGAGGCTGCTGGTGTCTTTGTTTCCCAACAGTTTGCCAGTTGCTGCTTAACAGCACGAATGGCAGCTCTGCCTGGCAGGCTCCGCTTCTAGGGTTTACTTAATAGTGCCATGCTAATGCTCTTGGCCAAACTGAAAATGATTAAACCACATTTGCCTTGAATTTGTTGAGCTGACATGTACTTTTCTTCTTCCAGTGTGACAAATTACTAAAAGAGTAAACCGAATAAAGTGTAATTTACAGTTAGTCTGCTGTTGCGCAAATGTGGAATTAAAAGCAAAATAGTTTAAGAACTCTACAATACTTTAATTAGAAAAAAATAGTTGTTCAAAGTCCCTAGTGCTCTATGTTCAAACCCACATTCAGATTTGGTCTTCCCAGGAAACTGGTACTGTGAGACAACTTAGCAGAGAGACATAGGTCAGATAAAAAATGTTGATGGTTTGGGTGCTTCAGGAAGTTTGGTGTAGCACAGTATATGTGCAAATACAGATTTTCCTATCAAATCAAAGAAATCCCTTATGGATTGTGAAGCTGCTATCCTAGGAGACTTTTAAAAGCTCTGCTGGAGAAGCAGAGAGCACATTTATTTGATTATATTTGGTGGCAGCTGAAAGTAACAGCACTGGAATTATTCCTGTTAGGGCAAATTATGAAGACTTGAAAGATGAGAGGGTTGTACAGAGAAAGAAGAGGAATATTTCATGAAGAACAAGTAAAAGAACATAAATGTTACCAAAATATTATTATTATTGACTGTAGGTTTGTAGAGACCTACTATGGAAAGACACCATTTTTCTCAAGCCACACTTTCTAGTTTCATGGAGTACAGCAAAGCCTGTTAATCCTACAATGAAGAGAAGGACTGAAGCAGACAGTGAATGGTTAATGAAATGTCCTGTTTTGGTATTGGCAGGAAAAGCAAACAGGAGGTGAAACACAAGACTGCTCAATGATTCAGATGAATTTTGAGTTGCTCACTCCAGCTGATTGTTTTGAGATTTGTCTATGACTACAAGTGCATGTTGGAAATCTGCTAATGATACAATCTTTGTGCAAAATATTTATTGATAGGGAGCCCTAAAACTCTTGCCTGTCATGCTTACAGGGTTACAGGTTGGGGTTTTTTTCTATGTAAAAAAAGAAATGACAGTTTTCAAGGCAACCCACAGCAAGGGAAACTCAATCTAGAGTCTGACAAGGCTTTTTTTCTGTCAGTTAGGACTGTTATGTCTCTATTATCCAAATTCTCTCCCCAAACCAAGAAAAATATACTTCCTTCTGTTAAAAAACTCTCTTCAGTCATTAGGGGGTCATGTCCTTAGTGTCAAGGAGGGGACTTGTTGATGTTGGTCTGACTATGTAGCCATGCCTAAATTCTTCCTTAGATAATTGTACTGGGGCAGGAGGGAGCATATTTGTGTTAACCCATTGTGTGAATATCAACATTATTCCCATTGCTGCAAGGGTTGTCCTCCAAAGGCTTTAGTGCTGAATTTTCTGAAAAATTTGAGAGCACAATTTAAATGGTCAGAGCTGGGATTTCCCCTTGTGAAATAATCATGGTTTAAACCCAGAGATCAGAACACATTGCATTTAATAGGCAACAGTCCTGTTACTGTCACCAAAACATGCTTCGGACCTCTTGCTGACTATAACTGAGCTAAAGATAAAACCATAGAATCATTAAGGCTGGAAACGACCTTCAAGGTCATCAAGTCCAATGAAATATAGAGAGGCTATGTTGAACACCAAAACAAATGTGGGCAGCATCACTGTCAAACCAGTCTGTAGTCTACTGGGAACATAAAGGATAGAAGATGCCATTATGATGCAAAAAAGTGTCATCAGGATCTTGGCTGTATTTGATAATCCATTCATCGGCCACCTTGTGACATGAATTTCTTGTTTGTTCTCTCGCTAGAGGCTGGAGAATGCACAAATGACCTAATGGTGAAACACTCTGTGTTCAGTTATTTCAGCTCAATGAACAACTTGCCACACACTCTGTTTCTAATAAAGTATAGACTTCTTCTCTGTACGTAGTCAGCTGTGACCATATTGCATCCTTGAATCTATCCAGAAATCTCTGAATACAATTTGTAACATATGAAGCTATTTTGATTGGTTACCAACAGTTTTCAGCTCTTGGTGCTCATCCCTCATGCTGTACTGGTTAATTAGGATTGATCAGGAAACCTCCACATTTTCTTTCTCATCCTTGGCTGAGTAAGAATCATTTGTGTTGCGCAAATACAAATTTACTGACATAATTCAGTACATTTTAAAAGCCTCTTTTTGATCCTAATACCTCAGTCTACATCTTTGGAATTTACTTTAGTAAACATTCATGCTAGCAAAACCCAAATGAACAAGTTGGGTTTTTTTTTTAGAAAGCAAATACACAAATGACATTAAAATGGCTTAAGTAAATTCATTTATAAATACAAGCAAATATTCATGGAAAATTTAACCCCATTAGCAGTCCCAGGAGGTTGGCAGTCTCAGCTGGGGTCAAGGACAGGATGATATAATGGTGTCAAGGAAAAACAGATGTAGGCAGATAACTGCTGTGTGATTCAGAGATATAATTCACCTGAAGTAAGAAATGGGATCTGAAATGCAGTCACACTCTCCTAAATAGAAGGCACTCAAGCTTGTTTTTGTAGCAGGTTGCAATTTTCTTAAATAGTCTGTTCTACGTGTTCCTTTCCAGCCAAAATATATTATATGTTTCTGTACCTTTTGAAGTGGGTACTGTAAAGTGGTGTGATTACAGCTTTTAGCAGCCTCTTTTTGACCGCCTGGGCGTCCTTTGGTAATTGAAAACTTGTTTATTGGCATCATTTGTTGGACTTTATTTAATCACTGTTTCTCCTCTAGGAGCTGCTTTATCCCTTCTGAGGGCTGACTCTTTGTGTAGGCTTTGTCTGTTTCCTGGCATCGGGCAGGCTCTGTTTCACCCAAGTGGCTTTGTAATTTAGACACAGTGAGTAACCACCAGCTCTCTTGTCATGGGGTGCAGTGGGGATCTGCTCACTGGGGGCTCTGTGGTGTCAGCCTCACTGCTGGAGGTGCTGATAAGTACCTGAGCAAGGAGAGCTGTCTCCCTCGCAACAGGCTGGCCAGCTTCCAGCAGCTGCTGCTGCTGCAACTGTCTCCATGAAGACCACCCTCATTTCACTGAAGGCTGCAGTAGGCAGTCAGGCCACGTTTTAATTGGGATGAGTTTGTTGAACGTCTCTCTGTTTATCAAAGTGGACCCTCGTTAATGCCGATCGCTTAGATTTCTGTTTAATCAAATGACGTGCAATGTATAGTAGGTTTAGCTTTAATTTAAATATTGCCTTTTCCTCCTTGTCAGAAGAATCCTTCAGCTTCATTTCTTATTAATCCTAACAGGAAAGAAGAGGTATTTATCTTAGATTATTGTTTCTCTGTGGGGTCTGACAAAGGGTGTTGCTTGCAGGCAGAGTGAGAGGGATGCTGCCAAAAGCATCCAAAGAGCTCCTTGGCTGATGTGAAAGAGATACAGGGACTGCGTTTGCTCCACTATAGTCACACTAAATTTCTTTTTGACCTTTTAGGAAAAGCTGCAGGGAAGATTCTTCTAATAGGATAGTTATAGGATGGAGGAAGTGTCAGCAAGTGTAGAGGCCCAAGTGGCTGTCACGGCTGAATTTTTCCACTCATCAGCTGGAAAAGAGGATTTCAGATCAAGATTGAATTGTTTCTTTTACTACATCTGTGGAAAGGGTAGCTAAGAAGAGATACTGAATTATTTTGTTTCATTTCTCGGTTTCCTTGTGTGCTTTATGTGGAGGATTAACTGTGTTGGATTAGTGCTTTATATTCTTGTATGGAAGCACATATATAAGCTTGTAACTTTGAATATATGTGGTGAGCACATATATTCTTTCTTTCTGCCACTCTAGGTGGCAGCTCAGAAAATACAAAACCCATTCATTTTGTTGGGGTAACATGGGCAGGGAGTGACTATCAACCAGGTGTACCTGAAACAAGAAAAATAAGAAACAAGTGAATGGGATGCATAGAGTTTGTATTCTTGTGGGTGGAATAGGGGCTCTACGTTCCACTGCCCTTGGCTTGTTTGAAAATTGTCAAAAATTAATTATTTGCAAATGCTCAGGAGTGAATTTTAAATGTGCTTGTTTACTTGCAGTAGAAAATAAAATACATGGAGACATGCCCATACATATACATACATGCCTATTTATAGCTGTGTGACACAGGATAGACTTTGCTTTTGCTGTTCGATGGCAGATTCTTCAGTGCTCTGGCACAGACCCAGTTAAACAAGCCAGGCAAGAGGATAACTGCCTCCCTCTGAGTTTATAACAAGCCCACCCACTCAATTAGTTTGTGTCGGTGACAGAAAATTAGAATGCATGGATGGTTGTTTATTATTGTAATAAATTGCATTATTCCTATTGAAGCAGGAATACAACATTTTTAACACTTCTCCAAAAATCAGGCCTTCAGGGCACTGTGATCTGGGAAGGCATCTCTTTCTATTGTCCAAAATTGTGCCCTGTGCCATTGCTTTTCCTCCCTTTATTTTAATAAGATTGATTCTACCCTTAGCCAGTCAATTTTAGAGTAGCCTGTCTCATTTTTGTACAATGACACTGACAAAATTTGGTTTTTTCCTCCATGGTAAGGTTTATAATGATTAAAAAAAAAAATATCCCTGATCCTGTTTAAATCTTCCTCAGGTTTGTCTCTCCCAGAGACTTAAAGTCGTAGTTCTTTTAAAAAGATTCAAAATGATAAAAGTTAGACTAATACTGTTTATGAAATGGCATGACGCTGTGTAACTGTTATTCAGAATCTTTCATGCTGATTATTAACAATTTGAATTATAACTATTTTATCAAAATAAGTATTTAAAAATAATGAAAACTAAAAATTAATTGAAAAAATATGAATGCCTTTGTGAAAACATGGTCTGCTGGCAGTCTGTAGAAGGAGGAAAAGAAGCTCCATTTGAGTGTATTTCTGACTATAGTTGTTTTGTGGTGTTGGTTGGGTTTGGTTTTTTCACCCCTCTGTTATAGTATTAAATGATTGTATTAAATCTTCATGAGTTTCTAGCAGTTCTATCCTTAATTTCTGCTGTTATGCAACATTTGGTTTTATCTGCAAGTTGCCAGTTTTCTAAATTACCTAAACTTTCTCAGTTTGAAATATATATTATCTCCTCTTTTATTAGAAAAAATATTTTTGCAGAGGTTGTGAATGTTGACTAAAGAAGAAAATTAGAGTGAGACCACACTACTGAATGGCTTCAAATGCAAAGCTATAAAGCTGATAAAATGGTATCTAGTATCTGTTGTAAAACAGGTAGAGTAATTAGAATTTCAAGAAGGTGAATGAGAAATAGATTGAGCAGAGAGATTTCTGTTATTTGGGGGGGGGTGGTGGTGGGGGTGGTGTGCAGTTTGTGTTTTTCTTGAGTGGTTGGTTGGCTTTTGCCTTTTCCTTTAAGGAATAGTTTGTGTTTATTTCTCCTCTTTTGTATTGTATACTTAGTTCTAATATTAGCCCCACTAACATCAGCGGGAATAGTGACAAATCATGTCACCTTTGCAAGGAGAACTTCATACACAGATGCAAACCTAAAGACCCACATATATGTATATATCCATAGTACATGCATGAATACCTTATACTTTTCAGAGCTGCTTTATTTCCTTTATACTCCTGGAAAAAAATAGTGGTGTCCACTTTGACAGTGGTCTACTGTATTTTAGATACAATCTTTGATACCTTGGAAATAGAGCTCCCTTAGGTACCTTATGACATATCCAGCAGTGTCTCTCTCTTATGTCTCTAGACTGCATCTGAAAAGCTGCTTGGCCAGATGGCATTGTAGATCTGTAACATTTAAACATATTTTTGGCAGCCCTATGCATGCATAATATCCTGGGTGAAATATTTTTGCTTGCCAGGCTAAAAAAGTGTGTAAACTTCAAAATTGCATCCAATGACACCTGAATATCTTTCTATACTTTCTTGGCCAAGTACCTAGAGAGG
The DNA here is from genome assembly GCA_024336885.1 of Actenoides hombroni. Classification (NCBI taxonomy): domain Eukaryota; kingdom Metazoa; phylum Chordata; class Aves; order Coraciiformes; family Alcedinidae; genus Actenoides; species Actenoides hombroni. The sequence goes on from WUAM01000431.1 coordinate 122,555,543, forward strand.
ACTTGGTTTAACAAATAATAAGCAGATTGAACAAAAGTATAGTTTTTCACTACAGCTGTTATCTGAGACTTACCAATGAATGTGACAAAAGCAATGACTTTTAAAAGACTTCTAATATTCAGGATTTTCCAATCTGGGACTACTGAACAAAACATACCTACAGTGTGTCATTAGTTATTTACAGCTATGTCAGTATCCTAGAGAATTTTTACACTTTAGATTATGAACATAACTATCTGTTACTCTCATATCTGTTTTCCCCATGGTTGCAGCACAGGCAGGCTCCTCTCTGCTACATGTGATAAACAAATTAAGACTCATGTAAATAGTCTGACCTCTTTATTTAGCTGAGGCACATGATTATTTACCAAACACATGACATTTGGTGCTATTTACCAACCAGATGACATTCACCAAAAAGAATAATGTTATTAACCCAATGGAAATCCACAAAATATTTGGAATGTAGGAAGCAGACATGCAAAATGCTGACCAAAGTTTCAAATCCTTGCTAGTTCCAGAAAAGGCCATAACCTAATATTCATTTGGCTAATTGGCAATTAATGGCGACTGTATTCAGTGATACCATGGCCTGGAGTCAGTCCTTTCGGTTGGTTCTGTTAATGGAAATTCAAATCCTAATCTCATGCAGGTATATTTGAAGTACCTGCAAGATGCACCACCACCTTTTGGTTTACTTGTGTATAAGCATACTCATATTTAGACCTACCTGTATTTAGACAATGAGTAATGTTATTCAATATAGAATGAAGGTTGTAAAAGGCTAAATACCCTGAGAGGCACCAGATGTGCTGAGTGATTTTCAGTTCTCTGTCCAGTGTGAATCCAGGAGTTGAAGCTGGGTGGCAAGGCTCCCAGCGTTAGCACAAGCGGGAGTTAAAAACCTCAGGATGCCGCTCAGAACATCTGTCACGGGTTGGCTTATAGGAAAGTACAAATTACTCAGCTGTGGCCTCAGTGAGTCATTTTTTTCCTCCTCAGGTAGGTGCCTGTTCTACCATCCCTCCTCCCCTTACAAGTTTCAGACACTACTGTCTTTGAAAGCACTCATAAAAGGGGAAGAACTCCTCTACAACAGCCTAACACTTAGTATGCAGGGTTGTACTTGATTCTTAGCATCTTCACAGACTTTCCAATACTTCCATCCTTTTTTTTTTTCTAGTGGAGCAGATTTAAGTAGGTATTTCTACCTCTTGGGAATATGTCTTGCAAACCAGCTAGGCAGCGGTGGTGTGCATTCCTCTTCTAGTGCAGCTGAACTCTTGTGCAGAAAGCTGGTGAGAAGAGAAACATAAATCTGTAGTTCAGTGACCAGACACTTGCTAGGAGGAGTAGAGTCTTGGGTTCTGGTCCCTCTTTCCTTAGATTTCTGCTTCTGTGTTTGATATTACACAGCTTAGTTTCTGGATCAAGCTTGTCAAGCTGTTGAACCTTGTCTAGACTGCAATATTCTGTTGATTCCTGAGTTTTCAATTCTAAATGTTTTGGGAAAATTGCAGAGAAGCCAATGAAGCTTATGCATCTCTAGGATTAGACAGAAGCTGAATGGTCATAGTATGTATATAAATGCCTTATCTACAGCTGTGTGCTTGAAAAATCTTCCGGCCAATAACCATTTCTTCTTTTCAGAGCTACTTTTAGTGTTCCTCCCAAAGCTGATTAATACTGCTATTTTCTCTGCAACTCTTCCATAAACTCTACTTCAACCAATTAATTTCAGGATTGAAATGAAATTAAAGGTCATGATTAAGAAAGATGTGGAAATCTTAAGCAAAAGCTGGGGAAAAAGAAGAATTAAAAAAAAAAAAAAAGCATGAATAGGTATAAAAACATGCAATCCAAACAGCAAAGTATAAAACAACAGGGAGGAGTGTAGAGAAAAAGTCAACTGAAAAGACATGTAAGAATTCTCAGGGTATTGTTTGAAGTACAGTTAATTCACAGGGAGGATGGAGTTTAAGAGAATTAATGAAAGTATTATTGATAAAAAGAATAAAGGAGAACAAGATGATCAGGCATTCAGATATAGTATTTATTGGGTTTTTTAATTTTATTTTACTGCTTGAGTCTTGCTTGATTTCTCACTATAATGTCCTGAGCACCAATCTGTATTTTACTCTGTGGTTATTTCCAAGTCCACCAAGAAAAAATCAAGAAAACTGAAAGACCTTGCATTCCAATACCATGAAAGGACTGGACATTCCAGTGAAGAACCTGGAATTTACTAACCTGAAAAAGCAATGTTTTACTTCAGCTTCTTCAATCACTACTTTGTAGGTTTACTTAATATGGATATGTTTTCTTGACTAGGGATCTAGTAGCCACATTGATCAAAGATGGTATTTACAAGTGGCGTAGTGTGCAATAGGCTGGTGTGGCATACTTAGGTTTTTTGATTTGTTTTTAAAGACAAGCAACCACAATTGTATCATCATAGAGCGTGTCTCCTGGGTGCCTCTAACTCCCTCCCATGTATTCTGCATCCTGGAATATAAGGCTGTTTTGAGTCTTTTGATGCACCACCGACTAGGATCTTCTCCTAGACAGATGAATAGGTTACCTATGATGTAAAATGTGGCCTACGACATACACTGCATTACATCCATGTCAAACTTATGTATTTTTTGCCCCCAAAACAAAGGAAAAAACTGTCTATTATATTCTCTTGGATTGTGAGGTTTTTCCATACAGCAAGGGGATCTTCCATATAATGCCTTGTATCTGGAAAACTTAACATGCACTGATGGGTTTTGAAGTGTCTTCCAAACTGAATGTCAAGGTCCTGGACCATTTAGACTTTTGTTTTAAGATCACAGTGTTCAACACCAGTGTCTTGCAGTCACCACTGAACTCAGAACTCTATAGGAATTAAAAGAGAGATGTAGCTAGTTTTCACCAAAGCAGAGATCATGTGCTTTCTAGTAGTTGTGCACTCTGCTTAATTCGGATCCCAACAGATGGGAGGCAGAAGCCACCACCTCTTGAGCATACAGCAGTTTCCGCTCCCATTTCAGGCATTTGGTGGCAATGGGGCTGTGACATGTAGATACAGTCTCTTTCTCCCTCTTGCTCCTTCGTAGCCCTGAATCTCAGCTATGTTAAGTGAAAATTACTCTTGCTCTTGCCCTGTAGTATAGAACCAAGGCGCAAAAAAAAAGACAGACAATTCTGAGGTAAGGAAAACTGCCAGGTGGAGCTGGAGAGCTTAGAGAACTGTAGAAGAACCAAAGTCTTTGAGAATTTTATTTCCTCACGTGTCTCTGTGACTCTGGCAGCTTTGTTCTTCTTTTGGGAATCCTTAAAAATATGCTCAATTCTGTATGTTTTTTAGGTATATTACCCAGCTATTATAGTTACCTTAATGTTGCTGCAGATTTCTGATTGACCATGGCTTCCAATGTTGCCATTTAGGACATATTAGTCCACAAATGTATAATTCAGTCTCCTGAGCACAGATGTTGCAATGATGGTTTTTGACCTCCAGACGTGTTTATAATAATCCACTTCTCATAAAGAAGCTCCAAATAATGATGCAAGTTTGAAGTGGTAGAAATTGCAAGCAACTGGAAACACCATTTCTCTGTTCTTCATTCCACTCAGGCTCTCTAGTGAATATATGTTGTAGATTGTTTTATTCCCTGATATTCAGAGCCCTATATATTTTAAATATGCTCCTTGCTATAAGCTCTGACAGCTACATTCCACTGGAATCACAAAGTTGTGACCAGAAGAAGAAATCTCAGTAGCACAGACAGGAGAAACAAGATTATGAAACTTACCACAGGAATAAATAAAAATTACTCTCAACCTCACAGCAGTCACCAAAACTCAGTTCGGTGAACTGGCTTTCCCTCATTGATTTTTCTCTCTCTCTCTCTCACACACACACACACACACACTCATTTTTTCTGGTCTCTGGAGAAGAGAGAGACATTATTTATTATTAAATTCTTGGCAGAGTCTGGATACTGTGGTGATAATCAACTTGTAAGAAAATAGAAACAGCAGCTAAACAATATCATCTTATCACTTAAATTAGAGAAAAATTATATCTACCTGTTTTTTCAACTGCCAGTGGAAGTATGAGATCTTATGAAGTCCTTTGGTTTTGTATTGTCATGAAGTTCTTTGGTTTATTGCTGTATCCATAGGTGCTGAGAGTGAGTATAACAGCTGGAGGTGGTATGGAAAACATCGCACAATGTTGTTTTAATCCTATTTGACTGAACTTGGATCAACACTTTTCACATATAGTATGAGTCACATCCGGGTCTTTTCAAAGGCTGAGAGAGACTAACCCTTTGATCACAGTTGAGAAAAATGCTAGACATTTTTTTCTCTTCTGTTTGGGAAATTATGTATGGCATGAATATTGATTCTCTGACATTGGTGGGCAAATGGACATATCTCGATTTTTCTAGGGAAAGTAAGACTCAAAATCAGAAACTGTCATTGGAAACAAAGATTGATGTACCCTGGGACTATGGTATGGAGCTTCTAATTTTTTATTGCAATTCCTGACGTGTCACTCAAGTAAGATTTCCTTTTTGAAAGGGGGCTATAGATCACTGTCAGAAGTTTTTTTCTGTTTGTACAGTGTTATTTTATACCTTCATGTACTTCATGGTTTTATTGGTGACTGGCCATAACTGGAAACCAGCTGCTACTTCACATGCATCACTTTTCTTTTTTATCACAATGCCTGAAAAGACATTATTTGGAGAAGGCTGTAACAACAGAATACCCTGAATATTTACCTTTAGAATACTTCTAGTTGCTGGAATCCATGCTGCTGCAGTGACTTTAGCATTTAATCTATGTAGAATATGCCTGCTTTAAAGCTTACTGTGTATGTTATAAAATGTTATACATTCTTATGTGTATGCAGCTCTTATGATTTGCCTGTGATATATCTGATTCCAGAGTAGAAGTAGTTTGAGGATCTTAATTCAGCCATCTGTATATTCCTAGTCTCTTTATTCTGTAATTGTGGCTTAAATCCCACTTTGATACCGTTTCTTAGACTTACAGGCTTTTACAGGTTTTTCTTGCTTTCCTGTTTGGAGGCATAAAAAAAAAAAAAATACAAGAACCACTTCACACCTCACAAAGGTCTAAGGAACAGGAATGGGTATTACGTTAAGGATAAAATTCTCCAGTTGAATGTGTTTGGCTCTTCAGTATGTATCTGAATTCCAGAATGTATCCTGACCTTTATGGTTTCATCTCTATCTGACTAGATTATGTTTGAAAGAAAGGTCTTACTAGTTTTATATCTGAAATAGATTATCTAGAGATGAATCACTTAGAGTTGTACATACATCTCTGTCAAAAATGAAGAATGTTCTTCTTTTTTTCTTATCCCTGTGATGCTCATTTGAAGGATCCTCCAGTTGATCATGTTCATAAGTATCTGTTGTTTGTTGGGTTTTTTTTCCTGTCTTTGGCATGCTGTTACTCCCGTGGAAAACATCACAGAGTATAACACTTGCCTCTGAAATTGTTCAGGATAAAGCCAAAGAAAAGATAACTTCTTATTTCACAGCATTCATTCATATTGCTGCAAAGAGCTGTTCCACTTACGCTCTTTTGCAATACCTTCCCTATGCCAAAGTGTTAGTAATCAAAGACTGGCATTTGAATTAAGTTACCTATTCCATTTTGCTTCTTTTTTAACAAATGTGCCTATTTTTACACGACAGTCTATTTTGTTCTGGTAGCACGACTTTAGGAGGTTTGAAAATCAAGTCAGATCAGCAACCAAAAAACTGAAATCTTAGTCCATCTGTCAAGCTATTGCATTTTATTTGTAATACATTAGTTACATTGCATTAACTATGGTTAGCGCCTGTCCCAGCACAAGATACTTTCTGATGTAACAGTAGCTGATAAAATTATTACTTTAGGGAAATGGAAGACATCCATGCATTTGGCTTTTGAAAATCCACATTGAGTACCTGGTTGACTGACTCTATATATTTATCACCAGAATATACATAGCTACCTGCTATCTTATGTGAATATTTGTGAAGATGGAACAAAACCCTTAGAAGTGTATTAGAAGTCCTTAGTAAAGTGTGGGCTGTGGAAGGGAATGTCTCCTATAACTATTTTAAATAAACACATGACCCACGTTTAGTTCTCAACAAAACCAAAAGGTCACAATGATCAAAGATAATGCACTCTGGTAGATTTGTCAAAGACAAAAATTTATAACAAACAATCAAAATAGCAAAAAAGCATTTAGATGTCTCTCTAGAATTCACACATCAGTTAAAAGCCTTTGGTTGTAAATCTGAATAATGCTAAATAAATCAGATCTGACAGTTGTTTCCATTAAATACCTTCTGCTGTGCTCTGAATACCAGCTGTCTGATAGTTTCAAATACGAAGCAGGTTATGGAGTTGGATTAACATCATCCCACCTAGAAAGGTGAAAATGGTGTTCTCACTTCCAGTTCTGTTAAGGTGATAATTAACTAGAAATGAAGTCATAAAGATGATGCAGCTATTGTATGAAATTATAAACCTGCCATTAGTCTGCATGTTCTCTTGAAATCAGTGATAGCTTAAAGTCAGTAGGGTCTCTGAGATGAAGTTTTGATTCTTACTAGACATTTTCTCATACTTATCCTCAAGAAACATCTCAAGGGGTTCACTAAGCAGTATCTGTTTAGTTAGACTCTGGGTTATTTACTGGAGAAAAATAGAGCAATCATAACCTCCAGTAGCTCTTGAGCAAGAATATGGAAATCTCTCTAGTGCTGAAAGAATATGCAGAAAGACATCGGGATTATCCACTTTGTATTGCAGATTGTTGAGGGAGGGTCTGTAAATTTCCAGGCTTCAGCTGCTTGACTTCTCCCTTCTACAGCTGATTGGTTGTTAGGAAGTGGTTTTCCTCCTGATGTGTTCCTTTCCCTCTGAGGGATCCCTGAAGAAGTGCAAGTTTTAAAAATTACTCATAATTTCTTCCCAGGCTACCTCTCCATCTTTTATAAATCTCTGGTATAGAAGCAAGTTTGAATAATATTTCATCTTAGTCAGTAAAGTAGGACTAATGCCCAAAATTTTGGCAAACCCCAAATTATTATAATTGGATATTTATTGTGTACTTTATTGCTTGCTCTTTATTTTATTATCTTATTATTGGTATATTTTTCTTCAAATAGTTGATTATGCTAATAAGTAGAGATGTCAGTTATAAAAGCTAGACTTCATTAAATATTGATTCATAACTCACCATGCTTGTCCATAGTTTATTACACAAATAAATGAAAAATTCCAAAGCTTTCACTCTGTATGAACCAGTCATGCTTTTGGTAATAATTTTCAGGAACACTGCTGCTGACAAGCCATCTTGGGGGGCAACCTCAGTCATTTATTTACTTTTTGATGTGTTTGATATAACATTGTCAGAACAGGAAAGATGCAAACCAATTAAAAATCCTCCTTGTGCCCAACTGGAGTCATTTACTAACACAGAGGCCCTTTGATGCGTTCAATTTTATTGTGAAATAAAACACTGTGTATTTCTTACGCTTTTGACAAGATTAATTTTGAATCTTTGTGTCAAGAGATGTACAAGTGTTATCTGTAAATGAGAAATGTATGCAAGGTACTTAACTACCGCTGAATTTAAATGCACTTTGTGGTTCTAATGTCATGAAGCTCTGTCAAATGTTAACAGAAATTAAAGGTAAAATTCATATGGAGCTTTCACAAATCACAGCCTTATCTGTCAACATTTTATAATAACCTAACAGTTATGATCTATCAAGGTATTAAAGTGCAATTCTGAGCCCCAAAGGAAAAATCATGACATTCTCAGACCACTAAAATAACAATAAATATTTTTATTGAACAGAATTGTCAAGCTTTCCTTTCAAACTTCCTCACTAATTGCATTTCAAACAACTTCTGTTACAAATACTGAGAATAGACAGGAAAAAAAACAAAACACAGAGACTGTTACAACTTTGAATACTTCAGATACCACTGGCTTATGTTTATTTAACATTTCTTTCTTCCTGCATTTTTAAAAATAAAGCTGATTTTAAATTTTTGATAGGGTAGTTTTCTTTATTAGAATGTTTAATTTGAAGCACTGCGATTCCCATTTAGCAGGACAGGAGAGGCATTAAATACATGAAAGCATTCCATCTTATCTGTCAACACTTGAATTTCTGTAAAGCTCTCTGTTATATGGATCTAGACACTGTACAGAAATCTGTAGAAATTCAACTAGTTTGACCAAACTTTGAAAAATATATCAGTTCATTGTGCTTATTCAAAACTATATTAATCTTATTTTCTGCTGCTGAAAACATCAAGGCTTAGAGCCAGATTCTGGTCTGCATTACAGCCTGGTTTTGCTGTTCTGAGGTTTCAAAAGGGCCAGAAAGCCAATCATAGCAGTCAGTGAAGGGTTGGATCAGCTTCATCTGACTCCTACCTAGCTTTCCAATGGAAAAGTTGTGGAGAATTTCAAGTTGTGGCGAATTCCCTGTTGTAACAACATCTGCTTGGAATTATCTGAATAAAAATAAAAGACATTATCTGTGAGGATTAGATCTTCATTAGTTATTAGTTTGCTGTTGCCTTTTCGCTGAATGTTTTGGAAATACATGTTTGTCCGAGCTATGGAAAATCAAAAGTCAGTTCTTACATATGTGTGTGTATATGTGTATATATATATGCATATATGTTATACACACCTAACCTAACATACATATTATACACACCTACATATACAAACACAGAGGCCCATTTAAGGGGATTAGAACTCACACAGCAAAAAATGTTCTGTGAAGATAAGATGTTCACTGCCCACCCTTTAATACTGAAACTTTTTTTTTTTTCCTTATCCGAAATAGCTCAACATAAAAGATCAGGGACAGGATGAAGTACCTTTGACATTACAGCTGAGTGCCATCATTATGACCCTTCAGAAGTTTGTTCTCTTTTTTTTTCTTGTCTTAATCACTAAATATACAAAGTTTTTTTTTGCTTTGGTATAGTGTGTGGTTATACAAGCAAGTTCGCCTAACTCTTAAGTGAATACCTGAGTACTGGAAATAAAAGCTCATTTGGAAAGGCATCTCTTTCTCATATCTTACAAGTGATATATGAAATTTCCAGTTATTGCTTACACTGAGAATCTAAGGTCTAAAGGCTTACCCTCTAGCTTGGTGGAGCTAGAGCCCTCTTTAGCTGGAGGTAGATGTTGAAACTATATTTCCCATGTGTCAGGTGGAAGTTGTTACCAACTGGACTATTTATTAAAAAGAGGTTGTCTTTTGTTATGGGAATCTGTCTCTTCATTTCCTTTTCAATTTTGGAGAGCTTTTTGGGTGTTTTGGTTTTTTTTGTTTTGGGTTTTTGGGGTTTTTTTCATTTCAGCAACAGAAGTCCTTTAAGTTTTGTTTGCTTTGGACCATTTTTGGAGGAACATTTTTCTCTTTCAGTTCAGTTGCCAAACCACAAATAATCTCTGTCTCCTTATGTTATAAAAAAATCAGTCTTAGGTTGAGGACAAACTGTAATAGCTGTAATAATTTTAGAACCTTTGAAGAGCTGCCTTTTTACTACTTTTCTTCTGTAGAAATACCAAGCAAATTTTTCATACCCTTGTCATACCCATTTTTGTTTGTTTGTAGTTTTCCACAGAGATACCCTCTGCACTCTGTGCGTAAGTTCTGACACAGTTAATGTGAATCACCATTTGGAGCATTTTCATATTTAATCTATATGGTGCTGTCATCAACCTGACAGAATTAAATTCTGGTCAAACATGCTGTTTAGGTGAAAGGCACAAAGTGTTCTGCTTCTCTAAGAACAAATGTGCTCCAGAGTGACCCTGATGCCTTAGACGTGGAAAGCGGGGGTGGTTGGGACTTTCTCATGCAAGTAAGACAAAGATCATCACATAGGGATCCTCTTGCACGGGACTGTTGGCATGTTATGGAAGTTGTTTGTCACGTGCTAGGATAATTCCACTAAAAACAAAGCTAATCTAAAGAATACTTTTCCCACGGGGCCACTTCCTCCCTTCATTATAATCCTCAGTAGCTGTAAGCAAACCTCTAGATGTTTCCTGCAGTTGCCAACAGGTCTCTCATCTCAGAACCCTACTGTATCTGCATTATTTCATTCACCGTTTTCTCAGAATACACTTGGTTTTCACACCCTGGCGCTTTATATTTCTGACTGGAATTCCACTCCTTTGTTTTGCTTTCTTCCAGTATTCCCCAGATCTACTTCTATCCCCGATGAGATCCGGGAAGAGCAGCAGTGTAAAAATAATCAGTGGAAAGTAGAGTAAAATTGATTTCCTTACTAATTTTAAGAGAAGTTATGAATGTTTGTTTGTTGGGAATGACAGTCCGTGCAATCTTCACTGTATGTTCTTTAGAATTATCTCCTGCAAAGATTATGTCTCCTACAAAAGGAGCAGTTGTATTCCATGCATTGACATTCTTGACTTACATACATGTATGAAAGCAAAACTAGAATGCCTGAAGAAAAGCCCCAAACTTTTATCTTAAAATGAAAAGGGCAGATTTTTAACATTAGTTCTGGGTTATGATTATTTCTGCATTCCAGCTTCCAGGCAGGAACGTGGGGATAGGTAGAACTATAGCTAAATGCTTGAACTGCCTTTCTGTGTTAAAGAGCTTCTGGTGAAGGAAGGTTCATAGAAGAAAGGAGATTTCTTTCATGCTGTGATCTTTTCTTTTTTTTGTCTAAAAACAGCCTCACTACTTCAGAAGAGCTACAGAAATAACACTATAAATATATTCCAATGCCTGTTATTTCAGGTGGAATTTCATGCCATATCAGATCAGATCTACAGTGACCTAAAGATATTGTAGAACTGGTGAGTTTTAGAGAAACTAGTGTCATGCATGTTTTTAATCTGTTTCCATTTGAAGAATTTCAATCCTGAGAGTACACCCTTTGAACAGGAAAAAGATTCTGCTTGGAAAAATAAAAAAGGAGACTAGAATTTAATAGGATCTAGGGTCCAAAAATTACTGCAAAGACACTTGTCTTTGCACATGTAACCAGCCAGTAATTGAGAAAACAGTATTTTATAACACAAACATTAAATCCCACCTTAGAACCCTGTTGTGGAGCAAGCATTCCAAGTATGATTGGGGTCTTTGAAGTTACTTTTTTGTCATGTTTAGAACACTGTGTTGTGTTAGAATTGTGGGATGGCTTCCCAATGTTAACCATTTTGTGTAATGCAGAGCCCCATTTAAATGCTTCGTTTTGAAGTGTCTCTTTTCTTTCAGTAGGGAAATGGATACTGTAAATTTTATGGTGCTAGGAACTAGTATTTTGTGGCATAATTCCTCTACAGCTGATGTCACCTTCTTTTATGGTATTTTTGGAGAGACAAGTACCTATAAATACCATAGAATCATTAAGGTTGGGAATGACCTTAAAGATCACCTAGTCCAACCCTCTACCGATTATATAGATACATATTTATACACAAGGATATATACCATATTTTTTACCTCATAAGAAATATCCTTGGCTGTAACAGCTAACATTGTATGTAGAACACAGAAGACCATTCATGGGCAGCAAGCACAGGAGCTCAGTGTCTGTGTGTGTGGTGGACTCTAGAATAATATTTTTCAGTTTGAGTTTTCACATACATGTGTGTATATATATATGTATATATATATAGGTAATTAATACATTTGCAGAACTGTATCACTGGGCATTATCTTGTGTTTCCATTGACATCCCTGTCTTCAACTCTCACCTTTTGATGTCTTGGGTTTGAATAAGTTAAAAAATCAAAAGACTGTGTTTTGGAACAAGAGTCTATAGCTCTGCTTTTGGTCACCAGAAATGTGACTGGAGGACTTGTAACATAGAGAGTTTTACTAACAGACTTTAGACTGCAGTAAATTGGAAAGAACTTTGGGTTGGTAAATAAGAGAATCGGGTGAATTTTGTATGTTCCAAACATTTTTTTTTTCACGGTTCTGTCTGTTCCCTCTAGACAATAGCAAGTCTACTAGTTCAGCTAAAACTTACCCTTTAACTAGCTGCGTGGACTTAAGAGTCTACATAACCAAACTAGAAAATCAGATTTGGTGGCTGAATGGAACAAAGACCAATTCACTTCAATTTTGCTTTAGTATTGCCTTTTTAAAATTAGTTTGTAGGAGCAGTTTGATTTTAATTTCCTGACTCAAATCGCTGGACTCTACCAAAGAAGTTTTCAATGAGTTGGAACGTGAAAGATAAACAATAAGCATTTCTTTGTTTTCAGATAGTTTTTGAAGCTCATTTACTAGTACTAGACCTTGCTTTCAGTGAGATGGCCCCTGTATCTGCTACAGCCTTCAGGGGAAAAATTAAAGTAAAAAACAGATAACATGAAGACTGCATTAAAATTTGATAAATATTTTGTTGTCCAAATTTAGCTAGTAGTGTCAAGGATACGTAATGAGGAGACAATAAAGAACTTGATGGAATAAAAGATCAGACAGTGTCTTTTGAACAGATGGGGACATAAATAGTCTGGCATATATCAAAAGTGCTAGTACATTGTGTTTTAGCACACTTTACTGTGTTCCTAAAAACCCCTTCATTTAATATAAAAACTTGCTTAATTAAATATATATCTATATACATATATATAAAGTCTTTGTGAAAAAATATTTGTCATCTTCTATTTTTCTGTTTAGAAAAACTGAAAAATTAACACTTATGATTTTGGTGCCCAAACTCCCAATAGAACTAAGTATTTCTAGACAGCTTTGAAACCTCAGTTTTAATGAATGAGAGGACAATATTAAAGGCAAAGCACTGACTCCTGGAGATGTTCTAGTACCTGCTTATTCCCCCCAGGCTGTTCACTGTCATTAGCTAAGGGCTTTCTCCATTGCAGCCCAACTCTCTCCTTGAAGCAGGGAAACCTCCACCCTCTGTAACATAATCCTGTCACTATGGAAACAAATGCATTGCTATCATTTCTGCACTGGAAGGAAACAGGTAAGCCACTAACCTGGCAATGTGACTGGAATATCTGCTGATTCCAGGGATGAACTTGAAAGCCTTTTTTTCACTGTCAGATGGAGAGAAAGGGGGGAAAGTAGAACAGTAAAGCCTATATTTAAACATAAATATCTCCAGTACTTAGTATACATCTTTCAGAATATACAGAGGAGGGTAATAGTTGGTTTGTCTTCCTTGGTAGGAATCTTTGTTAGTGTGGTTCTGAATGCAGCTGTTTTATGCCTGCTCTAGTATTGAATTTCTTTTTTAGTTTTGGGTTTGAATCCCTAAGTCAAACTAAACCCATTCCTCAGTCTGTGCATAAACAAATCCATGTGTTACCTGTTTTGCAGAAAAAAAAGTGCAAGGTTAGCATTTGGTATGAGTTACTGAAAACGTTTTTGGACAAATCTAGTATGAGTTTCGGGTTTATGACAAAAGCTGGAATCACGTAAAATCTCACCTGGTTTTGCTGAATTTTTTTTGTCAGTTTTCTCACAACCTTCTTGCAAAGCATTGGCAACATTGGCAACTTGAACACTGTCAGAGATCTGGCCTGGCACAAAAGAGCAATAAGGCATGGAACTTTCAACAGCAAATGTAACACTAGACACCACACCTGTTCATCGTCACTGCTCTACAACCTTGTCCTGCACCTTTTGAGATTTTCCATGTGAGGACCTTGTTGTTTCCCTGGGCTAGCAGATAAAGATGCTTGATCTGAACTACAAACAAGGAAAAAGCATTCAGCAGGTCCTGTGCTCCCTGAAAACTCATCTGTTTTATTCTTCTGTAGTCCCTGCTTCATGCTGACATCTTAAAGTAACTCTAAAAAGCAGTTTTCACTGTACTTTTCTATCTACCACACATTTAATAATTTAATTTCTAATATTTTTCATTGTTTCCTCTTGCAGTCATCATCCTCTTTTGCAATTCCTATTAGATCTTTTCTGAATGGAATATATAAAATATAGTTCTTTCTCAATATCTATTCCTATCAGACATTAAAAAGGAACAACATGAGTTTATCCTGTATGCAAACTGTCTCCCCATTGCATACCCACCTTCTGCCAGAGGGACACTAGCTGATATGTAGCAATATGTGTATCTCCTGAGATTCTCCAGGCTTGGAGTTGCCCGCAGGGTTTTTTCTGTGTGCGCAGAGCTACATTTAGCTTGGGGGTTTTTTTTGCCTCCAAAGAAACAGTGTGTTTTCGATACATTCCCCTATCATTCCTAATCTTAAAGATGAAAACAAACTTCTTCTAGCAAAGCATTAAATTCTTTGTCAACAAATTTGGAAACAAAGTTACAAAAGAGGAAAGTATATTTAAAAAAATTAATAATAATTCTGGATTATATTTAGGATCCAAGTTGGTTTCTAGTTGCTCCTTTGCCACCTCTTACTTGAGGGGCTGGTGACTCAGTCACCAGTACTCCAAAGGTCTGACTGAACCCATCTGCCCATCATGAAATTTACTTTATATTACAGACAGCCTTACACCCAGTCCTTTGCTAAGCCAGTTTCTCTCTTGTTCTTCTGCTGCACTTTATTTCCCTGGATCCGGTCTCCAGGTTCTTTACCTTCCTTTTCTTTAGTCAGTCCTCTTTATAGGCTGCTGTAAATGTTTACACTGTGAATGCTATTAGAAAATTGCAATCCCCTGTTGTCCTGGACGAAATTCCTGAAGCAAACAATGTTTATAGTTCAACATATTTTTTTTGTAGTCGGAGAGAAAAATAACCAATCCAAACCTCCTGTGCTCCTAACAGACTTGCCTAAATAATATGCTTCATGGCACCACTGGATGTTCTGGGGAAGCCAACATTGCTTGAATATTTCTCTTTTACTGCTATTGTTGCTTTGACAGCTTTGATTTTATAGCAACTTTAATCATGTGTATCCTATTCCTTCACCTCTGGCATTTTGCAAATATTCCATTTCTCAGTTTCTGCTACCATAACTACCTTCATCAAAGTATAATTCATCAATCTCTTTCTCCCACACCCACAAGGGAAACCCCAGAAGGAGGCCACGTCAGCTAAACAAGAAAATGCTAAATGTATACATGCAAGAAAATCTATTAATAATAAAAAAATAAATAAAACAAGAAGAAAAATTAGGTATATAAGTTAATGTGACCCCAAGGCAACATTGGCAGTAACTTATATACTGACAGTTATGAGGCTGTTTATTCTATGCTCAACCATACGTGGGGCGGCGGGGGAGGGAAAGTGCCATCAAGTAGAACAACAAAATGGACTTGTGCTAGCCTAAAGATACAAAGTAATAATAAATTACTTGAGGAACACTAGTGCTGTGTTTACATTTTCCCTTAAAAAAAAACAAAGAAAAATTTTTAGCGGTCTTTCTTTATAACATTTGTTTAGCTCCCTATTCCAGGCAAAGGTGTAGGATTTTCTGCCTGGATTATAAAATTTTATAGAGCTGTTCTTGCCATCAGGAGCTATGGAGAATCATATCTTCAGGGCTGCTAGAAGTTCCCATTTCTTGGCCAGTGTAACATGTATTCTTCCTCATTACTTGTCAGCTTTTATGTGAGGTGGTTAAGTACAGGGCCACAAAAATACTTCTGTCTTATTTTGTGACATGCTGAGGTGTATTGGCTGCTGTATCTGGACACAAGTAGATTTCTTGTAGTTTGTAATGCCTTAATTTATTTTTTTTTAATTTATTTTTCTAATCTTTATTTGTAAATGAGAGTGATGAGAATGATTTTAGTTTATTTTCAAGCTTTTATATGTGTCTGCAGCTCCTCTGCCCCCATTATTGTATTAGAAGATACCTGATAATGAATACCATCAGGGAAGACAATACTGTCAGTCAGTCCCGTGCAGGACTAAAAATTGGGCAACAGTTGTGCAGAATGTGGTCCTGAGGCAAAAGCCAGTGAGCAGAACCAGACTGACACTTTGCAGCACAAAAGGTGCCAGAAGAAAGGGAGGATGGTGAGTACAGGAAGCTGCAGTTGTATGACCTGCAGCTATGTGTCGTTACCTGCAGAAATAGATGATTTGCTAGGGGAAAAAGATCCGAAGTTGAATCTTTGATATGTCAGATTCCCAGATGACTCCATAGTCATGAGTAAGGTGAGCAGTAAAAATTCATGATTTAGCAGTATGAACTCTGCAATTACCTTTTAAGTACAATAGTTGCTGGATTAATTTTAATAATCTTCTGGTTCTCACCCAGGTTAGTACTAGGAGTTTGTTTTTTATATCCTATTTTGGTCCAAGTTGGTTCTTTTGATGGTAGACCTGACTGTATGTTAATAAAGCACACTGCAACCCTGATTGCTGCATTCAAACTATATCAGAATTGCCTTTTGACTTGAGAAGGACCAGCTGCAAAACTGTAAAAGTTTCCTTTTAAGGCTTGTCCTGTGTGATCAGAAATGGGAGTATATATTTCTGTGCCTGTAAAGGCTAACATTTACTTATTGAAATCTTTCTAAAGATGCAGATCAAGAGGTTTTAAAACTTTCTCAGTTATTGAGTACTGTGGAACCTAACCCATCAAAGGGCAACCTAGATAGATTATTGCTCTCACAGTATTGTCAGCATATGCACAGTTTCCAAAGAAAGGAGGAGGAAAAAGAATTACTGTTCGAAAAGATAACCGAGATGTAAAATGAGCAAATATTTTTCTGAGCAATGTTTGAGTTTTAAGCCTGAACTGAGAACACTGAACTGGACACAAAAAGAAAATGCTGTTAAAGTTTCCACTAGGAAATCTTTAAGGATGAAAAGCTATTCAGTAACACACCTTCTACTGAGAATCTCCTGTGTCTTACCTTGAGTGTAATCAAGAAAGAGGATCCATTAAATCCTTAACAATAGATGAAAGCATCCATTGGTCTAAGTAGTAATTTAAAATCCACAGAAGCATTGGAAATGCAGAAAAAGAGAATGGCTCTGTGTCTTTACCCCAATCTTCTTAACTTAGAAGTGATGTCTTCCCTATGTCAGATCCATGGGAGTGACTTGCAATTAGTGAGAGACCTTAAGCAGCTCAACATGCAGTGATGATATTTAAGAGAGCTGTTACAATTTCATAGTAGAGTTAGTTGAACAAAGAGGTAATGGGAGGATTTTGCTATATAGTAGTTCTTCAGTACCACTGAAGCTACTACTTAGGCTTGACCATTTAGTTTATTATATTTTATAACTAATTTTTCTTAACGTGTTGCAAGCTTGCATGTCATTTCCTTGTAGACTTAAGTATGATGACACACAGAGCTTAATGCTTTGTCTCAAGATTCTAAAATGAGGGGCTATTATGGTCAATTGTCATGTACTTTTGAAGTAAAGTAGTTCTTTTGTTTATGTTGTAATACATTCTCCCTAATCAAATGCAAAAATTACTACACTGATTTAAATTACCAATTTAGTTTGTACTGAACAACTATAATGTACCAAAACAAGATCTGACAGTCGAATTTTTCTTGGTATGGCGTTAAACATAAGAAAAATAGTGTTAATAGATAGACTGTATATACTGTGCATCTTTCTTTCCCCCTCCAAACTCTTTATATGAGCTAAGGGCATTGGTGTCTATTGCTAGCTATATATCTCCACGCCACAGAACAATGTTAGATAGCAAGACGCCATGAGCATGGGAGCATAGTATGCCCAATAAGATGAGACATGGAATATTAACTCTGTTAGCTCAAAAGGGATCTTGTGCCATTGCAAGTATGCAGTTTCAGTGTTCAAAATTGAACACTGCAGATGAGACAAATGTCTCTGGCCATTTTTCAGTGGTGGTCTGTGCGTCAGATCCTTCCTGGTTTTCTCAGGTAGAAATCCAGAATGTAAACAATGGGCTTGATGCAGCAGGGCCAGTATTACCAGGAGATTTGAAACAATCCTTCTCTTCCCAATGGCCCATGAAGGATGGAGATGAGTGCAAATAAATGCCACCTAAAATGCTGTTCTCTGTGTTGTTCCTGTACAGGTAGCAGAAATTAGTATAAACTTTTTTTTTTTCACCTCCAAGTATTTAAATATTTCTCTGAAATTTGCAGGTGATTGATTTTCTGATGAAGAGAGCTCCATTAAGCACAGGGATTTTGTAATAATTAAGTTAGCAGTTTGGTCCTAAAGACTCTTCAAATAATTACATGGCTGCAGGTGACTCTCTACACTTAATTTCCCCTGTATGCCCCAAACCCATGTTGAACAAGATCCCTTTCAGAGATATTTCAGTCCTTTGCTTGTCAACTTGAGTTTGTAACGTTGCACGTTGATTAACATGCTCCTGTTAACTGGTTTTATAGAGCAGCAATCCAGACTCTAAAGAGGCAGCTTTGCAGACTTTGTTGCTCTTTTCACTCTTCCTTGCTCTATTTTGGTCTGTATTAGAAAAAAAAAAAAAAAAAAAATCTTTTATTTACCAGTGCAGTTGAGCATAGGCGCAGGTAAATATAATTTCCACTATGTGCAATATAGTGTATCCACTCACTGTCCTCTCTAGAATATCAAAATTCTCTGTAAATTTTATTGCATTGCTAAACTGAACGGGGGTCTTCTATTATGTAGAATATTAAAAACTAAAATAATTAGGCAGCAAAGACTGTTGAGTAGGTTTTCTGGATAGATGTTCATGGCTATGGCTGCAGGTCCTGTCTTTTCATAACCATCCTTCTCTCAACTATGGTTGAAAAAAAAAACAGAAGCAGAGAAATTAATAGCTATTTCAGCTGCAATAATCCGCTCCCACTCTCTGCTGCTTTTAGATACTGGCACATACAGTCCCTCCAACTTCAGAGCTATGCACTGCCCAGGGTGAGGAACTGCATTTCTTTTTTTCTTCTACTTCCCAGTACTGCCCTGTGGCTTTCCCTTCTTCCTCCCAGAGCTCCAGTCAAATTAAATTCCTAATGCCAGTGAGCCCTCTTGAGCTGTGAAGAATTAGATTTCTCCCATTCTTTGCATTCATCTCTGAAATATTATGTACTAGGATACAATAAGTTCCAGTATGCAGCATGTAGTGATAGGGTTTTGCAATAAATCCATGCTAAGTGAGACCTGTTATCCAACTCCCTAATCTCACATAGTCACCTGTGCTACATCTGGCACCTCACCTCAGATCTATCAATAGAGAGAAGATCCATTTTTAATAATGTATTCTAGAATTTACTTCTCTGTGTTGGTCCAGAAGTTGTGCAAAATGTAAACTACTTATATATACTCTGCAATTTAAACTGTCGTAGAAGGTCCAGGCAAAAGTTACAGAAATTCACAAGGACAGTATTTTGCTCTCAGGTGTGTAAATGAAACAAGAACATGTGGCTGAGAAGTTTATCAAGACCACCAAATTCTGTCCCTTGCCTTTTGCACCACAGGTTTAATTGAAAATATAGTCAATGAATTTACTCAGTTACTGTTAACTTCTTTTATGTCACCCTTATATTTCTTTATACTGTGCTTTACTAAACTTTACAGTTTTCTCAATGACATTCTTCCAAAACCAAAAAGGCACAAAGTATCTGCAATCACTGATTTGACTGGTGGTGCTTTGTGAAAGTTTGTGACACCAAAGAAATGATCAGAAAATGAAAGAAAGTAGTGGAAAAAAAACCCCAAACAAACAAACCAAACCCAAACAAAACAAGACAAATAAATAAAAACAAACAACCAAAACAAAACAAACAAAAAAACCCCAAACCACAAAAAACAGAAGAAAAGCAACAGACACCCCCCACTCCTCAAAGCCAACCCCCCCAGTATACTTTTAGTTTGTCCTTAAACAAATACATGAATGAAAAGAAGAGCTTGTGACCATTGTTGCTGTAAAAAGTGAGGGAGAAACAGCTTGAGAAACTTGTTCCCTATGCTGAGAGGAGCAGGGTTTTGTGGCTGCCTTTGAAGAAAGAAACGTTGCATCAATTTCTATAAAGAAGGGAAACAGAGAAGAGATTTCTCCTGCCAGAATCCTGAACTTCAACTGAATGCTTAGGTCAAGAAGGGGCAGTAATTTGAAGAGCTTGTCTTTAGTCAATATCATCCTGAATTATTAAAGCAATTTACCTCATATATTTGAAAAACAAACAGCCTCCGCTGAAATACAGACTTTTGGGATAGAGTGTTTCATGTAACTTTGCATTTTCTGGACAAGGTACATTAAGTTTCTGTGTTTCTGTGCTGTTTCTCACAATTTCTTCTGACCGCTTTGTTGAAAGGATTCTGAGCTACAAGTTTTGAGTGCCGGATCCTGATTTCAAACCTTCCTGCGTTCCAAAATGTGCAGAACTGTGGGTATTGTTTTGGTCCATTTCTCATTGTAATTAAATATATTAAACAATATTGGCCTTGCTGCTGGTCCCTAGGGTATTCCACTATTAATCTTTCTTATACTGAGATGGGCTATTTATTCCTACTCCCTGCTTCCTGCTTATTAACCAGCTTTTAATCACTGACAAGAATTTGCCTCTTACCCTGTGGTTACTAAATTTCCTTAATAGTCTCTTGTGAGGAAGTTTATCAAAGGCCTTTCAGAAGTCTTAAGTATATCATATTCATTGCTTCTTCTCTATCCACTGTTTTGTTTACCATTTCAAATAATCATAGTGGGTTTGAGAAGCATAATTCATCCTAGACAAAGCCAGGTTTTCATTCTTTATCGTATTATTCTATATAATACAGTCTTCTTTCTTTTAAATTATTACTTTGGTTTTTTTATGGTGCTGCAGTATGTTCATAAAGTAATAGGAAATGTACTGTCTTCAGTGATACGACTTTATTTTTCTAGCACTCAAGAAAGCTTTTCTGCCCACATATCTTTTCAAGTGCCCACTCTCCCATAATTTATCCTAAAACAAAATCTGTTTCTGTTTATATATGGGCTTCAGCAAGGGGATCTAACACACAGCTTGTATGTTGAGTTGGTTGGGAGTGTATCATATTATGATTCTGAAAAATATAAATATTTTTTCTAAAGAATATAATATAAAACAATTATGTATGATTCAATATAACATCATCTTCACTTGGAAACTGAAGCTCTGTAAAATAGAAATTGCTCTTCATCTCAGCTATTGATTCTCAAAATCAGGATTTCAAGTAATTTAGGCAGAT
This sequence comes from Actenoides hombroni, assembly GCA_024336885.1. Lineage (NCBI taxonomy): Eukaryota > Metazoa > Chordata > Aves > Coraciiformes > Alcedinidae > Actenoides > Actenoides hombroni. The sequence continues at coordinate 122,576,690 of WUAM01000431.1, forward strand.
AGCTGTGCATCCCAATTTGATGTGTGTGAAATAGTCAGAAATCTGTCTATGGGCAAATAACCAAAGTGAAGGGAGATGGATGTGGCTTAAAAAGGGGGATCATGAATGATCTTTTCAGTATGGAAAAGCCCAGCATAACGCAGGCAATTAAGCAGTCTCAGAAATCTTCATTCTTTTCATTGAGTAAAACTCAACTCTTGTTAGTCTCATGCTTAACATGTGAAAGGATATTGTCCTGATTAAAATCCAGTTGGCAACTTGGCACCATGTGGCTGTTCTCTCACTCCTCCCTGCCCCCCTACCCCAGTGTGGTGGGGAGGAGAATTGGAAGAAAAAGGTAAAACCTTGTGGGCTGAGATAAGAACGGTTTAATAGAACAACACAAGGAGAGGAGTAATAATAACACTAAAACTAGCAAAAGAGTATATCAGGTGAGTGGTGAACAGTGCAATTGCTCACCGCCTGGACCCCAACTCTCAGCCCGTTCCAGAGCTGCAATCCCTCTTAGCCCCAGTTATATACTCAGCATGGTGTCATATGGTATTAAATATCCCCTTGGGTAGTCCCCAGCTATCGTGGCTGTGCCCCCTTACAGCTTCTTCTGAAAATTAACTTTTTCCTAGCTGAACCCAGGACAGATATCTAAGTCTGGCATGTGCATCAGAGTCCTTGAGTAAGCTGATCTTTGTAGCAGTACTCAGCGTGTATTTGGGGTACAGTGCAGCCCTGATTATAAACAGTGGCTGTAATTAAAAATATAACTTGTACCTCTTCTCGTAATGTTTATATGGCATTGGGAAATAATTACAAAAATAACAAATTAATTAATTAAACCCCTATCTATTATATACTATCTTAAAATAGCATATAACATTTCTCTTGTATTTTCCAGTAGATGACTTATATATTGAAAAGTAATTATCACAGCAGGGAAAACACACCAAATAAAATCGGATGTTGGTACCACCTTTAACAAAAATGATTCCAGAGAGCCTGTCACAACAGGGCATTTATCCCTGATTATGGTCCCTGCGTACTGCCATGGTATGAATAAATTATGGTAGAATAAAAGTTTCCACTGCTGACTGCAGAACTTCGTACACTCTTTCAGCTTTCTTGCCAGTCCCTCTCCCCACCCCCTTCTTTTACCCTTCCCTGGTACTTTTGTCTTCCTTCAGTCAATACCGGTGGTTCAAGTGACAAATAAAATTTCTATCTCTCACTACTTTTCTTGACTACAGGTTGGAACAAGTGAACCATTAGTCACTTCATGAAATCCTCCTTTGTGCGACCAGGCTGAGAACAGTTCCACCTTTATGCATATTTTATGCACATTTACGGGCTGCATTTCACAGTGCTGTATTTAGTTCCATTACAGTTTTCCATCACACTGCTCTTCTATTATGGCATTAATTATGCATTGTTTTTACTTTATCTTACAGTATTTTTTTACATTATTTTCTTAGTTGCATTTTTATAATGCATATAAAGTTAATTTATACCAGTAAGGTGAATGTCATCCTGGCACTTTACATTACCCAAGTCGTTCTTTTCCAAATGCTTTTGTCTGGGTACCTCTTGAATCCCCTTTTTAAAAAGAACCAACATTAAAAAGTCTGAGGCACTAAATAAATCATAAGCAAAGGGAATTTTTGTGAGAACACAAGAGCATTTTTAGGAGGATGAGCTTCTACTATCACTGTTCCAGGTCATATGAAGCAGTCATGTTGCAAGTGGGCCACAGTCAACCTGAACGATGTGGTGAAAGAACAGCTGATGAAAGTGACTCAATGAAAATAGCAAACAGAATTAGACTTTATTTATCAATATAGCAATATAAAGGCTTTTCTCACCACAGATAGTTTTGATTTCCCCCCATGTGATGATGTGCAGTGAGTGCCCCTGAGTGATGAGCCCCTGAGTTGTCAACAGCTACTTGAATGAGTTGTCACTTACGGGTTTTTCCACAGGTAATTTAGGGCACTGAGAGGATAATCCTGTTGCCTCTGGAATGAATCTATAACAGAAAACACTAGGGTTTTTTTTAAAGTGCTAATAGAAGCGTTATGTATGCTGAATAATAGTAACGCAGGTAACAGTGAAATGTTATCATCATGAGTTGTTGTGTTATGTTGTGAGTTCCTGCAAAAATGATAAAACTGTTAAGCTTGTATAGGAGATAGACTTCTATCTAATATCTTCATTATACTACCCTAAGAAAAAAACAGAAAAACTGATTTTTGTGTGGTATTTTGAGGCTCTGGCGAAACTTACTTAAGTAACATCACCCCAGACTTTGGAACTGGAATTGTGGCTATGAATCTGCAAGTGTCACCACATACTGACTGTATTGTCCTGGAGGTAATTTGAGTGTTGCTATCTGTGTTCCACTCAAGCTAGTTAGTCCCAGCAGAAGCCAGACTGAACAATTTCTAGGCCATGTTAGAATCATGGTCTACAAAGTGTACTGGTGAGAATATTGCTACAGTCTGGGTGACATTACCCAGGAATATTAAGTGATTTCACCACAAGGCCAATGATGTTTCTGAGGGCATAGTGGGCATGGATGGCAAACTTGCTCTTGAGATCTGAGTTCACATCTGCCAGGTGTGCAGGTGGTGAAGATGAAGATGAACCCAGCAACAGAATTCATCTGCAACTTAAGGTTGTCTCTGCTCAAGGAGTACAGCTCAGCCATGGTAGTGGGAAGTTACTGCAAAGTAACTGCAAGTTTGTTGCCATACGGTTTGGAAAACAGTGTCAACATCCCAAATTTTACAAGCCTCCTTATAACTGAGGTTCAATGAAATAACCTTATGAAGGCCTACCTTCTAGTTAATGTGGAGACTTGATTCATTGTTTATTTTAAATGTCACGTACCAGTTGTTCTTAATTTTGGTGGGGAGATTTATTCAAATTGGTCTTGATTTAAAAGGTACTAGAAAATTGGCCAAGTCTCTATTAAAGATGGGTAAGAAATTCTGCAGTATTGGTAGAACCAGAAGAAAAAAGTGTTAATTGATAAAAGTTTTGATTATGTCTTCCCACCTTATTTCTAGAACTTCCAGCTCTTTGCATTTATTAGTTTATAAATTCTGTTTAAAAATTTACCAAATAGGTTAACAAAGTTGAGTGAGATTTTATATTTGATTGCTAAATATCTGCAGATCCCAGAAACTGTGACTTCTAACAGCTTTTGAAAATCAGATCGTGCTAGATTTCCTATTAAGCTTTTCCATGTATTTTCTCCTGTTTTTAGAGGGCAGAATCAATCTTGTGAATCTGACAGTCGGGTGAGGACAGGCATTTTGAAGTGATTTGCCCATTCAAAACAAAGACTGAAAAAGGAATGCAAAGGGAAAAGGTTGCTTTGTCCTTTGTTGCTGTTTTTAAGAGCATAAGAATTCTTTTGCCTCTGTCATGCTGCTTTTCTAGCTGCAAACACAGCTGGAGTTCTAGCTACCTTTCCTACCTGAACACTGGCTCCTCTTTCATATCTTATTTAGGGTGGGCAGGAAAGGAAAAATACCTAAATGTAAGCAGAGAAATATTTAAAGATAGCAGGTAAAGTGATTGTGAATGTACTTTCTCCCTCATTAGATTTGCCATTTGCATCCTTTACTTAATTATAAGTGTCGTGTTGAACATCTATCCTGTTGTTCCTGCTTCAGTGATATTATTCATTCCTGGCATTTCTATGGCAAAATAAAAGTCATAAATCTTCCTGACAGAAAAATTCTGGCAATTTGTTCTAAAGTCACACTTCTTTCTTTTATACATAGGCGCTGAGGTACTTCAACCCAAATTATGGCCCATGCACAGGCTACATGAGTTCTTTCTCCTTCCGTACTCTCTTGTCCCCCATTCCTTGTCTGTGTTTGCCCTGGTCAGGGCCACATTGCGATAGCAGGTGTGGTGAAGAGGAAGGGAGGGATGTTTAGTCATGGCTGGGAGCTCAGATGTGTTTGGTAGAGCGTTAACACGTGGAGCACCGAGATCAACTCATCACTGACTCCCTTTGCTCACTGTCCCTGCGTGTTGGTATGAGGTTGTACCTCTCCGCTGGGGAGGAGGTAGCTGAGAGGAGGTGAGAGTAAAGCCCAGTTAGTGTACTGGTGGAAGCAGGTCTTGGCTGGCTTTGAGGAAGCCTCTGAGGAAGCCCAATGGCAAACAAAATCCAGGGCACGCAAGTGCCACAGTAAAAAAACAAAAAAAACCAGGTACCAGTATAGATTGGGGACTGACCTGTTGGGAAGCAGCATAGGGGAAAGAGACCTGGGAGTCCTGGTGGCCAGCAGGATGACGATGACCATGAGCCAGCAATGTGCCCTTGTGGCCAGGAAGGCCAATGGCATCCTGGGGTGTGGTCAGTAGGTATAGAGAGGTTCTCCTCCCCCTGTACTCTGCCCTGGTGAGGCTGCATCTGGAATACTGTGTCCAGTTCTGGGCCCCTGAGTTCTAGAAGGACAGGGAATTGCTTGAGAGAATCCAGCACAGAGCCACAAAGATAATGGAGGGAGTGGAACATCTCCCTTATGAGGACAGGCTGAGGGAGCTGCGTCTCTTCAGCTTGGAGAAGAGGAGGCTGAGGGGTGACCTCATTAGTGTTTATAAATATGTAAAGGGCGAGTGTCAGGAGGATGGGGCCAGGCTCTGGGCAGTGATGTTCAGTGATAGGACAAGGGGCAGTGGATGCAAGCTGGAACATGGGAGGGTCCATGTAAACGGAAGGAGAAGCTTTGTCACAATGAGGGTGACAGAACTGGAAAAGGCTGCCCAGGGAGGTTGTGGAGTCTCCCTCTCTGGAGGCATTCCAAATCCACCTGGACACATTCTTGTGTGACCTGCTCTAGGTGATCCTGCTCTGGCAAGGATGATCTTTCAAGATCCCTTCCAGCCCCTGTGATTGTGTGAAGCATGAGGGCTTTTCTCCAGGTGCCATGCCAGGGTGAGGTGGTACTACTGCTGCTGGTGAAACACTGAGGTTTCCTCCTCTGCTCTGTCCTGTGATAACAGCTCTGGTCGCTGCTCACATCCGTGCTGGAGGCAGACCAGAAATGATGAGTTGTTCCATCAGTTTACTAAAAATAATGGGTGCAGCTACTGCAACAATAAGCTGAGAGTAGTACATTAGGCAGAAATCACTTTTTGAAGAAGGATCATATAAAACAGCATTATGTTCGTTGATAATGAGGTAGTTATTTAGGATTCACATACCTTTTAAAATAATTAATTATATTCCAAATAGTAGTTCTTGATGTATCATTTTAAATTACTCATATGAATTTGTATATATCATTAAAATGGAAATAAATATAGAACTTTAATAGTTGTGAAATAAATCTAGGTTATATATTTATGCCTTGTGAATATAATAAAAAACAAGGAAAAATAATTTCGTATGAAAATCTGGGTAGCTGAGAGGCATTTACTAAAACTAAGATTATCTTAGTTAACTTTCAAATACAAAAAAGGCCTAGGTAAATAACTCTGTGAAATCTGAAGTATAATTTATAATGAATTTGTACTAATGATATCTAATGTGCCTTGTTAAAATGAAAGCTTTATTGAGAATAAATGTTACTCATTTACTTCAAAGGGAGTTACCAGACATATGTAATTTGACAGTAATTTAAAAAATAGAACAATATTGACTAATAGATGCATGATTTACAAATTTCCCTTATGAAAATGAGATGCACAGAGTATAAAATCTTATTGAATTGTATAGTATTAAAAAAAAAAAATCTCCACTTGAGTATACTTTAGCTGCAAAACAACTAAAAAAGAAATTTCTGAAAACCTTTTCTGTGATGAATTCTTACATAATATGAACTGCCACTTAAATCAACAGATGCATAATTTTAATGAAATGTTAACTGCTCTATGACACTATAATCTATAGCTTTCTGGAAGTGTTCAGGACTTAGTATTTTAAGTTCATTTTGTATGGCCAAAACATGCATAGGTCCTGATTCTATAGAGTGCTGTCAAATAATTTAAGCAAAAGCAGGCTTGTGCCCCATGTATATATATTGTTCCTAAATTTTATATATAAAACATTAATATTAGCACTAGATCTCTTTGGGTTCATTAAGAGAAAAATGCAGCAGAAAGAAACACATTTTCTAAACCAGTCATTGTTTCTAATGAACATGTAATTAGTTTTACTGTAATAAAGTGAAAAAAATCTATCCTGTAGATAGTTTTTCCTCAGACTTTCTTCACAGGCATGAAACTCCTACTTTAGTAGGGCATCTTCTAAAATATTTTCGCACCATAGACTTCTTCACATTTTAAAGAGGAACCATTCAATCATCATTATGGCTTGCTATATAAAGGTTTGTTCCATTGTTAAGGCACCTAGAGAACTTTGCTCATATTACTTATTATGGGGGGAATGCTGGCTTTTTTGTTTGTTTGTTTTATTTAAAGTGTCTTAATGTTTAGTTCATCATTTCTGTTTAGAATTCACAAAATGGGAGGTCTCGCACAGCAACATATTGGCATGTCTTGTTTAATTTACATTAAAGAATCTTTAGCCAAACAAAATCACCATCTCCTGCTTTGGATGAGATCTCCACCTCCTCTTCTCCAAGCTGAAGAGACGCAGCTCCCTCAGCCTGTCCTCATAAGGGAGATGTTCCCCTCCATCATCTTTGCGGCTCTGTGCTGAACTCACTCAAGCAGTTCCCTGTCCTTCTAGAACTGAGGGGCCCAGAACTGGACACAATATTCCAGATGCAGCCTCACCAGGGCAGAGTACAGGGGGAGGAGAACCTCTCTATACCTACTAACCACACCCTTTCTGATATACCCCAGGATGCCTTTGGCCTTCCTGACCGCAAGGGCACATTGCTGCCTCATAGTCATCCTGCTGGCCACCAGGACTCCCAGGTCTCTTTCCCCTGTGCTGCTTCCCATCAGGTCAGTTCCCAACCTATACCGGTATATTTTATCCATTTAATAGGAAATCCTCCAGTACATTTACTTTTTAAGATGTGATTATTATAAGCTGGCTTCCTGGGATGTCCAAGGCATTGCACTCACATCTGTAAAGTGTACTGATGTTTGCAGCTTTTGCAGATGGTAAAAGGACATGGTGGTGTTTGTCTGATGGTGGGCTTTTTTTTGTAGGAAGTTGTCAAGGTTGGTAGGAATCACATTACATCAGCTGTTTTCTGCAGGGGCACCTAGAGAAACTCTTACAATAAACCTACCTGAACTGAAATGAAGATTTGGAACTTTATAATCTGTTCTGTAGCTGATGTCCTAGGGCAGTACCTTGACTTGATCATTGAGAACTGATTCCAGTGGATTGGATCCATTCTCCAGTGAGTGGAGATGCACAAATAATGAGAACGAGCTCTTCCAAAGGAGGAACTTTGCTGCTAAAAGGACAGTTATATCACTATAAATGTTAGCAAAGGTGAGGCAGCTCTACTGTCTCATCCAGTTCACTAACACATACTAGTTACTATGGGATATTTGACACGGAAGTCTTTCTTTATCAAAGATGAAGACTTAGGAGAAAGGTGATACCTTAGTTACTGCCCCATGCAGTGAGATGAGCAATGAAATATATCTGGCCTGGATCATACCAGGAGAGGGATAAAGTTTCCTGTTTACCTAAGAGCCACATTCCTACCTACCTTTACATATTTTTGTTCATGGACCCTTGAACTTTTTGGTCCTGGTGTAGTTGTACTTGCTTCTTCCTAAGGGCTTTGGCAAAGGCTGAAGAAAGTTCGTATTATTATGGCAGTATTGCTGTGTCTAAGTCTGAGCAGCAGAAGCATTTCCCTCCTCTCAATGACAGCCCTTCTCCCACACCAGGGATTTTGGTTGCAGCAGTTGAATGGCATCTTTGAGTCATGTCAACTGCCTTGTCTATGCAGTACTTGTGTGACACACCAATGAGGTCAGAGGAAGGGAAAGTAAGGGACAACATGAGCGTTTTGTTAGATGAGTTCCTATTGTGGGGTCAGCACCATTTGTATGGACAAACTACCCAATTCTTTCCTGTGCATATGTCCATTCCAAAGAAGACCAGCACTGTTCAAGGGAAAAGCCTCTGATTGCTGCATATTAGCAAGCTGACTTTTCGGTAGTGATACTCTGATGTTGTGCCTTTAACAGGAGTCCGGTCCTAAAGGAGACTTTTTCTTACCTTCCGTATCTTGTGAGAAGTGATCTGCTGTTGTCTGTGAGTCTGTTTTCCCCTCCTCTGGAAGAAAAAGCTATGAGAGATTGTGAGAAGGGTTCATAAACATCTCAGAAATTGCCAAATCTTCTGAACACACCTAGCAGGTAGACTTTGGGATCCTATAGTTTCACTGGTAAGTCCAGAATACCAGTTCACAGTATTTTGATTCCATTCCTGTTGCCTCTGAAAAATAAAACCCTGTAATGTCAGGAGAGTACTGAGAATACAAATCCTGATTCTTTGGGCTATGGGGCTGTCAGAGATAATCCCTTTTTTTAAAATTATTATTATTTTAATTTTTTGTTATTCCTTCAGCTTTTGGATACTTTGTTATTCATTTTATTCTTCTTCACTTCTTTATATGCTCCAGGCTAAAGAGAAAGCATGATTAGTACCTGCACCGTCTTGTATACTGTCAGCTTAGGATGGCTGCAGACCTTTTCAGCTAATCAGCACTTGTGTCAACTAATGCAAGTGCAACACTAAGCATGTTCTGATCATCCCCCAGAGAAATGACATTTCGTCTCTAGATGTACACTGAGAAATCCAAAATGTTTTTATCATTGGACTGAACACTGGGTGAATATCACGAAAACCAACTGAATTCAAAAGATCAAATTAGACAATTCTGAGGTGACCAGATGTGAGTGTGTAAGGTACTTCATGTGCACATTTTAGATATGCGTTGAGAGTTGCATTTCTGAAAGAGTCTGGTCAGTGTTGTTATGCAAATTCAAATATAAATCACCAGAAGACCAAAAACCAAGCAAATCTGAACCCTCAGTAATACGTTTATTGCACATTAGGTGAGTCAAAGTGAAGTCCAGAGACTTAAACTTTTGTGACATAAAACCCTAATTAGAAGATAATTCTCAAATGCTATGACCTGATAAGAAATATTGAGATTTTTTTGAATGACATTTTTTTCAGTTAATAGCAAATTATCTGAGGAAAAACACTTAGATGGCATGTTCTACTGAGTGAAATGCTTCTCTAATGAATGCATACCGTTCTCATAGCCATTGACCACAGATGTCAGTGTAGTAATGTTAAGGCATCTGCAGGCTTCTGTATATATTGGGATAAACAGAACCCTATTCCATTAAACAAAGTGCTGGGAAAAGCAGTGTATTTTTATTGTGGGATTAGAAAAAGATTAGTGTTAGTTGATAGAAATATTGTATGATGAGGTGAGAATGTTGTCTAAGTGAAAAATCCTGAAAGAAGGATTACATTCTCATCCCAACAGTTCAAAACCTCTCAGATACACTGTATTTTCACTAATGCTGCAGCTATAAAAAGTTCTGGGTATCCATGTTGACTGTACTGATAACAAATAACACAACAACTTTGCAAGTGTCCTTTGGATTCATTGATGTCAATGCTGCAGTGTATCAATTCCTAACCAGTTGGACTCTACTGCAATTCACATGTCAAAAAAGTTGTGGCACTTCTCACTGCTGCACTCTGCAGTTAACAAGTTTCTTGACTATACAGAATCAATCAGAGATCCCAATAAGAAAAAAGTTTTTTGGATTATATTAATTTAATTTCATAGTTCCTGCATTGGAAGTAGACTCAGTTTGATAGTTTGTAAAGATAAAATACAGAGAACAAAAATTCATGTAAGTAGAAATCTAAATATAGCAAATGGTCCCATATTTATATCTCAGTAGTCAGAACACAAATAAACATCCTTGGTGAAAACACATCAGTGCTTCCAATTAAGGTAATATAATTGCATGCTTTGAAGTGGAACAATGGAAAATTCTGACAATCCATTGTATTAATATGAGGCACAGACTTCAGAGACGTATAAAAATAACATTTAATCTGTATAAAGCATCTGCTACTATATACTTTTGGTATAACATTTGTGTATTTTGTGTAAACAGACACATTAGATTAATAAATAGATACCTAACTAGGAAAACACATATTATATGAAATCTGGTGTAATCTTTCAATGTTTTCCAGAGCTCATAGCTTTGAAAAAGTCTAAAGTTTTTACACATTAAATTTAAATGCAGTTTTAGTAGGCACAGGTGCTATAATGAAAACTAAGGCCCTTTACCAAAGGAGGAGTCAACACTCCCATGGCCATAACTGGCAGAATTTTTACAAAATGAAAAGTCAATCTTTTTGTCCATTTAGTCCTTGTAAATTCCTCCTGGACTACCAGCAAAGATGAAAATTGTCCTAGTTGGTGTTCTGACACCGATATTTTTTAATTTGGTGTATAATGTGGCCATCATCTTATTGTAGACAGGTACAAATATAAGACCTGTTCGCTTATATGTAGGCTTTTCTGCTTGCTGTACACCTCAAAAGTCTTTTAAGGTGCTAGTGCAGTATTGCGACTCTCTTTTGAGGTCACAAAATGTTGCTACCCCTGGTAGAGAAATAAAGTTTCTCGAAAAGAAAGACAGAATGCATATTATATTTATTTATTACCAAAATGCCTGCTGTTTAGCCATGGATCAGGACTTTGCCTGTGCTGAATTTTGTGAATCTACAGTTCGTGGGAATACCCTGAAGTCAGCCACAGATCCTGTGACAGAAAAGGGTAAAAGAAAAAAACTCTTTTCAGTGCTAACCTTTTGCTAAGATCTCTCTTAGCAACAACAGCTGGGTAGTAGCTAGATAGTAAATGGAACAGTGACCAGCTTGAGTCACATCTGAGTGGGGATCTTGCTTGTGAAAGTATCTGTACAGGCTGATTCCTTATGTAGGCAGAGGCAGGAACTGTCACATTCTCAGTTTGGTCAAGCTGACCATATCCCAGAATGGTGGTGAGGGAGCACAGTGGCTCTGTGATACAGCAGAGCCTAGATAGCCTAGAATAAGTTACATATGGAAATATTCCATATGTATAAAGTGAATAAATAAGAGGCATGAATCGGTGTTCAACTGAAATTTCTCAATAGCAGTTGTACTTATTGGTAAATAAAGATCATCAATGTTTCATCAATTATACCAATGGTTGACAGCATCAATCAATTACTGGTGCTTTTTCTCATCATAGCGCATGCTTGTTTATTTATTTATTGTTCTTATTTCTCATTTATTTATTTCTTTATTTTTCTTAGTTGGAAATTTCTGGTAGAGAATTCTTCAGTCAGAATCACCAAAATGGGTGTTTATATTTCAGCCTGTGCTCATGGGACTTGTTTGCCTGGATTATAAACTTGAGATCTTATAAATTAAACATCTCCAGCTAAAACCAGCTGTTTTGGCATAAATATTTATTTATGGACAGGTTTACATTAGCTGTTTTTAAAGGATAGGAGCTACAGTTAACTTCTTCAGGTGCAGCCCTGCAATAAACTTCTGTACAGCCAGCACTGATTTGCTTGCAGTGTCTTTCCATGGGAAGAAGGAGGCAGCTTCCTAACAAAAATGAGTAATTGCTGTTTACTCTGTCTCTTTAACAGCCTGACCACTGAAGCAGCTTGTCTAAAATACCATGCAGTCAGAAGTGGTCAATCACAGAATGGTAGGAGTTGGAAAGGACCTCTGGAGTCCAAACTGAGCCAGAACTCAACTCCAGGTGTGCAGATTTCATATCAGGAAGGCAGAGGGAGATGAAGTGGGGTCACTCACAAAAGGGCTCATTTAAATCATTGATCCTGCTTCTAAAGGGCATAACATAGGTTCTTTACGGCAGCACAGAGCAAAGGGGAAAGGGCATGTAAAATACTGTCTCTTGAATTTGGAAATGTTTTGGTCCCTCTTAGCACTTAATGGCAGGTTACAAAAAGGGCAGGGCACAGAATCGGAGCTAAGGGTTGACACTGACACCTGCAATTGCCTGTGTTTGCTGCGTCCCATGCCTGGGATTTGAGAACATGGCCATCCACCAACGTTCACTGCATAGCTAGCCACCTTCTGAGGGTGCAGGGAAAAGGGACACGGTATGCTGGTCTGGCTGTGCCAACCCCACACGTGTCTTTTCCACAGACAGCGTTGGCATTTTTGGCTAAGAGCCTGGAGCAAGTTTCAAAGCTGAATGTTTTTGGGTGTTTCCACACTCCTTCCTTGAAAGGGTGCTCTGAAGCGAAGTGTTTGAATAAACCAAAGGCTTTGTGAGTAGGGATAAATGAAATGGGAATACTCTATGCTGGGATGTAAAGAGTGAAAGATAACAACATCAGTGGCTGCTGTTGCTGGTTGGTGGGCTGCAGAAGCTTCTGTTGCCCTTGTGGCTATCTCTGCCCCTGCTTTTGTGTGTCACAGTTGCAATGTACTGCCACAATTATGAGTTGCCTTTGCTTTTTGTTCAGGTTTTATTAATGTAAGAGGATTTTTACTAAAGCTAGGGTGGATTTTGTTAGTGATATATACGCCAGCTGTATTCTAAAGCATAAAATCCTTGCAACACCTGAACTGGCCTGGACTGAAGGTACAAAGCAAAGACACTGTCATGATATGCTTTTAGGATGGACTGCTCTACATCTCCTTCTTCTTTGTAAGTATTTCTCTTGCCAGCTAGTTGCTGTTGATGGCTGTGTAAATTTACTCCATTTTTTCACGTGATCTAATGCCACTGTAGCTGAGGGAAGATGCAATCGCACAGTTTGCCTGTAATTTGAACAATATGTTCTTCCGGTCTGATAGAACTGTGGAATAATGCAGGTTGGAAGGGACCTCATGAGGTCTCTAGACCATCTGCCAGCACAAAGCAGGGCCAGCTGGAGGTCAGACAAGATTGCTTAGAGCTTTGTTCAGCTGGTCCTTGAAAAACTCCAAGGAAGGAGACTGCACAACATCTTGGGTCCCTGCTCCACTGCTTGGATGGCCTGTGGTGCTCCCAGTAAGCACCAAACCTACCTGCACAGTGAGTCTGGTGGCAGGTAGGTGCCCCTTTCCCTGCAGGAGGAGGTCTCCCACTACTGTCTGGTGGTGCTGCTGCTCCAAAGAGAGGTTTCTTCCCCTTGTGTGCTATCAGGGAACCCATTTTGCAATTGCAGATCTGCAGGTGAAGGAGCCTTCTGCCCGTTGCCAGAAGTTGCAAGCCCTCAGCCTTCCCTATCTTGGGAGTGAAAAATATCCCTTTATTTTTTTTTTGTTGTTGTTCTTGCAGCTTCTATGTATTTTTCAGGAATTTTTAGAGTTTGTGAAAAGGCCATAACTGAACAACCCAGTAATGAATTCCTGGGGCAATAGTATCTTTCCTTTCCCCATTGTTACTGCATTTCAATCCTGATCTTCAAAAATTGTACCTTGTGGGTTAAGACAGTAGTTCAGAGTCTTTGGCCCTAGGACAGCACTGTCATGGCAGAGGCTTATCATATAGCGCATACGTGTCAGCCGTTCAGAATGTGTTTAAACACAGGCTCCTGCTACATTGCATAGAAAACGCCTGGGGGGGATAGTGATTGTTCACTACTCAGTTTTACAATACAGGGGTAGTTTTTTTCAGCAGCTGCTCTCTGCAGAAAAAGAGAATACAGAATTTTAAAGAGAAAGCACTCGCAAGGCACAATTCTTTATCGTATTTTGTCAGTGCCACCCTGCCATACCAAAACCTCTGAATTTAGGACAATGAGAAATGGGGATTTGTTATTTTTCTTTTCTCCGCTGTGTACTTTTCAGATAGTTAGGTAACAAGCTTGAACATTAAAAACCTGGTACTGGAGCCTAAGTGGAGTTATGCTTGAAGTTTGGAGTGCCACCCCTTAAAGTTAATAGAATTACTTCACGTACACTTCATTTGAAGTAAAAAGATAATCTTATTTTTATCAGAAGTAATTATATGATAATAAACCCATAGCTCAGAAATGAGATAGGTCTTGGGAATATGTAGCAAAATATTGGAAGTATCATTAATTAGAAAATAATAATTTTCAGTGAAAAAAAAAAAATCTACTAAGAAACATCTTTTACCATCGGGCAAAAGGAATAAATGTGAGTAAGAGGTGTCTTCTTCAGCAGCTATTTCCTGTGAACACAAGACAATGATGTGAATGCAGGAAAGAAATTATTTTTAAGTACCTTTGCTATACCACTTGCCAAAAGCTCCCAACTACTAGTATTACTTTGCTGTTTAAGGAGACTATTTAAAATATATGTCAAGAAAGAAGTGTTAGGCATAATAGCCAGAGCTGTCTGTGTTACTGTATAAAAGAATGTTTGCTGCATTGCTGTTGAATTTGGGTCATCAGGCATCTTAATGTTTTACAGAAACAAAAATACTCTGTGTTCAAAAGTCTATATTCACAAATTTCTCTTACCTTGTATTTGTACGTTACTCTCAGCTTTTGAGCCAAGAAACTTAATAAATTTTTATATTCTTTGTTAAATAACAGACTTAATTAACTTTAGTTGACTTCACCTGACAACTTCATTGAATTCTGCTAAGCTTCTGTCCTTCAGACAAAAGGACACCTCTATTTTTAACTGTCAGTTGATCCATTAATAAGAGTGAATAAAGTCCTGCTTCTCAGTTCAGCTTCACAGCAGGCTTTTCTTTTCTTTTTTTTTTTTTTTTTTTTTTTTACAAATCAGCCATTTTACTAGGAAAACTATGTGTTAAAAATACTTAGGGAAATGTATGTATAATAGAAATGACCTGTGTTTGAAGGGGAGCATGGAAGAAAGCACTGTTTATTAGAGAGGACTTACTAGCTATTAATCAAAAACAAAATCATGGAGCTTCCAAAAATAAATATTGGGGTACTTGACATTTTGTTTCTTGTCTCCTCCTGAGGTATTTTTGTACCACTTCCTTTCCTTCTTGAATAATATAATCTTTATTTCCTTTACAAAATACTTTCATTGTTTTCCAATGTACTTAATTTTAAGAATGGAAACATGACCTAAGAAGAATATTGTTGTCTGGCAAGCTAAAACACAATGCATTCCTGTGCTATCTTTCCCTTGCTCTGTCCCTATTTCTAGGCAGTTATTTGTGGTCCTTTCAGCCCTGTAAGCAGTGAGGCATTGGAGGAAGAACAACAACAAAAATACTTTAGTTGCAGAGAATAAATACCTTAAATATGGTCACAAGTGGGATCAAAGGTGGCAACAGTTTCACCATCCAGAATTTTTTTTTTAAAAAAAAAAGGAATACAAAAAGACATGAAATGAACAGGCTCCACCAGAAAATGGATGGGGAAAATTCCAACTGTTTCTCTCTCTGGTATTAAGGTCAAGCAGATAATGTGTGTTTTAATGCTCCATCTTCTCATAGTCAGAACTTGCTCTACCTACTACTATTGGGCACTGGTTAACTTCATTCTCCATTTTATTAACTTGTTCTTATCATAAACTACTAAACTTGGCTTACAGTGAACTTTTCTGTGAATCTTATCAAAGTTCAGGGCCTGAAGTCAGAGATATCTCTTATTCCTTTCCACAAACTATTCCTACGTACTACAGGGTGTATTAAGGGGAAGTCTGTCAGCAGTAATCTCATATTACCTCCACTAGATATCTTTTTTTTTCATATCCTCACTGTCTTTACTTTTCTCTGTGGTCAACGCACATGTGTCTGCAGCAGTATTTGTCGGGTCCTGCTAAATGGGTGGCTGGGCCAGTTGCATCCTGATGAACGTGCAGGGAGAGCAGAGAGGTCAGCCACAGGCTTGTTTTGCAGAGACAGGGCCAGATTGCTGTACAGACAGAGGATTAACTATGTGAAAATACAATTTAGACAAGACCCTTGACAAATTTTATGAAAATTATCTGCAGCAAGGAATTTGAGGAGGCACTCAGTGCTGCAGTCAGCACTAAATCCCTTGTATTTTACAACCCAATAATCAACCTGCTGCTGTGATTATCAGAGTGGAAGAGGATGAGTGGTAAGAGTAAGTGGCTGTTGGTATGGTGCCCAGACCTAGCAGGGCCCTGAAGCAGCTCTGGCAGGAAGCTATCCCCATTTGACATCCTTGCAGTCTAAGCAGACAATGAAAATTTTGGGAAGAAGAGATGCATATAGAAGGTCTTAATTCATTTGCTTTTGTCCTATATTTGTTCTGATCAGAATCCTTTCTTCACTCTTTTTTTTCTACTGTCCCAAAGCCAATGAAAAGATAATAATGCCAGGAGACATAGTAGAACATCGTCACCTGAGAAAAATGTCATCTAACAGTCTGAAGCTTTACCAGCATTGATAAGCTCTCACAGACACAATTGTTACCAACTAGTAGGGCTGCAAACAGTTTCAGTAAAATATCTTTAAGAAAATGCCATAGTTTATCTTTTATTTTCCCTTCTTTTATTTTCTTTAGAAGAAGTCCCATTTCTCCCTGGCAGGAGACAAAGTTTTCTGGTACATTAAAAAGCCTGCATCTGTAAAATCAGCAACAATGGAGAATTTAGGTGAAAATATGACCAAACTTGCTTTTTCAACTTTTTTTAATGAATTTATTTATTTTTTCTCCAGTACCTTTTCAGTTTGTGGGAGCTCTTTGGCTTTTTTAATAAACCAGATACTCCTGGGAAAGTATGGGTGGGAATTCATCCATTATGAAGTGCCTACACAATTACTACACCAAGAGCATGCCTGAAATCCTAGACCAGCCCAGTCATCCTTGTGCTTTTCACTGTATCCTGCCTGAATTGCTGTGGTCTCATGAGCTTGTAGACACTCCAAACCTGCAAAGAGGGCAGGCAGTGTCCTGAAGAACTGGCCATTACATAGCAATGGCATGAACATTTTCCAAGCCAAATGAGATATTAAATAATACAGATATTGGGTAAGTTCAGTCCTTTCAGCTTGACTGCAAAAAAGAGAGATGAGGATGGGAAATGTTCCTTGTTCTGTAACTGATGTGTTGCCCTCCCAAAGGTGGCAGTGTATTATAAAGAAGGACAGCTGAGGCTAACCTGCTTTAAAGCTCTTAAGTGACTGTCTTCCCAGGATGAAACTGAAATTAGCAACCCAAGTCTATTGTCTACTCTATCCTTAACTCTGTTTTCACTTCCTACATGCAGTTTTTAGTGAGCCCAGGTCAGCTGGACTGAAGGATCCAGTTTGGAGGAGTCACTCTTGTTGATACCTGTTGCTTTCGTCCTTATCTGTTGAGATCTTTGCTCTAAGATATCAGTAATCACAGGTTATTCAATAACAGCCCCCAGAAAATCACATTTCATATGGATAAGAAAAGATCATTACTGTAGGCACCTTTCAAGGCTAGATAGGTTAGACATGCTCTTTCATTGGCATAGAAGAAGGGGAGTGGAGGGAAGAAATAAATGTGTCCAAGGGACAGGCTACTCTGTGCACAAGGTGGAATTCCAGGGTTTCCTTTGGAGTTATCTAATGCAGCCTTGCAGTGGTTTGTTTGTAATGAGATTCAGCTTCTCAGATTCTAGGAAAAGTTGAACTCTTGCTCTTCAGTGGCTTCAAAAAGATTTAAGGATCACTGATCAATTGCCTTGCTTTCTTGTACATGAGGAGGAGGATATCTGATTGATGACCTATGACACAAGCTTCACCTGTCAACAGGAGTCTACATACCAGCTGAATACTATGATGGCAAGTTAACAAAGCATTTTGTACAGCCTTTATTGAAAAAGCCTATGTGGTATGGAGGTCAGTTTAGCAAGTGCAGATACACAGGTATTTTTAATTACACATAAGTTTTTCTTCTCCTCTGAAATAGCAGAGAGGATTGCTAGGGAGTTTTGCCATGAAGTCTGGAGAGTGGACACACTTGTTGTTGATTCTTTTATTGGTCTGGATATTTTTCCAGTGTGAATCCTTTTAGAGCTCCAAACTTGATTTTTTTTAATTTTTTTTTTTAAGATGAATGTTCTACAACAGGCTCCTCATTTATAAGCCTGAATTCCGTTTTTTATTTAGTGAGTCTAGACAGATTAGACACACATCTGAATGACCTATTATGCATTGTAAGGGCTGCATTTAACTGGAAAAAAAACCCCAAACCAAACAGCTGTTTAATTTATGGATATGCACAACAGAACAAACATTTTCAACATGGCAAACAGAACACTCATCATTCATAGAGTTGGCACCATTTCCTCATGCATCGCACTTGCACTAATCTCTTTCTTTTGGAGTTAATTTAGTGCTTTTGAAAGGTGCTGGATGGTAATCCTGGCGACTGCAGCCCTGCGCCCAGCACAGGACCAGGCAGCAGGGTGGCAGTGGGGAGCCCCTGCTCTAGCACCAGCACCTACTTGCTCACTGCATCAGGAGGAGGGATCATCAAGGGAGAGAAAATGAGGGTGTCAGTGTCCCATGGCCTGTGTTCTGAGGTTTTTCATCAGTGGTGTTGGTTGGGAGATAGACATCCATCTGGCTACTGGAACTGGGCCCTTCTCAGAAAGATGATAGTGAACACTCAGTAGATAGTAATGGAGCTTTTATCACTACACTGTCTCTTCTGTGAGGAATTTGCTTCTTAAAGGAATAATGTCCCTTTTAATCCATAGATTTCATATGTGCAGGAATCAAAACAACTAAATGACTGGAAACCTGACCACATGGTCAGGTAGTCCATGCTTTCAGTTCTATACAGCATTGTGCTGCACTCATTGATCTTTTGCAAGTACCTTTCTGTAGATTATTAGGGAACGTCTGTTTAAGTTTTATTATTTTATTTCCTTGTGGCACTTTCTTTTTTATTCTCAAAATACTTTCCTTAGGTGGAAGAAAACATCTGTAATGGAGGCTATGATATTGACAGTATTATTGTTGGTGTTCAGCCTTCTTTTTCCCTTTTTCCTTCTTTTCCCTTTCTTCCTTTTCTCTTTGCTCCTTTTCCCTTTTTACCTCTTTTCCCTTTTCTTTTGTTCTTTCCTTTTTTTTTTTTCTTATAACAATATGTATCTCATAGAGATTGTAAGATCCCAGAGATGCACATTGAATTAATTTCTGTCTTCTTGGTAGACAAGTTGTAACTCTCTTTCTGAGTATTATGTTACTGCAAGGATGAAGCTGTATTTTAAGGTTGTGAATCCCAGAATTTCATTTAGTCATCTAAAAATCTTAGGCCCAGGCTATTATTTATCTCAAAAAGTAGTACCTGAGAATTTCCCTTGATTTAAATCAATAAGAAGTCACTGCAAAGGAGGATAGATTTGCTCGGGGCAGTTCATGTATTACAGCATGTTGTACTAATTGGAGTTTCCTAAGGTGTGATGGCTTCATGCCCAGGAACTACATGGCTGTAATCCAGCTGAGAGGTGACACATGTAAATAACCAAAGGCTGGGCTTCATCTGCCAAGATGGGATGAAGCCTTGTAGCAATCAGTGGTAATAGAAACTGCTGCTTATGGATAGTACCATGTATCTTAGCTGCATCAAGGAATCCAAATATCAAGCTATGTATTGAACTGGCTAATTTGAGTCCAACATTTTCATTCAAATAAGAGTGCACCTTCCTTCATATTCTTCATAATGCTTTCCTCTGCCATTCCGCATTCTTTTTAAGATT
This sequence comes from Actenoides hombroni, assembly GCA_024336885.1. Classification (NCBI taxonomy): domain Eukaryota; kingdom Metazoa; phylum Chordata; class Aves; order Coraciiformes; family Alcedinidae; genus Actenoides; species Actenoides hombroni. The sequence goes on from WUAM01000431.1 coordinate 122,596,302, forward strand.
CAAATGCAATCAGGTGTTTTTATAAATGACCTGATCTTATCTAAGCACTCTATATACTGGAGATGTGGTACTACATAGGAAAAGCTGAATATCGTCGTTGTTCTATTGACACATATGTCTAGATAATCTGACAAATTTACCTCAGTGATTGAGAGTAATATAGAGAATCACTGGAGAGGATTGATTCTTGTGGGATGCCACAAATGAACAAAGTAAACCTTCTCATTACTACTGTTTGAGAAGGACTGAAATCCAAGTACTCTTGTCTCCTCATGCAAAAGATACCAAAGGATACTTCTGAGAAACTGTTGAATGCATTTGTACAATAAAGGTTAATATCTTCCACCTATTAACAATTAAAGATAAATCACTATTATTAACAATTAAAGATCCCTCAATAGTTCTAAGTAGTTTCAGTTTCACGGTCCAGTTTCACTCTAGCTTGTTTCAGGTCTAGAATATTAGCAACCCTTTAATTAATTTATAGTTAAATTCTGTCCATCTAATTTTTGAACCTTATAAAGTATATATATAGATTACTGCTAGACTAGTTGAATTGAATTGGATATGCAGCCTGGTCTTATTGGTGAGGCCTGGGAAATTATGACATATTTGAAGAAGGAAGAGAAAAGTCTCAATTTAATTGGCATGAACTCTCCCACCAGAAATCAAAGGGGTTTCTAGACTTTAACCATCTGCCTATGGCTCTGCCACTTCCCAGCATGTAATATGGTTCCCTAGCCTCTTAGGATCATCAGCCCCATTACTGTTGCACTGCTTGAGTTCTTTATGAAGATAGATATGATGATAGTCCTTGTTATAGTGATTGATTACTCCAGTCAGGAATGTCCTAAGGTTGGGATTCTTTTTTTTATTTTTCTTAGGCTAGGAAAGATACAGCTAAATTCAGAAGTCTTACAATGCAAGATGTGATAAAATGCCAGGACTTAAGGTATACTATTGTTCAGCAGCTCTGCCCAGAGCAGCCCATGAGATCTGGGAAGGCTTTTCAGTGGATGTCATCCCTAACAAGGTGGTAAGTGTGACTCAAGTCCTTGCCATTACTGAGTTGTCCATTTCAAAACGAATCTTTCCTATAATCAATAATGTCTGAAAAACAGCAGCTGGTATTGCAGAATTTCAAGTCTCGTAAGCTTAGAAAATGATCTAATCATATAAGGTGCTTTCTTGGTATATCTCATCTGGATAGAAGAGGTATTTTTTAAAAGCCAGGTCTTAAAAGATTTCTAGCTTCATTGATGAGGTCCATCAGTTATGTAAAAGCCAAGAAAGTTACTGAACCTCCCAACCCTCTGAGACTAACTCTTCACCGGCTGCAGAGACCCTTAAATACCTGTATCATATGTTGTACTTTATGGGAAAATAGCTAAAGCTTTTTTTGCAATCTGAGGGCACTTAACCTCTGGGCAGGGTAACGTAGCCTGTGAATTAGGCTGCCAAGGCAGTATACCCTTTCTTTTCCAGCCTTTAATTTTCAGGCAATGCCTGTGTTTCCACTACTCCAGATCAGAATGTGTATTGTTGTTACAAAAATCTGATGAGCAAGTCTTAGGATTCATTGAGGTGAAATGCAAAGCTTCCTGTGATTGCAGTGGATGATCCTCATTGTGTTTAGAAGGACACAATAGGCTAAAATTCATAAAAGCAATTAATCAAATTTCCTGTATTATATCCTAAATTATTAAATTGATGTAATTTCCTAAATGTAATTTTTTTATTCATTTTTTTTTTTCACCACTTATTGCTGCTAGTCAGCTTCCTGTTCCATGTGGACAAAGAGAAAGGACTGATCCTTTTATTTTTCTGAACAACACAGAATTGCACTGTTTGGATTCACATAAAATGCAAAGGCATTTTAAAAACCTAAAAAATATTGTTTGAACTGGTGTCATTACCTTGGATACTATACTTTTTGCACATTGGTTAACAAGAAAATCATAAAAAGCTAGATCAACTTCAGCACATTTCTTATTGTGGGAAATTCCCTACTATGTAGTGGGCAGCATTACCTGTTAACATGCAAGTTTTCTGCTTGCTCTACAGATAGAAGTGAATTTCTTATTTTTAAGATGGAATAGTGCCATGAAATCTGATCTCTAACTTCAATAGAAGGGAGAAATGATTAAAAAAAAGTCTCACCCAGATACACACCTTATTAAGATCTTTGGATATAATCCATTGGATTTTTTCATTATTATTTTTTAATGTTTAAAAAACATGAAGTTTAAAATACAGCCTGAAAAAACCCAGACTGTAGAGTGCATTTTTCTTCACTACTGCATTGTAGAAAAAAAATTAAGAGAATGGAAACCTTCAGCATAGTAATATCTGATGAACTATGAAACTGCATTTATCAAGCAAACTGCAGTTTATAGGAGGCAGACTTAGTTTATGTGTGAGCATAAGGAACTAAGAACAGACTTATGCTTGAACATAAATGAGAATTTAATTGACAACTCCCACAATTATCTGTGTAACAACACGGTCACATAATTAGTATTAAAATAAATGTGCAAGCCAAAGATTATAATAGAAAATGCTCTTTTACTGCAACAAAGACTGGTGGAGGGAAGGTACTGAACTATGGGACTGTGCTTAGTCTGCTCTTTAATCATCCTCAGAAGATATTAATTTTACTCCCAGTGAAACCCAAGTGTGGGTTGTTTCAGCAGTGGCAGTGTGGGAAAAGCAGAAGCTGAAGGGCACTTGAAAATGGACGCTAATATGGTAATAATTTTGTAAGCAACCAAATGTCTTCTCTTAATAGAAAGAGCAGATGAACACAGTATGTGCTTCAAATATACCACTTCTCTCAACTTCTGATGTAGTTGCACCACAGATAGCAGTCTGCTAGTGCAACCAAAATAATTGACAGCCAAACTTGCCCATTTGCATCAGGATCTCCCGTTTCCCACTTCTTAATTCATGTCTACCCTTGACATGCACTAATGCTATTGGAAATAACTGCACATCCACCTGCCAGTCTCACTGAGAAGGAATTTTTGCCATTCTAATTGAGAAGGAAGCTCTTAGCTTAATTATAGGAAGGAAAGTATCCGGTTATTTTAAGATCAGTCAAGAAATTGTCATCTTGCTGCTGATTTCTACTCTCCACATAATTGGTATATAATGCTTCCATGTTGTGAGGGCTTGCAGTGGTCCTGGAGCTATCATCCATCCTAAAGGTGAAAGTTAGTAGGATATAGTGTTAGAGGAGATAAGAATGAATCCCTTATCTATAAAGAAGTGCTACATAGTTATAACATGGGTACTTTGATATGTTCACTGTATAAACTCATACCTTGTATCACTTTATCACTGATACTCCTTGCACCTAGATCACTTAGAGCTACAACATGTTAAGTCACCACCTATGTCACTGTTACTATCCTCAAGCTAAGTGAAACATTCTAGGGAATATCTATCATGATAAAGTCTAGGTGCAAAAAAAGCATGGAATTTCATAAAGATGTCACTGGTCACTGTTCTTAGGTTCTGTGCTTTTGCTTATTTTGTTTCTGCTTACTCATTTCCTGACCTTTCCTTTTATTTTTGTTGCCTACTGGTATGTCGTTAGGTTATTGAAGTTGGAGAGCACATCATCATGGGAGATGCAAAATGCCGGGGGGAAGAGTAAAAAAGAGCTTCTGAACAATTCAGTTCTAATTCCATACTCAATGTTCAGATTTTACCCACAAAACTTTGTTTTCTAAACATTGAGCCAAAATTCCTATATTTTTCAAAGGACAAATACATTCTTCCTCATCCTAGCAAAGCTGATCACCCTCTTCCTTTCTTTTTTAAATAAAGTGGAGCACCTGCCATAGTATTAAAATTAATTGAAGCTAACAGAAATTACAGGGGGAAAAGCACATTTTAAATTCTGAAGAATATCTTGAAGACAAACAATCTCAGAGCTAAAACATTAGAATGGTTTCACTGTTCCACTGGAAATATTCTTCTGGTTCATCTAAATTCTTTTATAAACCAAAAGACTTTTTGTTGATGTTCTGCAAAATGCATATTTTGACTTTTTTTGAGGGATCTGGAGCAGGCAACTGATCTGGTTGCCTTCTTGAAATCCCATGCACACTAGGGATATGTTGTTTACTCTAGTCAGCTACTTGAAGGATATTCTAGGTTGCCTCTTATCTTCAGTAACTCTGGCAATCAGATGCATGGAGCAGGATAATTAGCCACTGAGTCTGCTAGACTTACAGAGACTTGGAAAACCATCACAGAGTTTGGTATATGGGGGAAGGGGTTTTACTCATCAAAGGAAAATGGAAGTTTCTTTTTCCAACCAGGAGATTTGGTAAAGATATTTGACCTATAAGATGTAGGATTTGTCACCTGATGGTGTCTCTTTAAGAATTTTTGTTCAAACAAAAAGCTTTCCTTGAAGTAAGGCAGTTATTTTTAATCTCTAAAGACAGAGGAAAATCCTCCTGCTAAAACAACAAACATACTGTACAATTTTATGAAGTCTTTTCTAATTGTAAAGTTTTTTGCTTGGTTTTTTTTTATATTTCCTTTTTCTTTTTTTTCTTTCACTTTGCTTTTGTAATTGGTCTTTAGGCTAAAGAAGAAACCTTGAGAAAAGAGAAGGCAACTGCTGTTTCCTGTAAGTGGTTTTAATTCATTAGATTTCTTTATCTGTTTCTCCCCTCCCTCCCCTATTACAACAGCTTCTATCCTATGCTACAAGCAAATATAATTTCTGTTGTTGCTTCTTTGCAAAATCCAATTTGTTATGATGTATTATGCATGCCAGTATAATTGCAGAGGAGGAGTTAAACAGAATGACAGTTTAAAGAGGTGCATTCCTTTGGCTGTGTCACTCATAAAGAGCAGCAAAAAGAAAAGTGGGACAAATTGATGCCCTGATGAAAGTATTAATCTGCTATGATTTCAGCTGTAACAATGGGACAGCCCTAATCAAGCCATATCCTCTAGAGAACAAGATGATGGCAGGGACTTCTGATACAGAGAAGATTACTATAGCCTCAGCAGCAATATCAGTGATAATTTGTACCATATTCTTTGTGTGTGCATTACTAGCAATTAAAAAAGTGCTTGTCAGTACCAATCTTGGCATAAACCATTTTTTTCCCAAGCAATGTGAGAGTTTTATGAGACCTTGTTTAATGAGTTAGTCTATTACCATTTATTTTCTGAGAAAAAAAATAGAATAAAATATGTAATAATAATAAATAAGAGCAAAATAGCAAGGTAGGTAAGTATTCCAAGTGAAATCTCTTTTAAAAAAAATGTGTAAGATTTTCACTGCAAATAAGGATAGAGGTTATAAATACAACAAATTACACCTTTGTAATTCTGATGCTGGAGAACATGATGTATCCATTAAAATAACAGTAAAGTGTTTTATACTTTTTATTTTCTTCAACAAATTGCCATGGTAAAAAAAAAAACCCAAGCTTTTAAAGTCAGGCTTTTATTTTTTACTCTTTACACCACTGAACTATAATTCCTTCCTAATATTTTAAAGAGAACTGTTCTGAATATGTTTGTGTCATTTGTTTCTGCACTATTCCCTGAGTCTGTCTCAGGCAGCCAGATCAGATGGGAACAGCTATGTGGGGCAGCAAGATTTAAGCATTAACCTTTGATGGACTGAAGACTTCATGCTTGAAAATCTCAGTTACTTACAGCTGCCTCCTCTGGGAAAAGACCTTGCAATGCAGGATGATTCTTCTCCCCTTCTGCCTTGCATTATCCTGCCCCAGGTCTTCAAAAACATTTAGAGAGCTCCTCATGGTCCTTGAGCAGAGGAATGAATTTATTGTTGGTCTAAACTAGTTACACTTTTCTCTACAGTACAGAAAAAGTTCTGCACGCAGGAGGGAGGTAAGACAAACCTTTCATAGTCTTTAATATCATTGGAATCAGCTTAGATAAATCAGATCTTTAAATGAAGAAACAAAAGTTTTGATGGTTGAGTTGAGTGGGAATGAGCAGCAGTCAAACTGGCCAGTTGTAGTATCATATCTGCTCTCTTCTTCAGGAACATTTGTTTCAGAATGTTAAGTCCTGTTTGTTTCTGCTGAACATCATGAACTGGGCACTGGAAAATTGCCTGTTACTCCTGGAGCATCTGCTCATTAAATATCTAAATATTTGTCTGTGAAAATCATCAATTTGCTCTTTCAATGATGTTAAGCTATCATTTATAGAAACTTGGGCTTCCTGTAATTGTGAAAATCTCCCCCCTGAACTTTTCACCTTGTCTCAGTTTATAAATTCCATAATCCTTATTAAGGACGATGTGAAGACTGAGAAAACTTAAGTATGGCAGGTTCTTCTTTCCTTGATAAACTGGCTAGGTGTAAATACTACCAGGTAAGAAATCAGTCTGACATTGTAGGTGCAACATTATGAGGTTTCCCCAAGAATCCTGAAATGGAGGCAACATTAACTTGTTTTGGTTTGGGGTTTTTTTGATGTTTTGGGTTTTTTTGCTTGTTTGGGGATTTTTGTGGGGTTTTTAATGGAAATGTCAGTGTACTGCCATCACCTACTGTTCCAAGAAACACTGACTTTTTCTTCTTAGATTTGGGTTCAAACAGAATCAAGTCCCTGCATACTTATGGACTGAACAGGATTCTGTGATAATAGTTTTATCCCAGTGAAGATCAATTCAAAGGAAAAGACCTCACTCATAAAAGCCTTTTCTGAGTGCTAGTTAGCAAGTCCATTATAAATAGAATCTCTTTATTATTTCCTCAGAGTTGTCTTATCAAATCCTTCCAGAAATGAGATACATCTAACAGCATCTTTAAAAACTGCAAACAGACATACAAATGGAAGTAAAGTGTTGCTATTCATGCAAATAATCTTTTTACAGGATATTTTTGTACAAAGAGAATATTTATTATGTTTGGTAATTTCTTTTCAAAGAGCCACTTTGGGCTTCTGTAACAAATAGTACTGTTATCGACACAGGCGCACAAAAGTCGAGTGACTACAAATTCTTACAGAAGTGTCATGTACTTCAGTACCAAATACTTCTTAGAGTCACAGAATTGTATGATCCTGAATAGAACTGAAGTACTCAGAAAACAAAACAAAACACTTCCAAGTTTTAACCCTTTTTTTGTGCTTGCTATCCCAGCTGGTGAAACAGTAATTGGACCAGTATAAGTATTGCATATGTTTTCAAAGATGATGACCTATATTTTTCAGAATACTCATATTCCCCCACTGCCTTCTGTGGGTGTGTGAGTGTCAAGTGCTTGGAACAGTCACCTGAGCCACCAGCTCAAGTGAGAGTAGTCCAGGCCAGTCAGCTTCATAAAAAGCATCACTCCCAAAGAAAAGGTGCAAGAATCAGAATACTGATGCATTTCAGAAATACCCAGCTGCTGAAAGGACTGCGTGAGCCTACTCACGATAGTTCTGGCACCTGTGTGGCCACCAGCCTCAGGATGATGGATCCACAAAATGAAGTTTGCCAAGGCACAGTATTTCACAGCTGAGAGAAGCATAGTTCCCTCTCTAAAGTTCTGGTACTAAGTGTAAAGCTGAAAAAAGAGGAGGGTAAAAAAAGGGTTGGCTTAAATGTTCCTTTTAAATCTTCCTTTCCCTTTCCTAGCAAATGAGACCTTCTGCTCTTAAAAATCAGAACTGACTTTTGACATGGAAATCTTAGTGCATCCATCCTTTGAATGAAGAGTCTAGCGCACACAGATCCCATCAAGTAATTTCTTTTAGAAATCAATAGTGAAATTAATATAAATCAGTGTTCATTTAGTCCCTGTTTAACCACAGTATTATCTCTGGGTTTGGTCTTTGGTTTATTTTTCTGTTCTTTAGGTAGAATATCTGAACAGTGTATTACATATTTCATATATTGTTATAATTGTTATTTCATGACAATTGCATATCTCTTTATGAAGGTCACTCATTTACCTTCAGTAGCTGAAACACTTTTGGTCAGATTGTTCATCATACACAGAAGTAGGCAGTAGTGATGGAATTTTGGAAAACCATTCGGCAAGCCCCTCTAAAGTTTGGCTCAGGCAAGCTTTGTACAGTGAAGAATAACCTGGTTCTTAAAGTCCAGTTCAGATGACAAAGCAGTGCCATTTCATGACTTCTGTAACTGGAGTCAAAATACCTTCAGTGCAACGGGGTGGGAGGTGGGTCTAATCCCCCCCAGCCTGCATTGATTTAGACTCTCTGTGCTGCTCTGAATGATGTCTGGTAACTGGTTGTCCAAAGAAACCATATAGGCTAGATGGGATCATGAATTTATCAATAGAATGAACCTCAGCGTTCTTGAGGAAGATTCCTTTTTGTGGAAGATGGAAGGAAAGAAAAATACAGCAGCCTTGCAATAAGTTATCTATAGAATAATCCCTGCAATTCAGTTAAACCATTTCAAAGGTGATTTCTGCTACCTTGTAAGTATGGCATAATGAGCAGAGGCTCCGCACATTATTACAGGAAAGTGAATCATTCACTGTAAGGTGCCTTTCCCTTATTGCTCTACATAATATAGCTCAAAGAACAAAAAAAAGCACCTTTCTTTTAAAGCTATTATATTAAAGTTGGTATTTAGAGTAAAGCATCTGAAAATAGATGACGGCATTGTTTTTTCATCTGCTAATTGGATGGATAGGTCAGTTTGATGAAGCTTTCTTTCCTGACTTTTAAATATAAGCTAGAAGTCTTATCAGTCCTCTTTCTGTAATCTTTCTATCTGCATTGTATCATGATATATCCAGAAGTGAACATGATTATATATATGCTCTTGAAACATATCAATCACAGGTTTAAAGAAAAAGCAGTATCAAGAATTACAGAATTTAGCCTGAAGTATATAATACAGAAAACTCTTTTCATGTTTTAGAAGCAGCTGGTAGAATTCTTTACATTTTTAAGTTCTGGAACTTTCCAAAGAAATTCACTTTTTATCATCTTGTACTACAGAATGTAAGTCTTTATGAAAATAGCAGTTATTATAGACTAAAAAGACTTCTTCAGTCATGAAGTCATCCCCTTTTTCAATAAAAACTATGTTGTTTTCTGTAGAACATGTACTAATGCCTTATCATGGGGGACTTCTACATTAAGGCACTGCCCATTTCAGAAAAAAAAAAAAAAGGTAAAATATGAGAATAAGTAAGTACATGGCCTCTGCACTTTCTTCCTAAGCCCATGCACTATTCAGTTGCGTAAGGGAATGACCTGGTATATGTGGCAACTGCTTCAGAAATGCCCCTCCTTCCCGTGCTGTGTGTATTTATTTCACTGGCAAGGTTTAAATCTACCTGCTATGGCATTAATGTGGTTTCACAGAACAACCCTGAGAATAATATATTCAAGACTTTCAGAAGTCAGATGTGGGTTTCAGTGAATCGCAGCATCTTTCCTAGACTTTGGGGGAATCATCCCACTGGGAGGGGTGGCTTATGCACCAGAAGGTTGTGCTGCTATCCAATAAGATCTAGACAGGCTGGAGAGCTGGGCAAAGGTTCAATAAGGACAAGTGTAGAGTCCTGCATTTGGGGAGGAATAACACCAGGCACCAGTACAGATTAGGGGTCGTCCTGCTGAGAAGCTGCTCTGTGGAGAAAGACCTTGGAGTTCCAGTGGATAGTAAGTTCTCCATGGGACAGCAATGTGCCCTCGTGGTCAAGAGGGCCAATGGTGTCCTGGGGTGCATTAAGAAAATCGTGTCCAGCAGGTCCAGGGAGGTTCTTCTCCCCCTCTACTCTGCCCTGGTGAGACTACACCTGGAATACTGTATCCAGTTTTGGGTTCCCCAATTGAAGAGAGACAGGGATCTACTGGAGAGAGTCCAACGGATGCTACGAGGATGATTAAGGGACTTGAACGTTTGTCCCATGAAGAAAGACAGAGAGACCTGGGGCTGTTTAGTCTGGAGAAGATGAGGCTGGGCGGGGATCTTATTAATGTCTATAAACATCTGAGGGGTGGGTGTTCAGAGGAAGGGAACAGTCTCTTTTCCATGGTGCCCAGTAATAAAAGGAATAACGGATTTAAGCTAGAACATAGGAAGTTCCGCCTCAACATGAGGAGAAACTTCTTTACTGTGAGGGTGACAGAGCCTGGAAGAGGCTGCTCAGAGAGGTTGTGGAGTCTCCTTCTCTGGAGACTTTCAAGACCTGTCTGGATATGTTCCTGTGTGGCCTGCCCTGGGTGATCCTGCTCTGGAAGGGGGTTTGGACTCAATGATCTCCAGCGGTCCCTTCCAACCCCTACCATTCGATGAAGTCAAGAAGAGACAAGGACACAGAATAGTCCCATTACTTTCACTTGCAGGCATTCTGTGCAACTGGTACCACTTGGAGTAGACTTGAACATGCTGTGAATTTCGTACAGGCCTTGAAGTCATCTTCTGGGCTGTATAATCCCAAGCAAAGAGGGAGAGCCAAGGCTGGGCAGCCCTGGATGGCAGGCAGCCTCAGTGACTCATGCAGCATTTGCTCATGCTTATGCTCTTGGCCCAGCGTTAGCGCTTGGAGCAGTGCGTGGTTTAAGTACATTAGGAACTTCTCCGGGGCAATGGTTCAGTAAGAAGATTAAACATCTCAAAGCTCTGTCACGGGTTATGCAGAATCGGGGCCTGATTCAAGACTAAACACTTTTTCTTCTATTCTCTGTGCCTTTATTATTCATCTGAGTTTATTTCTTTGTTCTGAAATTTCTTAAAAGGAGCAGTGCATATCAAAAGGGAAACAGGTTTCACAATGTTAGCTTTGAAGCTCATAATCTCCCACAGAAACTCAACTGAAACTTCCAGCATGGTTTGCCCCACAGAGAGCAGGTGAAAACATGATTTGGAACAGCATGACAATGGCTCTCAGCTCCAAATGCATCAAGTAGAAAGAAAATCCTTCTGCCCACAAACTCTGCCTGTGTTCAGTTAGAATGAAAATGTAACAGAAGACTAAATGGATTAAAGAGTATTTGTTTTTCTTTCTCTCCAGTAGCCTAAATTCAGCGTAATGTGACTTTGTTGTTTTGTTTGTACGGGTCCCATTATTTGCTTGGCCAGGTGTTTCTGCCTCAGCCTTCTTCAACTCCTAAAACTGCTATTGCCACTTGCATTCTTTTAATATTGTGTCCACAATGAATTTTGTATTATCTACTTTTTGTTCTAAACTTCTGACTTTATTTTGCCAAGGCTATCTCTTTTTAAATTAGTGATTTTCACTCCCTCATGCCATTTTTCTAAATTACTTTTTGGAGTACTGGCTATTAATATTTAAGGTAGCTTTGATGTTTTACTTTATAGTCTTCAATTTTATTTTACATTTCACAGGTTCCTAGTTGCAAATAGTCCTACAGGCAATTTTCTCACGTTGCAACTATTCCTTGAAAGATATGCTAATGTAGCAAGGCACTTGCAATACTGGGGGTTAAGTTAATCACCCAAAATGAGCCGTATTACTGTCAGTGGTATATAAAGACATCCCATAGTGATTTACTAGGCAGACTGGCATTAAAGCTCCTTTATAAAATACCAGAACCTGAAGGTGTGCAGAAATAAGCATTCATTTCAGAATCTATTGAGCTAAGGAATCTGCTTTTTGTTATTTCTGGACTTGAAGTTAACATATAAATACAATGTTTCTGTTTCCCTTAAAAAAATCTGCAAGATCCAGCAATATCATCTTTTTCTTATTACTAAAACAAGAAGGTGCTGTCAACTTTCAGGAGAGGGAAG
>WUAM01000431.1:122608138-122622820 GCA_024336885.1 Actenoides hombroni
AAATTAAAAATAACAATAATAATTAAAAAAAAAATTTGTACTTACTGCCTTTATGTTAATATATTTGCACAGAAAAGCAGTTGCCTGCTCTCTGTTCAAGCTAAACAGGGCATCCAAATAGTAAATTGATAGATTAAGATTACATACTTTAAAATGAAAATTGGAACAATTCTTATAGCCCTAGATTTACTTGCAAGTAACCAGGAGATATGTGCAACAGAGATATATGTTAATTTATTCTTTATGTAGTATAATTCACAGTATGTGTTTAAACAGTTCTTCAAAGACACAACTTTTTAGGCTTCTATATAGTAAATGCCTGACAGATATTTCTACATGTCCCCTAGAATTCCCAATGAGGTAAACTTCAGCTAGGATCCATTGGGATGTGAACAATGAAACTTTCATCAAGAAAACATGAACACTGTGCTGGAAATGTACCCTTCTGTACCTAGAACTAATCAGATACTATCACATGATGGGGTGTTCCTCTGCTCTAGCTGAGCACAAAGAAACATTTAGCTATGCAGGCTGAAAAATGTTGTTAGGATCTTCTGCCAGGTCTAATTTTGGTGCTTGCCTCATGTGCAATGTGACAGAGCTCTTCTGTATGGACGGTAGATTAAGGAGTTTTGGATAGTCTTAATCTGTTCTGTCAGAAGGGTACTTTCTCAGCAGACTGATTGTTTAGAGGAGGCAGAGGTACAGTTCAGGGCTGCATTTTAAAACAGCAGTACTTATAATGATCTGAATTTCTGTTTCTTGTCTGGAAAAAGAAAAAAAAAAAAGAAGAAATAAGATTTAGTTACATTGTAGTGATATGCATTTTTCTGAGAACAAATATATTTCAAAGCAGAAAAGATAGGAAGTTTGTAGGAAATGTTTACGTGGAACACAGTATTTATTTGCCATGCATATTTGATATGCGTTCATTAAATAGGCAATAGAAATGTCAACATAAAGTGCTGTTTAGATCCTCCTATAAAAACAAACTCCATTGGTATTAAAATTGGAATGCACTAATCTTTGCTTAAATAGAAACCTTATTTGCTATCTGGCAAAGAAATGTTTGGTTGAGTGTTGTTAAATAACCGTATATTTAACCTAATTTAATTTGCCCTTCATTTATAAAGTCTGATAGAGTGATAACATGTCAGTGTGACCAGCACTTTCACATACCATCACCTGCCATTACAGGGGTTTTTTTTCCCTACTCTCATCCATTGACATTCAGTCACTACCAATTATCACCAGCCTGTGCCTAACTCAAAAGTATTCTTGCAGTCTCACTGAACCATGGCCAGTTCTTCTTACAAAGAGGAAAAATTATCCATCTCTTCAGGGAATACTTTTGTATGACATACAGTCATCTGACATAACTGGAACAGATAAATATCCACTGTTCAGTGAAGTAGCATTTGAGGTAGATGGCCACAGTTGTGAGTTGCTATTTAGAACTATATGCTAAACATTCCCAAGTTAGGGTATTTTGGTTTGGTTTTGGTTTGTGGGAGGTTTTTTTTGCTAGTATATCCATGCTGACTTAAAAAATTGTTCCTGTCACCAGATTGGACTCAGGCTTTTAAATAGCAATAATGATATTTTACATATGCTGAAAAGATTCTTCTACAACAGTCACTGGAAAGGTACTTTTAATCAGGATGTCCACTTAGGAATATCAAATACACTGTATTAGTTATCTGCATCTTACCTGGACCAGCAGTTTATAGGCAGCTTTAAATTGGGGTTTATGCCCTTCAGCATAAGCGTATCTCTTCCTTATAGCCTTTGCAATTATTTTGTCCTCTGTAATGCAGTCTTGAGTGTTCCTACTGCATATATGTCTAGTATTTTGGGAGGAGTCTTACTGCACTCTACTATTAATTTAATAATATTTTTGAAGGAGTTCCATAGGTGCACAATTTACCTAAAATCTGTCTTTCTAGAAGTCTTGCAGTAGGTTTACCCGGCAATCATTCAAGTGCCTGCAGTATAATGCAGAGAAACCTGAACTAGATTTAAATTCAAACGCTGATAACAATCTAACCAAGGCAGCACTGAGCTCAGCACAGCCAATTTACTTTGCTGAGAAGCTGGGTAAATTAGCTCATGCTGAGCTCTGTGCTGCCGTAGCTGACTGCTGGCAGTGCCCGGGCTCACTAGTTTAAAGTGAGTGTCGGTATTTCTCTGGTGAACTGCAGTCGTTGCTGATGTACTCTTGCAGTACAGTGTATGCATACACTTAAATCATTGGAACTTCAGTTTCAATGGGTGCCTTTTTGTTGGGTATGTTCCATGTAAGAATTTCCTCATTTTCTTGCTCTGCCACTATTGTTATAATTTTTAACATGTTCTATTTTTATGGGGTTTTTTGTCTCTTTTTCAAAAAACCAACAGCCATTCAACTTTTAATTGGTTTTTGCCTTTGGCCTCTTTCCAGTCCTGCCATGTATTTTGAGTTGGAGTAACCAGAGTAAGAAGTATGTTACCTCCTTCCACATCCTTCATACTGCTGTCTGTATCTGCCACACGTGAATGTCTTCTGTCCTAAATAAATATCAGTGTGGTGCCCCCATAGACTTTAGGGAGATTTAGTTAACATGATGCCATCAGGATTGCTTTCCTCTCCTCAGTGCTTGTAGGAGGAAAGAATGTACATAGCGGGTTTACTGCAGGCCCCAGCAGGGTTGAAAGATGTACCCACCACACCCATTCCACAACTACAGAGGAGTTACATTGTGCACGAGATATGCTGGTACAAATTAAATTGGTGAGAGTAATCAGAAATAAATGTTGGAAAAAAAAAGGAAAAATATCAATATATTCATATATCAGTATATCCTTAAGTGATGTTCAATCATTTTAATGATCCCTCTCCAAATGTTGATAAGCCTTTTTTTCCTCTCCTCTTCCTGTTCCCATTTCTTTGTCCCTTTCCTTTGTCCATCCACTGTGAGTCTGACTCTTTAAAAATATGCTTTGATTGATACAGAATCCTTTTGGCTCACTGTAAGCACACCAAGTTTGTGCCTTGCTTATGATAGGATAATTCAGCACACATCTTGGTACATGAGAAGTACAACAGAAAACTAACACAAAATTTGTCTCATTCAGCAGGTTTATTACAGCTATTTAGTTTTTAAAATAGCTGGTAAAATAGATACTGCCATGAATGGAGCCAGGAAGATAGACAGACATGCAAGTAGGTCTCTGTACTTTATTTTTTTGGAGGATTAATGAAAAATTATCATATTTGGCAAAAAATTCCAAACTTTATGAGAGAAGGCAGCCACAGGAAAAAAAAAAGCAGTACTGTATTTAGGGATTTCATTACATCCTTCATTAAAGATCAGAATGAAAGAAACAGGGGTTTAATAATGAGGGATAATTCAAAATGATTAAACAATTAGAAGAAATGCCTCATTAAAATAATGAGATTTGTGTGCTATATAAAAATGCTTGTCTTTTCCTCATTCCAAAATCTGGAAAGTTTTGGTCAATCTGTTGAACTCCCAGAAATGTTGGTCTGCTAGGGGTGGCTTTTATCATCACCCTCAGCAAGGACTAGCCTGGACTGTGTGGAGTTGGTGTGCACCATGAGGTCTCCCCACTCAGAGGGACATGGCATTGTCCTTCAGAGCATACTGTAGGGACTATATTCCTTAACCATCCTGAATCCTTTTTTTGGAAATAATAATGTGAATTTTGTCACTTTAAAAATGGTCTTCGGGGGGAAATAGACAACAGTAAAATGGGTGTTTGGATGACAGGAACATCCTGCCCTCCAGGCTTTTTCATGAAAGAAGAGTCTTTCATTGCCATTTGAAACAACCAGAGACATATATTTGTTTGCATTCTCGTATCGCAAACACCTAATCAAAATGGTACGAAGAGACAGGGAAAGTCATTACCCAGCTGAGCCCAAATATGCCAGGTTTCAGCCTGAGAGAAATTTGTAGCCTGCAGTTATAAGCCACTGAAAATAGGTGTTTATAATGGAAGTGCCATCTTAACCTTATCTGTAGTGGCACTACTGCTTTGCTATAATATCTCCTCTCCTAGCATCTGTGAAATTGTAATCTGTCCTATGGCTGGTAACTGAGGAGATGATGAAACCCAGGGATACGCTCTGAACTACCTTAATTTATCTGTACGAGATTTTTACAGACACATAAAAAGGGAAGGTGACCAGGGGGCGAGGGGCTGATGTCAGACAGTTGAGTGCTTCTGACATGCTTGGGAGAAAGGGAAACAGGGCACCAGATGACTGTCTGCATCAATCACCAGATTATCTTTTTATACCTCAATATTTTTTCTTTGTCTGTGGCAAACACGGAACAAAATTGTTCACAGTGTTTCAAGGTTTCATCTTTAATATTTGTTTTTCAGCCTAGTGGACCTAAAAGCAAGCTGGTGTAGGACATCATAGTCCTTGCTAATGAAGATGTTATCTCTGGAAATATCCTGCATTACTCAGTATTAATGCCATCCAGCTGCCAAACAGCGGTATGTGCTACACTGATTATTTGTAATTAAAATAGTTCTTTATCATGTAGGCGTGATAGAGACCTACAATGCTATCTTAAAAAAAAAAAATAAATTGTGGTCGATATTTTTGTTGTGTAACCACCTAGTTATTTTCGTCTCCCAAATCGGTTGTTGTCTTACCTGTCTTTTTTGTAAATTGGCCGACTGTGTTTTTACTCATAAAAATTATCTTTAATGGACCAACAAATTAACTTATTTTTCAGACTTACGTTTCTACCCATTAGCTCACAGTAATGTTCAAGGATAATGAACTTGACTCCTTAGAAGTTTTCTTATAAAATGAATCATTTTCTCATTTGAACAAGAACACATAAATGTTGGGGTACAAGTGACATGAGCCTTGAAGGAAGTCAGGATTTTAACCTTTGGCAGAGAAAACTTTGCTTACCCCTCAGATAGTATCTCTCATCTTTACCTGGGGTGAGAGGACCAAACAAGGTAGAACTTCAATCCTGCAGTAAGTCTGCAGGGCTGTTCAGATAAATCTAGTGAAGTTTTGGACTTGATTGTCTCCAGGAGAAAGGAATTGGCAGGTATTTCCGTTAGCCACAATCAATTAAGTTTGAACTACTCCACTTAGTGTATCTTTCTGTAGCCAGCTTTCATTTATTTCATATGCATACCACAGAACTGCTAGAATGAAGGGCCAGAGGGGGTCTCTGTTGGGCCCTGTGCAATGCAGCATGTTCCTCACCCTCTGGCCTCATTCTCTCAGAAATTACCCTTGTTAATACTCCACTTTATCCTTGCATTACCTTCTGGTTCTCTTACAGCTGTGTGAGTGCTCTTATTCTGACTCATGCAGATACACAGCAGTCATCAATGATTTCTCAGCACTTCACATTATTCAGAGTTCTGCTAATTCTGAGAACTCTTTTATTATAAGAGACTAAATTTGCCTGAGGGTGTATAGTTTGTTAGTGACCCTGGGGAGAGTCAATGTAGGCAGAGTTGAGAGGCAATTCGTGTGAGTGTACGCACGTATATTCAAGACTTAGAACATGGAGCTCTCAGCCTATGTGAAAAGAGCAATTGTATTTCCCATACATAGATGACACTTATAATATTATTTTCAAATACACCACAGACGTGGGGTGTTTTTGTTTCCTGAAGTAAGACTATAGAAGTTTATGAAGAGCAATACACAATAGTAGGTATTTTGAGAAACGGGAAATCCTGAAACAGAGAGGGACATAGATAGAGAATGCTTTCACCTTGAGGCCAAATCTAATTGTCAGGAATATTCAATACCAAAGTTGCAGTTCTTTACTTTCACAAGGATTTGGACAGGCTGTTTTCTATATTGTACCTTGTGACAGTGTTTGCTTAATTATCGGAAGACTGTTTCAAACTGTTTTGATTTTCTTCTTAGTAGTCAAATATATCGGTTTTAAATAATTGGCAGTAAAATTTCAGGTGTCTTCCTGCAAAAAATGTGATTGCTGTGTAAATAATGTTTAGACAAACAGGTTGCTTATCTGAAATGTCATTTTTTGCTAATATTTGTTAGGATGCTTTAGAGTAGTTCCAATCCAAAGGGTCCATAACTCTTTTCCCATCCCATTTTCTACATATCCTGACACTCTTGTTCTGTTTGTTATCCAGGAGTCCTTCATTACCAAGATAACTCTCCAAGCAGCTGCAACAGTTCTGGGAAATGCCACCTGAAACTGGAAGACAAGATCAGGTTTTGAGAAGAGTTTGTTTGTTTATTTATTTTATTAGTTTACAATAAACTGCACCCTCTTTGGCAACAAGCAAATGAACTCGGAGACTTTTATCAGCTGTTTGGCTGGCATGTATTTGCATGCCTAGTTTTGAAATTAAGGTCATGCTTCCTAATAGAATGGAAAGTGAACAGTAGCATGCTTCCAAAGAGCACTTTTAAACATACTTGCTGCCCTTAGGTACTTTGGACTTTTAAAGTATAATAAAATAAACCATTTTATCAGTACTAGTGGCATCTATAAGATAGAAATTAAGACTTTCATAGTGCTAATTAGGTGCAGACAAAATGCTAAAATATTCTGCTAAATGAACAAGTAGGTGTCCACCTCAGTCACTGAGCAGTTAATTGACTTCATCAGAGATGGGGTAATTGCACAAATGCATTTGTGTAGGATTGTAAAAGCATGTTTCACACATAATAACTGGGCCTAAATATCTTCCCTGTTTGTTTTCCAAGATCTTGATACAGACTGCAGCAACATCTAGCAGCACTGAGTAAGTCCTCTAAATGTAGATCCTCTCTCTTTTCCACTTTAGAGTGTCTTCACAGAAATTTTTGTCTGAAAGAATCCAGTTCTTGCCAGTCTTTCTCGTGTATAATCATCTTGAGCTCTTAGTTAAAAGGATGCCAGAGCTAGAGGGGTCTTCTACAGCAAAAATGTAACCGAGTTCACCTCAGCTGATTTCCAGCTGAAACAAAGAAATGAATCGACCGCTGATTCAAGCAGGACAATCCTAAGAGCCTTCAAAGTAAAACTTTTTTTCTCTATCTGGATAGAGACAAAAATGCCCGAGATACTGAGTCTTGGTTTCTAATTAAATTCAGTAGCATTTGGTAAAATAAATCTATCCTTTTAAAGTTGGAATATATATGTATATAAAATTATATGTAAATAAAACAGTTCTGCCTTAGCGAAGCTAGGTTAAAAACATTCTCTAGAAGCATAAACCACAGGAACACAAGCTGAAAAAAGTCATTCATTGAAATTCATGCCTCTGGAATTTATACATTTCTATAACAAGTATATTGTGCTCTTTCAAACTGGTGAGCTAAAGTCTTTACTTTGCAGAGATGATCCAGCGCTTCCCCCCGCCCTTACAACCCTTAGTTTCAAGTAAAAGCCATCAGCTTCTCTCTAGTGGTTACTTTTTAATTACCTTGAGTGCCCTAATTCTGTTGTTAAAAAAGTTTGAGGTTTCCAGTTGCATACAGAAAAACTGTTGGTTTATGAGCTGAAGTCAGAGCTCAGGTATTGATCTGAGAAAAAAATTACTGAGGATTGTGGGGATTTTGCTCTGATGAGAAAGAATGACTTTTAAGGCTTTCAAAGATACAAAATTCTTTCAGTGACATACATTAGTGATAATCAGTGTGTGTTGCTATGGTTCAGCAGAAGTCAGCACTGAACTTCACAAAACTCTTTCAACCTTTCCTCTCTAACTGTATAAATGTGAAAGTAACAATAAATCTTGTTGACAATTACTTCCACATCTATTGGCAGTCAGTCAGCTGCAATGTGAAAAGCATTGTGCACAATAGGTGCAGCACAGCCAACACCCATTAACTATCTCCCTAGTTTCTCCTGTGACTTAGAGAACATGCTATTTTTCCCCAGTGAGCAGCCCTTTCAAATATTGAATTAGTGATATTAGCACCAAATACTACTAATTTGTCAGCGAGGCTGTGTTTTTCCAAAGTGTTCACAATGGGGTCTGATGACTGCATCAGAGCAAAGATGAAAATTCAAGAACTTTACTAAATCATTCGTATAAGACATAAAGATGTGGTGTAAAGTTTATTTTTTTTTTACCATTAGAATTGTATGTATCTAAAACAAAAACCCAAAAATAAAGGAATTTCAGCCCTATTCAGCAACAAACTTAAATGTGCATTGTTATGGAAGTATATAAATAAGTTCTTCAAAGAAACATTGTTAGAAACATTTTTAACAATATGACATACTTGTTCAAAGAGAGTATTGTCAGGACCACTATATTTTCAGATTTTAGTGACTAGCTTACATAATAGTTATAAAGAAGAAAAGAAACCTCTCTGCTATAAATAACAAATTTCCATTGTATATTATGCATTCATTGCTTGCATACAGTTTCCGTTGACATCAGTATGAAATCTGAGCAAATAATTGTGTAGCATATGAAAGTGAAAAACACAAATGGATCACGGTTGATAGTCTTATTTTTCTAATCATTTTTCCTATGCAGTTCTTACAGGCAAATACACATACATACTTATATGTGAAGCCAGCCACACATAGATAGATAGACCTGTAGCTAATTTTCATAAATACATAGCTATCTACCATCAGTAAAAACATGACATTCAGTAGACAACAGAGATTTGCTGTGGACATCTGAAAAATTAATTCGGCTTCTTTCCTGTCATGAAATTGTTTATTTTCCATTCATGCTTAGTCAAATACAGCACATGAGTGACAGATAAGTATGGTTGTTACAGCTAAAGCTATCCAGAGCTTTCCCCATTGCAAGGTTCACAAGAGGACAGCATTAAGTTTGACTGATTTAGTACAAGGAGGGAAGGGGAGACACTTTGATGGCTAGGGAAGTTGTATAGGAAATGTTTGCCAGAACAGTCTAAAAGTTGGAAGGAAGCTTGTGAGTTACTTGTGGTTATCCAAGGATCTTTGTCCACGTCTACACAACACTGATTTTTAAAGCAAGAGGATGTAATCTAACTGAAGATTGAATGGCATTATAGGAACACTGGCTGCAGGGACAACCGTATGTTAGTAGCTTTGTTATCTTGTGCTCCCTGGAAGGTTCCTCACTTCCATGACCAGAGAGCTGGCTGCCTCTCATTGGGAAGGGCATCAGCATGAGAGAGAGGATCCTGTCTTCTCTGACTGCCAGTCATTTCTCAACTGGGCTAATGAGTCAGTTGCAATTTCTAATGGAGGGAATTTGAATGTCCTTCCTAGGTTTTCAGCTGAATCATTTCTGGGTTTTGGTACAATTTCAGAATGACTTTCTGTGTTGCTGTTCTCTGCTCTGAAAGTTGTATTATAGGAAATCTTAAATAGGGGGAAAAAAATGTATTTTGTTCCTGTTCTATCAACATTGGATGAAAAAAGAAAAAGAAAAAAAGAAAAAAAATACACTGGGAGTGAGGATCGTGGGGTACGCTCTGTTTTGAGTTACTACCAATTTACTTGACTCTAGGCCAATCACTGACAAAGAGTTTCAGTGCTATGTAAACTGGGTATCTAAATCCATTTTAGACAGCTGGCCTGATTAACATCCACAGTTCTGCCCAAAATAGTAACTCAAGCAATTCCTTACAGATTGGATAATTTGGAGAGAAGAGCATTGCCCAGGGATTCTGGAAATAAAATAAATGTCATTGCTCCTTAAAATGTGTTCCGAGGTTCTTAACACCTAGTTTCTAGTTTTGCCATTAACCTTCCTGGACACACTGTGTACATTGTGGAACTAAAACAATTCTGACTTACAGGTTTTTGGCATGGTTAGCCAATATTTTGAAAACAGTGTAAGATCCTTCCATGGAAATTTCTACAAAACAAAAGTGTTGCCCCTTGCAAAATGTACTAGATGCTACCTCTTTCTTTTCTTTTATTTGAATTTGGATAAAAAGAGTTATCTAGCACTAGCAGAGCTGAAGAGATAATATTGGTTGTAAAAACTGCCGCTGTGCAAGGTTATTTTTTTATTAACGTAAGTCTGCTGTTTTAGGCTCAGCAATTGTCTTGTGTTTTAATTCCCTCATAATGTTCGCCACAAAAAAAAAAAAAACAAGCCAACAAAAAAACCCCAAACCAAACCAGGAAAAGAAAGAAAATATAGGAGTATATGCTGTAAATGTTATGTTCACATATTTTTCCCCCCAAAGTAAAGAAAACTGCTAGAAATGTTGATTTGTTTTAAACCTTTGAACAATTGGAGATTATTGAAATACTAAATTACTGGCACACAAGAGAACTAGATGATTGTTGCTCCACATTTACAACACAAACCAAATGATGGCCAAAAAAACCACAACAGCAGCAAATATTTTGAGTCTTAATTATCAGGCTGAAAAGTCTGATGAACAAAAGAGAAAAGGGGTGGGGGGAATGTGTGGAGTAGTGAAAGAAAGGACAAATGTTTTTTTAAAAAAATTAAATCCTTTGTCAGGCTCAAAAAGAGAAACAGACTTAATTATTATTTTCTCTCCCTTCCTTTTTGGGAGCTTTATCTGAAACTATAACTTACGAAGAGCAATTATAAACAAATGGCACCCAGCATGAATACTTTTCTGAGGTTTGATCGTCTCATCCTTGGCTCTTACATAGGCACAATGATGTGTTGCCCGTTGGAAACCAGCATGACTAGGAGTGTAGAAGAGAAGCCATGCGGTGATTTAAACCTATAGCTTCATTTATCTGCTCCATATGGAATTGCAACCTGGACAATAGTATCAATCCATTAAAATGAAGGGCTTATTCCAATGGAACCTGGTTAGATTAGTTAAAGTATTCTGCAATTCATGGAGAACAGCAGAGGATATGGAAATAATTTCCCAGAATAATCCAGAGAATTATTTTATGCTTCTGATATAGATCGCTGGGGAAATAATTTAAAAGCGTTTTTAAATATCTTCCATTTTCTATTATGAGCCTTTGGATTTCCACAGTTTGAGGGAAGTGAGACACTGTGGCTTAGAAAACTAATTACAAAACATAAAAATTCTCAAGTCTAATGGAACAAATCAGACAGAAAAAAGATTTCCATACAGAAAGATCAATGTTGGAATGGAAGCTACAGCTTTTACATAAGTGTCTTCCTCCCAACATCTTTGTTATACATTCTCTTTGTTCCTGTTAGCTTACTAATTAGCTGTGATTTTATTTTTTTTTTAATGCCCCTTACACTGGGTTAATTTTGTCTTACTCAACAGCAGGGGTTTGTGTAATAATAATTCACACAGCAATGTCAATGATTAAAATCCTTTCATTAACATGGTACCTTAAAGATAATGAATGTGAAGCTTTTAGCTAACCCAATCTCTAGGCTCAGAAAGGCAGTTTTTGCAGGGGAAAAAAAAATAAAAAAATCCTTGTACAGATTAGCTTTTGCCAGCAGAACAAATGAGATCTTTGTTTGGGTGTATTACAAACACAAAGTCAGACAAATCAAAGAGCATTTATTATGAATACAATAATGTAGAGTGCTTCTTTTGACAAAAGAATTCTAATAATGTACTTGAAGAATGTAAAACAGGCATTCAGAAGTGCTAATTTTCTGGCTTTTTTTTTTTTTTGGAGACAGCCCTGTCGAGGCACAGATAATCAACTGAGGGGTCAGAGTGCCTTGAGCTGAATCTTGTCAAAGATGTGGTGGAAGGTGTTTTTAGGCTGCATACGTCATTTCTCTTCAGCTTCTTCAAGATTTTTAAACAGGTTTATCTGTCAGAATACAAGAAGCATGGTTCAGTAATTAGGGACACAAGATGAAATACCATTTTGGAAAGTTTTAATAAGTTCTAGAACAACTGTTCTCATGAACTGGCTTGTCTCTTCAAAAAAAAAATACCTTTCTACCTACATTCTAATGGTTTTTACATTTCATTTTTACTAAGTGCAAAAGATATTTGCTAGATGAATTCATCCACATACAAGTAGTATAAGTAATATAGAAAGGTGCCTTAGCAACAGCAGCAAGGTAACAATATTGAGAAGACCAGTAACTCTCATTCAAATCAGTCACAGCATTCTCCCTTTAATATACTGTGCTTTCACCTCTATAAATCAAATCTTGGTTTTGAAAACTAATATATAGTATATCTGTATATTCTACCATCCCTTTATACTATACATCTGGACTTTTTTTAAAGTGAAATAATATTTGTACAGTAGCCAACTAGTTTACATGAATAAATTCTCACTTTAAAAGTTTTATTCAAAAGCTAGGAAAAAAATCTGTTCTTGACACTGTCTTTCCCAGTTAAAATTGTAGGAGTTTTGTACATTTTAAACTGATTTTCCCAGTGCAATGGAAACTTCTAAATCTCAAGATCAGGGATCATACTGCAAAGACTCAAGCAAATCTGTGCCTTGATTTCTGTCGATGGTGCCATTGAAGTCAGCTGAACAGAATTCCTCAAAAAATGAACTCATCTGACATTTTCAGTGGGCTGATAGCCAAATGGATCTTTCGGATTGTATCTCTGCTGTGTCATTCACTCAAGTAAGTAATTCAAGAAAGAGGTCAGTGAATGGGTAGTTAGTGGGAACACTTACTGCAGCTGTAGCTTCTCTGTAATTTTCCTGTGGATAATTTCATATATTTTTGGTTTTAGTGCACTGCTTACATTTTTTTAAAGGAAGGAAAGCAGAAGATAGCCCCCTAGTAAGCTGAGTCACTAAGCTGGCTACTAAAATTAATAAATATATGACTAAGTAAAAGTTTCATCTGATAAAGGCATTCATATGAAAGCTGAAATAAATGCTTTCATGTATAAAGACTATCAAGACAAAGCTACAGGGTTTGATTTGCCCAGCAAGATGCAGAATCTGTGAAAATTCATAATCTTATATACATAAACTGAAATTTTTTCCTCATATTTTGGCTTACAGGCAATAATAGCCTTGTAAATTTGGTTCGGCTGAGCAGAGTTCTACACACTCTGTAACTTGCCTTATAGCTCTCCTCTCAAAAAAACAACCAAACCTGCACTAATTTGTATTGATTCTTATTTCCCAGAATTCCTCACAGACTGAAAAAGTGAGAAGAAAAACCTTGTTCTCCAACTAAAACCATGCTGCAAAATATGGAGCAGCCCTTTGAGCTCCACAGGTGAGCTCTGTTGCTAACTGGGTGCTTTCAGCACTCTGCTACTTCCAGGCCTATGACAAAATAGAGCATGATGGTAGGACTTGGATTGTACTGGGACAAGAGAAAAGTTTTATTAAGTATGAGAAAAATGTATAGGCACTTGGGGACCGAAAAGGGAATGTGGAGCAGTAGTCACAGCTTTAATGCACTTAGACCCATGTAGTTCTGATAAATTGGAAAATAACACTTTTCACCCACTTGGAATGTAGACAGATCAAAAGGTAACACAAGACTAGCCTTCCTTCCTGCCACACGTTCGTGGTCAGTCTTGGTACATCTGTGTGTTCTACAGCAGTTTAACCCCTGGTACACAATCTAAACAGCAGTTTTAGATGATTCTTTGGATGATTCTTTGGATTTTATTGGCAAAACTCCATCAGTTCTTCCTGAAGTGCATACTGAGTTCATGATTACCATTATTTATTCTCTTACAGAAAATGCTTCCTAGACTCTTAACAATATCATTAAATACCGCAAAAGGAATTAATTTGCCCTGATAGACTCAAATCAGTACTTTCATTTTGTCAGAGAGAATGAAAAGGCAAACTCAAGACCTCAGAAACTCTCCTGGGAATGTACTTTTAAAATGCCAATTTGTGTCTGTTTAGTAATAAAGTGATATTTTCTAATTGAATATCAAGATACTGGTTTTATGTTTAGTAATTCTGGACCTCTTGAGTATTCATGGAAAACTGCTTGGCAGACTCCTTGCTCTTTTTCCAGGAATGTCCTCTCAGCTCTGTATTTCATTTATTAACTCTCCCTTTAGTCTATTCTGACATGTTATTCACCCTTCCACATAATCATAAACAGTTTCTTATCAATAAAATAAACCTATTCCTAAAAGAATGAGCTCAAACACACTGACCTTTGTCTCTCTATCCCAGATGAGCTGTGCTCAACAGAGACATAGATAGTTACCTAACAGGAGATACTTGCTTTAGTATCTCCTATATCATGCTATGCCAATTATATTGAATTGAAAAATGCATATCTTATAAGAATTATCATTCTATTCTCAGCCTGCATATGTGTGAGAATGTATCTCCAGTAAAGACAACTAATAAGAACCAAAACTATGTATATTTTGCCATATTGTGATAGAAATTTCACCTTCTATAGCAGGTGGAACAGTATACATGATAAAAAAAAAAGAGAGGAAATCAAGAGAAATTGATATATAAAATTGCATGGTGGATGAAGGAGATATTTTACCCCTGGTACATATTTTTAACTAGCTTATTCCTGTATGAATGGGTATCATCCTCCAGTTAGTAGAAAGGCATTGGAACAACAAGATTTCTTCTTCACTTTTCTTTTTTCTAATTGGATATCTTGATGGTCTGATTGCAAAAGGAAAGCCAGTGAAATAAGTAAATAAAAATAGCTTCAGAGAGTGACAGAATTGTTAGTATTTTTCTTTCTTTTTTTTTTTTTTTTTTTTTTTTTTTTTTTTGTTTTTTGTTTTTTTTTTTTTTTTTTTTTTTTTAAATTATTTTTTTTTGTTATTGTGTTTCGCGGGTTTTTTTGTTTTTT
>WUAM01000431.1:122628795-122642623 GCA_024336885.1 Actenoides hombroni
AATATTAATATATTCTTACATTTGATAATTTTTGGCTCGTTTACCTAGGTTACAGGTATAATAGTTTAATTAAATGTTCTAATGTGTGTTCATAGACCTGCTCATATATACTGAGGTATTAATGCAAAATTATAGAAACAGTCATTGTACAGAACAAAGGATATTCTTTAAGTATATGTATAGATCAATTCAGAAACTATGCTGCCTGAAAAGATAATCATATGCAATTCCTGGGTTTCATTTTGAGGAAAAGACGCATGTAGACAGTATTTGCCTTTTCTGGACATAATTAACTGTAGCAGGTACATTTTAATGATGAAAATAATAGAATTTTATACATGTATTTATAAGTTTTCATATGTATATATGTTGTGTTAATTTAACTGAAATATTGGTGTTATAAAAGGTACCACAGCACTCTATATTGGCTAATGTTATTTAAAGCAAAGGTTTTTTTAAAAGAGGCTAAAATAACTCTTGGCTTCCTACTACACAAAAATTGAAATTAATTTGAATCTCGAAAAATTGCAGTTAAAAGAACGACAAAGTCTTTGGCATGTAGTCTGTGTGTACGAGTTCAATATTTTGTTATCAGTGATGATTCACTCTCTTGTGGCATTGTGTTTCCCCTCACATGGATTTATTGGCTTGGCTGTTTCTATGCATACATGCGTGCACTTATTTTCAACATTCTTTGTCAGTGATAATTTAAATTAATATATGCCTAGGAATCTATCATACATGGCACTTGTGTTTGAATTCTACTTTATGCCCTTTTCCACGATTTGTGACCTTTTATCCAGGCTATTTTTCTTTCTCTCACCCCCTGAGCTTTGTCCCCATAAGACTTAGAAGTTTTATACCTTCAGATCTCCAGCAAAGAATAACAGGGTGGACAGAAACAATTGGATAAAATGTCACGGATATAATCTAACGCCACAGAAGAACTCTAATTTGTGTTTACTTGCTCTTTAATTTTCAAGTATACATCCCTTCCTTTACCTTCAGTGAATGCTGAATTGATATGTATCACATTTGCTAATTGGAAATGTTGCTGCAGGTTTTGCCATCTGATAACGGATGGAAGCTTCAAAAGCAAAGTCATGAAATAATCACAGATATATATGGTATTGCTATGAACTACTATTTACAATCACCCTCTGTTGTTCGTCTGACATTGGCTGAAGAGCACCTACCCTGGATTCTCTAAGAATGCTATATATTTATTTATGTAAGTGTAGAACATGGTAGTATTTTTCACTGAAAGTCAGGGTTTGCAAGTACTGAGGGCAATAGAGAGATTAATAACTCATTAATGAGGGGTCTAGAATATAAGTCTTATGAGGAGCAGCTGAGGGAAATGGGATTGTTTAGCCTGGAGAAAAGGAAGCTTAGGAGAGACCTTATCACTGTCCACAACCTGGCAGGAGGTTGTAGTGAGGTGGGTGCAGCCTCTTCTCCCAAGACAAGAAGAAACAGCCATAAGCTGTACTAGGGTAGGTTTGGGTTGGATTTTAGAAAGAATTTTTTCACAGAAAGGGTTTCTAAGCACTGGAACAGGCTCCACAGGTGGTGGAATCACCATCCTTGAAGGTATCTAAAAGACTAGATGTAGTGCTGAGGGACATGGTTTAGTGGTGATCTGACAGTGCTTGATTAACAGTTGGGCTTTATGATCTTAAGGGTCGAACTAAAATGATTCTGTGATTCTTTCAACCGTGCTCTCTACCTTTATATATGTGTATATACATATACACACACAAAAAAACCCCAAACTGTTTTCTGTTCAAATAATGTATAGCTGTATTTCAACTAAAGTTAGACCTAAAAATCTTTGAAGCTACAAGTGCCAAGGATGTATTTTAAAAAGTAAACTTAATCACCAAGTATATTCCTAAGGCAGTATCCTGGCTCACAATAATTGTTTTCATGGCTGTAAAAGACCAAAAAAAAATATGTTCTTGACATCCTGAAGTTTCTGTCAAGGAAGGAAAACTTCTAATGTATTAAAAAGGGTAATATATTTTATTGTGCTACAGAAAGTTACAATGCTTTAGCATATACTCTAAACTGCATTTTCATTCACAGAATAGGATTTCCCACCTGGAGAACCTTTTATCAGATCACATTAGGACTTTTGTTTTCCCTTCGACTGCTATCATTAGTAGAAAAGTCAATGAGCTCATCAACAAGGTAACAAAAGAACAGATCGTATTAGCTACAGTTTTACTCAAGAACATGAAATGAAATTACATGTATTAACTATACTAGGAGAGGTTTTCTTCTAGGATTGTGGATTGGAGACTGAATTTAGGCAGGTACTGATGTAACTTCTGTGTCTTGATTTCTCCCTGTGAGACATCACGCTGAATACTTTGCACTGGATCCCTGTTGGGAGCAGTAGAAATCATACCTCTAATGCTACTTATGGTAGCTCTAAGATAATGGCTCAGGAAGAGTCACTGATATGTTTTGGGGAGCTTTGGTGATTTTCTTATTGTTCTTTGCACAGCAGGTATTAGGGCAAATGTTTTTCAGAGGAAAAAGAAAAAAAGGGAGGATTAAACAGAGCTAAAGAGAAATTCAAGCATGTTTAAACAGTTTTCTCGCAGGCGTTGTTCCAGTTTTTGATTTGCATACCTGTACCAAAATTAAATGGTGTTTTAAACTTAGTAATCTTTTTTATCCCTTATTTAATCTGTAACTCTTGAATTGAGAATTATTAATAACATTAAATATTAGTCTTACGGTGTTAGCTGACTAGTAAATGGAAAAGACGTCTAAGAAATCGTATTATTACCCTTACTGGAATAATTTCAGATAGTTAAAAGGTACAAAAGACATGCTAATATTAGAATCCTGCAAACGGAGCTACCCAATGAAGAATAGAGTATTCAATATAATATCAATTAAAATGAGATGTAAAAAGGGATCTAGCACTAATTGGTTTTGTCTCTAAATTACTAAAGAGTTATAGTCTAGAGAAATAAGGATCCTATTATTTCTAATATGTTCTGTAACAGATAACTGCAGTGGTTTAGAGGTAGATGGAGGAATTCAGTTTTAGGATTGGTAAATCCTGGCTAACATTTTTGGGTTAGGTAACAAGACATGCAGAAATGCAGGTGATATAACCTAATGGCATTAAAGGTGTTTAACTTAAATAATAGGATGAATATCAGTGTTTTTTGATTGTTAGACCTCTCCATAAAAGAGTGTTTTGGAACAGATAAATTAATTGATACTGGAGATATCAAATTAGAAATAAATTCAATTTCTTTGTTCATTAAAGTTCATATTCTTTCCAGACTGCACAATAGACAGTATAATATGCGTTTGTAATGATTTGTTACCACTTTAGATTCTGGTATCATTCTTAAAATCCTATTTGTTGATTATAAAAACTGATTAAATCTAATCTCTTGGCAGATCTTTTGCTAATAGTATCTCACCAATGATGCTGAAACCAAATTGCAGGCACAATGGGGTTTTTTTGTGGCACTCTAATGCAGCTTTCTTGTCATCTTTAGCAGTTTACTAGCTTAGGAGGAATAAGGTGAAAGTGTATAAATGCAGAAATAGCATCTTATTTCAGAGAGGGGTATGTTTAGAACCTGTAGATTTCCTCTATCTCTTCTTTCCTGGCACAGTGAAGGACCCTTTTCCAAGGATTCAGGAAGCTGCTCTTTCATGAGTGTAACATGGTATATTGGTAACATCTCATTTTAGGAACATGCAGTCTGCTAGCATATGTGCAAAAGTGCTGAAGTTCTTTAAACCTGGAATATTTGGGCTTTATTGACAGATTTCTCTGCATCTTATCATTTAATTAAATGTATGAGGTAGAGCTTGTCTTCATTCATGAGCTATACATCTGTTTCAAATTAGTCTAAACCACACCTAATGTCTTTGCATCTCTGTATGTAAATGAACATCAATCACCGAGTTGTCTCTAGAGTTTTTCTAAAGCCGATTCTTCACTTTCTGAGTTTCTGAAGTAAACTGGAAAAACAGCTCCCTAGTTACTTAAATAACAGAAATATTTTATTATCAAAGAGATTCATGTACCAGTAACCAGTTATTTTATGGTCATTTGATTCTCTGCTCATGGAAAGAATAGCAGACTCTTTCTATAATAATCCATAATGTTAGAGAAGATTGGAGACCATTTTCATAAGGCAACTAATCCACTAATATTATGAATTCCTAGTCTGCCAGGACATCTCTCTAGTGTAAGCCATGAGCTCTCAGTGCTCTAGCACAGGCAGAAACCACAATGACCACTGCGTTTTTCTGTAGATACTTTCATAATGTTCTAGTCAGTTTGTTCTTACAGTGAAATGGCTAATACTTCCATAAGCTCAATGATAAATTAACTGTATTTTCTATGGATTTATATCTTCTAGTTGTTTGATGCTCCTGTTTACAAAGCTACAAGATTGAGGTGAAGTGTTGCTCACTGATGAGCTTTTATAATGCTTTCTTCCATCTGGTGTCATTTGTGGCCATGGTGTACCTTTCATAGATGCTTCTTTACTACTTGGCCTGGCTGTTTTCATAAAATTTGAGTGCAGTTAATGTTCTTTTAACAACGCTATCCTTCTCTCCAATTCTGTTAAGAAATGCAAAAAATTTTGGTGGACCCATGCAGAAGCAGACAGCATTTATGTGCAAGTCTATTTTCATAAGAAAGAGATACTTTGGAGGGGGTGAAACTTTGCTGGCTATTCTTTCCCAAATAGCTGGCATTCCATCCTTATTGTCACAGTTTCCCTTCATGGAGGTGAGGAGGTCTTTTGTTTTGTTTGGACAGAAAAAAAAAAAAAAGAAAGCATTCTCATTATTTCTGCAATTTATTACTCTGCATCTCTTACAGTTCTGGGTTTCTTCACAGCAGAGAAAACATGGACAAACATTTTCTGAACACGTATTTTCAGACTTACCATGGGGGGGGTCATACATTCTGGCTGACAACACATGAGCTACTGATTTGAAAGCCACGAGCTCTGTTCTGGCTCAGTTCTTAATTAACTGCATGTCCTGAGGTTAGTTACCTCAAGTTTCATTCATATTTTCAAATACAATGGAAAGACATTTTCAATATCACTAAATTTTAAGCTAGAGCCCTTAGAGCTCTATTTCTTAACTCTACCTGAAGTTAAAGTATGATTTTTATTTTTTTTTCTCAATTGAGAATGATATTTGTATAAAACATGATTATCATTTTTTGGTCTTCACATGAAGGAACTTCTAAGTGCTGGGAGTATATAATAACTAATAATAACTAATTAAGTGACTGGAAAGGTGCCATTTGTTGTGTGAATTGGAATTCCAGCTGATCTTGGGTACAACGTTTGATGCCTGTGTATCTGCATGTGTCCTCACTGAAGAAGCCAAGATTTGCCTTGGATGTGTCCTTCAGCAGGAGGCTTGGATATGTCCTTCTGGGCCTGTCTGGCCAAAAATCATTCCACAAGTCTTTCATACATGTAAGCAATTAATTCCCAGCTCTACAAAACACTATTAATGTTTTAAAGAAATGTATATTTGTACCTGATAGTTTCAAAAAGAGTTCCAAATGAAAACATTTCGAAAATATTATCCCAGAAGTGTGCCAAGACAAAGCAACTTTGCTTTTTCTTGTAAGGAGCTGACCATATGAATTAAAACTTGTCATGGGGCTCTGATTTGCACAGCTCCCATCTGAGATATTTTCCCAATTTCAAATTAATTTGAAATTACTTTTGGAGAATTTTATAGTGTAGTCAGTTTTACTTAAATTACTCAAAATGTAGTATTTTTTTCTTTAGAAAGTTAGTCTTTTGGAATTAATCTTGGAAGTTTTCCAGTAATGTTTTTAACAGCTATAATTGGTTCAAGATCAAATCACTGCCTATTTTGCACCTTGGAGGCTGTTATGAACTTCTTCGTTTCCATTAAGTGATCCTATATTTTCTTCAGTAAATGCTGTTTGACTATTCCAGTAATTAATAAAACCAAAGAATCGTTCCTATTGTGAGTCTTGCCTACATGCTTTTAAGTCCGTGTATCATAGGTGAGGATATGCTTGTAAAGTCTGACATTTAATTAAGTTGTTTTGATCTTTTGTTCTCCTTTTTGCACATATTAATTATTATACCTGTGAAGTCTAATTCAATTGTTTGATATGTGTTGATGTTTTCATAATATATCAAGGCTTTGTTTCTTGGGTACTAGAGTTATTGTGTAAAAGTGATCACAAGATACCCAGAGCTTTGTAATGTACAAGGAAAAAATGCTCATTACTTAAGTTTACATTAGTGATTATTTTCCTTCTAGGGTAAATGTCAGTAATTTGAATATGTGGATTACTTTCCTTTTTGTTGGCTACATTTTATATAACAGGACTAAGTTCAAAGCTTAGAGGAGGAAACACTTAAAAGCAAGAAGGGGGTGAGCCCTGCTTTTTACTGTATATGAGTTTTAACAATGAGTTTGCCCAGTTCATTTTCAGCAGGATTCAGTGGAATGATTTGAAAGAAATGTCCATATTCTTCTGTATATAAATCTGCACCTGAAACCTCTTTCATACAAATAAAGTTTATGCACTGAGTGCAACTGTAATTTAAATCTCCTGGTAGGTCATTTTGTTTTGTTATATTTTCCGCTTCCCTAGGCTAGACCTGATTCCTCCCTGCCAGCTGTTAGTGAACCTGTTTGGAATGAATGACAGCAAACCTTAAAAAGTTCTTATTCTGACAGATGTCTCTGAAAGAGACTATAGAAGTCTCTTATGAAACAGGAAATTTTTATCCAAATTGCTTGAAGAAAAATGCCATCACATTGAGCAGTGATTACACTAAATTTAAAAATGAATTCTCACTTCACTGAACTAGCCACTATTGGATATTTTGCTGAATACTTTGTAAGACAGAACCTTCTTTTGGTTGATTTTTGTTGGTCTTTAACAGTCTATGGCCTTTAATAGAATATGGACTAATTAGGAAAGTACAGCAACAGGACATAATACATCCTGTGGGAGATAAGTGAATATGAACTGAGCAAATGATTTGAGATTTTTCTTATACTTTGATCTTTGGGCTTATACTTTGATAATTGGGCTCCCCAGTTTAAGAGAAACAGGGATCTACTGGAAAGAGTCTAATGGAGAGCTACGAGGATGATTGAAGGACATGAGCATCTACCCTGTGAAGAAAGACTGAGGGAACTCAGGCTGTTTAGCCTTGAGAAGACTGAGAGGGGACCTTATTAATATCTATAAATATCTGAAGGGTGGGTGTCAAATGGAAGGAGACAATCTCTTTTCTGTAGTGCCCAGCTATAGGACAAGGAACAGTGGGTATAAACTTCAGCATAGGAGGTTCCACCTCAACATGAGGAGGAAGTTCTTCACTGTGAGGGTGATGGAGCCTGGAACAGGCTGCCCAGAGAAGCTGTGGAGTCTCCTTCTCCAGAGATTTTTAAAAACCCATCTGGATGCGTTCCTGAGCAACATGCCCTGGGTGATCCTGTTTTGACAGGGCGGTTGGACTCGATGATCTCTAGAGGTCCCTTCCAACCCCTAACATTCTATGATTCTATGATCCATATTAACTTTTTAATACCCTGCAGGTTCACAACTATATGTATAATATATTTTCTCATCTGTATGGGCACAGTTCTGACCTTCTTTCCTAAAGCTGAAGGGAAGGACACAGGAAGATACTGAAGAACTGATCTGAAATGCCTATAAACCTCAAGTCCAAAGTTTGAAGCTCTACCCAGCCTTCATGGCATTTGTTCTGTTTCTTTCACAATGTCTTGCCTATAAAACCAAAAGATTTGCTTTTGTCTTCATCCACTATAGCACTTAGCTGCTCATGTCACTCAGTATGAAACTATATCCTCTTATCTTTGCTTTACGTGTGTTACTTAATGATGCACTGGGAATGAAAGCCATTGTGTAATATGTACTATTATTTTAGATAAAATATCTGCTTAAATTCTTCCTGATCCAAATGTATGTGAGGTGTATTTCAAAGTGACTAACAGAATGTATTTGAATTTTTTCAGAGTTTTAGTAGGTCTTAGATGGTAGGAGCTTCGCCATTGTTTAGGACTTTCATTTAGATATTGTGGAGAGTGAATTATTTTGATGAGCTAAAATTTTGGTTCTTCGGTTCATTTGCTTTGGTGTTTAAAAACTTTTTTAATCCAGATGAAGCAGTCAGTTACACTGTTACAATTCCTTTTTTTTTACAATACTTTTTAAAGTAGTCCTTGTGAACTCTTTTCAGACTTCGAGATATTGAGGAATATCAGCTCCATTAGAGCTGCTTTGCTTGAAGGTGAAGGAACAGTTCATAATACCCAAAAGATCCTCAGAGCTTCACAGACATCCCAAAAGATTCTCCAAGAAGAGAATTCCCTGAGTGGAAATCTCCATGTCCTGTACCTATGCAGTGCTGCTGCCAAATGCCTTCTGAGCACGGTATCCTTAATGCTTCTGGTAAGTGCCATAGAGTAGATGGGGGATATTTTTACATTATTTAAGTAAGAATGAGTGTTAGCATGAATTATTGTCTTCCTTAACTTCATTAGAGTTTTAGATTGTGGTTTGCTAATGAGTAGACTCATCATTTGTTGTTGATATTATTATGCATTCATGCCTTCAGTCAAAACTCTTCTGGATGGCATTGTATATGCCAGTGCCTTTAAACATTTTATCTTGCTCCCTTGTATGTATATAGGCAGCAAAACCACTGTAAAAACTCAATGGAAAACCTTTCTAGGAGGCAGTAATTGAAAATACAATACTACAGAGGCAGATGTCCACTCCTAATACCTTCATCAAATGCAGAATGGATAAGGATGTAAAATCTTTGATTAGAAATTTGCCTTTGTGGTTTTTTTGCCAATGAGGTTTTGTATTGCTTGCCTGGCAAACAACTATGACCCTGTGAGTATTGAGGAAGTAATCATCTAGACAAGTGATGATTGTTATTCTTATGTAAAAAAAAAGAAGTGAAAAAGTATCAAAAGACTTGCCACCAAAAATACAGTCACCAGGTAATTTTTCAATATTGAAAATATGATCTAATCCAAGTCACAAAAGCCACATTCCAATGCAATGAACAATGGTTACATGTATAATTTTTCATGATAGAGGAACAAATTATTAAAAACAAAGAAAGGAATGACCTGCAAATTGATCCTGTATACATCAATCAATCATGTAACTGTTAAAAATCTCAGAACCTTAATTATAAGTTAATAAAAATTAGTTATTCAGCTACATAGAGCTAAACTGGAATTCATCTTTGGATATGCAAAGCTACAGCGTGATGCTTCATTAATATTTAAAATCACTGTGGACAATGTTCAGATCCTGAGATCATCTCTTAAAACTCTGTAGAGCCCTTGTTAACACAGTCCAGTAGATTTTAATGCCACAAAGATTGCTTAATCTTTAGTTCTGTAATTCCACTTATTATGATATACCTACTACACAATGATACTCCTTATTGCATAACTTACTACACAGTGATACTCCCTATTACATACCCCTCTTCATACAATACCTAAGGGAGAAAATTTCTTGAATTGAAGAAAATTATTGCAGGTTTAAAGACGAAATGTTAATTCATTTGCTAATTTAATAAAATTCGTAATGTGTTTAGACAACAACAACAAAAAACCCCCAACCTCTTATTTTGTGTAAAGGCACAGTTTTTCTGGAAGGTGTCCACCTTTCACCTAATGGCACAAGGGTGCATGTCACGCTCTCCCACAACATGTAAGTTCATGGCAGTTGCCTGCATAGCTCTTTTATCCACATCCATTTCTAGCAGAAACCTGAGCAAAGGTTGGGTTGGAAGTGGAACACCATACCTGTGACAGGTAATAAATGAAGGAGATCATGGAATTAACTGAAGATTTGAATGCAACTCAGCCTATTAAAATAAACGATACCTGTCAAGACCATCATAAAATCATCCTCATGACAAGAAAAAGCTGCATACAGTGATGTCTTAGAAAAAAACCAAAAACAAACCCCACAACTATTCAACATGGTATTTTTGGTGAAAGAGCTAGAGAAGGTAATTGTGTATTAAATCCAGCTGAACAGAGAAGGTAAATAAGAATCAACTCCGGCTGTGCCTGATTTCCATAAGTATCTGGGATTGCAGTTGAGGCTGCAGACCTAGATATAGCACAATTTACTGGATGTTTCTTATTGCCCTTGACACAACAACAAAAAAAAAAGGGGGGCGGGGGGGAAGCTTAATTTATGCTGATAGCACTTCTCCAGTATGTTATTGGCATGCTTACACAGAGCTAAACTAATCACAGGCAAAATATGAAGATAGATGTTGTTTGCCTCCCCAGATGTAATAGTTTTATGATGCCTTAAGTGGGTCTGATTGTGTTGCTATTAAGGTTGTTTTACATTTTCCACTGGGGTACTGTGTTGTCATGCTAAACTATAACCCTTTCATTGATTAAGACAAACATAGTCATATGATGCATAGTCCAACCACCATAATATTGTATCATTTCCATCATAAGGGTGTGTACCTGGACATAGTTCAGCACTGTCATAATCATTCCATCGGTGTCTTTATGTATTTGCAATTTTAACTGTTATCACTATTTTCTTGGTATAATGTCGTTTACATAACCCCTCCTACTCATTAATGGTATTTATGTATTCAATTAATGCATTTCTTCTAAGTAAAAGGCTATTTTGTGACTAAAGGTGAGAGAGAAAAACAAAAACAAAATGAAAGAACAACCAAAAACAACAACCTCTGATTGGAACAAAATGAGACCTTTACTAAGTACAGGGCCTTGGATTGCCAGAGGATCCCAAATGCTTGTTGTCTAGGGAAGGAAGTGATTTATAATATATGCTGAATGAATTCAGGATTTGGAAATGAACACGGGGATGAGGCTGACTGTTCCAGGACTGCTTTTATTAAGAACTCTGGCACTGTGGTATACAAAAGGCCCACAATTAAAAGGTCCCTATTTCTCATATAACTAGCATAGTCCCAAATGCCAGAGTGTTTTGATGAAATAGTGGCACCTAATAGAGGAGCAACAGACAGATAGTTGTCATCTATATCAGCTGTTCCACCACAGAGTTTTATTTACATTTGACAAGAGATGGAAAACATATTTTATGCCAGTTGAATTAGGTGAATAGACTAGTATAATGTAGCAGAAACACTTTCCATTATTTTTCTTTTAAAAAGAAAAAAAAAGCTTTCTGTCATTTCTTTGTAATGAACAAAAAATATAATAAAATAACAGTCATACTAGCGATTAAAATGAGACCATTTTTTTCACGAGGTGGGCTAAATCTAATTTCTAATAAGTAAGTTAAATATAAACTATAACCATCCAAAAGTAGTTTTGCTCAGAAGCTAAGTTTTAGGTGTCTAATCTCTGGACTTCTAATCTCTTTTCCCTGACCTGACTAGAACATGGGGAAATTATGACCTAAGAAAATGGATCTGAACACCTGCATGATAAGTAGAGATATGTGAAGCTATGCAGTAGAAATCTGCCTTAAATTCCTTCTGTCTAGAGCTAAGTTGTCTGGTCTAGGTTTTAAAGTTCTACTCTGTGTACTTGGCATCTGCAGTCCCAAAGGTGGCCATGTTACACACCTAGAACTGTTCTTTGAAGACCAGAACATTATCAATTTTTCTTTTCAAATGCACCTCCGGAGAAGAAACCTCAGAGTTAAGCTGTGGGGTTCTTAATGTGAGGTATTGATGTAAATCCTCTCAGGATGAAGAACAAGTTTAACATCTTTCCTGTTGGTAGTGAGTGCTCTCCCTTCTAGCCTATTACACTATCCTTTTCTTGCATTCCTTAGGAAAGACTATTTAGCAGTATTTTCACTGAGAGTAAATTCTATTTGTACATTATGTATATTTTCCACCACCACCTCTGGACTGCACCCTTCAGGATTTAAGGAATCTTCTGCCTAATTTTTGGTTTCCTATCAAGCTTAAGACAAACGAAATGAACTGCTAAAACTGGAATAATTTTGAACATGCTCTGAAACAGACTTCTAGATCCTAGAGGTATTAGACTAAGTCAAACAAAGAAATGCCTCTGTGGTTAGGTAGTAGTGAGGCTATAGTTCTTTCAGTCACAATTTTAGACTTTTGCTCAACTGCAGCTGAATTCAGGAGAGAAGGAGTGGGTTGGTGGTTGTTGGGTTTTTTGAATCTCTAGCCATTAGTTTTTTCCCAGCAACACCCAAAAAAAGTTGAGAGACATAATGTGCAACTTGGTAGAGAGACAGTACTCTTGACTGTGAAGACATTGGTGTTAGAAAAGATGGATCAAGAACCTAAAACGTACCACACTTATCCAGGGAGGAAGTAAAAAACAGCTTGCATTTTTTTCACTTGGAGACCCTCTCATCCTCCCCTTGTCCTCCAAAAAGTAACCATTTTTAGCTGGTTTTGTTCTCCTGTTTATCTCAAATGTATTAGAGGGAGAAAGGCAGAATACATCTTCTTTTGTCAGGGAAATTGCAGATAACAGTTTCAGCCTTGGAGTAATCTTTTTAAATTGTCCATGGCCAAATGCAACAATGCAACCCAGCCTAGCCAAGTACTTTAGTATGCACATAATTTTATTCACTTACTTAAATCCCTCTGACTTCAAAAGGATTGAAGCAGTGCTTAAGTGCTTTGCTGCAACAGTGCCTTAAATTGGTAGATGGCAAATTTCAGACAGAGAAAGGAAGGCCAGAGTTTTTGCAGTCTCTGCTGGTAGGTGCCTAAAAAATTGGTTTAATTTTTTCAGATAATCCTGTAATTCCTACAGCCTCCAATTTTCTTTTATTCTTTTGGTGCTTTTCTATAGAGCTATTTTGTTCTTTTTTTTTTTTTTTTTTTTTTTTTCCTTAAGCTCCTCAGTTATACACCACTCCCAGCCTCATTTCAAACCTAGAAGAAATATTCTTCTCTGTTTTGGGCAAAAAATGTTTCAATAATTACACACGACAGAGATAATTTCAGGGCAAATCAGGCACATCCTAAGTCAAAATGGATTTATC
The DNA here is from genome assembly GCA_024336885.1 of Actenoides hombroni. NCBI lineage: Eukaryota > Metazoa > Chordata > Aves > Coraciiformes > Alcedinidae > Actenoides > Actenoides hombroni. The sequence goes on from WUAM01000431.1 coordinate 122,641,859, forward strand.
TTCCAACATTTAACAAGGTAGATAGGGACAATTTCTAATAGGTTATTTTCAAAACCAGTTGGGCACTAGCCCTAATCAAAGAAAGTTCTGACTTTGAAAATGTCACCTTTTACACTTTTTGTTTTAGTTTACGTATAAGAATCTTCTTAATGTGATGACTGATCTTTAATATGATCAATTCTTATTATACTTTACTGCCAAAAAGATTGCAGAGTGTTAAGATGGTTAATGTTACTGTCAAGTGAAATATTCATAAATTCAGCTGACTTACCTCACATACAAAGAGAAGATACATAAAGGCTTATGTGCTTCACTCACTTTGCAAAACACAGCCTCTGACTTCTGTAAATCCATGCTAAATTATACATATGAAGAGAAGGAAAAAGAGAAAAAGCATGGTGCTTTTTTTTTTTTTTGTGTGTGCTTTTTATTTCAGCTCGATCTTTAGAAACAGATCCTTTTACCATATGTTTATGTAGTCCTTGCCCTGATTTGACATTTTGGACTGCAGGTAAGTTATTAATTAAAATGTTAATAATTAAAACCTGTTTCCATGAAAAGAAAATCCAGGGATCAAAAGAGAAGGAGTTTCCTATGAGCAAACATAAACTCTGTGCTGTTGTTCTTTTCACAGAATCACAGAGTGGTAGGGGTTGGAAGGGACCTCTGAAGATTGCTGAGTCCAACACCCCTGCCAGAGCAGGACAAAACTAGAGCAGATCACTCAGAAATGCATCCAGACAGGTCTTGAAAGTCTCCAGAGAA
>WUAM01000431.1:122647746-122667572 GCA_024336885.1 Actenoides hombroni
CTGACAGGGGTGGGGGGAGCAATAGAAAGGCTTGGTGGGCACCTGGTGCCGTGCCAGGGTCAACCCACCACACCTTGTCACCTTCTTGTTGTAGGAAATGTGATCTGACTTTATTCACCACAGTAGAAGATTGGGTTTGTGCCAAACTTGAGGTAGTTCATTGTAACCCACATGGGGAGAGTGGTAGAAATTCTATGCTGCCTCTCTCAAAAATCTTCATATTGATATTCCATAGCTTGCAATATTTAGCCTTCAGTCTGTTTCTGAGGCAGAACTAAAGAACTGGAGTATGTTTTCAGTATATTTCATTATGGCTATCTGGAATATTACCCTGAAAACTACAAGGCTCACTTAAAGCATATATTCGTAAGATATGAAACCAGAAAAGACTTTTAATGTCCTGTTATATGTAACAAAACCCTGCATATACTCCTAGCGTGATTATCTTCTGTAAGTAACTTTGGTAGAGGATCGACACATGGCCAATACAAGAATCTTAAATTAAAAAGAATATCAAGAACTGAACAGTATCTAGTTTGGGTTTTTTTCATGTTTTATTAACTCAGTGTTCTCAAAATAATTACTACTGAATGATTAGAAATTGTGTTTTTCCAACTGCATTACACTCTCTTACTCATTGCCCTATTCTTATATTTCTTAACACAAACATGCCTAGAGTTACATTTTCTTAGGAAGATAGCCATAAAATGAGAAGTCACCAAGGAGGAACTCTTGAATGGTATCTACATGCACAAAAAGAAATGATAAATATGTATGAAAGATCAATATAACATTATAAGAAGTATATCCAAAATTACCACGATGCAATCTAAATCAACTTCCTTTAAAGGGAAATGTAGCTAAGTTTAATTGTAATGGTTATTTGATGTGATTTACTGAGTACAGATGACAGTTGAAAATCTGTTCATTTACTGATGAGCTGCAAGAAAAGACAGAAAAAAAAATAAAAATAACAAGCCCTGTGACAGCACAAATGTCCATTTGAATTTTGACCATTGGGCTTTTGGTGTGTTATTTTTTTGAGTAATGAGTGGAAGCCTATGTTCTACTCCAGCTTGGCCACGCATGGTCCGGACGATGCACTAAGGATGTAAACAAGGGTTCAGAGCCTCTGCCTAGTTACAGAAATGTATCTTCCATTGACTGGACTCTACTGTTCTGTTAAACCTTCTCCAAAGCATAAGGACAGGGATGAAAAGAGAGAGTTGGCAGCATTGTAGGAGCTAGCCAGAAGTCTTCAGAAGACTTCAGGATCTAAATAAGCTAAATGATCTGTCTAAATGATGTCTGAGATCTCCCTTTCACCAGCACCAACAGACTGGATGAGTTTCCGGACTTCCTTTGCAGCTACAGAAGGCACTGCTTTTCTTTGTGGACTCCCTAGGAGACACCTACCCAGCATCACAAAAATCCCTTACAGTACCTATATAAGAGCTGAGGCTGTGATGACGTTTCAGATACAGAGATCACGTAGGAGGAGAAGTCTGAACAGGCAGTACATGTGACAAGTGTAGTAGTGCTTTCTCCTGCAGCCTGGAGAGAAGCCTGTCCAAACGTTTTTGGAGCACTACCAGCAATCAGTTGTTGTATATCCTGTTTGGGGGGGTATATTTTATTTACTTTTTTAAATGTTTTTCCTACTCTGTTGATGTGTTTTCCCAAACTAATGCTGTGTTCCAGTTCCATTTAATGAAACTATTTGTTTCGTCCCAACGCTTTTGGTTGCAAGTGGGAATGTATTGCCCAGTGAGTGATCCCACGAAAATGTGTTTCTCCTGTTTTTGTGGGGAGGTATTCAGCTGGTTTTAATTCCATTTTTTAAGAACTCTTGAGTTCTGAACTTGACACTTGCTGCTATTGATAACTCCTGACAGAGCAATCAAAATACTGTATCAGCTAGAAAAAGAAATCTCCAGTAAACCAAATGGTAGTAATTCAATATTGTAGTCATTAGTAATCTGATTAAAAATTGTATAGAAATCTGAAAGAGTAAGTTTTTCAGCAAACCTGCAGAAGGTTTCCAGAGCTCATGAATGACTCAATACATAACTGGCCTGCGAGTATCGAATACATTTGTTTAAGATATGAGTACCAGGCTTTGGCCAAGAGGAAAATCTCTATTTAACTTTTAAGTGTCACTGAAAACAAGTCTTTGTGGAGTTTGAAGCTTCTGATATCACTTGTGTGATCCCTCTTACCATTTACAATTAAATGCTGCTTTTACATATAGCTAAACACTTCTGAATTTTGGAGTGTTTGGGGGTTTTTTTCAGAATGTTTCTGTCACAGCTTAATTAACTCGTTTAATTTTCAGATTAAAAATTAAGACACTTGATCAGAGACAGGTTTATAAACTGCTTCTTACAGAGTATAAATGAGAATCTTTCACAGTCCTAGTGTAAAGAATGAAAACAAAAAAACTGGCCAGATTTATGGGTTTATCCAGCTATTAAAATGAAACTTCAGTAGTGATATATTTTCTGCTGAAACTATGACAAGCTTCTTGAAGGGTTCAAATTTTCTTTGCAAATTCAACAGTTTCCAAGGATCTGTAGCAAGTATCCAATATTCTGTTATTCATCTTCAGCAATGCCAAGAGTAGAAGGAGAGAAACTGTTATTTAAAAGTCTATGGAGACAGTACTTGGTTATTTTCTTTAACTCAGTGATGAATCTGCTTTTTAATATATGCGGAGAACATAGGACCCATAAACCTACTAAACAATGGACAGAAAATCCCCCTTCACCTAATCAACTCATCCTGGTATAAAAAATAGGCCCCAAAGGACACGCCGACCTTAACTCATAATAACCAAAACCTCAACTACCCTCCACAATGGACTTATCAAAACATACCTAGGATCCTTCGCCCTATCCATCCTCATCATCATCCTATGAACATAACCATCACCAACCCAATGGCCCCCTACCTACAAAAATCCCACCCATTACTAAAAATAATCAACAACTTCCTAATCAACCTCCCCACTCCATCCAACATCTCTGCCTGATGAAACTTCGAATCCCTACTCGGCATTTGCCTAGCAACTCAAATCCTCACCGGACTACTACTGGCCACACACTACACCACAGACACATCCCTAGCCTTCTCATCTGTTGCCCACACCACCCGAAATGTCCAATACGGCTGACTTGTCCACAACCTTCACGCAAATGGAGCCTCTTTCTTTTTCATTTGCATCTACCTCCACATCGGGCGCGGATTCTACTATGGCTCCTACCTCTACAAAGAAACCTGAAACACTGGTGTCATTCTTCTCCTTACCCTCATAGCAACAGCCTTCATGGGGTATGTCCTCCCATGAGGACAAATATCCTTCTGAGATGGGACCATTACTCTTTCTAAACAAAATGTATGAAGTGAGATGATTCCTCATGCTCTTAAATGAGGTGCTTGTAGGCAATATTTGTCTAGTACACCAGCTCATCAACTTGCAATCCCTGCATTGTAAACAGCACCAAATATCTACCACTCTGAAGAACCGTTTCCTTATCAGTGAGGAGGTGACAGGTTAGTCAATTTTTTTTATTATTATCATTTTTTTTAAGTAACACCCTTCATAGGTCAAGCAAGTAGTAAGATAATCACAACGGTAAAGATGTGAGATTAAAGAAGAGGCACAAATGCTTCTCCAAGTGCATAGTCGTCCTTTTTTGCCTTTTCAAAACCCTCATCCATCTGTGCTTGAGTGGTGTGGTGTGCTGCGTGAGCATGGACGGTGTGCATCTGAACATCTGCTCTGCGTTCTCCTGGTTGGGGCAGTCACATTTTGAAAAATACTCAGAAAAATACTCATCAGAAAGGGGAGATAGTCCTTCTAGAGCAAATTCAGCTGCAGTGTTTGATATCTTCTGTTCAACCCTGGCATGTCACAATGGTGCTTACCTGCAGGACCTAGGGGTAAATTATCTCTGTGCTGTGTGGCTGGATTCAGAAGTTCAGCTAGGAGCTTGTGGCCTACAATGCTAGGCTTCTTTTTTTTCCCCTTGTTTTCTCTAAAGAATGAAAGGCATTAGGCAATCCCAATCTGCTCTTCAGGCTGGGTCACACCCATCTAGCAAGTGCCTGATTTTATATGAAGTGGTGCTGAGAGCCCATTGGGAATGTGGGAGTCCTGGCTTCAGTTTCTGTCTGTGCTTGACAATTGAATCCACATCCTCTGGTGGCTATGAGGTATTTAAGATGAAGATATTCCAAATATTAATTGGATACAGACACTGGAAGCCAGAATTGTCTTCTCCCAGGTGAATGCTGAATCAAGTCAGGTTCTGGAGTGGTACTTGTTCTTTCTGCCTTTTGTCTACAGCTTTGTAGTTAGGATATAACAGCAAATTATATTTGTTCATTTAATCGAGGGAACAATTAGATTCACTTCAGTGGAAAAAGTTCTATGCTGATTTTCACTTTATCAACCAACTGGGGTTTTTATTGGGCTTTTCACTATCTACAAACATGTTACCAACTTTCATCACAAGCCAAGAGCACTGCAGTTTTTCTCGTCTTTCTAGTTTGAGAGAAGGGGTCCTACCTTGTGGGGTTTTTTCCTCTTCCCCAAAATGCAATCTGCAAACTACAGCTATTTTACATTAGGAATGTATTCAAAACAGTTAACATCAGTAGCTAAAATGGCAAATTTTAAAAATAACAAAAGCCATTTAAGCTGAATATTTCTTTCTGCTTGTTCTTGGTTTTTTGTTTCCGTTCAGTTTGTTTTTTCTTTACAAGCAAATTCCTACTTTTGGTCATTATTAAGCAATAAATAAACATAAGCATGTCTCTGCCTTTTTGGAATGCTCTGGTATTGCTCTTTGCCTTGAATTATTTTACTAGTTTACTATTCAGTATTAGGCAAGCAATACTGATAATTATATACATATTTGCCATTCAGAGCTGTCAAATATACATATGGTGAATCAATTCTTTCACAAATGTAGCAATATTTATATTTGCAGAAGTAAAGGATACAAGTAAGAAAAAAAGTCAGGGGTTGAAATTACAAGAACAATATAGGCAGTTATACTGTAATTATTCAAGTTGTAATTTGACATTAGCATCCATACTGTTTTATGTTTATTTACAACTTCCTAACATGAATTTTGCCTTGGCTTTAGCATTTATGCAGTACACAGTACAAATAAAATCTCTGCTGCAACTATCGCTGTAATTAGGCATAATCCACAGACTCAGCATCTCAGGAGTATTATATCATCTTTGTCTGTTAAACAGAGTTAATGTTCACCTTGTGCATGCTCCCTCACATATAATAAGGACTCATTCCCAGCACTTACATGTGTTTATTGGTATCATTTTAATGCCAAAATTCTTCATTTTATTTCTGATACAAGAATATAATGTTTATGCTTCTTATTGCAAATTGGGACAATAGTTTCCAAGCACCCTAGCCTTATCAGTGTGTTGCTCTGTCCCACTTCAGGAAAGCTCCCTTCAGTATGTGATCCATGGTGAAATTGCAGGGACTTTCAAAGAGATTTGAATATACCCATTTTGATGAAGACATAAGGAAGAAATGATCAAAAGTTCAAGGGTCAGAGCACCCTGTTTAATTTTTTAATGATTTCTAATTCTTGCTGAGGTTCCCAGTATCAACATTCTGCTCAGTTTTTTGCCCAGCAGTCATCCTATCCATATTTGATACAGGATAATTAGCAACTGGCCTTGAGAAGTACAGCCCTTTCTATCATCTGCACAGTCAATGTTAGAAGGTGTTCTGCTTCCTAGGGTAGGACATGTATTTTATGAACAGGTCTTGATTTATTAAAAGGGGTGTAATGATAATGAAAAAGATTAAACTTACATCACTGTATTGACAGTGTTTCTGTTTAACTTCATTGGACATGATGCCAACATCTGTCCAGGGAGATGGAGGCCACCTGCTCGTTTTATGTAAGTTCTAATAATCATCAATTGCTAAAGACCCATATATTCAGCACATTAAGCTGGGCCAGTGATAAAAAATGGAAGTATTTGTAGTTCCTTATCAGCCTTTCAATTTCATCATACTTTTGTGGTCATGATAATGTTTAGTAGACAGTTGGACGTGATCTTTAAGGTCGTTTCCAACCTTAATAATTCTATGATTCTATGATCTTTTATTGCAATTATTGTATTACAACTTTCTAAAATCCTTTGAAAGCAGGCAAGAGAAACTTTGTCGTTTCAAGCTGGCAATTTAAGTGTCACTAAAGTACCAGCCTGAGATGGTGGTGCTAGTTTCACTGGTTGGTGTGATAACTAGAAAATGCACAAACTGTAAATCATCAGATTGGTAAATGCTTTGTAAACAACGGAGAAATAAGAACATTCTCCAGCATGGCTTGCCAATAATAACAGGTGATATTAACATGAATTTACAATAAATACTCATTAAAATAAACCCATTTTTTGCTGATCAGTGACATACTAAATGATGCCTCATTCCTTCTTTCCCTTAAAAAATAATGCATAGAGTCTAAATTCATCTGTACACAACACCTTACATCATATTTTATTAGCCAGTAGAATGGTATTTTTAAAAACAACAGCTATTTCTTTCTTTCATGTCTGGTAAGACCTTTTTCCTTTCTCCTAGGGGAGTTTATACTATGATGAATAAAAGGAGAGAGATAAATTATAGTAAAGCTATGTCAACCACAGCTAAACAATTACCTTTATCAAAAAGACAGACCGGTGTGATATCTTAAAGGGATATTATTTTTCACAAGGCAACTCTAGCAAAGTCCTACAAAACTCTCCTGCTATTAAATTAGTATGTCCCTTCAGCATGCATGCATACCAAATGGGAATTTAAGCTGTTAGACAATAATACACTTATACAGTTTTTAGCTTAATAGAAACAATGATCTTAATAAGCATATGAAATTGGAAGACACTATCTGATGATGTAAATTTTATTCATTCCTAACAAACCGAATTAAATGCAAAAGGTTTGCTGTCAAATTGAAAATCTAGGCAGTCCATAAAAATGATTTAATCACAGGTTCCTGTAGTTCAGCATTCCTACATCTCCCTTTAACTACAGTGCTTTTAAAATTCTTTTTTTCTTTCCTCATCTCATTTATGAAAATGTTTTTCTCTCTCTTTTGAGCATTATGAAAATGGAAAAGGAATACAAACATGTAGGAGAGATGGTGAAACCTGCCACATATGGTGATGTAAAAAATGGCTGTATTAAAGTCAGTAGGAAAACACTAGTGAGTAGGAATTCTCACAAAAAGTGCAGCCATGTACACAATAAAGATGAGGAGAACGGGCAATAGCATTGTTATTACTATTTATCTCCCAAACTGAATAAATTAAGCATTTTCATAAGGAAGTAAATGCTTTTGAAATAGATGCGTAATCTTTGATTATTTTTTTCCAAAGTCTTTTATTAGTAGTTAAAATCAGTTGAAGCAAGTGACATTGTTTACTACAGAGAAGCCTCTGAAAAATAATGTTGCTTTTAAACTTTTTTTTACTAAGAGGATTCTCTATGGCTGTATTGCTTGGTTTTTCCTTGTATTTAATCATTGTATTGTGTGATTCCTGCTCTACCTTTCCTTCTCTAGGCAAAATATAATCTTGGAACCCAGCTCCATAATTTTGATACGCATATAATTTTACGTAGTTGATGAATCCAGCATGCAATGGTAAACAGCAGGGAGGGGTTCAGTGGAAACTCATTTGTTAGTTTTCCCACTTGGAGGCTGTTATTTTTATAAATTACTGATATTGGACACTGTAGGAGTACCCTTTTTCATATACACTGAAGTACTTCACTGGCCCCAGGAGCCACTAAGACTAGTGGATTTTAATAGTTATAGATCTTAAATGGAGGGTTAGAAATTGTTTCTTTTCATTACAATTACAACAAGAAATTAACCCCAAGGGTATCCACTTAATTTCATAATATATAGACTGGAACGCTAATAATGTGTCTCTTCTTAAATGTAATAAAGAAGCAACTGCCCCTTGGCTCCCTGGGGTAGATTTTTGTAAAATGTATTACCAAAAAATGTAACACAAAGAAGGTTTTACGTTAACAAGCTTTGTAATGTCACTAGCTCCAGTGCTCAAAGTGCTCTGGAGCTCATAGACGCCGAGTATTGGCACTGGTTTTACAGCAGGAATTTAGTACCAGCACTTTTGTATCGCTTCACTGGCACGAGGAAAAACTAAAACAGCCATGGAAAGAGTGGAGGGTAATTTACAATTAAGCACATAAAGAAGTGAAAGAGCAGAGGGAGGAAGAGGGAGTACGGTAGTACAAAGTAATTACTTCCTTCAAGGTCCACTTGGACCTCTCCTCTAGCCAAGTTTTTGGTGTTGTTTTAATCTTCCATGCCCTATTGCAAAACAATCCTTGGCCTCATGATTGGCAGCAAGTGAGCTCTAGGACATTGGCTGTTCCATTTGCACTTGAGAGCCGCAAGTAGCCTCTGACCTCTCAGTCATTATGGATGGTGACTGGAACAAATTCCCGGCCAAGATCTTAAATACTGGATCAGGCTGTGATTTTAAATCTAGGTTAAAGGCATTTCTATTTGCTGATTATTTTAATGGGGTCTGACTAGATACAGCATCCTGGGAAAGCTTTGCAGTGAAGACAGCAAGGAAAGAAGCGCACTAGTTGTGCCTATTCCATACTGAAAGGGGGGAAAAATGCAGTTAGAAGAAAAATATGTTTTGTTCTGGTTTGATTTTTAATGGTAATGTTTGCAGGCATTTCTAACAGGTTCTAAGATTGTTGCTTCTTAGGGAAATTCATTAGGGAAGAAACCTTTAGCCAATGATTTTTAATGATGCGTGATATGCATGGAATTCTGTGTGCCTACTTATGGTGCAAATATTCTGTTTGTAGCAGCAAATTTAAATAATGTGCCTGACTAATCACAGGGATGTGCAAATGCTCAGCTGATCCCCTAAAATCTAGATTTACCCAGAGTTACTTAAGTGAGAATTTTACCTGTTATTTGTGGCTTGTACTCATTTACTGTGCTCTGACTCCAAAATGATGATCTCTGAACTGACTTTTCTAGATAAACTGATAGTTCTGTTTAATTTATGCAAAGTTCTCTATAAAGATGCAGAAGCACCTGTCTTTAGCGAAAGTTACTGTTACGAACTGTCAGAGATATGTCAAGGCAAGAGAGATGTCTAGGAGGCTGCCAAGAAAAAGAACGGAAAGGGAAAGAGTGAGATAGCACTTTGTTCACTGAGACAGTACGTGACACTACATCCAGCAATACATTACAAGCAGAGGTGGGAATGCTAAGCACCAGATATGCTTAGGATTGCCACTTTATGTGTTAGTCAGGAAAAGGAAGAGCAGGGACTATTTGAAAGCTTGGGAGATCAGGTCAGAAAGATCACAGAATAGCTGAGGTTGGAAGGAAGCTCTGGAAGTCGTCTTGTCCAACCGCCATGCTCAAGGAGGGTTATCTACGGCCAGTTGCCCAGGATCATGTCCAGACAGCTTTTGAATATCTTCAAGGATGGAGACTCCACAACCTTCCTGGCCAACTTGTGCCAGTGCCCAGTCACCCTCACAGTAAAAAAGTGTTTCCTGATGTTCAGATGGCACCTCCAGTGTTTCAGTTTGTGCCCATTGCCTCTTCTGCCATCACTGGACACTACTGAGAAGAGCCTGGCTCCATCTCCCGTATACCCTCCCTTCAAGTATTTATACATATCAATGAGATCCCCCTGGAGCCTTCTCCAGGCTGAACAGTCCCAGCTCTCTCACCCTTTCCTTGTAGGAGAGATGCTCCAGTCCTTCCATCATCTTTGTGGCCATTCTCTCCAGTATGTCCATGTCTCTCTCACGCTGGGGTGCCCAGAATTGGACACGTGTTCCAGGTAATCACCTCACCAATGCTGAGGAGAGGAGAAGGATCACTCCCCTTGACCTGCTGGCAATTCTTTGCCAAACACAGTGTGGGATACCATTTGTCTTCTTTATTTGATTAAAAAAAACAACAACAAAAAATAAACAAGCCAAAACACCTGGCCTCTGCAGGTGGCATTCTCAGCTCACAGTGAAGTACAGTGGGTTGCTTTCTACTGAGGTGCCTTTTGTGCAGTCTCAAGCCTTCCCTCACTTTTCTTTTGCTTTCCTTTTTCCATTCTTCTTTTCCATGGATAGTCACCTCAAAGCCTTTTTTGATAAACTCCTTTAAAAAAAAAAAAAAAAAAATCAAAAAAACCCCACAAAGTAAACTAGGAGAAATATCTAAATTCTTAAGTCTTGCCACCTACTTTCAGTTAATTCTATTTCACTAGTATACAATTTGTCATTTCTTGACCTTTTCTTTTCCCTTATTGACATTAAATTAAAAAGAGGGGAAAACGTGACATAAAATAATTTACATTTTAACCATTTTCATCACCCCCACCAGGTTGCAATGTTAGTGTTCTTAAAAGTATCCTGAAGCCAGTTTACTCAGTAAGAGCAACAACAAGAGTAAAAATATCAAGGAAGAACTGTAGAGGCAGAATACAAGTTTGTCATGTAACCAAGTTAGAAGCCAAAGGCTGAAAGAGTCTCTGAAGAGAAAAGGTTTCAGGATTAAAGAAAATGCTTGCAGCCATTTCTTCCACTCATGAGTAAATTACTGGGATGCAATCGAGTCATAATTGCAATTGAAATCATACGAGGGTTTTCAGCACTCAGCATTAAGATCATGGGTCATCATCTGGAATTTAACCAAGGTCGAATTAAAAAATAAAATGCTACAAATCTCTTAAAGAACTGCTTTTGTAAATGGTACATCAGAGGTGTTTTGGTAGGTGAGGTCAACTTGAAATTGCACCTATGGTAGGAACTAAATCAGAGATCTTAGTGTAAGGGCATCCATTTCCTTTTTTTTCAAATGAAAGCACTCGTGCCAAGTTTCTTTCCTTTCTTTCATCTGTTCACTAGTGATGCAAGAGTAAGTCGTTCCAAGGGAAATCTGTGTTATAGCAAGATAACAAATGCGATGTACTTCACAAGCAGCGTTATCTCCTTCAACCAGATACAAACATCGATACTATAAGTTAGGTGCCAATTTGTTTCATACAAATGACATGCTGTAAATCACTCCTGCTGTGTTGCCATGTATCTAGTCAGATTGTACCCTGCCTCTGTGACCCTAGAATAGATTCATTTGTAATGTAAGAAAAGTGTGGTAAAACATACACTATAAAAAAATATAAGTACCATACTTGAAGGCTGGAAGCGGAAAGCTGAAGGACCTACTATGCCTTTTTCACAGGTATTGTAACTTTTTGCCCTTTTTATACTGCCTCCATCTAGTGCTAGGTAAGTATGTGCTTTGTTTTCCAGTAAGGGTGATTTCTGTGATAGCCACCAGATGTTCTGCATCCTTTATTCTAAACCTCCCATTCTTTTAAATAAAATAGGGATACGTACCCATTATTACAGCATCAAAATATGTTACTTGACAATTTGATAGGTTTGTGAAAAGGCACAAAAAACCCTAAGTCATTATAAGTACTAAGGCCATGTTTACCTCAAGAATTGTTTTGAGAAACGGGCTGTAAAGGGTTTTATTTTTTGGGAGAATAATACCAGCTGGGCATAGTCCAAATTGTACTGGATATGTTTGTGTTGTGGAGAGTGTGAGAGAGGTATAGACTCCTGCTTGCAGAAAGACCAGTATACAAAACTGTTTTGGACATTGAAGAAAGGCAAGGAAGGGAAAAATGTTTAGAATACTAGATCCATGTGATACTTTCCCACAGGTTAAGTCTTGAAAATGCCTCATCAGAAACTCCTACAGAGAGCCTGTGTTAATGAAATAGAATAAAATGCCACAGAGTTTACAGTCAACATGGGGGTAATGCTGAATGCATAGCTGGAGGTGTGGTGCACAGGCTAAAGGGATGGGGATGTGAAATCATGTTTAGGATGGTGAAATTAGCTTTTCCTTTGACTGGGGAGCAGAGGCTAGGCAAACTGATTGCAATTGGTAATACAGGAGTACTTCATTTATTTAAATTCTAGATCTTTAAAGACCTTATTATGCCTTTCCTCTTTCCTTTCCCCTTTTCTTTCCTTTTCTCTTTTCTCTCCTTCCCCTTCTCCTTCCTCCTCTCCTTTCTCTTCTCTTCCTCTTCCTTGCCTCCCTGCTCCCCTCCTCTCCTCTCCCCTTCTTTCTTTCACCTTTTTCCTGTCACCTTTCCCTTCTTACAATATGTGAATTGTTCCAGCTGGAAACAGCATCTCCAGCTTCTGTGCATCTAGATAATCACAGAATCACTAGGATTGTCAAAGACCTTTAACATCATCAATTCCAACCATTATCTAACTCTACCAGTGCCACATCTAGATGAGCACCACATCTAGATGGCTTTTAATTGCATCCAGGGATGACAATTCAATCACTTCCCTGGGCAGCCTGTTCCAGTCTTTGATAACCCTTTTGGTAGAGAAGTTTTTCCTAATGTCCAACCTAAACCTCCCCAGGCAGAACTTAATGCCATTTCCTCTTGTCCTATCAGTTGTGACTTGTGAGAAGAGACCAACACCTACGTCTCTACAACCTCTTTTCAGGTAGTTGCAGAGAGTGAGGAGGTCTTCCCTCAGTCAATCACTTTTGGGGTATTAGACAGGAATCTTTTTTGCATTTTTTAATGTGATAGAGTTGAAAGGAGTGAAGACCCAGCAAGTCCAATATTAGAAAACATGAGCATGTTATAATAACTTGTGGCTGATATTTGCTGTAGGTAAAGGCTAAGAAGATCAGCTTCAAGGGATTACATGAGCATAGGGATTCTGCTAATGGACTTTGTATTCTCAGGAGAAGTAAAACTTTGGAATCATCTCAGCTGATACCTTTGAAAATATCTATCATCCCTGATCAAAAATATAGTAGATAAAGGGAGCTTAGAAGTGGATGGAGTCCTACAGGTAGGCTCTGGAAATTCTGCCCTAGGTTGCTTTTATTATGAGCTTAAGAGCACTCAAGACTTGAATTGGATTCACTTAAAAGCCTGGAGCATGAACATCAGGTAAATGCCTGGTGTGTATACGGATATACATATATATATATATACACATATATATGTAGCACAGTCTTCCAGTGTTAAGTGAATGAAGTTGTGTGACCTTCTATGTAAACTATTTATCTACCTGTTTGTCCAGACCAAAGCTGAAGCAGAATGCAAAGTCCCAGGTAATCAAAGAACTGAGCTCCCTTTTCATCTCTGTTTAATTATTAAAGGAAGTTTTTACCTAACGCATTTTCAGTAATATAATCCATGACACTGTAGCTTAAAATCAATACTTCTTTGGTTAGAACTGGAAAAATGTAACAGGACATTTGAACATCACTGGAAATGACTGAATCCTTTTGCAGCACCTCACCAGTTGAAACTTCTGCTCAGGAGGGATGTTTTAACTATGGCATGTTTATGCCTGAAATCTCATTAAGATGCCATAGAGAGTAGTAAAGGTCTAATCTCTCAAAGAAATGGACAAAAAGAAAAAAACCCCATGCTTTTCTAGAAATAATATTCTAGCCCTTACCCTAAAAATGGATGCACTAACACAATGCTTGTCTGTCCTTACCTTGTGCAGCAGCAGATTTCATAGGGTAAGACAAATACCTGAGCATTAAATGAATTTCTGGGTAGGAGAAAATCCATGGGACCCTTAATTATTTGTCTGAAAACAAGAATGCCGCGCAATCAGCTGTTACAGGAGTGAAAAGAGTTTTCAAGCTGTCACCATCAGAAAACAGAAACCTTCTATTAAAAATTCCCTCAAAAGCAATGGAAGTAATTGGCAGACTAGACAGACCTCAGAAGCATATCCAGTAAATGCTATTGTGGGAATATTTTCTTTTAACCCCCAAGTAAACTGCTGTCTGAACTGACCACTAATGCTGGTGTACTGTACGAGTCTGCCAGTAGCTACCACACTAGTGGGGGAAAACTATGTGAGGTTTTACATGGGGGAAATTTTGCAGTGCCTTCCACCATTTGGTATTCTTGGATAAAAAGCAACATGAATTCAATTCCTAAAAGTGATTTCTGGCTTTTTGAGTTAGTAGGAAGACCATGGTAACTGGTTTACGATACTATAGGACTGGATCTTGTCCCTGTGAGTAATAAGTAACAAAAGTTGCTTAATTCTCTCCCCTTCTGCAGTAAGTGTACCTCTGCTGTAACCTGTGGTCTAAAACCCTTTCTGAAGTTGCCTGATTCCCACTTACTGCAAAGCATTATGTGTGTGAGTCCAGAGCACATGCTCCTTATCTGGTAGACTAACTAAAGGTGAGGTATGTACTTGTACTCAGGAACAGAGGTCTAAAACAGTGGCTGAAGCGGATATTGCAACCTACGGGTCACAAAATTCCCCTAGTCCTACAAAACAAGGTGTGTTTGCAGATGTAGTAGAGGAAAGGATAGCTGGAAAGACTGGTCTAGCCAAGTGTTTTTATGCTGACCATGTGTAAGGACTGACAGGAAGGAGGATATTAAACTCCTATTGAGTTAAGGAATCTTCAAGCAAATAAATAATTTGTTATTCTTGATGTTGAAGTTTGTATTCAGGATATGGTTGAGGAGTTTTTTTCAATCAGATTCTGTAGTTTTGAGTTTGTATATCAGGTGTGGTAACTGGTACTCAGAAGGTCTACTGAAAAAGACTATGGCAATATTTGCAGTGGTCTTTTGTAAAGTTTTTTTTTTAAAAGTTGATTTATTTATGAATTTGAAAAATGCTTCTGTGTCTTCTAGTTGCAAATGTCAGGAACCAAAATAATATAGTGCACCTTCTAACTAATCTTTTAGCTGCACCAAGGTCTTATTATTGGGAGGGACATGTTTTGAGAATGGGAATGGCTTTTGAGAAGAGAGGGAAGTATTTTTATTTATTTTTTTTTTTATTTATTTAAAATGAGACATGCTGTCTTATTCATCTCTGACCATTTCAAATGTGTTACATTCTTTTATTAAATCATACTCCTTTTCTTAAGAAAATCTAAGTGGGTGTTTCTTACTTTCACAATGCCTGTAGTATGGACTAAAGTTCACTTAAGGAAAAAAAAAAAAAAAAATCATTCTGCTTTCATCCCAAAGTACATCTTATTGAGAATTGTACATAGACTACATTCTCATATTCAAACTTGCCAAGCAAGGTTCAGGCCACTTTTTCTCAGTAAAAGACATTGTGCAGTTGTACTGATGTTTTTGGTGAGATATAACTGTCCAGAAGAATGAAGGTACAACTGAGGTCTAGGATGTAAGTAGGTACAAAATCCATTCTGATTTAAACAACTTAATTATGACTTGATTTTGGTGGACCCAGTGAAGTTTGGTCAGGACAGTAAGTTTTCTTATTAGGAGAGAAATGGTCTGATCACAACCAAGACATGTTTCATGGTCCTTCTTACCTGCCTTGAGCAAAGACTGATGAGTAGGAGCAGAGACAGATGTGCTTAGAGACCGAAAATGTGTCTCTCAGCCTCACTTTGTGGCTGCACAAAAGCACAGCTTACTGCTTGAAATTTCCAGCCAAACTGCTTCTCTACACCATTATATATCATATATGCTCTATCTGTTATAAAGCATACTTTTCTGCACCAAATAAACCCTTTTACTTGAAAAAATTCACCACAGGAAGTACTGCCATATCTATTTAGACTTGCATATAATCCATTTCCATACAAGCACTAAGATATTAGCTAAAAGACTTGCAGAATGCCTGGTGTCCATATTGTTTCCTGACTAAAGTCAGTAATAACCCAAAGTCTCTCTAGTTACTTGGGAACAGATGACAAATCAGGACACTTGAAAGCTGCAGAACTGGTGAGTAGTGTGTGTGTGAAAGACAAAAAAAGTAGCAAAGACAAAGTAAAAAAGACCAAAAAGTAGCAAAAAGTGCTTATTGAATGGGTTTTCAAAGTACACCCAAATTCAGATAAAATTACTGTGCCATTCAGTCACTGGGGCTGCTTGAAATGATGTGTGTTGTCACGCCTTTGAAATGTTGTGACCCTAAATCTCTTTAGGATCTCAGGACAGCGGTATGGAGGCTGACACCATGGTAGTGTAGCTTGAGCAGTCAGCCAGCATGTGGCAAACTGAGTACAGTTCTCTCCTCTGGATAGTAAAGATGGGATTGCAATCACTTTTTATGTGGCAAAGCTCAGCTCTTGCTATTCATGTAGTTGCCTGTGCTCCTCCTTTGTTTTTAATTATTAAATAGTTAGCAATTAAGAAAAAAAACACTTTAAACATGAGTTAAGTATCTCTTTTACTCCACCTCATGACATTTTGAATAGGGAGGTTGGACATGTGAGCATAAGTCCCTCCAAGGCAGAGAATTGTATCCAGGTTTTACATGTGATGAATGAGCGCTCCTGTTCTGTGAGAAGCCTCATCTATTTGATTATATTTACTGGACAGATCTGGAAGATGAGAAGAATGGACAATTGTCTAATGTATGGATCCATACTGGACTGTGGTGGGAGCTTGGCACCTGTTTCAGTCACAATTATTTGGATGTGTGATACATGAACAAATTGCTATGTACAAAGAAGTGAAATTAATGCATCAGCTGCAGTCTTTTATGTGCTTGCTGTGCATGCAAGCGTTCCTACCCAGCTTTCACTGTTGGAGGAGGTATTGTTGATTAATGTTAAAAAAGGTTCAAAATCATAAAAGCAATATTCAAAATCAGAAAGTCATGCATGAGGCTTCTTGTGTGTCTGCTCTGGACTTAGAAGCTCTAGAAAAAGACTTTTTCTGGTGGAAAAATTAAATGCATGTGGTATCCAACTGCTTTCATGGCTGGAGAGCTGTTGGGTTGTGGAGGTGGGTTGCAGTTTTAGATCAAGGGGTCTGTGGGATTTGAGAAGTCATGACTGTGCTGTTAGGAATTGATAATTGGATAGTTGTACTAATTAACTTCTTTTTCTGCTTTCAGTAACTAAACTGCCCAATATCCTCTACTGCAACACATAATGTAGATGCACTTAATATTTTTGTATCTAGTTCTGGATATCTGCCTCTTAATAATCTCCTACTTGAAACCTCTCTTTGAAGTTTAGTCATTTAAATCCCTTAAATTGCATGACTATCAGTGGATCAAAACCAGATATAACAGAAGAAGTTACACAGGAGGCATGCTTATGGAAAAACAAACTAATATTTCCATTGTGTCTGAAGAGAGAACCAACATCATAATATGTTGACTGTGACACTAAATGTGCTACCCAGCCTCTTTGTGTCTGTGTTCAGTAGTCCGCAAAATTATGATGATACCTATTATACACCACTGTTGAAAGAATTAATTCATTAGTGTTTGCAAAGAACTTTGAGATGCTCTAGCAGAAGGTACTACAAAATTGCTAAGTGTTAATTTATTGTTCTTTATTATCAGATTCAATAGGACATGTAGTATAAACCTTTAAAAATCAAAGAAAAAGTTAATCAGGAGTCTCTTATTTACACTGTCAAAGCTGGTAATGACCAAATAGTCTTGTTTGTGGAAGTACAAAAAAACATAACCCATGCTACTTGGTATGTTGAAGCAGCAATTAGCACACATTGTAGGGAGAAGAAGTGGAGCTAGACCAGAAATCAGCCTTGATGAGCCTAATTGCCTTTAATTATCCCTAAACATTTTCTTGTTGTTTGTCTTATGAAGGCAGAAGAAACCCTGTAGCTCTAAACGGAAATAAGGCTTGGTTTTGTTTTCCTCTTTCAAAGAGGGACATAATAGCCACCATGGAAACATGTTCTTAATCAACGACATTAAACTCCTGGCTGCTCTGCTTCCCTTGAAATTGCCTGGCTTCATTATTATCGGGGGAAGGAGGAGGGGAAGCGGTTTAATCACTATTTAGCTTTTCTTAGCAAATTAAAATATTAATTACAATACACATTATTTTATCTTTGCTTAAGCTATTTGTAGGCATCGGTGAATGAGAGCTCACTTCACATTGGAGTAATTTATTCACAAACTATTCAGAGTTACTTTGTCAATTCCTCTTAAAAAATCATTGGGGCATGAAATTTTGTCTTCTGAGAGCCAAGAAAAACTATGGTCTTGAAGATAACCATATAATGAAAAAAACGTTTTCTAAAAACTAAGATGTGATCACTTCAGCACAGTTAAATACTAAGGGAAGCTGAGCAATGGAAGGCCAAACACCTTCAGACTAGTGGACAGGTGTTTCTCTTTTGCTCGTATTTACATGATGCAATGCAAGTAATCAACCTGATTTGATTTTTTTTTTTTTTTTTTCAGTTCATAGAATAATGAAAAAGAGAGGAGGAAGCTTTTGGAACTGTAGTAGGAAATTCAAGGTCTCTGCATGAGAATGCTTAAGTAATGATGTTAGTTTGGTTGATGGAAAATAGAAATATGGTGGGATTAGGACAGTGATTTATAAAAAGAGCAAGATCAGCAGCACTATTATGCATCTTTTGTGTGCATCAAACATTTTGATGTGTCCATGCCACTTTTAATTTTTCACTGTGAACATTTTGCTGTTACGTTTCATTGGGAAGAAAATTTGCAGAAAGGGAAAAAATTAAACAATGTTTCTGCATCAAATGCAGCTCAGTAAACTTTTTTTTTTTCTTTTAAATTCTAATGTATGCTGCCATAAATCAGTATAGTTCTATTAACTGTAATGAAGCCATGTTGATTTATACCAACTGCAGATATAATTAATTCATCTATTGAAGTAATTTGTGTGGAATTATATGGAAGGCTGTAGGAAAAACAGCACTATGTTAAACAGATGTCCTACATGCATTGCTGCAATTGCTGTAGGTCACTGGACAACAGGTAGAGAAAACCAAAGGCATATTACTGTTTTTCACTAAACAGTGGTCTGTGACTTCTGCTTTCCTTATGTTTGTCCTGCAAAGTTTGTGGATATTGCTGGAAAAAGTAGGGCATGACTGTAAGTGGCCTTGAGAGCGTTTAGTCTCTACTGAGTGCACCCTTCTAGTCACTGGCTGTAGCCGCGTTCTGAACATTTGAAGGTGTTTAAACTTAAGAGGTATGTAGGTTGAGTTAATGAAATCAATTACCAAAATTGAATCTACTGAAAAACAGAAAGGAAAAGACAATATGAATCTGGCCTTGAAAGTAAATCTCTTTTCTTTTCTTTTCTTTTCTTTTCTTTTCTTTTCTTTTCTTTTCTTTTCTTTTCTTTTCTTTTCTTTTCTTTAGGTGAAGGGCTTCTCTCCACTGTGGACATGGTGGTGCCTGTTGAGATAGCAGCTGAGGCTGAAGCTCTTGCCACAGTCAGTACAGGTGAAGGGCTTCTCTCCAGTGTGGGTGCGGCGGTGCTGGGTGAGGTTAGATATGAAGCTGGAGCTCTTGCCACAGTCAGAACAGCAGAAGGGTTTATCACGAGTGTGGACACGGCTGTGATCAGTGAGCCTGGACTTATAGGCAAAACTTTTGCCAAAGTCATCACAGCTGTACTGCTTCTCACTGGGGTGGGTCTACATGGGCTTCACCAGCTCTGAGTGCTGGTTGAAGCTCTGCTGGCCATCATCACATGTGCTGGTGGTTACTGTGGTGTCTGGCAGCTTCCCCTCACAACTGCACTGCCTGCCATCCTTGCAGAGGTGGTGCTGGAGATGCTGTGTGCAGTCAGGGCTGTGGCAGAAGCTCTTGCTGCAGGCACCCCCGTCATCCAGACTCTCACTGATGTGGACACGCCGGTGCTGGAAGAAGTGGGAGAGGTGGGGGAAGGTCTCAGCACAGTGGGCACAGGGGAAGGGCTTGTCCCGGGTGGTTGGGGGCCGGG
>WUAM01000431.1:122688814-122701458 GCA_024336885.1 Actenoides hombroni
GTATTCAGTATTTTCTCCCCAATCTGCTACTTTTATTTCTCTCACCCCTTTTTACTCTTATAGAATGTTTCCACCAATCACATCTCCATCACCACTGATGCAGTGGAGCAGGCACTGGGGAAGTCCCAGACCGGACTCAGTGGCAGACGGAAACTGGATTCAGGAGCTGGATTCTGGATTGGGATTGAAGGCAGAACAGACAAGAGTTCACTGCTGGCGCTTATTCAGCTGTCTGTTGGTCAGAATCCCAGGTTTTTCTCCGCTGGGCAGCTTTCCATCCACTCTTCTACAGGCCTGTAGTGTTGCATGGGGTTGTTATGACTCAAGTACCAGGGTGTGGCACTTGGTGTATCTATACTTCCACTCAGCTTCATATCATCATTGTTATCAACCCATATATTGCTAATCTAAAATACACTTTCAAAATCGAATGTTTATTTGACTTTTGATATGAGAATAATATTCAAAAGCTGTGAATGAATTTATTTTATTTAGTCTCAGTGACTGTTCAAAACCTGATAAATTTAATTTTAAAATTTTATGTAAGTATAGAGTAGAACTTGTAGAAATTCTTAACTTGTCAAATTTTGTTCTCATCTACCTCTAATAAACAAGGGGTTTGTTATACTTTAGGAACTGTGTGCATGCTAACACTGCCTTGTGATTAGGTTTATTGCCTTAGGGAAAATCCTTGAGTATTGTGTTCAGTAACCAAATGTTTTGTCTTTTTATATTTTTTGTCTGTGTGTGAATAATGTTGCTCAATGTATGAACCCAAAGAGAATAATTACAGATTTTTTGCATTGTAACATTTCCTTCCTTTTAATTCTGAATCCCTTGGGACCTGCTGAAAAGTGTTGCTGCAGGAATTTCAAGTGACAAAAATTAAGATTTTTTTTCCCCAAAACTAGTAGTATATTTACCAAATTCCAGGAGATTGCCATTTATGCACATGACAAAATACTAAATGCTAAGCTAAGAGAATATATTTATATCTATTTTAATAAAGAAAATTGATACCCCCAGTTGTTTCTGTCCCAAATTAGTCTGTAATCGTTACCTGTTACAAAATATTGTGCTTTATCTTAATCTCTGAATAGAATAAATTATGTCATTTGTAATGCAGAAATGTCTGGTACTCTGAAGTAAGATTTTGTCAAAATATATATGTCCCTGAGTGAAATCTTATAAGTCTCTCCAGACTTATAAGCTCTGGTTTTTATTAGCTATATGTCAGGCTGGAATATATATAACCTTCCATGGGGCTCTGGAATTCATTCACTAAACTACATTTTATTTTGAGTGAAACCTGAGGAATTAAATGAATTATGTGTTTGTAAGGGATTTTCTTTTTATTCTAGACTATTGCTAAGCCAGACTGCTTCAAAAATGTGGAGTACCTCCAAACTGAGTGGTTTTGGAAGCCCACTAGAAACATGGAAAGCTGCCTGCTGTTGTTGGGCTGCTTGAACTTTTATTAATGGCCCAGGCTGCTGGAATTTTACAAGCTATGTAAGACTTGCACAGAAAGAATTAGAATTTTTTTTTTTTTATATGGAGACAGTCCATTTGCCTGGTCTTATTTCTGCAGTCACAGAGCCAAGTGTGAATCCATGTATTTAAGGAAAGAACTTGAGTAAGCTGTGCAGAGGACCTGAAATACTGGATGGTAGTTTGGTGATGTGGTTATATAAACAAGGTATGAACTAACATTTGAGAAATTTAGGAACACAGTTTGTGTTGTTGATTTTCTGATTGAAGGGGGAGTCTTTTGAGGTTCACACCTTAGAGATTTCATTTAGCTGTTTTGTAGTCACGAAGTTGTAAGTGGTTGCATTAACTGAGGTCATAAAGAAACAGATTGGACTTTCTGAATTGGGTAATTTGAAGTGTCATTCCTGAAACTCTTCAGAATGGACTCAGATGTTATTGTTCAACATACTAAAAATGAATAAAGAATCCAAAATTACAGGATACTACAAAGATGCTGTCTGCAGCTGGATGAAGATATTACTCTTCAAAGACAAAATAAAGTACAGGCAAATAGAAAGCTGGTGAAGCCAGGACATTTTTCTGGAAGCCTGCATGATTCAACTTATTTCAACTTATGTTGAAATTACTTGGAAGAAGTAATTACAACATTCACTTAAATACAAGGGGAAATAATTAAAAAAAACCCCACAATATCTTACTGAAAGTTTCTAAGGTTAGGAACTCATACTGTGGCTGTAGGTGCCCAACTTCACTTGCAAGTTAGGATACAAATGAATAAACATAGTTAAGTGCAACATCTGTGGGTTCAAGTCAACTCTCTTGTGTAATGGGTGGTGTACTGCAGCTACAAGGGCAAATTACAAATAATCCATGAATGTTTACCCTTCTGTATTCTTTTGTGTACGCAATATTGTGTTCTCATGCTAATGAGACAAGGAAAAAAAATGCATGGTAATAAAAAGTACATTGTTATGCACCAATGCTAGAAGAGGCCTGTTGAGAATAATTAATAAATATATAAATACCTTGTTTACAAAGAAACAAATATGTGTTTCCTTTTCCTTCCATGGAAACTGCCTGTTACTATACTCAGAATCAGAAACAGCTTTTTTAGAAAAATCTATACTAGTTTTTCAAACTCGTTACTGTATTTATGACCCTTTCTATGTCTGGCTGTTATGCACCTAAATATAATCACTTTTACGTGTTTCAGTCTGATGTTGGAATGACTTCTGACCATTGAAACGTCATTGTGACATGCAAAATGCATCCAACTGCAAGACAAGTGTCATAATAAAGTGCCAGTCAAGGGACATAAACTCTTGCCTCTTCCTTAGAAGCCCAAACTACCACTGATAAAAGATGCTAGTAAGCAAGGTTGGCTGGATTTTTGTGTATTGTGGTGGTGTTTTTCTAAACGTTCTTGTTTAGTTGTAGTTCAGGTACAGTGTTAGCTCTGGGAATACAATCAGAAATAATTTAATCTTTCTCCAATCTATTCTGTAATGTAATACAGCTCAGACTGTCCTGAATGATAAATTAAAACCTTCGGGGAGTTGTAAGCATGCCGACAACTCCCCCTGCTGTTGAAGAGACATTAAGAGATCAGTCATCCCATTGGATGCTGTGCTTAAAAGTCAAGATCGAATGCTGTGAACGAGCTAATAGTCACAATATGTTTATTACAGTGATGACATTTTCATCTGATGAAAGAAAGAAACTAATATGTTTGCATCAGGGTTAAATTACTGTAAGAATCATGACATAAGAGAAAATCCATGGTAAGAAAGAAGCTGTTTCAGTTAAACCAAATGAGGAAAAAAGTTAACTGTAAAATATTTTTTTTTTTATTCTAACTGCATCATTATTTTACTTAAGGAGAAATATTCAAGGAATTTGAGTTATATATGGTTAAGGTTATAAATTTATTCCGGTTAAGATCAATTAGCAAACTCTGAAGATTACACTTCTGAGAATTTCAGGTAGTTTATTGTAGCAATGCTGTATTCCGTAAGTAAAGTGCAGTGAAATTGTTTAAACTGAAGTGATGCTTGGACATAGGCTTAGTTAAGGTAGCTGTCATCATGTCTTCACTGTTGCATGGCAGAAAAACATCTACATTCTACTATTCTGCATAGGAACAAGGTGCCTCTGTGTCCTGGTTTGAGTTAGAGCAATTCTGTTCAGTGATTTTACTTTTCAGTTAAGTCTCTTCTAACAAACTGCGCTGTCTGAAGTTAATGGCAGGTTTTCGCAGACAGTGTCTGCTTCTAGCAGGGATAATGCTTCATGCTTAGAGCTACTACCAATGTGCAGAAAGGCTCTTGCTTATACTTGCTCCCGTGCAGACCAAGGTCACTGCTAAATCTTGTGTACCATGTTGGGGAGTGCAGAAAAAGGCTACACCTGCAGGGAGGAGTAAACAGGACAGGTGACCCAAAACAGAGCAGCAAGGTATTCCATTCCATTCCATTCCATTCCATATATGTCATATTCAATATAAAGCTGAGGGATCATGAGAGTCAAGGTCTCTTCCTCAATGGCTAGCATCCAAGTAGGAGTCTGTCCATTATGCCTTCAATCCTGATGATCCATGTGTTCCAGAATCCAGCTCCTGAATCCAGTTCCCATCTGCCACTGAGTCCAGTGCCTGCTCCACAACATCAGTGGTGGTGGTGACATAATTGCTCTAAGAGGGAGGTGGGTTCAATGCTGGTTTTGTCTGTATTTGTATATATTCAATTTTATTACTATTATTTTCATTAAAGCTGATTTAGTTTTCCAACTGGTAAGTGTCTCTCTCTTATTTCCTTTCTCCTCCCATTTAGGGAGGGAGGGGGGTTAACAGAGAGCCTATGTTATAGGTCTAGCGGGCAGCCCCAACCCTAAACCTTGACATCCTGTTATCCATAAAGCGCAAAAGTCACTTGATTGGAGGGGAACGTGCAACTAAATAAAATACTGTTGGAAATTTATTTAAGGACAATATGAACATACATTATGCCAAGAGCACATTGTGCTCAGATCAGATTGCAAGTTACACTAGTGCAATAGGACATGAATCAGTGCAATTATATTGATGGGAATGAAAGGAAGGCATCCAGATAGAAGTAACAAACTGGATCTGTACTGTATTTAAAAAATAATAATTCTGTATTGGGCTTCTATCTTTGACAGGGGGAGCTGCATCACAGTTCTCAACTTTCCTGTGTTTTATTCTCCTTGGAGTACTGGTCACACATCACTGTCTTGAAATACCAGCCAAATGTAACAAGATATTCAGGCTATTCTCTTCTCAAATATAATAATCTACAGCTATTTGTATTTGTCTCTGTGGTGGGTTGACCATGGCCGGTTGCCAAATTAGCCAGCCACTCCCTGACTCCCCTCCTCAACAGAACAGGGGGAGAAAATAAAGGTGAAAAGCTTGTGGGTCAAGACAAGGACAGGCAGTTACTGTCACAGGCAAACTAGACTTGACTTGGGAAAATTAATTTTATTCATTGTCCACTGAAAATAGAGTAGGATGGTGAGAAGTAATGATTAAAAACCTAAACCATCTTCCCTCCCTCCATCCATCCATCCATTCCTTCCCAGGCTCACTTTCATCCCTTCACTCCTGACTCCTGACTCCTCTACCTCCTCTCCTGTCATGGGAAGACAGCCTCTCTATTTGGCTCTGTTTCTGTATGAACACTGGCTAGTGGGCTGTCCTTTCTCCCATCTGCTTATGAGCACTTTGTATTTGTTTCAAGCAAAAATCATCTGAAGACACTTAGAAAAAGAAAAAAGAAAATCTAAACTGATGGCTACAAAGTTATATGACAAATACTTTACATGAAAGTTATTTAAATATACCACACAGTACTCCTGCCTTTGATTTGTTCATCAAAAGGGTGAGTTAAAAAAAAAAGCATATTACCATTATTTGTTTCAGAACTTATTAATGCTTAGTTTGTAATTTTAAAGGCATATGAGACCATATTCATTGTTTAACGAGGGTTGCCTAGTGTAATTTTGGGCATAGCAGGTCAAATCCTTTCTTTTTTTTTTTTTTTTAATCCTTTTCCTGATTTGTATAGTTTAGTTTAAATGAGGCATTAAGCTTTTGGGGAAGGGCTGGCTTTCTTCGTAGTTGTGCATAAAACTGGAATACACACAGTGCAACTCCATTGTTAGAGATGAACAACGTCACTATGTCACTATCATTACATTAGAAATACACTTGTTTCTTTTCTTCTAGAATATTAAGCTGCTAGACACCATTTCAATCCATAGTGAGAATCAGTATGTTCCTATTGATAACATAGTATGGTAGGATTCAGGAGGCCTCGGTTTTACTGCTGGCAGCTGGTGCTTTGACAGAATATAATTCAATGTTCTGATTTCTGGGGTACTGGAACACATTATAAAGTATTACTGTAATTCTGTTTCCATGGATTAAAAACTAGTTGCTTGCTCAGACATTACTCTTTGTGTTCTACTTTTACACGCTTAAAGGGTGCCTGAACAAATCTTTGTACTAATTCCTGAAATTATCCTTGATTGTAAAAACCTCACATACTGCACTATGTCCTTGCAAATAAAAAAAGTAACGTTTTTTAGGATTCCTGAACTCTTACCAATAGCAAACTTCTGAATAGTTCTAGTGACCCTCATATTTCTGGATGTTTTCACATATATTGGAGCATGGAAAAACACTAGACGAGCATCTTTATATAACAGATTTATTGGCCATGTCTAGATATGCACAGGAGGGCTGTGGACTATGACAGAAGTGATTATTAGGACAGTGTCTGTGTTGATAATAACAATACTTTCTTAGAGGAAGAGATACAGTTAATGACTGTGTTCTAAATTCTTTATTACTAGAGTGGGGATCATTCATGTAATACTGCTAGAGGAACTTTTACTGTCATTCACTGATACAGAACTACAATACTTCCCAGGGCCTTGGGTGAGCTCCCCACCAACTCAGTGCAGGCAAAATGTTTTTTCTAGTAATCGGTGGAAATCAAAAGGTGTCTTTCTCCTCTTCTGACTCCTGTACTATCAAATCTTAACCCAGATGCCAAACATCATACAAAGCACCATACACTCTTAATTACATTTTAGACACCTTGAAATAATATGATGGACGACATCTGTTCTTATGGAAGTTTTTCGGTGCTCAGAACTTAGTTGTGGTACGTTGACCTTGACTGGTTGCCAAGTGTCCCATCAACCCACTCTATCAATCCCCCTCCTCAGCTGGACAGGTAGAGAAAAATAGAAGAAAAATCTTGTGGGTCAAGTTAGGGACAGGGAGGTTACTCAGCAGTTATAATCCCAGGCAAAACAGGCTCAATTTGGGGAAAATGAAATTATTTTATTTATTTAGAATTTATCCACAGTCTAGGTGAGTGAGCTTAGCAGGAATCAGTTGTATAACTAATGCATATTTAAAGAGAAGGTATTTTTTTTTAATCCTTCTTTACTGTCCCAAACTGCACTTCCTAATTAGCTTTAGCTAGGCTTTGGAAGGCTGCACTTTTTAGCTGTGACCGAGTGTTTCACATTCCCCTTCTTCTCCAAGGTTCTTTCATTACCACTTTTATAGTGTACATTAATTAACACATTCCTGTCTTCAAGATTCTCATAACAATTACAGCAATCCAAAGGTAAAGTCAGAGATAAATATTTAGTGCAGTTTCTTTTTCCTATCTTAATAAATCATCTTTTGTTATGTAAAAACGGAATATAATAGCATGGATAGTGAGTGTGGGAATAGGTACTTGATTTGAAGAATGGCATTAGCATCTCTCTCCTGCATTTTTTATTTTATCAGGTCTTTTCTGGGATTACCCATCACAGCAGTCTTGAAAGCTGGGGCAGGGGAAGCTGGCTAACTCTTTCATTATATTGTCATCTGTTACTGTGCTGCTGCATAACTGAATTGTATAACCTTTAAGGCTCTGATTTAAAGTTAAATATACAGGTAACCTCTAAACAGTAGAATTGTTGATTAATGTTGAGTATGTTCACATAAGCTCATAAGGAACTTTGCCTACTTTTTTTGCTTTGATGTATCCCAGTGACACAAGTTCTGTGGAATCAATCAATGTCTACCTACGAGTACAGACACGAAGTACAGTTCCTTTGAATCTGTCTATACTCAAAGCTACCCTTCTTATAAGCTGAAATTTTAGCCCTAAATAATAAACCTGTTTCAGTAAACAGCTGTAATCATGCTCCAGCAAGGAGTAAACATCCAAGTGTATATCCTTGAAGTTTTTAAGGTTGTTGTTTGATTTGAAGTCTTAATATTTTAAGCGGGAGGAAATCTTCATTTCTGTTTACACTGTTTTCTTGAGGCTACAAAAAGCTTCATTTTGGAGGCAGCAAAGTTTACCAGCTTTGTAAACCAGGGAGAAGATAAATGCAGTATTGCAACATAGAGACCCTGAATTTTTAAATATGTCTGTTCTTCTAAATTTATATCAAGATCTACTGTAGACATTGTTTTCATCATCTTGCTAGTGCAATCCTAGTGTAAAAAAGAGTTGTTTTGCTGAACGACCTATCTGATTATATGAAAAATCTCTATGAAGCAGAGTTTCTAGGTGAAATTAGAGTTGGTCAGTTCTCTTTGCCAACATTTAAATCAGGAGTTTTGACTATAATTAACTTTTCTAGAAATTTTCATCTGTGTTAGAAAGAAGTTCTTTCTTTCTTTCTACTTTTATTTTTCCATACTTCAAGTATTTTTTCTTCAGTGAAAAGATCTGGCAGTAATCAAATTGCACAGTCAGCATTTGAGAAACTTTTAACTGAGACATTCTCCACAGAGATTCCCACTGAGAAACACATACTTGGGCAGCTCTAGAGTTTTATCTGCATGGTGTAGAACTTGATCTTTTTCAGTCCAGTGTAAGTTTAAGGCTGTGCCATATGTTAGGAATGGCAACGGAGCGTGATGGATGTTTAGCTGAATGTTTTCATTAGATTTTTCAGACATAACATGTGTTCAGTTAACTGCATGTTCTGATGTGGATGAGTGGGACTGATAGCCTGTACAGCTCTGCTAATTTTTCATGGTTGTGTTTTAGGAAGAGATAGAGACTAACAGTCTTCTAACACACAGGATCAGTTTAATAATCACTGCTTTTGGATATGCATATAAAATTACATGGAGAGCTGGCAGTGAGCTTCATAAGATGAGAGTACCTAAAGCTACACCTACAGTGTATCTATGTCTGCCTTTGTTGCTTTTTCAGAAGTAGTGAAGTAGTCATTCAAAATTCTACATAGGCTATAGATATTTGTGTGAGAGCAGAAAATGTTTTGAAGCATATACACATGCATAAGAGAACTCACTTTCTCAAATGGATTCAAGAAAGTTAAATGGTTTGTTGGGATCTAAGCACAATAAAAGAGGGTCATTCAGGCCCTAGAATTAAATACAGTAGGTTGTGTTTTATCAGTGGTCAGGGATAGCTATGTTAACCACTGAAATATTTAGGACATGAAAACTTACTCCATATTTAATTAACTTTCCTAGTAAGTGATCCATGTTCTAGATCTTTAGGTTGTCCTAACACATTTTTATTGTAGCCACATTTCAAAAGCATTCTTGGCTCTTAGCAAGCACTCATAAGAAGCTGCTCCACATGATATAATACCTGTGATAACTGGGAAAAAAACCCTCACTGCAACTGGAGCTGTGGAACTAATAATGAACTTCTGTGATATAGTACCTAATCTATTTCATATGTGGAGCTTTCAGGATAGTCTTTATGAGTCCTTGCATTAGTCACCTGAAACTTGATCAACAATTTGCGTCCAAAAGACAAATAATATGCTGGAGGGCTTTTTTTTTCTAAGTACTCCATCCTTGTACCAATCACCTTAGTTGCAAAGCTGAGGTATGCAGCTTCTTCAGTAATTAATGAACGTGTTACTGATTTCTTGTTCTTGCCTTCGTTCTGGCTTCACAGGACAAGCAAAAAATGACATGATTACTCTTTTTTCCATGATCACATAACTTACTCCTCCCATGCAGCATTTCTTTTGTGTTTATTTGATGTCTCCAACAATGTGTTCTCATTTCTTGTGTCCTAGTAGGGACATTATATTGTGTAATGCAATGACAAACATTCTCTTACAAAATTTTACCATTAAGCTTTGTGGCTTTTATGATTTTTAAAGAAAATATAACAGAGGGATTGTTTATGAGGCTAAATTATAGATTTGTGTATTTATTCTAAGAATAATTGAATATTGCCTAATGATGTTAAGCTCTGTTATTGTTGCTTACATGGTCTGAATTTGATTCTGCATGATAGAAGTGACCTTATTTCTACAACAGAGTCTGTTCAATGTAAACGTATAGCTAGAAATTCTGTAAGCTAGGGCACTGTAATGAAAAGTCTTCATGGTTCCAAAACACTGGATTTTAATTTTTTTAATGTCCCAGCAGCTCTGTGTAAGCATACACAAAATGAAAATATGCACATCTTAGCTCATTGGTAAGCTTACTAAATTCTAGTTCTTTTGCCTGTAGCTTACCTGTTTACATCTGATGTAATTTCTATATATATTGAAATCTTCTGTCAGATTCTCTATCACATTGCACATTGTTCCAGTGCAGACCTGCAGATTCAGTGAAATGAATGGAAAGAATGTGATGTTAACATCATTAGCATAATTTAGGAGTTCTTGAACAGAGAGTGATTAATGTTCTGTAAGATACAGGGGAACAGTTAACTTCGGTTTTTGCTGGATATCCTATGTACAATGGCATTGAAATTGCTGCTTGTCGATAACTGTTGGGTCACTGAATATATAGCCACTGCTAATTTTGAAAAAAAAAACCAAAACCAACAAAAAACCCTAAAAGTTTTCTTATACCTATAAATCTGGCATCAATTTGCAATATCCTACAGTACGTTTTATTTACCTATATTTTCTAGCTGTGTAGCTTGTTTTGCATTTTGTAAGCTTTTAGTTTGTGTTCCCTGTTAGAAGAAAATGGTCACCTCATCATCTTCCATTTGTCTGCTTTTCCAGTGGCTCTCCTGCCAAGCGCATGCTTTGTGTTTTGTATCTCATCTGTATTAAGCTAACACTTGTATTCTGCAGCTCGTTTTAAAGTGCAGATATTGCAGTCATCTGGATTGACATTTCCAGGGCAGGACCACGGCACTGAAATCTTCGTATGGAGATTGGAGATGACACACGTTTGGTTTGAGATTTGGCACTGCCTATCTGTTCAGGCATCTAGTGCTAGAATTTGCAAAAGTAGGGAGTTCAACTACCTAAAGCAAATGTTCAAGCCAAAGGTATACTTGAACTACCTGTCATTTGCTGTTTCCATGAAAAGATGTGTAACAAAACAGATGGGCCTTTCTCATTTACATTAATCACTGTGTTGTCTGACCACTCACCAAGAATTTCCTTCTTTGCCTGAGAGGAGTTGAACTGAACTGTAGCACTGTGATGGTTTCATCAGAACATAGTTCTTAACATCCATGAAGTTTTATAGCATGAAAGTTGAACACAAAAGTCAGACTGAATGCGATCTTAATTTGTCGGAAGCTTAAGGAGACTGAAATGCTGCATTTGGCCCAACTGTATTGTGTTCACAGACTCACCTGTGCTTCTCTGAATTAATCATACTGAATGGAAATACCTGGGAGGCGAGCAAAGCTGAATTTGCATGGCACAGCTCAGTTTATGAAAACCAGCTACTCTGAGCTTCATGAACAACTGGGAAAAGAGGAAGATTTGAAAAGTTCTTGCAAACAGAGTAATACTTATAGGAAAAGTCACTTTGAAAGAGAATTTTGATATGCTTATTGGATTCAGTTCTAACTTTTTCATACTGAGCAAACAGAAAGTTGATTCTGGAATATGGGATATTTTCTTTGATCTTATGTTTTGCTGATTAACAAGTCTGTATCCCACTTTATTTCCCTGCTCTGCTTCAACGTTCATAAAGGTGCAAACCTAAATTATGCTTCTACTCATCTGAGTTAATAATCTTACAATTGTTCATACTTTCTTCATGACAGATACGGTCTTAGTACTTTCCCATTTAAAGTAATCTTTCTTGAAGCTTGGACAGTTAAAGAAAACAGGAAAAAGGAAGAAAATAGTATTTATTATCTACTTGTGTTTTCCTTCATGAAACATAATAGACTACTAAAACATATATTCTGACATCTTTTGTAAGTCTCTTATAGCCTGAAGTGGATCAAAATAATGCAATAGTACTCTTGGGAAAGATCCTTCTGATCTTATACTGAGCAGCCATATCTGTACTTTACATCGGTGACACCAGCAACCACCTCCATGCTTCACGTACAACTTTAAAGAGAAAAAGCCACTTGATTTTATTTCCTGCAAGGGAGACATGCAGAAACTAGGGTAAAAAGACATAAAATGTGGTTCTTTCTCTCTTTCTCTCTCTTTCTCTTTCTCTCTCTCTCTCTTTCTCTCTTTCTCTCTCTCTCTCTTTCTCTCTCTTTCTCTCTTTCTTTCCCCAGAACACTTTTAAGGGCTATGAACCATTTCTCATTCAAAGAGCTGGCAGTAGTGGAGTTTGCCACAGCATTTGGAGTATTGTCAGAGACGGTGGGAGAAAAGCGGCACTCAATGTGAGCGATCAGGCAAATCTCGTTTATTAGAGGTCAGAAGGCTGCTTTTATACAGTCCTCTTATCAATAGGCACACTTGTGTTCCGTTACTCATTGGTTGTTTAAAGGATACACTTTCCTAATCCAATCCCCTTGTCCCAGCGGGGTGCAGGGTCCCACCGGGGCACAGGGTCCCACCAGGGTGCAGGGTCCCACCAGGGTGCAGGGTCCCACCAGGGCACAGGGTCCCTCCAGGGCGCAGGGTCCCATCAGGTCCCAGGGTGCCCCCAGATCACAAGGCGCCTCTGGGTCTCAGGGTCCCGCCAGAGCACGGGGTCCCAGTGGGTCCCAGGGTCCCCGTAGGGCACAGGGTCCCCCCAGGTTCCAGAGTCCCGGTGGGGTGCGGGGCCCCCCCGGGTCCCAGGGTCCCCCCCCGTGGCGGGGTGCCGGGTGGGGGCGGGGCGCGGCGTGGACAGGTCCCCGGCCCTGAGTCACCCGGGGGCAGCCGGGGGCCGGGACACGGGGACAGCAGCG
>WUAM01000431.1:122716495-122728762 GCA_024336885.1 Actenoides hombroni
AGTCTTGAGTTGGGTGAAAAGGCTCCTGTGAGTCAGGGGGCACCTGTCTTGGAGGGGGAGCAGGAAGAGGCCAAGGGTGGGGGACAGCTCTGCAGCAGCCTGTGTCTGTGGGACGGGCAGGAGCCAGCACTGGAGGACATTTGCAGTTGGGGAGGAGTACAGGAAAGGGACACCTGGCAGTGTCCCCAGGATCACTGCGGCTGTTTCTCCCGGCAGTTCTATGGCCCACGGATTGGCGCACTGTACGTGCGCGGCCCTGGCACCACCACCCCGCTGCACCCTGTATTTTTTGGAGGGGGACAGGAGAGGAATTTCCGGCCTGGGTAAGATGGCTGCATGGTGGTCTGGACAGCTGGGCCTCGGGCTGGTGGCCAAACTACATGTGCCTCTTTCATCCCAGCTGAGCTGGCAGCTGTGTCACATGCCAGCCCTGGGGATGGATCCATGCATGGGGATCTCCTGCGGGAGCCTGGTGTGCAGGCTTTGCGAGAGGAACCTCAGGGTGGAACCGCCCCATTCCCAACCACCTCAGAGAGGTGTCCAGGACCCCTGCTAGCAGTGAGGGGTCCTGTATGGGGAATGCCTGTGCCCCGAGGTTGGTTTCTCGTCCAGAGAAATAACTCACTGCTCCCTCTTCCCTTCCAGCACTGAGAACACCCCAATGATCGCTGGCCTTGGCCAGGTGAGTCAGTGACGGTCACAAGTGAGCGGTTCCCTGGGGGTGCTGCCTGGTAGAGCTAGCACAGAGGCAGCCACTTCTGCTCCCTGGTCATTGGAAGTGACAAAGTCAGGGTGCGGGAGGTCAGGTGAACTACCAGGAAAGGAGATGGTGCTTTCTGGTCCCAGTCAAAGGAGGTGCTTCTGAGCCCTTGCTGCAGGCTGCAGCAGCCAGCCACACAGCTCGCATGGCACAAGGCACTGAGAGGCTCTTGGGGGACACAGGGGAACTGACAATTGCAGGGGCTGTTCCCGGTCTGGACTCACACATCAGGGCACTGCATGTGGAGGGAGGTGTTGCGAGGTGGCTGACTGAGCCTCTGAAAACACTGACAGGTTTTGTCTCCTCAGGCTGCAGAGTTAGTGAGCAAGAACTGGGAGGTCTACGAGGCTCATATGCGGGATGTTCGGGATTACCTGGAGGCCAGGCTGGAGGTGAGCAGACTTGGTTACTGTTTGGCTGTCCTATCCTGGGGTCTTATCCTTCAGAGTGGAGGACCTTGAGGCAGGGTGGGTATGTCTCTCTGGCCCTGCCACCTCCCCATCAGTAGTTCATATCCTTCTGATTTCTCCAGGCCTCCTTTGGGAAGCAGAGAATCCACCTCAACAGCCACTTTATGGGCTCTAAGCGGCTCTGCAACACCTCTAACTTCTCCATTCTGGGCCCAGGCCTTCAAGGTAGCTCTTACCCCATCACTGCCCCATGATGGTGCCCATGGAGCCAAGCACCTACCTCATACAGCGCCCTGTGGCTACAGACCAGCGGGTGCTTGGCAGTGGCTTGGGCAGGGAGATGAGGCAGGCAGTGGCCCTTGGGAGAGCCTGGGCGCGGGGAGACCTGTGTATGTGTGTGCGTGCTACAGGGCGCAGGGTGCTGTCTCGCTGCAAGAACCTTCTGGCCAGCGTTGGGGCTGCCTGCCACTCCGAGAAAGGGGATCGGTAAGCGGACGGCTTTACCAGGCCCAGGGCATCTTCCCAAAGGAGGGCAAGTGGGAGGGAAGGAAGTAGGACAGGGAAAGGGACCATGGGTGGCTGTGGGCAGCATCACTTGGAGCAAACAGGGTGCAGAGGTTTCCAGAGGGACTGAAGGGCTGCAAAGGAGGTTATGGCAAGGGACACAGCTGGAATGCTTGACTGCTTCTTGGAAGGACTTTGTGCCTCCTGCCTTTAGTGATCCAGCTGAGTTGGGAAGTACTCTTCAACACCTGGCACTGCCAGAAAAGAGTCTGCCTTATGTTTGTGTGTGACTGGCTCACGTGCTCAAGCCCAATTTGAGTCTGCAGTGGGTTCCTTTGTGTGTTTATGTGGACAGCAGGTGCTTTTGGCCTGGTCTAGAACAATGCCCTGTAGATGTGGCAGAGCTGCCAGCCTATGGGGACATGGGAGAGATTTCTCCTTGGAGGGGAAGAGCCAGATCCACCACAGGGCAACAAGCCCAGTGGGAGCAAGTGTCTTTGGAAAGCAAGCTCCAGGTTTGCCTGGAGTGCATCAGCAAATATGCTCCCTCTTGGTGAAGCTTTCGGGCAATGCAGGTGCTTCCTCAGCCTTCGAGTTAAACCCGCTCACCCCGTGTCTGTGTTTCAGGCCCTCCTCGATACTGCTCAGCTGCGGGATCCCATACGACGTGGCCCAGAATGCCTTGCGGCTGAGCGTGGGGCGAGACACCACACGGGCAGACGTGGACCTGGTTGTGCAGGACCTTGTGCAGACTGTAGCGCAGCTGGACCAGGACCAAGCCCCATAGACCCCGGGAGTCACTCTCCAGCCATCACCCAGGTCCTCAGAATGGGATTGTGCTCTGCTTGGCCCTTCAGTACTGGCTGCCTGTGCCAGTCTGGGCTCAGGTTTTGGCAGGATTAGTTTTTGTGCCTGATCCCCAAGTCAAACTGCCCCAGCCTGCAGTTTGTGATCGTGGATCAGATACTGGGGAGGTGGTGGCCGGAAGAGGAAGTGGGATCACCCGTTTTGGCAGCAATGTGCTCTTAGTCTGCTCAGCTGAGAGACAGCTTGAGCTCCCGGGACTCCCGGCATGGCTGGCACAGCTCTGCAGCACGTGCGGCTCGAGCAGAGATGCCAGCACAGGTGCTGGAGGCAGTGGCAGGGAGCTGTGCTGAGGAGGGGGCTTTGGTGCTTTCAGGCTGGGGCAGCTCATCAAGAGCTCACTCGGGATTCTCTCATCCCCGCTGCACGGTGCAGGCATTTGAGGAGTCTCGCTGTCAGGTGCTTCTCGCTTGTCAACACCTACCCCGTGTGCTGTTTGCATGTTGGCATGATGGAGTCTCAAAGCTTGACTCCTAGAGCATAACAGGTGTGGAAGCCATAGGAGATGGAGCCTTTTGCCCTGGATGCTTTCTACAAAGGAAGCTTTCCTGCGTTCTTATCCCTCAGTGGAGGAAAGACCACCTGTCCCAGAGGGAAATGAGTTGTCAGAAACACAGCAAGATTCTGGGCAGGGAATTGCCATGCCTCTGCCAGGGATCAAAGCTGCCAAAGGGATTTTTGGCTGGGAAGGTGTTGGGCACAGCTTTCCCAGTGCTGTGGCATCACCTGCTCCCCTTCCTCCTCTCCTTCCTACAGTGGGCAGAGCTCCTGTTGCTGGCTCCACCTGCTCCTAGAAGAAACAAGCCAGGGCAGCTGTAACTGTGTGCCAGCACCTGAGGAAATGTCTGTACCCTGTGTGGCCCAGGCACTTTCATCACTGACACAGGAGGACACAAATGTCACACAGATAAGGAGCGTTGCCAGCTTGGCTGTCTGCTGGCAGGGAACCCGCTCTTCCTGAGTATTCATAGGAATAAAAGCAATTGCTGCTGCTGTGGCCTTCTCCCATGTAAAAGGTATTTTTTGTGGTGTTTTCCACGGGGGAAGCTGGAGTGGTTGGGGTCATCTGAGCAATGTCTTTTCCCTCAGGAAATGCTCAGTGTCCCAGCCCAGAGGCATAGTTTGCTGGACCAAGGAGGTGCCCACTGGTCCTGGGTGGCATGGAGCCTGCAGATGGAGAGCCTTAGATGCTGGTCTTTCTCTTTGCTGGCCATTTAACAGGGCCAGGAAATACTATTTGGAACCATAAAATGCTGAGGCTTTTTGTAAATCTAACTGAAGTGTTAGGACCCAAGCACACTCACATACAGTCTCTGGACTCCTGCCAGGCTGTTCAGTGTTACCATCACTGCTCACACCTCAGTCACAATATTTTCTTTTTCCTTTTTCGCTCCCTTGCAGAATAGCCAAAACCTCTTTTAGAAAAGGTGTTTCTACAGAAAGAATATTGCTCTGCTTCACAGATAGATCTTTTATTTATTGTGGACCTTACAGTTCTTGGGGACCTTTCTTTCACAGCTGGAGATCCCGTTTTTGGGGTGCTCTTTTCCCCCACAGAAGGTCTGGGCTTCCCATATCAATTCAGACAGAAATTTAACCACAAAGCACAAAAAGCTTTACTGACTTACTCTTTATACACACAGGAAGCACAAGTTTTAACCACAGAAGTAGCAGCATTACTTCATTTTTAATATTATAGCCAAAGCATAAAAAGTGTTACAGAGGATACAAACGCTCTGATTGACCATTTTAATGCTCCTTTTCCTACTACCACACTGCACAAGAATAAGAGTCACTGGTGAATCCCTGTGTCCATACTGCCTTATCCAGGGACCGTGAGGAGGGACATGCTTGTGATTTGGCCTGCAAGTCTGGGGGCCAGCATGTGCTCCCCCTCACACACCCCACATGCTGGGGATAAACGGCCTTTCTCATGTGACAAAATGACAGTGGTTGTACGCACAAGAACACATTCACCCTTCATGGAAGTCTGGAAATAGCAACATTGCTACATCAGCTGTCAATCTGAACAGTAGAGAGAGGACCTGGCCACTATGCTAGAACACCCCGGAGCTGGAATAGGTTACTTTCATGTAGTCACATAGCCAGAATGGGATGGCAAATCCACAATTCATTTAATGGAAGAATCCACAATCTCCTGATAATCTCTTCTTCCTAAATTCTTCCAGGACAGTTTATAACATGCAAGGAAAAAAACACTAACCAAAATAACCGCTCCCCCAACGAGATCATAAGGACCTGGGAAGATCCGCAACACAACAAGCTGCAGGACCATGGCGATGACTATCTCCAGGTGCTGTACGGTGCTGACCAAAGCAGGATGGAACTTGCTTAGGGCATAGTAGACCCCCAGGAAGGCTGCTGTGGAGCACATGCAGATAGCGAGGAGATAGCTCCAGGTTTCTCCATCCAGTGGGATGATGGGCTCTTGAAGTAAGAACATGGTGGATGCTCCCCACACCGTTCCTGTCCAACTAAAAGTGAATAGTGCTGTCCACATGCTGATGTTATCTTTGATTGACCTATAGACTATCATGGAGAGAGCAGTGGTCAAACCTGCCATAACAGTCATAGTATAGCCAAAAGCCTCCTTCCAGGTGCTCAGCAAAGAGTTTTCCTCCTTAACAATGTTAGGGATCATGACCAGACAAACCCCAAACACACTGCCAACTACGGTAATTATGTCTATGTAAGCCATTCCTTCATCTATGAGTAAAAAAGCCAAAATGGCACTGAACACTGTAGTGGTAGCCCTCCACATAATGGTCCCATTGCTGGGGGGAACTATAGAGAAGGAGGTATAAGCACAGGTAATAGAGATAACATTGCAGACCCCATAGAAGAAGAGCCGGAGTCTGTAGCCTTTGGGGCCAAAGGGAGGCTCGTGGTGGTAACACACAACAGTAATGGACAGCACCTGTAACACTGAACGGATAAAAATTAACTCTAGGGATGGCACTTTGGAACGATCAGAAATTAATCTTGTAATTAGGGCCACACATCCGTGAGCCACGGCAGATCCAAAAAGGACTACCCACGTTTTCCTTGACTGTAGTATATTTCCTTCAGGAAAATGCTGGGATTGCCCAATTTCATCGGGTTTTGGCAGTTGCGCTGACTGAAGCTTGGTGTCTATTGTACCAAAAAAAGTTCTTTCTCTCTTTCTCCCATCATTCAGTAGTCTTTTCTTAGGATTATCCTCTGTAAATACTCCGGTATCTTCATTAATATCCTCATATCCCTCTTCTCCTGGCTGGGGATAATGAGAAGTGTATTTCACTGTTACTGTGTTGGGATGAATTTTCACTCGCTTTTTGACTGGGTATTTTTGGGAAGATGCATCCATTTCCTCAGAGAAGCGTCTTGGTCTTGAGGAAAAAAAAAACCAAAACGAAGAAGCACTGTTATTTTTATTTAATGAATAGTGAGAGATTCATTAGAATGTAAATGCTCTTAGTGTTTACAGGCTATTTTTATCAACCAAGTACCAGTAGGTTGTTCTTGGTTTTGCTTTGCGAGTTATTTCTACATATCTTTGATAGGTCATTTGGATCTTCTTAAAAGCCAACCATGGAACTTCATTTTAGTCACTAGTTTTTGAAAATTACATATATTCTCACTATGTATAGTACATATAATTTATTCTATTATATTATTCTAATGAGAAAGTTCTCTTGCTAAGCTCTTTGGATGGCAAATACCCTGTAATCATGAAAGCTACTTATTGTTAATTGCTCGCTAATGTTACAAGACTAGGGAAGAAATTTGGCTGGAGGAGATCACCTTGTTTCTAAACTGACAGAGAGCAACACAGGGAAATAGGCAATATCCCAGAGCAAGTCATCACAGTTAGCACGTGAACAAGACATTTTTAAACAGTAATTTGACAGTGTTAAAAATTCCTTCTTGT
Organism: Actenoides hombroni; assembly: GCA_024336885.1. Classification (NCBI taxonomy): domain Eukaryota; kingdom Metazoa; phylum Chordata; class Aves; order Coraciiformes; family Alcedinidae; genus Actenoides; species Actenoides hombroni. The sequence goes on from WUAM01000431.1 coordinate 122,722,965, forward strand.
TTACACACCCTTTTATTTCCAGTGATTGATTTTGCAACAGAGTTGGTCTTCAAATCTGATTTCTTTTTAACAGGGAAAATTTAGAAGGGCTGACCCAGACTGCTAACCTGGCCCTCCCCCAGCAGATATTTAAAGACAACAGCAACAAACCCACTACCCATCTGTCTGCTATTGAAGGTCCATTTCACATACACAAGCGAAGCGGTGTGAGCTCTCCCCTTGCCCCCAGTTCATGCTACTGCTGTGACACACTGGTGGCACCGCATGTGGCACCACATGGCCTCCCAAAACGAGCAAGCAATCCCTTCACACACATGGCCTTTGCCAGCTTGGTCTCTGCTGCCATAGGCACGTGCAGCCTGCCCATGGGGAATCCACCCGTGCCCTTAATTCCCATCAGGTCTCTGCTGAGTCCCCATGCCCAGTGTGACAGCACTGAGTCAGTTTAGTTCAGGCACAGGGATGTCACCAAGATCACTTTGTTTCTGCAGCGCACTCCACCATCTACGCAACAGCCTTTCCAAGTGAAGAGGCAGCAGGAGAAATGTGACCTTCCCTGCTTTCTCCTCACCCCAGCAAATAAACCCATGCAGACCTTACCTGCGACTGAGAGATTTAATCCCAAGCCAGAAGGGGAAGACACCTCTCAGTCATCTACATCTTTGTCCGGGTGTCTACACAGAAACAGTAGATGCTCTCAGATACCAATCAGGAAAAGTTACAATCATCTCGGCACGGAAAGTAATACCCAAGGGAGCCATGAAACATTCTGCTTGCTTTTCCAAGTCAAATATGTGAGAAGCACTTGAGTGCCTTTGAGGCCACGCTCTTTGGAAACTGGCAGCCCTGGTGCATCGTTTTGAACAAAACACCACCACAACCCCCAAAAAACTTTTAATGGAGAGAAAGCAATCAGTGTCCACGTTGCCAAGACCATTCCTCAGCCACCTCTCAGAATTATTGGTGGATCCAATCCAAAAAACAAGGGGTGGTTTTGCAGGCATAAGGTTCCTACAGCTTGATAACAATAAAATTCACCACCCCACGCCTGCTGTCTCTCCTCACCAGCGCTGCAGAGGAGAGGATGCCCAGGAGGACCCATCCTCCTGATCCATCCCCAGCAGCCAAGCCCAGTCCTGCAGGCAACAGAAGTTTGGCCTCTGTGGTATCAGGTGGGGAAGAACAAACCTGCAATCCTTGTCCATAGGGAGTATAGAAGCACCAGAGCAGATGGGTGCTGAAGGGGCAGGATGACAGCCAAATGGACAACTGGGCTGAACAGCACAATGGTGTTTTTTTTCCAGGGAGACCACAGATCAATGTAAAAGTGGGTGCAATAGCTCTGCACAGAAATACTTCAAAAATACATTAAAAATAATTTTAAAGGCCTTTGCATTTTCTCCATCCATAACCTTCGACAGCCAAGCATTGCCTGGGTCTCCTGGCAAAACCAATTGACATAAGAATGGGACATTCTACCTTTTCCTAGAAGTATTTACTACACCCAAGCTAAGCTGTAGCCTACTTCTTGCAGGCAGAGTGAAACCCTGGTAGGTATCCCAATAAACAGGAACAGGTAGAGGGGCTGGCACTGAGTCCCAGCTCTGGAGAAAGGCAGCAGCACCAGTTTGGACCAGTAAGTGAGGTATGCTGGAGCACCACCTCACTCTTCCTCTGGCAGACTATGCTCCCAGCCCTGAGATACCTCGCTGAAGCAAAGATCAGTAGATACTAGAAGAGAGGCTTTGAGGACAAAGAATATCTATGCAGTTAGTGTGACCTTGTGCTGCTCGCACTCCTCCTGTTCATGTTTCTGCTGCCAACCCATTTTTAGCAAGCTGGGCTGAAAAAACAAAGCATACCCAGTACACTGCTATATGGTGGAGAAGTACTCCAGGGTGCCCATTAATGTACAGTTTAAATACTGCAGGAAACTTGAGAAGAAACCTCTGAAATGCCAAAGAGAGTAAATAAAGACGGTAAGAGCTGGAATGAGCTGCACTAGTGAGCAGTTCAAACAACCCATCAAATGTGTAAAAAGACCCTATTAGAAGCCTACCCCAGAAATCTCACCTACTACTTACACTTTTAATTCAGATGAGTTTTTAGTTTCGGATTCTTATAATACGCAAATGCAAAATTCTCCAGGAAGGCAGCGTTTTGCACAAGCACCCCTTTTCTTACCTGGCATTTTCATTGTGTTTTAATTCACAATTCTGCCTTGCTGTCCCACATCTTAAAAAAATTAAGATTGTCTTGATTCAAGGCACAATATATGGATTGAGAATAAGTGGGAGGAATAGAGGACAAAAGGTGCACAACAGGCATTATTATCAGAGCGACAGCGAATCTAGCCTGGATAAACCCAGTCATTTCACTAAGCAACAGCTGAGTACACGCTGCAACTACTGCTTCATGAAAAAAAAAGAAAAATTACTGATTTTTTTTTTTTTTACCATTAGCATACAATGATAAATTTCTTACTTTCTGAGTTTAGCCTACATTTTCTTTCAGCAAATGTAGGAAAAGGAATAGAAGAGAGACAAAACGCAGCTGTCAAATTAGTACTGGACCCATGCAATGTGTTCAGAGATCTCTCTGGAGGCAAACAATAGATGATGAGCACATAGCTCAAAATGGCTGTCCTTTACGGACGCTGTACTCCCTGCAGTGTCCTTCGGCACTAAGAATGCCAACAGCTGGAAGGGCTGGAGAGTGGAAGGACAAATGCGTGAGAAAGGCAGGAGGTGAGAAGTAACAAAGAATGAAGAAATAGCAAGACCGCTTAAACCAAATTTTACTTTTCTCTATTAAATATTGAGAGTATGACAAATGTTATGCCAACTCTCACACAGTGCTTTTATTTGTACTCTTTGGTGACACCGATTTTCTTAACCAGTGAGAATTTCAATGGAGACTGGGATTAGTGCGTATCTCAAATCCATCATATTTGTCCCAGACAAAAATTTAAAATAAATGGACATCAGCACAGCCTATGCAGAGAACTGGCTACTTCTCTTTCCATTAGTGCCTTTTGTGGAGATCACATGGAGATTTTATTTTTCTTCACATCTGGAAACATAAAATGCTTTATCTGCATTTTGTATGAAAACCATACTTTGATTTTGAATCAAATTTAATACAAGGCTGCAGATTAAGCAGTATGCAAAAATTTCCACTTATGTAACAAAACATTCCCAATTCAAATGGCAACCTGGGACACCCATTTAAATTACTAGCTCATGGAAATCACTGACTGCCAAAGAGTGAACCTCATTTTCCCATGGGTGAATAAACAATCCCAATGATTCAATAAATGTCACAAATCATTAACAGAATATACACCACGACTTCCTTTAAAAGAACAAAATCCAAATACTCCCCTCCTGCCCACCCAATCGCTACAGACATGCGGATGTAGAAAGAGGTGATGAGATGCCACTTGACTGCTGGGGTTGGGAGGCTGAGCTCTCCTTGCTGTGCTTGAAGGAATGAAAGCTTTGAGGTCTGACTGGTGATTCTAACCACTAATTTTCAATAAACTCAGAGAAAAATACTCCTATTTTCTGACATATTTGGTCAAAACCAGTCAGATGACTGAAATGTTGTGAAAGTTTTGCAGTGGCCCTCTGTCCCCGTGCTCTGAATGACAGGACTCTGCCTCTTCTGTGGAAGATCCCTGACCCTGACCGGCTTAGACCAAGGGTACCAGAGGGCTGTAAGCAACCTCAGTAGGATAACTACAGACCAACAGGTTTCCTGGAATGCGAAGGACCTGCTCCATCTCTACAAACCCATGTAACTGAACTAACTGCTTCCATGCACAGTGTGCCAGCTTCTCACACTGCAAGTTATTCTCCTGATGCCTTAAGAGAGGCAGGAAAACGTCTTAAATTCCTGTTTCTGCACCGCCTTAACCTGGCTGCAAATTCTTCTGGTGCTTAGTAGTTCAGGCAACCACACAGGCCCAGGGATCTACACTCATGAGGTCTGGGTAGTGTAACACTACAGGAACTGAGGGGGAAGACAAGGCGACATGAGTGCCCCATGGGCAATTAAACAGTGGTGTGACTGAGAGCCTACATTTCTGCCATGCTTTCAAACTACTGGACAAGGTGCTCGCTGGTACCTTTGGTATCTTTTTAGACAGATGGTCTGACTACATCAATTGATTTTATAAAAAACTTTTAAATTTTATTATGATGTCTTTAAACTCAAGTCTTTATTAAAATCTAATGAATAGTAAAAGGTATTTAACAAAATGAAGGCACAATTATATGAAAGGAGTTTTTAGTACTTGAGCACAAGAGCAAACATTATACACAAACCAACAAACCAGTATCCCATGACTTCAAATGACTTGAGTCGCATCCAACAGCACAGCCTGGAGGCCGAGCCTGTACACCCTTCACAGCGTGCACATATAAACCCTTCGCATGAGACCCATGAATTGTCAGTACATTCCTGATGCTATTTTGCTACCCCAAAACCAACCCGCGTTTGTGCCGCCGCACTAAAGCTGCCACATGCAATTTCAATGGGGCCAGACACAAGACCTTTACCTTCTGGCTGTATACGGGCTACAAAAGCACCTGGTTCCGTGAAAAAAATGCTCTTCCCTAGTTTCTGCATTCGTGACCAGCACCCACTGCAACTACCACCGCAGCAGTAGCAATGCTCACACAGGGATTTCGGCAGAAAACTTCGCATTCCAAACCCCCTCAGCTGAACAAACCCCTCTGGATTGCAATTCCAGGCATGGCAGGGGAAGGACAGAGGATACATCAGCGCTTCAGCACGGTCGCCTACAGCACACGAAACCAGCTTGGCTAGATCCAAGCCCTTGAAGGGTACATTACAAGGGGCTGAAGCGGAGCACAATCGGCACTCTCATGTTTACCAGAACAGACGGCACGTTGCGATTTACTCCGCGATTACTGCTCGTGATCTTCTCTCAGCAAACTGCAAAAGCCTGGAGGGGCAGCAGCCTGGGGAGCTGTGGGGCACGCAGAGGGGAACGGCCGGCTGAGTATCGGGAAACGTGTCTCGGCAGCTCTCTCTCCATAGAGCACGGCGCAAGTTGCGATGGCGACTATCCCGTTCGCACCGCCGAAGAGCGGATACCGAGCAGGGGGAGCGGGGCCCTCTGGTGAGAGGTCGGGGAGCGGGTTCTGTAAGGCAGCCCCGGGACAGCCGCAGCCCCCGCGGCAGCTCTGGCTTCTCCGCCGGGAGGAGGCGGACACGGGGCCGCTGCTGCCGCTGCTCGGGCTCCTTGCCCAACAGGCCCTTCTCTCACCGCCGCTCTGCAGACCCCGCTCCTGCTCCGAGACACTTACCGGTGCCGAAACCCCCTCCGGCCGCCGCCGCCTCCCGCCGCCACGCCCTCAGCGGCCGCTCCCCGCCTCTCCCATGCTGGGAGCCCCCCCAACCCCCCTCAGCCCACAGGTCGCATCACCGCGATCCCGGCCCCGCCGAGCCACCGAGGAGGGGCCAGGCGGGCAGGAGGGCGAGCAGAGTGCGGCAGCGGGCGCTCGGGCGCCTCCGCGGCAGCTGGCTGGTAGGGTGCTCCAGCCCAGCCCGCCCCGGGGCCGTGTCCCCGCCGCCTCACCGAGCCCGGGACCGCCTTGCCGGCCCCGCCTGCCCCTCCCGCGCTCTGTCGCGACAGACACCCGCCTCAGCGCATGCCTTCCTCCCCGCCCGCCGCCCCCCCCCCCCGCCTCCCCCCCCCCCGCGTCACGCCCCGTCCCCCCCGCTCCCCGCCACCCTCCCCTGCCCGCACGGCGCGCGCGTACACGCCG
>WUAM01000431.1:122729696-122744787 GCA_024336885.1 Actenoides hombroni
GGGAAAGTTGCGGGAGCTGGTGGGCGGCCCGGTTCGGCTTGGCCTGGCCCGGCCCGGCCCGACCCGCCGCCTGGGCCCGGCCTGGGGGAGAGCTACGGGAGCGCCCCGGTTTCCTCAGTGCCGCCGGCGTCTGGCTGGCGTCCAGGGGGGACAAGCGGAGTTGGGGGGCGCAGACCAGGGGGGAGCGCGGGGCTGCAGCCCCGGAGCTGAGGATCCCCTGCTCCTGTTGCTTATCCCCAAGTTGTTGGTGCGGCGCCACCGGTTCGAGCGGGTCGCGGTGGGGCGGGCAGGCTGGCCCTCGGGGGCGAGAGGCCGCCCCTTGGCTTGCCAAGGGGGACAGACTCAAGCCGTGTTTCAGCGGTGTCCCCCTCACCCTTGGGGCAGGTTGGACCGTCTGGTGGTGCTGGAGTTGAGAACCTGGCTCTTGGGAGAAGCCTGGGGTAGGCAATGGCCTGTGACCAGTGCTGGGAGGTGAGAAGAGCAGAAACACCCAGCTGGGGTTTTGAGCTGCTGGGCAGCAAAAATAGCAAGGGTTTGGCCTGGCAGGGTGAAAGGCTTCTGTGATGGTTGCTGGTGACTTGGTGACTGGCCTATGCTGGGAAGTGGTGGGCAGCCACACGGTGCTTTTGGTGTGTTCCTGGGGTGGAGTGGGGAGTGTGACTTGTGAGAAAGAAGGTAGTAGTAATATCCACAGAGCAACTTAAAGACAAGTGACTGTATCAGAGTCAAAAAATGTAGTTTCTGGTAAGATAGTGTGAGTTTAATTAAACTAAAATGAGCTGCTTTGTAAGTGTTGATGATTTCAGTTGTACCTGTAGCTTTCTAGATTTAGTCTAACAATAGCATTTATTAAGTTGTAAAGGAATGAAAAGTCTTCTCTAGATCACACCACTAACACAACTGTTCTTAAATTGTGCCATGTGTTTGGTGTGGTGGATGACATTAATGTCTGGACTCCCATCTTAAGCCTTGCTTAACTTTTCCATGCTACCCCACTAGTGATAGGAGTGGTACAGGTGAAGGATGACTCCAGATTTTCTGGATCCAAAGCAGTTTTGCCTTGTCTTCTTTTGAGGCTTTTTGTTCATCTGTAGGTAGCAAGGTCATTCAGTGAATGTTTCTACACTGTAATCTGTCAATCCCTGAAGAAAGCATTGGATCATGAGCCAATATATAGGTTGTCTGTCAAAAAGTGCCCTGACTATGGGAAGAAGCTCTTAGCTGTATGGAACTAGAGGCCAGTTTCTTCTTTCTTTGTGACTCAACTGTGATGAATTTTTGGTGCATAGCCTGAGAAAGTACACGTGGTGGGGTGTAGAGGTTTGCAGGCCAACCCGTGATGCTGTAAGATTTCCTGGTGAGCAAGAGTGGAGAGGCTAGCTTCAGGGTTATGATTAATCTAAGAGGATGTAGTTTTTACTGGCTGCTCAGCAGTGCTTGGTTGCAATTCTTGGTTGTTACTGGACACTTGTGGATTTACAGCCTTTGGAGGGTGTAGGGGAAAATGGTATTTTCCCGAGTCCAAATGAGAAGTCAGTGCCAGTTCTGGAGGTTCACAGTATCTTTGCTACAAGCCCTGTGTTTAAGGACTGGAGCACATGGCAGTTGGTGGCTTAGAGTCACTGGTGGTTCCTAACATTTTGTGGACATGATGAAGTGTAGTTCACTCCGAGACAGCATTTATGGCCAAACTTCCACACACAATATGCTCTGGATGGAGGTTGTGAGGGCAGCTGAAACCCTGATGTTAGAATTTTGTGACTGGGGTCTCCAAGCTCATCAGCTGCTCTCTGTCCATAACCTGCCTTATATACTGTGCAAATTTTTGACATCTACTGAAATTTCAGTGCACCTTTAGATAGTTGAGAAGGTTTGTGAACATTAACTATTTGGATGCACTGACAAAATGGGTTACTTGGGGTGAAATGCAACAAGTGAACATTTTTTATTTGAAGGAACCTTTTCCTCAAGAACACGTACCTCAAGTTTGCACTGGTGACTGTAGATTTCCTCCCTTCTTTTCCTTTGTTGCAAAGACCTGCCATGATATAAGGTGGCTAAAATACTAGTATTTTAATTATCATTTTTATAGGCAGGTGAGCCCATAGAAGTACAAGGATGCAGTGGAAGAGAAATGCTTAATTGTGGTGACTCTCTAAGAAAAGTCATTTTTTCTGGGACTTGCTAAAGTCTTGATAAAGACAAGTTAAAGAACATGTCTTTTTCATAATGTTTGTAAATTGTTTTCTGGTAAAATGTACGAAGGACTCAAAAACCCTCTGAGAATTTGTAAGTGCTAGTTCTGTCATCAACACAAGACATACCGAAAGCAGCAAACTTGTCATCTTGTCCACTTAAAGCTGTGCGGGAATGTGAAAGACTAAATGTGGATGCAGTGCTGTGGAATGGATGGTTGGCCTCTCGGACAGCTGGTTCTCCCCATTCTGCACCTTGAAGTGCCTGAGTGTTCAAGTGGGTTTCTAGCTTCTGATGCTTGGAGTGAAAACCAGAAGATAATGCTGAAGTCTGGTGCCAAGATAAGGATACACCTAAATCTGTTGTACTGACTTCAGGACTTAAAAGGCCAAACAAAATCTGTAAGATACTTCACGCTTTTTAAAGTTTTGGGGGTTTACCTGTAGTGACTCAAATTTCTCACATGGAGCTCTGAAACTCTCCCATTGCAGATTGCCATCTCTTGCTTGCAGCACCGCTGTTTGCTTATTTGGCTGACAGTAGAAAGGAGTGGAATGGGTTTTCTTCATTGCAGGAGAAAGAGAAGTCCTACAAAGTTTGAGTTCACAGAAAATGATGGTCTTGTCATTTCTATCCAGGACATTTAGAGATATGCTTTATATTAGAGATGTTTTTCTTTTCCAAACGGATTTCGTTTTGTTGGTGTGGATGTTGAATATGTGATCAGAATACAGAGACGTTTTTCTTTGTTCCTCTAGAAAATAAGGGATTGACAGAATAATATTATGACCCTCTGTTACAACTTTTCAGTCTGAAAATATACTTCCAGAAACAAGTGTTATTTTTGGGAAGGTCCACAATTAATTTTTTTTAAGGTAAACACCACCTTCTGCTGGCTGAAAGAGCTGAAGAGAAGAAGCTGCAGAGGAAATGTGCTTAGTTCTGATTTTGTCGCTACTTGCTAATTTCTGACGTCCTATTGAATGTCTGAACATAGGTTATGATTTCACCACTTGACCATTTGTGTGTCTCATTTGTGAGAGAATACCCAGGAACTAGGGTCCTTTTGATGGTATTAGAAGGAACCGTGCTTCTGGTTTTGATAGTTTTGCAACATTTCCTCATTTACATCTCTGCAGGCATTCTAGTATTTTGGAAAATGCTTTTTAATAATAGCAGTGCACTTGAGATAGCAGGCTGCCTTGGACTGTAGATTCCTCAGGGTATCTTCACTGAGCCCCAGCTGTATCGCCTCTATCCTGTTTTGAACTGCAGATTCAGCAGAAACTTGATAAACTTTGGCAACTCAGCTTTCATGTTATGCAATCTCCAAGTCACCTTATTTTGGAAGAAAATGCCCCTTTATAAATATGGGTAACTCCGTACTTGGTACAAATGGTGCACATACAAGGTTTTTCATCCCTTCAGGCACCTGAGTTTGCTGTGTTCTGCGCTCTGTGAACCCGAAGATGGAGAATGCTGGCTAGCTGCGAGCTGCCAAAGGCTCATTCTGCAATTGCGGTGCTAGTCCTGCTCAGGGTGCATTTGCAGTCTCAGCCTTCAAACACGCAAAAAAGCATTGGTTGCATGACATCATTTGGTGGGACAAGCTCTCAGCCACAGTTGCCAGCATTATTAGACCGAAGAGCTTGGTGTGGGAGAGTATTTTGAGTTCCAGTCACACAGTTGTTAATAATTTATTTCAGAATTAAGATCAAGAGGCTGAATTCCTAAGCCTGTCCTCCCTCCACTGAAAGGGAAGTTGTTTCAGGTGGTTCCCTAAAGTAATGTTTTACTAGAAAGCATCATGGGGCACCAACCAGCTAACTGTGTCCCTTACTGTGCAGGATTTCAATAGAATACGTGCTATTTATTCTACAAATAAATGTAATGAGTCTATATCCTATAACTCCATACAGCACATTTGCATTGGCCGGTTAGCTGCCTGAAAACAGCGTTGACAGATAGTTCAGCTTGTAGGAAAAAAGTATTTCGTGCAGAGTGACGTAGGAATAGGCTTGTGTGTCAGAAATGTTTCTAAATGTCACGTATTTTTCCACAATAAAAAAAAATTAATAAAGTCAAACCAATTCATCTTGGATGCATTTTTTTGTATCTTAGAGCACAGCACATGGTCTTGTTTTTTGAAACAAAAATCACATGACAGTCTGAGAATGTTTGCTCTCCTCCCCCCATGAGGGGGATCTGGAAGATACCAATGTGTTACTGTTTGCAAGTGGAAAATAAAACTACATTTGCAAATGGGTAACAAATTCCATCTGAAATGAGTGATAAATATGACAGTTTTGTATTATTTGCTTAGTTGGATTCACTAGGACCAGAAGAGCTTGTTCCTGCTGGTGGAATTGCAGCAGGTGGTTGAGCTGATTTCCAGCCTGCCCCAGCTGAGACAGGGGTCCCTTTGGCCCCAGCTGCCCAGTTCTGCCCTTCCCTTTGTGCTGGTGCTGCTGCTGGCTGGGCCTTTCCCTGAGCTGATTGGATTCCCTGCCTGATAAAACCCACCTGCTTGGGAGAAAATTGGTTCAGGAGCTGGAGATGCTTGCTTCTGCAGGTGGGAGATTCAGACTGGCTCAGCTGTGTGCACTTGCCCTGGGTGGCAATGTTCAGCGTGGAGCCCATTGCTGTGTGTGTGAAGCTGGGATTCCTGTGTGTAGTTCCCTTGCCTTTACTGAATTCCCTCTGCCAGCTTTGCTCTCTGTAGCCTGTGTTCATTCTTCCACTCTTTGTGGCTGGTCCTGGCTGCCTTGCCATGAATAATTTGGTGTCATCAGCAAATTGGCGTTCACCTCCTTTTCCAGCTGTAAGAATGCCTCAAACAGTTTGGACTGCAGCTCGTATTCCTGCGGTACTTCACTGGTAGCCTTACTCTCTTGTCAGAAATGGGCATTTGTTTTGCTCTGTTTCCTCCCTTCTAACCAGATAACCTATCCATGGAAGGCCTTTTTTTGCCATGGCAGCTTAATTTCTTTAAGAGCCTTTTGTGCAGAATCTTGTTAAATGTCTCTTGGAAATTAAAGCAGACTTTATCAAGTAGTATAATCATCAGTGTGTGAGTGAGAGAGATCTAGAGAGCTCCTGTGGATTTGTGGGTCTTGACTTTCCTGTACAAAAGTGGGGTTGATTTCCTTGTCCAAATGTTATAGTCTGTTTAGCTGTTTATTGTTCTGTTTTCTGCAGTAGTTTCTGTGAAGTTAGGCTCACTAGACTGCAGCATCACAAAGTGTTAGGTGAGAGAGTAAACACAATTACAAACTGTGCTCGAGAGTAAGCGCTACTTAAAGCAGTGGATTTTTTTGAAGGCTATTTTCTTTTGATTCACTCTTATATGGCTTCTTTGGTGTCTACTAATTTAATTTTTTTTTTTTGCCTTACTGTAGAAGTACACTGCTTGAGGGAGATGAATTAAGAACCTGTCTTCTAAGAAATGAATGTTTTTGGGGTTTTTTTAAATGTAGAGGAACTTACATATTTTTGCATCTCCGTTGTCCTGAAATTGGTCCAGGGACTGACAATTATTGGTAGTGGGAATTGGAGAGAAGAACAGAGACAAGGGTGTACACACAGAATACAGTCGTGTAGGCCTGTTTCTGTTGGATAGTGAGTTTATAAAAACCCCAAACAAACCAACACGGTTGCAGTGATACTGTAAAACAAACAGTATAGTACAGGGAGGGCAAGTCACCACTACAGAGATATCCTGACTTACAGCTGAAGTTCAGGGGTCTGCCTGCCTTTGACTATTTCCAAACTGCACTTGGCGATCTGTAACATTGGTGTTCTGCTGTTTGTAATGCTCTGAGTGAAGATAATTAAAACAGTAAGGATAGCTACCAAGCTGTTTGAAGGACTTCTCTGAAAGACTGCAACACTTAAGTACTCTGCCCTTGTAGTGACAGATCATGGTTTGTTTATTCTTTATCTGCTTTCTATTCCACAGTTTTCCTTCAGCTCTTTGAGGCTTTTTCTATTTTAGCACTGGCTGATTGTTCTCCTTGTATTTACATAAATCAAATAAAATTTGCCTATAACGTGTCCTTTCTCATCCCTCCTAAAAGAGTCTCCATAGTGTGTCAGAAGAAATGGCATAATTTCTGTGACTTTGTGCATATCTCTTCTTTCTTCAGTCACATGGGTGATTTTCTCTCTTTAATATGTTTTGTTTCTGCAAGCTCCACTTGGAACAGTTTTTGTCTGCCAAAATGATAAGATGGAGCTGAAATTTAATATAAAATGCTTTAGGGAATTTTTGAATTGTTATTGTTATGCTATTGTGCAAGATTCTGGGTGCATTCAAAACCTAAAGAAGAGGAGACATGGAATATTGTGCTATTTCATGAGAAATGGTCAATCTGAATTTGGCAGTGCTGCCCATTTGCTCTGAGGTGGAAGAAGGGAGGTTGGGTGGCAGTAAGAACTTGGGGTTGGGTCCTATCAATTATCCCCAAAGCCGGAGTGTGACGAGTGGAACCATCAGAGTGGAGCAGAAGGAGGGAGACTGTTCTTGTGCAGCCTGTCCCTTCACTTGGAGATTTCCTCGCTCTGGTGCACTGTTAAAAGCGAGCGGGAGAACATGGGCAGTGGTATTATGGGCACTGTCAGAAAGGGAATGGAAATGAAATGCCCCACTCCTAGCATTTTCTTAGTGTCTTTCAATATCCAATTGTTATACATCGTTTTCTCCCCAGAAGAAACCAGAAAACCTGCTTGTCTTTTGCTTTGCAAGAGGAAGTTTTTACACGCTTTTGTTTCTGTTGGTGTAACCAGAGCACCAGCATCGTGGAGTGAAGGCGCTGGAGCGTGGCTTTGTGTGGAAATTCTTGTTGCGTGAGGTGGCCGTTGCGTTGTGAATATCATGTCTTGGAGTTGAAACATTTGGTAATGTCATAGCCATTAAAGCTGGTAAAAACCCCTTTTTCTGTTGGTATGCTTTACTTTTCTGAGTTACCATTACTGTTTTTTGATGTAGAGTGTGTCAGCGTCCGGGTAGAAACTTGAGAGGGAAGAGACATTTGGAGGGCAAGGGGAGGAATAGTCACTTGTAACTGCCATCATTGTTTCCTGGACAGTTTGTTTTCCTTGGGCAAGCGCTTTGTTACAGAACTGCTAAAACTTGAAAGTATATCCTTTTCAAAACCTTCAGAATATTTTCTCAGAGATTTGTGCCAGGACTTCATCTGTGAGGAGTGCCAGACCTCTTGCAAGAGTGCTGTTTTTCACCAGTGTTATCCACGGTGCTCACACAGAACGTGGAGTTTTTCTCTGTGTAATGCCAGGATGTGCCACCAGTATTTTCTGCAGTAAATTCTGAACTGTTGCTAGGGTATGTCACTGATGTAGGTCATTTTATTTTGAAATACACAGCTAAGAATAACCCTTTCACATCCTACTTGCCCATAAATTTTTGGCAGTCGGCTCCTTTGTTGTCTCTCCCTCAAACAACTTCTTGACCTAAAGTCATGCTTTGATGACACCCACATCTAGAGTTTAGCTATTGTATCTGCCTCTGTCCTGAAGGCACCATGTTGCTCTCTTGGAAGTCATGTTTGCATTCAAGCTTATGGCAGAAGATAATGACTTTTTGTGACAGTTAATCACAAGAAGCATTCAGCGCATGGGACAGTCTGTACTGATTTGTAGTTGCCCAGGTCTGATCTCTTCACCGAAAAGTCTGGTAAATGTCAAGTAGCACGATTGCAAGATGTTACAAACTGCCATTAGATCTGTTCACACCATTGAATCCTGAGCGTGTGTGCAGGTTCGCTGCTGCTGGCAGAGGTGAGCGTGACGTAGGGAAAAGCATTCCCAGCTGAGCTCTGATGGAACAAATACATAATTGGAGGACATGGTAATGTACAGAAACATAGTCTCAGAGCTTGCTGGAGGCAATAACAGCTCACAATCGCACAGTGAGCTCCCTTTGGACCGAATGAGGTGATGATGGTGGATGAACCAGGCTGTTCCCACCACATCCTGGTGGCTGCTAGTAGAGAAAGTATCATGCAAAGTGAACACAGCTCCTGCAGCTCCATGCTTTTCTTTGAAATAGCGTGTTTTATTAAAAAAACCTCAAACTAACAAAACAGCCTTTTTAATCTCTGGTCAAGCTGTTTCTAGTGTTTGTTGCACGTCAGATCTGCCAGAGATGATTTGGAAGAATAATGTGTGTCTCAGGTTAGTGTAAGAACTGTTCTGTTCTTCCTGTGAGTTCCTGTGTCTGACATTACTGGCAGAGTGCCCTGAAATGGAGGTTTAAGTTGAGAAGACAAAAAGCTGTGTTGAAGAAAGGAAAGAACATACTGGTAGAAGGTTAGAAATGATCCGAACGTTGTCTTTCCTCTTTCACAGCTGCAAAGACCAAAATTTAAGACACCAAGAACAGCCTTGTTCGTATTTTTTTCTTAGCTGTTAATTCAGATAGTTAGGTACGTCAGTTGCTGGGGATTTTTTTCAATCCTAAAGGGGAATTTGGTTATTACATTGTTGTAGTTTGCTCAGATGAGAATGCCTGTGGTTGAGATGGGTATTGTCAGGCAGTTACGCAAATCTTGTTTCCAATAATACATGCCTCTGACAAACTCTTCAGCCTGGAAATTCCTGTATTAGGTTTTTAGCTGTAGACTGATTATTTTTGTTGTGTTCCAACAAAAATTATTCAAATAAAGTCTTGAATATGAGATGAAGGAAATATTTTTGGCTGTGGTAAGTACCCTTTTTTCCTAAGGATTTCAGTGGAAGCTCCTGCCGAGTTTTGCTGCTTTAGGCTACAGAGCTGTAGTTGACCTGTTTTGTGACTAGTGTGGTAGCTGCAAGTTGTTATTTTAAAATAAAAATACAAAATAATATCCGTGTACTTTGACTAGTTTAAAAATGTCAGCAAAATAGTAAATGGTAGCTTGGTAGGAATTACAAGATAGCGGCTTTCTGCATTTAGCAGATTTCATTACTGTGCAGATTTTGCATAAGAAACAGATTGCAGATGCCACAGTGAGAGTAACCTACAGAGTATCCTTCCAACTCTGTTGGGAAGGACAGGAGTTTGACAGGCATCAGTCTGTTAGTGTGTAAACACAAGCCATTCCCTGAACACCAGATTATCTTAATTCCAGGGCCTAAAAACTAGGCTTCAAATCCTTTATCTGTTGTCATTAAATTGCTACAAGGCAGATCTTGCCAATTGGGTGTCTTCTATGCTATAGTCGTGTTTCCTCCAAAGCGTACAAGTTACTGAGAACTTAAGTGATGAACAAATGTTTTTCCTAATTTTGTTGAGGAGAGAATATTTGTTTTAGCTGAAATCTTTGAGAGCAATTTATACAGACACCAGCATGGGAAAATTAGTAAAACTGGCAGCATATACCAACACTTTTGTGCTTGGGCAGTTTAAAATGTCCTAGTGGAATATGAAGTAAAAGAACAACGTAGACTGCTTTTAACCTTGCCAAAAGCTACATGGTGATATCAAGATCAGAATGGTTAGTGCTTCAAAGTACATTATAAAGGTGAGCAACAGTGCCCATATGTAGAACGTCTCAGTTTTGCAGCAATACCCAAGTTGGGGAGCCATTTAGTGACTTCATTTGTTGCATGGGTGCATTTTTTCACTGTTGGTTTTTGTTGTTGTTGTTGGGGTTTTTTTTGGTTGGTTTTGGGTATTTTTGTGTGTGTGCATGTGCATTGCTGGAGTCCCTAGTGACATAAGTCTAAATCCAAATTCACGTTGCTTTTTCAGCCACTGAAGGCTACAGCAACTGTAGTGTTCTGAGATCTCTAGCCAATCTTGTGTTTTACTGTAACGATGGACTCTGCTAGAATGGTTATTTATTTACTTTTACTTTCGTGGTTCAGCCTGGACTTTCTTTGTTCCTGGAAGAAAGAAAAAAAGAACGAAGAGAGACCTTAGAGTTAATCCCTTTCTCTGTCTTGAGGGAAGATCATTTACAATATTCTTGACAGATACTTGTCTAATCTCTTAATTGCTGGAAATTCCATTGCATTTCTTAAGCAGCTTATTCCAGGGCTTTATAGTCTTACTGGGTTTTTTTGTTGTTTTGTTTTGGGTTTTTTTAACTATTGTTTAACAGACACATTTTGTAACATAATTTTATCTGGTGATGTCCAGCTGTTTCTGATGTACCTGGATGTATTTATCATTTTTTTCCCTTCCATATCTTCTCTGACATAAACTTTGTCTTAATATTTGCATTTCTCAATGTTTCCTCATATGTCTTGTTTTCTTCTTTTCTGATCCAGCTCACTGCTTTATAGCCGTTCTCCTATCAGTTCATATCTTGAAGGTTGGAACCCCAAACTGGGCACCCTGCTTGAATTCTGAAGATTTGCTAGTGCTAAGTGGATTGTTCCCCTTTTAATTATTTTTAAGAGCTCTTCACAAGACTCCATTGCTCTACTGTTATCCTTTTGTTTGTAGTTCATGTAGGGCTTTGCAAACAATGCCAGTGTCTGAGATTCTTTCTGCCTTAGCCTGTACTTGGTTCCATATCTGGATTCACTCTTGGTTTCTGTTGCTGGGAGGCACGTTCCTCCTCTTCGTAAATCAAGGAATGAAAAATAGGATGGGAACCAGCATGGAAAACAACTGTCACTGGTGAAAGAAATTGGTCTTTGCCTCTTAGTAAAACCAGCTTCCCCTATGTGGTTAGCAAGATGTACAGTATAAACATTTGATTAGTTTCTTGGCTGATGTGATTTGATGAAACAGGAGCTGTGGCTTTCTTATTGCTCTTGTCTAGGAGAATCAGGACTTGCCTTTTTGATGTTGTTGCCTGATGCAGTTGTCTGTGTTGTCATTTGATTAGCTGCAGTCTTCAATATTCATGAAGAGTAGTGAAGAAAGAGGCTGCCTTGTTTGTTCAGCATCAAGCTGTTGAAAGCATACGTGGAACACCGGTTTCTCTACATCCTTTGATTTTAAGTGCTGGGTTTTTTGTTACTGTAAAATGGTACAAATCTTCATGACGTCTTCTGACAATACAGAAACAGAATTTGCTTTTTCCTGGTAAAACTATAATAGCAGTTTTAAGAGAAAAGAAAAAAGCTGGGAAAGAAAATTTAAAAATGTATGCTAAAAAAGTAAAAAAGGGATACATTTAATGTCAGTGTAGTCTCTGTTTTTTATAGTCTTCCTCTAAAATTTGCCTAAGAAACAGCTGTCTTCCGGCATGGACAGTACTTGGGGGTTTTTGTTTCGTTCAGACTGTAGGTATATTTCTTTGTACCAAGCAGGGATGTTTTGAGCCTTGAAACCAGTCTTCTAGTTATGACTTAATTAGCAGCATTTATTTATTAACTATTTGGATCCTGGCTTCTTCAAATACAGTGTTTGTTTCCTTCCTACCAATGTGTAATTGTTAGTGAATAACTTGAGATGCAGATCTGAATCTATACTATTTTAAGTGCCTGATGATTTGCAACTTGGTTTTAATTCCTTGTTTGCTTATCTTGAAACTCTGTCTTACTGTGTTTTACAAGCTAATTTTTCTTTGGACTACTGGTAGAGGTAGGATGACGATTTAGAATTGTGAAGGAGCTAGCTTGTGGTTTTTAGGTTTTGCTGAACTTTGTTCATTTAGTAGCTTCATACTGATAAACATGCAGTTTTTAGTGCATTTTAGTGCATTTTTGTTCTCAAGAAGTGTTTTCCCACCTCTTTTTTTGTTTGCTTGGTTTGTTTTGTTTTTAGGTGACAATCACTGCTATCACCTTTGCTGCCCTCCTGTCACCCCCAAGCATCTGCTTTTGACTGATTACCCTCTGTTCCCTCCACCCTTGTCACTGCATCATCTACCAGCAGTTTGGCTCCTGCTTGGAGCACAAGGTCATCTGCCTGGCAGGGCTGAGGGGTTGTTCCAGGCCATGCCTCCAGTGGGGAACAAGTGCTCTGTACAGCTCTTGGAATAAACCAGGGGGTATTGGATGTTTCACTTGACACTTACAATGCTGGCTGCATTTGCCAGATTGTCAGGAGCTGCTTGGTTCCTACTGTTTTTCAACACATTGAATGAATTTGAAATTTATTAGTGGTTGGTTTGTCAGCAAATGAACAAGTCTTTCAGTAGTGAAAAAAATAAGACGACAGCGATCGAACAACTTTCCTTTCCTCCTGTGTGTTCTCTTTGTGAAGCTGCACTTCCCCAGCAGCGTTAGTTGTGTTTTGCTGTGCTTTTTCTTTGGTGGTTGTTAGTAAAGGCATGTTGGAAGACAGGTATCTCTGCAGGTTAGCGAGTAGTTTGTGGTCTAATGTATAATAATTGTGATACTGAGGTTTGTTTGAGGGTGGAGAAGTAGTTGGTATTTTGATTCTGTGGTTCTGTGGCACTCAGCCTAGTGGAGCTTGCTTTGTTCTGCAACTGAGCATTTTGCTGGGTGTAACAACATGTAGTACAGCAGTAAATTCTCCCAGAATATGGAGTTCTTCCCCATCACTACAACTGGGAGACTATCAGTACTTTATTCTTCAAACGTACCATCCAGAGAAACTCATATCCTCCATGATATCACTTATCTTACCAATATATCACACTTTTAATAGGCTTCCAAGAGCTTTCAAATATCCAAGGCGCAAAAAAAAAAAGTCATCTGCTTTCTAATTTCTCAAGAGTTTGACATTGTGTATAAGGTGCTTGAGCTTTATGTGTTTACTTCAAAATCTATTCAGTCTTAGGGCATTTTTTGCTCTGGTTTCATGAATGTAAGGCACAATTCCACTGTCTAGTTTCTCTTCTGCTCTCTTCTGTTCAGACTTTGCAGTATTTTGAAGAATCCTTTCCTTGTTCAAGCTCCAAAACTGTTTTCCTGCCCCTCTGTACTAGTCTAGAGAGGTTTTCCCCAGTGGCTGTATGTAAGTTCTCAGTTACTAGACTTGGTAAAATTCAGTTTATTTTGAAAGAAAAAAATAAATAAATTTATGCTTTTGCTTCACAGACTTATGTCTCTCTCTTACCTGAAGAAAGAAATTTAAGAAGAAACACTGTAATAAAGCAGAACAACATCCAGTTGAAAGGGGAAGCTAAAAAACTAAATAAGGGGTCTAACAACTCAAATTATGATTTCTTGCTTCTGACAGCACAGAACTAGATGGTTCAGTGTTTGGAGCAAGAATCTCACCAGCTAGCTGACAAAGTGATTTGTCCCTAAAATAATCCACTGTGCTTATGAATTGTCTTTTTGACCTTAAGAATTCATTTTCCCTGTAACCTGAGGGCTCTGCTCACAAAAGAGATCACAGGCTTTAAATGTGCGTTTAGGTCTTACCTTGGGCTTGTAATGACAGTTGTTTGTTGATTTCAGGAAACCACTTCCTATTTGCAAGTCAAAACTGAACTACCATACTAACTGTTTTCCCTTCCATTTCCCTGTAACACAGTTTAATTTTATCTAAGTCTTCATGAGTCTGGGAGTTTGGAAGCAGATTAGAAATCAATTTGTACATTAGAGAACATTCAATAAAAACCATACTTTTAAATGCTCACGTTTAAATAAATTAATTGTAAAACCCCCTCCTATTGAAAATGATACTTTAAAATGTGTGCAGGTTCCCATTTTTCTAGTATATTAAAGTCTCATTCTGTTTTCTTTTTTCCTTCTTTGGCAATTCATCTGATACCTCATTGTTCCAGATCATTCTCCTGGTGCTTGAGTAAGGTCACCAGCTGCTCAAAATGACAACCTGCTTTCAAGGGTGGCTGCCAAATTGCATTTTCATGTTTGAGAAATATCTTCTGTCTTCAAAGAAAACATGGACACTCAGAGAAGCTTTTAACTGTTCAATTTCTGCTTAGTGGTGGTAATGAATCTGTGCTGCATCTTTTGAGGAGTAATTGCAAACTCGTGGAAGAGGCTTTTTTACTGATTGGTAAGGAACTCGTGATAATTTTTAGCTTTAAATAGGGGATTTTCCAAGCATTGCTCTCTGAACGCTGGTGGGATGCTTTAGCTTCATTGTGAGAAATTTTGCCAAGACTAATAAGTGGCTCATTTTGCTTTCTCTAATCTATCCAATTTGGAACTGGAAGATGGCTGTATTGACTGCTGTTAATTTCTGAATAAAACGAGCACAGACTTTCCCTGAGTTCTGACATGTGAAGGAAGGTTCGAGTTTTGGGAGTGCTTGGCTTCGCTAGTGTTGTCCATCCATAGGGTTGGTATTAAAACAGGCTGTTATTTAAAAGCTGCAGTATCCACAAGTTCTATCAGACAGAAACAAGCCTTTGAAAATAGTCATATTTGATTTGTTGGTATTTCTGTGGTGTCTGCCTGTACCTTCTGTAAGCACATAAGTGATTTCAGTCTTATTACAGTAGAATGGCAACTTAATTGCATTGGTTTAATGTGAATCTGATAACACCACATAGTCAATATGCTCTTCTAGGAGCCTTTTTCTTGACTACCTAGTAATTATAGTATGAGTTGTGTTACTGTGAAGGAGTCTGGTATTTCTGTGGTCAAACACAGGTAGAAGACATCAATGGCAGCCCTGTAGGGGAGGGAAAACGGGATCTATTTTATATCAGTTCTGTGTGCTAGAGTTATCGTCACTGCATAGCATAATAAGAAAATGAGTTGTGTACTAATGAAACGAATGCAGTCCCATATACATTTTCAGTTACACCACTGGAAGCAGCAGATGTGGTATGACAACTGTGTCGTTTCAGATCTGCTCATCATATTCCTGTCTACGAGGTTACTTCCTTCTTACAATTCTGGTTTTGGATGGTACTTGCAGAAATAAAGTTTTAGACGTAAATCAACTTCACACCTTACCCGCCCCCGCCCCCCGCCCAACTGCCCTACCATCACAAAAAACAAAACAACAACCCACAAAAGCCCACAAGAAGAAAAACGAAGCGCAGAAGTG
>WUAM01000431.1:122744887-122807279 GCA_024336885.1 Actenoides hombroni
CGGTGTTTTCTCCTTCTTCTCATTTTTGTTTTGGTTGTTGCTGTCGAAAAAAAAATTTTAAAAGAAAAAAAAATGCACCACCACCCCCCCCCCCCCCCCCCCCCAAATGATACAAAGAGGAAAAAAAAAAACCCCAGGCATAAAAAAGCTCAAATACAGACAAGGGTGGGCTTTTTGTTAAATGTATCAAATGGGGAATTACCTGTGAATTCTTGATATTCAGGCATTTTGTACTTCTGCAGGATGTGTGATTTTTAAATTTTTTTTTCAAGGTGTATATTTTAAAACATTGACCAGCTACTTTAAGCATACAGTGAAGTCCAAGTTTCTGCCTGCAGATAAGACAGGTACTTTCCGTAGGAAACGCACAAGGAATTCCCAGTATTTCTGGAAAAGAGCAGTGAGTCTGAAGGGGTTAGTTAAAAAAAGGTGATCTGTTCCATTTTTTCTCTTCGGCAGTATTACGACCAGATTTCTGAACATTTTTGATAAAGAAACGTGAAACTCAGTGATGGAAATAGCTCTAGAGTGGCACAGCTTTGGAAGCATGCATTTCTTGTTTGCTGCCTCTTCCAGCCAGGTATGGGAAGGCCCATTATCGATCTAGGACGTCTGCTCTGCTTTGGGAGTAGCCAGTGGCTTGAGTTAGGTTGATAATGTGTTTTGATAGAGATTTTACAAATGCACATTAAAACAACTTATCCTTATTGAAAAACATTATTTAGAAGGCAAGGTATGATGCAGTCAGGAGAATACGGTAATAGCAGTAGCACAGACCAGGCTGAGGTAAAGAACAAGAGGTGAGATGGCCCTTATCTTGCCTGCTGGTCATGGGCTGAGAATTGATTAGAGTAGTGTTGGTCTTGAAATGTGTAATTAATGATGAAAAGGGCCACTAGCAATTTGGACTGTATTGAACATTAACTGTATAATGGAGTCAGGAGGTGAGCTTGACCACATTAAATGGGAGAACCTGTCACATCTATAATATTAAAAAGCTGTCGTTGTATTAGAAAACTGCAGTGGTAGAGTACTCAGTAATTTAGAGTATTTAGCATTAAAAAAATCTCAATGAGCTAATTAAGGGTATTAAAATGGCTGCAGTAAAATTTGAATATTGAAAGCTTATAAAAGCTCTAAGCAGTAATTAAGGATGCTATTTTAATATATAAAATTCATTGAAGTTAAGCAAAGAAAAATCTTGCAGCAGCTCACAAGGGAAAGTGTAAAAGGAAAAATCTACTTTTAAATTCTTATCTTCTCTCTATTTGATTTAGTTAAAATAACTAAGAAACATGTAACTGGACTATGTTCTTCTCATACACAGTGTAACTTGGGATATTCCCATGTCCTTGCTAAAACTGGTGAAGATAGGCCTTCGCATTTTTATCTAATTTTATACTTCTGTTGACAGGGAATTAGAAACTACGTTGTGAATTTTTTGTCTAGTCTGTATTTTCTGAAAATTTTCCATTTTAGAGCTTCTGAGATGCTAGTTAAAGTAAAAGCTATACTTTTCTGCCTGATCAAGTAGCTTCCTCATTTTTAGCTGGTAGAAGATTTTTGGCAGCCTGTTCTCAAGTGCTCCTTCCTAGAGCTGTCTGGCTACTACTGCTCAGACAATGGCAGCTCCCTGAAGAAAATAAAGAGAAGCTCTGTTTATAGCAGTTGGCTCTGGATGGCTATTTTGGTGCTGCAACTGTCTAATTGAGCAGTAAGAGAAGATTCAAGCGAAGTCCCCATCAACCTACAGACCTTTGGCTAAGCTCAAACAATAGCCAAGAAGCTGCAAGGAAATGGGAGGAAGCTCTTTGGCAAGAAGCTCTCTAGTCTCACAGATTTCTTCCAAAGCTCACCAGAACCTGTAGTGGGTCATTCTGAATATTGAGTTACATCTTGTGACCTGGAAAGGTACTTTTCCCAAAATGTTTATATACCTGTGCTTTTGAGCCATCCGACTCTCTCTTTCCAGTGAGGTCATTGTTCATCTTTCGTGTGACCATGAGTTGGATTAAGTAAGTGGAATGAGGCCTTTTGGTTTGTCACCAACTTCTTTTCTTAGCTACTTTCCACTGGTGACAATCAGTATTTCTCCTTCGTACCTCTCTGCTAAAATAATGGTTTTCTTTCTCTAGTGCGTGCTTCTGCCGTTCCTGGTTTGGGCCGCTGCAGTAGATAGAGCCTTACGGGGTGAGGCTGGGAGCACATTTGAAGGTGTAGGCAAAGGCCTTTTGAGGCTGTGGCTCACTTATGAACAGTGTTTATTGATGAGTAATCTTTGGTTAGCACTTGATGCTGATTAGCATCAGCATAATTGTCTCCTAATGACCACCATTGCCTTTTTCCAGGAATGACAAATACATGAAGATTGTATCAAATTCTGAGTTGTTCTACTCACTGTTAAAGTGCCTTCCCTAATGGAGTCTGAGCATGTCCATTCACTCTTTTTGAAACCCAAACTAGAAGAATTAATGTTTTGCCTGTCACCAAATGAGTAATACTGGAAGTGCTTTAATTTGCTTCGTTACTCTTCAGTTTTATATTCACTGCATCTTTCTTGAGAAGCATTTCTGGAACATAAAGCTGTTAATTCAGTTGACTTTTCCTCATATTAAAGGGATAGTGCTTTTTCTTGTAACATATAGCTGTACAATGAATGATTATTACCTTGACCACTCAACTAGATTCTTCATAAAACAGTGCCAGTGCTCCTAGAGCAATCCTTTTCAGCACTACATTCATGTGCTCTTTAGCATTTCTTTTAGCAGGACTGTGATCAATACAGTATTTCATAATTTCTTGATAGGCTCAGATTTAGCCATAATGTGAGTATTAATGTGTAGAACTTACTCTCTGGAAGTGATTATGCTGTTAGTTTGTTCAGGAGACAAAACCGACTTGTCTTGGACCAGGAAGCTGCCTCTCATCCTAAACCCTTACAGTCATTTATTAAACTACCTGCACTCATTGATGTTGTCTGTTCCTATTAGCGAAATCATTAGTAGCTTCCTCTTCTCTGAGATTATGTTATGGTTCCTTAAAAGCCACTTGCAGGTCAAAGTTTTATTTGAACAGCAAAATGATTCAAAATGTCCTGTTTACAGATGATCATCTTGGAAGATGACTTAAAATCTGATGATGTTAGTGTGGGTGAAGTGTAACAGCCGTGGGTGATGTTCTCTGCGTACGCAGCTCTCCTGTGGTCTCCGTGTTAAGTCGGTGGGAGTCTTTAAGCCTGTAATGCTGAGCTGCGCTTTCCCTGTCCAGGCATCTACTTGTAAGGGAAGTGGTCTCGTGGGTTTTGGAAGATGAATTGAGTTGGGTTAAGCTCTGTCTCTGAAAGGAACACTTGTGTTTGTCAGACTGTGATTTATAATTTATTCCTTCCTAGAAGGCACTCATTCATGTGGTGATGTTTCATATACTGTTTTATCATTGAGAGTTTTGTTGTAACTTCCTAATTTCCCACTGAGGGAGTGTGGTTCTGTGGGGCCCGACGTTACTGAGCAAATTGCACTTGGGGGGGGGGGAATCACCAAATATTTTCATGGGTATGAGCTCTGTTTTCAGTAGGCGTTTTAGTTTCATCAAATCTACTTTGAATTTTCATTGACCAAGATAGGGAAATGTTTCTTAGATTTAAACCTTTTGAAGAGTTAATACTATCACAGCCTATAAGCTTGTAACAATGTAACTTTTCTTAAGATTATAAGATGATGTGCTTACAAGCAAAAAAATACTTGTCAGCTGGAATCAATTGCTTTTGCCACCTCCTTTCCCTAATTTTTGTGCCTTTTTCCTTCCACTGAAAATAAATAAATCAAAAGGCTAACAACTCAGAGGGGCAAAATGATAAGCATTAAATCCTGTGCTACTGAAGCTCTGGGATATTTTAATCCTTTATTTTTTAAACTGTTGAATTCTTGAAGATTTTTTGAAATAAGACTTTGAAGTAAGGACTGTGTATTAGTTTGAAAACAGAGAAATCAGTCCTTTAAAATAGTTCTTCAGTATGCATTTAATTATCTTTGTATATTCCAAGTGCTTTAAGGTAGCAAAGGAGCCTGAAGGTTTTTGGCAAATACATGGACATTGGATGGAAACCCAAGAATTTTAACAGCTGTTTTCTGGGGAATGTCTCAGCTTTTCTTGGTCTACACAATTTATGTCCAAGCAGGCAGTTTCATGTCACTTTTTGAAGAGTCACGACTCCTAGTTTGGTTTTCTAAGGCAGTGTGGCTTCACAAGTGCTTTGGCCACTCCTGTCCCTGGCAGGACAGTTGAGTGGGCAGGGGAGGGGTTGGGGGTCCCTGTACAGGAGGGGACAAGGAACAGCAGCCCAGGGTGCTTTGCTATTTTTAATTTTGGTCCTGTTTTTAAATAGGGCAGGGGTTAGATTTGTTTGTTTGTTTTTAATGGTACAACATAACATGTTATTTAAATGCGTTAGAAAGATTCTTGAGGTGCCTTATGTCTCTTTTGAACCAATTTCAATCCTGTGGGGAGTGTGCAAAAGGCAAATTTCTGCAGTTTTTGTAAAGATAGATGACTGACTAAATTCACTGTTATCATCTCCCTTTCCCAGCCCTCTCCTACATACACATACTCTTCTAAATAAAAGCAACAGAAGGATTTAAATTGTTGTTACATTTTAGAGAATCCACACAGTTATAGTACAGTAATCTGTTGAGAACCAAGCTTCATTGTTTAAACAGCGCATATGAAACTGCTGGAAAAGACAAACACAAGGAAAGCATAAGCAGTCTCAACTGGACAAACACTAAAAAGAGAGCGCTTTTATCAGGATGGCAGCAAAGACTTTTGAGTTTGTGATTCTTGAAAACAGCAGTAATGTTCTTATCCTAGAACAGATTCTTTAACATGATTTAAAAGAGAACACTTCCTTTCTGAGAAAAGACAGAAGAAGGAACAGAAAAATGCATCCATACCTTCTCAGAAATCGCTTTGAAGTAGTTGATCAGATTTAGGATCTCACTTGTTGGGTCATGATGTGTTCTTGTGGAAAAAAAATGAATTTGAAGTAGGATTGTACGTGGCTGTTCCAAAGCCACATAATCCACTTACTGCATTGACAGAGAGAAATTGGTGTAGAAGAGCAAAGTACTGCGAGATGAGATGTTCTTGTTGTCTGGGTGGGGAAATAGTTTCACTGTTTACTTTTTTTTTTTTTTAACTAGTTGTTACTATCATTCCCTAGGGAAAGGGAGTTGATGCACTCAACCCGTTGCACTTGGGCAGCAAGTGGTCACAGGATGGGAATGCACATAGATCAGTGTAACAGGGAGTGAGGCTTTATTATACCTTATCTGTATTGTGTCAGATTTTACAGATTCATATTTTAATTTAAGAAGCACTTCATTTAATAATTACTTTTTTGAAATTCGGCAACTTGTTGGGAGCAGTGATTCATTTACGTGGGGAAAAATTCATCTCATTTGAGGTTTCAGATCAAATCTGATGTCTGTCCTCTTCAGTGCACAATGAGTTCTATGCAGTGTCAGTGACATACAGGGGATTATTGCTTATGAGAGAACTATAGAGTTTAATGTTAAAAAACAGAAGGAAACCCAGCCCTTAAATGAAAAGAAATCCTGTTGAGTCCCACAGCCTTGTTACTAGTACCTTTTAAAAGGGAAAGTGAGAATTCTCTACATGATGAATAGATTACTGGACAAAAGCCATGTAGGATTCATTTAAGCAATCAATTTTGCATGTTAGTGCTAATGTATTAATTTAGTAAGAAACTATTATGTTTGTGGGATCCTGACAAGAAAGCTGGTATTAATGTGACCTTTTGACTTCTATCTGAAGAAAAATGAAAGCCAAAAGACCACATGAATTTTCAATGATAAGCATCACAGTTAAAATGTTTCATTATAATGGCAAAAATGTAGAAAGGAAACAGTGATTTTATAAAACATACCTTGTTTATGTGAACTCTAGCACTCAGTCTCCTCCTAATAGTAAGACAGAAGCAGAATACAGAATAAAATGTAGAGACTCATTTCGGGGTAAAAAGAACCCAGGAAGTGCTCAGACTTAAATGTTTGAGGTCAACAAATGAATTCTGGAGGATTTTATGTAGAGTAAGAAAGAATACAGTTAAACAGTATATGTAGCCCAAACCAACTGCAGGCTGCTAGAGAGAGATTTATCCAGGTTCTCGTCCATCTTTCTTCCCTCGTTTTCTGAGCTTGATGCTCTTGTCAGTGTAGTCTGCATCATAGCAGCAGTTAACTTGTTGGAAGAATAGATTATAAAATTGTGAATATGTAATTTTTCATCTGGAAGTATTTCCTATTCAAAAGAGGATGCCTGGGAAGATGTGTCTTCTATTTGAGACTGAGGTAGAGAAGCAGTTGTTGAAAAGTGATTTTGCTGGTAGAGGTGAATTTGGTTATGGGAATGTTAATGGGGGCACAGGCTCAAGAATGAGGGGGAGGATGGGACCTTCATTTGGGTCAGTGGAAGAAAAGGGATGGGGAGGGATGTTGGTTCCTGTCAGGAAGGTGTAACTTCTGGCTGAATCTGCCTGCCTTGAGTCGTGGTGGTTGAAAGCGAAGGAAGATGCATCAGGCAAGATCTCTGTGATCAGGGTTCTCATGTTGGGGCTGTGGCGAGGAATTGGCCTTCCCGAAGATGTGAAGGAGAAGCAGGAAAACTGGATCTGTGTGGTCTGGCTGGGCAGGTAGAGAGATGGAGATGGTTGTGGTGCTCAGACTGCTAAGGGGTCACTTTGCTCTGTGGACTTCACCTGGTGCCTGGCGATTGCAAGGTGGATGTCAAAAAGAAAAAGGGGAATTTTGTACTGATAATGGAACAGCTCCAGAGGGGAGAGGTAGATTTGGAAAGCAGGTGAGAACAACTGTACTATTGAATGTCGATAGTAATGAAAGATGGCTTGGCTTGTTTATTCTCGGGGGGGGGGTGTTGGGAAATAATATTTTTTAA
Source organism: Actenoides hombroni (assembly GCA_024336885.1). NCBI lineage: Eukaryota > Metazoa > Chordata > Aves > Coraciiformes > Alcedinidae > Actenoides > Actenoides hombroni. The sequence continues at coordinate 122,751,860 of WUAM01000431.1, forward strand.
TAATAAAAACAAAAAACACATAAACATTAATATTAGGGAATGAAAATTATCAAGTTCAAGGGTAACATTGATACACAATCTATGTATGGAAACACAGTCATGAGGATCTGGATTTTGAGAGTGTTACGAGGGGGCGTAGCTACACACAAACACTTGTGTCCTGCTCTGGGCTTTTGGCTTCAAAGTACTAGTCTTTCTTCTCCTGACTGTGGTGGTGTTATTATTGTAAGTGTATTGATACTGGTGGTGGTTTTTAAAAAACAAACAAACAAACCTGGTACCTTAAAAAAAGACCCAAACCAGGAATGGGCATCAACTTTTAAATGACTGTCAAGGTTAAGACACCTTGCCTCTTTCTCAGTTATTGAAAGGTTTGATTCATGAAACTGATCAGCTAAATTCTGGATTTAAAAAGTTAATTAAGAATTAAAGTTTTTCTTGTAAAACTTGGAGAGTTGTGGTTACTGGTATCTTGCTAGAAAGGTGAAGGAAAACTTGATTGTCATATTTAAACAATATTGTTTAATTAGTCCTGTGCTTAGTGACTGCTTCCAGCTGTTTACAGGCAGCAGGAAAGTTTTCCCCTCCTATCTTGATGTGTAAAGTGACTTTTTAAGAGAAGGCTCTTCTTGCTGTTCTTCAGAGTCACTACATGAACTAGAAATGAAACATTGGTTATTTGTGCTCTTGCCTGCTTTGCTCTTACGAACCTTGGCCCGCTGTGTCAGGGTCTCACTGCCTTGGCAGTGATGGATATCTCACAGGCTATCTTGCATTTAATGTATATATGTATAAGGATCAAATTTCCAAAGTTGATCCTTTTTATCCAAGCTGAAAGGCTTGGTTGTGATTCAGATTCTCCCTGTTATATCTGGGGTAAATGGAATGTTCCTATAGAAGTTCTTACACACAGGTAACCAGCCCAATGTACTTGGTAGAGCTCATCTAGAGTAAGCTGCTTGCTAATAGGCAATGTAACTTACTCTATATTCTCATATCCATAGTGTCTTCCAGAAGGATTTTGAGTAACAGCAGTGCTAGTATATTGTCAAAGACTGTCGGCTCTGAGAGCTTGATACTTATCTCAAAGCAGAAAATGTAATGGGAAAATGTTTTTTATCTTTGTCATGTGAGAAAATCATTTGAACGGGATTTAGAGGATGCAAGAAAGGAAATTGAAACACTTTTCAAGGTCACGTTGGAGCTGAGCAACCACTGCAGTGTTTCTTTCTGTAGCGTTGACACAGGTGGCGCTTGGGGATCCAGAGTCTTTGCAAAACTCTCCGATTACCCTTTATATTTTATATGGAGAGAATGTTCTCTGCTTTAAAATGCACTTACCTTTCCACGGTCAGCCGGGACAGTTCACGGGCAGGATGTGTCATAGCTCAGATAGGCAAAACCCAGGCATTTATGGCGTGCGCTTCCATGAAAATAGCCTGCTGGTATAAGGCAAGGTTTTGAGACAGAATGATACTAAGCAAGCTACTGCTGGTAGTACTACTGTACTGGCAAGTTTTTTAATTGTGGTAGTTAAATTTCCCTGAAGTTTTCTTTCTGAGAATACCTAGGTGGCATTTTAGAGGCGTACTCCTTTCTGCTTCATGTGGGGTGGTGACCACCGAGTACACCAACTGGAAACTGGTAGATGTCTAGGTCTGGAGAATAAAGCACTGGGATGCACTTGTCATGGTTTTTTAATTAGCAATCAGACCGAGGTGATTTTATGAAGCCTAGTGAGGTTGAAACTGTATACTCAATTTATAGTTTACTCAATGTATTTTAAAATACAGTGGTGTTGTTTGTTATTATAGGGATTTTACCCAAAACAAATAACAGGAACCTAAATTAAATTATGTTTTCCATATGCAGCTATAGATGATTTTACAAGTAGCTTGGACTTGCTTAAATTAGATGTTTAATGATGCATATGAGTGGTTTCCCCCTTCAAAAGTGTAGTGAAGTTTTTTCATGCTTCATGAATTCTGTGTACTTAAATAGAAATACAAGAGTTAGATCTTGGGGCTAAATATGTGGGATTTTTTGGGTTGGTTTATTTTTTTTTTTTAATCATTGGTAGTGAGCCTAAGCCTGTGGTGTGTTTCCAGATATGTCCTTTTGTAGACATAAAGCCACAATGTTTATTTTTTAATTTCTTTGGTGTGTGTGCTGTGTTACTCTCAGCCGTGGTTATTAATTGACAGATGAGTTACACTATGATGGCACTTAAAATGCACAACATGTATTTCTGAAAGCAGTCGTTGCTATAGCAACTTTCTAGTAGGTCACTGGCAGTGGTGTGTGTGTGTGTGTATGATTTCGCTGTTAATGCAGACTAATACTGATAGAAAAATGAGATGTGAGAGTCAGAAAGAAGGTAGCCCTTCCCCCCTTCCCCCAAAACGAGGGTAAGGTAATTTTGCGGAGAAAATGCTTAGGATATTGCATGTATTGGCAAGAAACTGGCTATCATCTGCTATAATTAGATGCTTTCTTTCTACTTCTGTGAAGATTATAAAAGAAAAAGCAACTGAACAAATTGCCTAAATCTCATTCTGCTTTTGCCTTGACATCTTTATGGGATCTGGTTAGGAAAGGAATACGGGGTCACTTGATCCAAAAGCAATGTGTAGTATTTATTGAGCATAAAGATCTATTTTTAAAGACAAAGTACATCTCTATTATATGCTGGAAGTGAACGTTTTGGGAAATTGCTTCTCTTCCTGGATTTGTAAGATCTTTCAGCAAGGTGCAATGCATTTCCACAGCAGTTTAGACCAGCCTAAGTCTCCTGATCCCATTCTTCCCTGCCTGCTCGTGTCTCTTCCCCAGCACTAGTCCTGTGCTCATGTGAACAAGGAGTGAGCCAGTTCAGGGGGCTGGTCCAGGTACAAACAACTTGAAAACGATTTTCAAAATGGCTAGATGGTTTCCTGAATTGTGTCAATGGGCAGAAAGCCACATACCAGTACAGCTACAGGAGGGGGGAACCTTGTAGCTGCAGTTCAGGTACTGACAGTGTATGCAGGTGGTACAGAGGGGCTGCTTCCCACCGAGTTCTGGTTTTAGTTTGCTCTCAAACTTCACTAAAAATACTGTGCAGGGGCCTCTTCTCAATTTATTTGCATTTGTGGTGTTCTCTGAAATAGCTCTCTAATAATCTTTTGGTTTTTTAAAATAGCATTATACTGCTTTAATTAGTGTTCTCATCTTTCAGAGTGATCAACCTGTGACCAGGCCGTTATTTTCAGCCTTGAATCCACACTGCCTTAATACATTCGAAAATGAATGATTTAAGGCAACACACTCTAGATCATGATAAATGAAAATAATCTCAAATATTTTATGATACTGTGATCCAGTAGATTCTTCCCAAATTCTAGGGTTGTTTAAAAAAAATTATGATAATGTGAACTTTGTTTTGTGAGACTTGCTTCATCTCCAAAAGAACCCAACAAGCCACGCTGAGTTGGCAATTGAATCACTGGGACGGAATTGTTCTGCTGTCTGGGTGGTAGCAGGGAGGGGTCATGGTAAGAAGTGGAGGGAGGGCAGCAGGACTTGAGCTGCTTCCTACCATTTCTTCTTTTCCAGTGTCTCCTGTCCCTCCATTCAGTGGTTTGCTGAGGACCAGACCAGTGTCAAAGCTGCTGTAACAGAGGGAACCAGAATGTGTGGCCAGGACTCTACTGAAAAAGAAAATCTTTGTTCCATGTTGTAGTGGTTTTTTTTTCCTGCTGATCAGTTAAATTCTCTGTGTTTTGAGAACTTGATTTGTGAAAGTGCTGAGTGTTGATTTAACTCCTGGAAAGAAAACAACTTCCTTGCCATTTTTAATATTTAAATGATTGTTGAATGCTTTATTAAAGGTACTTGTATATACACTGTGTACTCTGGAAAAGCTTGCTCTTAACCTTTCCTCAAGGGTGAAAGCAGTGCTTACAGATTAATGTTTAAATTTGTTTGAATAATTTGTAGGGAGATGGTGGTAGGACGAGGTACAAGAAAAACTAAAGCTTGACACTCTTGTGTTTTCTGTAAGGATGGTTCCTGGAGGAAATGTTCCCTTATTTAACTCCTGGGGTTACAATTTTCAGTTACAACTTGTTCTTATCTCATGGGAGTTGAGTCTGTTTAAGGAAATGCTTCAGAATATTCCCACTCTTGCACTTAGAGCCTGACAGTTTCAAATATCAGTTACCATATGTATTTTCATTTTATTTAACTGTGTAAAAGGTACTGAAAATCCTCTTCCTACCTTTCTGAAGTGTGGAAGAAAGTCTCTGCAAATTCTGCCACATATAAAGCTGTAAAGTCTGATCCCTTCTCTGCAAAAACAAAAGCCAAGAAGTCTTACAGGGGAAAATAATCTCTTGTGTGGATCAGCTGCTGGAATTTCTCCTCTCACTGGAGAGCCTCAGCTGCTGGTGAAGCCAGTTTCTCTCTTCTGGAGTTTCTGTTAAGTTTCACTTGCTTTTTCCAGCAGTGCTTAAACAACTCTGCCTTTTCTACTGTCAGTGTCTTGCATTCATGGTAGAGGTAAGACAGTTGTGTTGTTTTTTTCTAGGCTAGAGTTGGGTTTTTTTTTCTTCTTTCATCTGTTAATTTTTCCTTTTTTTTTTTTCTTGGCCTCTTATGCACCACAAAGGGATTTGTAAGGCTGTGTATATCTAAGCAGAAGGCTCGTGTTAACAGGCCTGTTACAGACCATCATTGTAACTAAGCATGGAATTCAACAAATAGCAAGTGGTTTTCTGTTCAAGTTGTTGAAGACAGTGCGATGCTCTGAACACTGACCTTAATTTTGCTGCTCTTCCTGTGAATGGACCTGTGACCTTCCACAGATTCTGAAACCAGCCTGATACCTTGGACTCCCAAACATGTTTTTAAAGAAGTTTTGGTTGTATCCGGATTCCAAGGTGTTCCCTGACCCAGCTGGGTCCCTTGGACATGTTGGTTTGTGCAGCTCCTGTAGACAGATTCCCAATTTCATGTGTTAGCCTGTTTTTTGAGGTATCTTGGTGCAGCTACTCTGTATTTCTAGTCTATTGATAGTTAATCCTTGATTTCCTTTCTCAGCTCACAGTTGAGGTTAACTATCTTTAGGGATTGGATGGGGGGAGGAGGTTTGGTTGTTTTCTGTTTGTTTGGTTTGTTGTGTGGATTTTTTTCAATGGGGAGGGCAAAGGGTTAGTCGTTGGGTTGCTGGAAAAGTCCATGTTCTAGCTTTCCAGTACCACAAGGTTTCCTTTCTGGATATCTTTAGGAAAAAAAAAAAAATCACTCTGCCATTTCATGTTGGAACCAGGCATTCATTAAGAACGTTATGGAGCAGCTTTTATCCACCTTTTCAAGTGAGACAAGATCTCTTCTTTTTTCCTTCTCTCTTAAGTGGTCCATTTTGGGTAAGCTTTATCTGAGCTATTTCATGAAGCCCAACAGCTGCATTAGTCCAATGAATTGTTGTGGTAAATGTCTCCCAGATCAAAAAATGTTCCTTGTCTTGGAGGAAGGACTGCTGTCAGTGCTACGGGGAGAAAGCACTTTTGACTGCTAGGCTTTATAGTACGTGGAACAGTAGCACAAAAATGAATGCTGCCTGCTTGGCCATAGTCACACTGGTTCTAGTTTTTGTTATCTGCTTGTCTAACTGTTCAGAAATAAAGGTGTTCCTGTATTGCTGTAAGCAGTGCAAAGTACAGTATGAAAAAGAAAAAAGGAACACCAGTGTTTGCAACTTGCAGTCTGGGTATCCAAGTAAATTGTTGATAGCTTTACTATTGAAGTTGTCAGCATGTCTTCAAATATATATGTTTGTATGGAGTCAAGAGGAAAAACAATCTTAGAGGGCAAAGAGGGAGGAGGTGAGAAAGAAGTTGTATGGTCAGTGTAGTTAGTGAAGCCTGTTTTGGTAATCCTGTTCCTTACCTTAGTAAACCCCCTGGCTTCCTGCTGTCCCTTCAGGCTGCCCACCCCCTGTGTACCCCTCAGCTGCAGCACCCTGCACTTCGCTGCCTTCCCTGGGCTGGGCAGAGCGGGACCCCTGGGCAGCTGACTCCAAGCTGCGTGTCTGATAAATGGGACAAAGAGCAGCTCTGCTGATCCTGGCCCCTGCCTCCACTCGCCCAGGAGCAGCACGAGGCTCTGCCAGTGCTTATTTACAAAAATAGCCTTTTGAGGTACTTGTCCTTCTGTCACATCTGTTAGAATTTGGCAACGTGTTCAAAAATTGTCAAGGGATGGAGGGTAAACAGCCTGGTTGGTTGTGAAGTCCTTGGGAAATGATGCTGAATGAGCTTCTTGTCCAGCCTGCATGTTGGCTTCTCTGTTCTTGCCTCTCCTCCTTGTAGTTCATATAAGGCTTGTCTGTTTTTTTCAGTTTGTCCAGTTTGGAACTGGGCTTTTATCTGGTTTCACACAGTGCAATTATCTTCTTCCATCTGTACAGTCGTCATTCCTGTATCCTGAGCAGTGAACTAGCAATGAAAGTGATAGTATTTTTTCAAGCTTTTTTTCCCCCAAGAAAGTTTCCCTTTTAATGGATTTATTGTGGTGCGCAAGACTTTTTTAAACAGCAAAGAATAGACGGTTTCATTCCTTCCTGATTCTTCCTGGGGTTGTTGACTAACAAAAATTCTTTTCAACACTTAATGATGAAAGTTTTTATTGAGGATTATTTACTGAGCTAAAATAAATCTTGTTCCCGGTGCAAGTTTGATTTTTTTTTTTTTTTTTTTTCCCGTAGTGATATTTGTGTTTTGGGCTATTGCAGAACTATTTTCAATTTTACATAGTACTTGGTAATAAATTCTCTCCAATTTTTTTTTTATAGTTTCATTGATTTTCTTGTGACTGGTGTGTCAGGGAGGTCATTAGGGAACACTGGTGTGTAGCCAGTGTTATTTAGCTTATCTTTAATTTCTTAAGTCCTTTGATTCCTTTTTGCCCCTTGTGTCAGAGTCTACATGAGCAAAGGCTTCTAGGTACAGGCAATGTATTTTTTTAGGTTGGTTGACATTGCTGTGGAAAAGTAGATAAGCTTCTAGATCAAACATTTTTAGCCTGTAATAAAATCACAATCCTCAAGCTCAGTACAGGTAGAAAGCAATTAATTGCTGTGAGCTCTGCTGCAGTGGGGAAGGATATTGAAATGGTTATTGCCTGTGGGGCAGAGACAAGTTAGAGGGATGGAGAAAACTGATGTGTAATAAAGTCACTTTCCCTTTTGAGTCAATTACTTCAAATGGTTGTGAATTTGTAATTTCTAGCCACGTGATTCCTGAGTCTTTAGGATCAAGAGTGAGAACTTGGAAATGGAATAGTTGTGTTCTGCTGGTAAATCATCATTTCAGGGTTTGTTGCTATTGGTGCTGCTGGTTTTCACCTGTGTAGTTTTGGGGAAGTCATCTTGGGGCTTTGGTGAATTATGTTAGTCTGGGATCTGTGGGTTTGGGTTTGAGTTTTGATTGCAGTATGAGGCATTTATGGTCACTGGGGAAATGTGTTTGCAGGGCTTTTTATTTTTAGCTTGAACATATTTGCAAGTGTCCATTGGCAAAACATGCTTCTCCTCACAAGTTTGTTGTGGTGGTCAGCTTGTCTTAAGATTGGAGGATGGGAGGGAAGTATTTTAAGGTATGCTTTTCCATAACTGTATAGCTGATACAAGTCATAAGCTGTGTCACTGTTAATGATTCTCTGAGGTGCTGCAGGTTTGTTTCAGAAGAGGGACTGTAGTGGTGTAAGACGTGAGTGAAGGGTGTCTAGTTTGATACGGGGTTGGGTTTCATAAGAAAACTATTGAGGGTGGGAGGCAGGGTTTGATTTGTAATGAATATATATATTTACACTTAATTACTTCACTAGCTAACTTCTTATTTTCTGGTCTACCTCTGCTACTTTTTTTGATCTTGTTCAGTTTTCACAAGCTCTTTTTAGGAACTTAACAGGTATTTGTAATTTAGGTACTCTGGTTGATAGATAGAGGAGTGGTGTGGAAATTACCACCCTCCATGGTACACCGCTATATTCTGTCAGTACAGCAGAGTGTCAAGAATCAAGATTCAAAAGATTTGTGCTACTATGAGCTCTTTTGAGAAGTCTCTTTTATTCTAAGGCAAATGTGATATTAAAAAAAAATTTTTTTTAAATCATTTACAGAGTTATTTGGGCTAAAAATACTTAACAATGGAAGGAAAACAGCTTGCTTATAATTCTTGTTGGAATGTATTCCTACTTAAATGAAAAACATCAGTGGAACCCCTGTCCACTTAATGATAGTACAAGTTCAAAGTGGTTGCTAAAAGCAAGGGTATTTAGAAGGCCTCTGTGCAGAAAGATAGCATTATGCTACTTACACTAGTGCCTCTTGGATATTTGCTAATCCCTTCATTAAATGCAACCTCTCTTTGAAGGAACTCAAGACACGAGAGATTTAATAATTTTTTAAAAATCCACATACCCTTGTGCACACAAAATGATTGTATTTGAGTGAAAAAGGAACCTTAGTAAAACAGATGCCAATTAGCTACATCAGGCTGAGTGTTAAGCTGACTCTCCAACCTGTTAATAGAGAGGCAGTAGTATGGGATCAGTAGGGTTTTGTCGTGTGAGCTTTGCTGAAGTCCCTTGACTTCAGGGATCTTATACATTTTTATAAATATCTAAAGGGCAGGGGTCAAGAGCATGGGGCCTGTCTCTTTTCAGTGGTGCCCAGTGATAGGACAAGGGGAAACAGACACAAACTGGAACGTGGGAAGTTCCACTTAAACATGAGGATAAACTTCTTTACTCTGAGGTAATGGAGCCCCAGGCCAAGCTGCCCAGAGAGGTTGTGGAGTCTTCTTCTCTGGAGACTCAAAGTTCATATGTATGCCATCCTGTGCAACCTGCTCCAGGTGAACCTGGATGATCTCCAGAGGTCCCTTCCAATGTCTACCATTCTGTGATTCTGTGACTGGGAAAAACTGCTACTCAGGATCTTCAAGTTCCTGTACTGATAGCAGTGAAAGACTTGCTTGACCTAAAAGCTATGTAAGGGTTATCTGTGACTGCTGAGAAGTGGCTTTCAATACCTCAGGCATACCTAGATAATGTTCTGAAATCTTTTCTGTTGAGGCACTTGGATCGTGATGTGTTTGTAAGGACAAGAATCCTGACAGGTCTAGCAACTAGGAAGTTGATGGAGCTGCTTCTCAAAGCTTGGAGCTCAGGACACGTGGTGTTCTGAATGAGCAGTTTGCGGTGGTGGGAATGCTTTAACATAGTCCTTCCACGTTACCCCCTTTTGAAGAACCATTATTCCTTTACGTACTTTTGAAGGTAGGGTGATAAAGGTGCCTATCAGGAAATTAGTAGAACATTACACTCTACAGTGGTCCTACAGTTGCATCTGCTTGATACATGCAAGCGTCTCCGTATTAACCATTAAATATTCTGTTAGCAGCTGTGTGCACTTCAAGAAGTTATTATTTCAGTGACCTTATTTTCATCAAGCTTTTGTGCATGTCCTCCTAAATTTAATTTGAATGCCAGAGTTAGTCACTTCCCGGAGTTTTTAATTTCTATGTGACTTCAAAATACATGTTTTCTTTGAGAGCTGGGATAAAATATTCTGCAGTTTCTCTTGGTTTTTCTTATCTTGTCTTGTATGAGGGGGGAAAAAAAGAAAAGACAAAGAAACAAATGCTCAAAGAACAAAAACCTGAATCATTCTGGGAGTTTTTTTCCTTTATTCCAATGTTTTGCATGTCAGACTTTGCTTCTTTCTGTGAAAATTTGTTTTATTGTTGGCAATTTTCCAGATGCAATGAATAATATAACACCAGATGTCGACTGCTGAGAAAAATTGCAGATGAGTAGACACTTTTCTGAGGTAGCATAAAAATCTATTAATGCTGCTTCTAGTGTGCCTGTGGACTGTGTACGCTCTTGGCCCTCTGTACTTTGTGCTGTGCGGAGATGAAAACACAAAGCCAGTGTGACCATCTAAATGTGTTTGCCTACACCAGGGATTCCTGCCTTCCTCTAGATGTGGATTGTTTTGCAGGAATAAGCAGTCACTCACTGAAGTGCCAATTTAATCACTGGATTTAATTTTCATTATTGTCACACATGGATTTGATTGAGGGTAAATTCACAGAAACATTACAAGAAATGAGGAGTAAGAAGGGATATCAAGAGTTGTAGTTCACCCCCTTTCCCCTCCAGCGGGCACAATTAGTTACACCATGTTTTCAGACCCAAAGCAGATTGTGCTCCCGAAGCCTTGTCTACTTTTTCCCTTCTGCTTCAATATCCCAAGAATAATTTCAGCACAAACTTTGCGATGTTTGTTGTACCTGACAAGCGTGACCCATCCATTGAGGAAAGAAAAACTTTCAGTGGTGGATAAATCACATTTGCTTGAGCAAACTGTTGGAGTGATTCGCTAGTCTGGAGAAAGTTCAAGCTCATTACTTGTTCTGCTCTTGCCATGAAAGAGTTTATTCTCCCTCTCCATTGCCTTTGCAGTAGTTTTTATGTGTTGAAAAATAAGTCAGCCCCCCTTCAATCCTGCCTGTGTCCAGTTGTGCTCTCCAGTTGCTTTCCTGCACAGAGGGGTTTCTGAGCTTCCGAGAACCCTGGCTTGGCCCACTAAAATTAACTGTGCAAAACCCTGGGAAGTTCTGTGCCATTTCAGTGAGCTGCATTGGCTTACTAGGAAATAACTGAGCAGGATGGCCCTTTATGTGGGGAAACATTTCATTGTCTTGATAACTCAACTGCCTTTTAAAACTTTATGCTAAGGTATGGTGAGCGCTTATTCTGTCTGTATCATTATTTATCCTGTTGCAAGTTTTCACAGACTGCTCAGTCTTTTGTTTGGAGGATGACTCCGAGGTTTCTGTGATAAGCAAAATCTCTTGAGTTTAAATTTGTCCCATGGGCTTTGTGACTCAGTGCTCTTGCATCGTCATAAAAAGATGAGCGAGTGTATCTTCTCAGGATTCATTCTGAGTCTTGGAAATAAAAGTACAGAGAAGTGGAAGACTTCAAGGATCCATCTATTCATGCTTACAGTTTGATGATGATAGAATCTAACTTTGTAGAGCCCTTTTTATTACATGTATTTTATGTTGAAAGCAGGTAGGTAGGAGGCTGATTGATAGCTGCTGTTACCCTAATGGATAGATGGCAAGGAGCAAGCTGTTAATTTAGACCTTAATCATCCAGTTATTGGACTAACATTAGAACTCAGTGCCTTAACTTTTAGTCTTGTGTGATCAGACCATAATTATTTGCCTTATGAGTGATGGAGTGCCCATAGCCCCCAGTGGTCTCAGTCACAGTTGTGAATGCTCAGTGCTGCAGAAAATCAGGTCAAGTGTCTCACTGGGTGTCCGCAGAGTGAGGAACAGTTATGTCTGAAGAGTCTGTGAGTATAACAAAGGGAAGGCAAGCTTGTTTTCATATGCTCAGTCCATCAAATTTCTTTTTTAATTAAAACAATAATTACAAATTGAAAAGGATAACATTTCTGTTCTTGAGCAAGCCATATCTGCAGGCAATCATTTGCACAACACATTTGATTAATATCTTTAGTATTATACTGCTTTCTTATGCCTAGGATGGCTATGATAATATAGTTTAAAAACTACTGAAGTAAACATTGGAGATGATCAAACAAAATCATCTGAGTGATGTGTGACATTTGAATCAACTACGCTGTTATAACCATGATTAAAAGATTTCATCAGCTTTCCTGTGTAAGCTTAGTGTCAGTGCCTCGTTACAGACACGCACAGTACAAGAATTAGCTGGGAATAGTAGCAGAAGATACAGAAAACCTGATGCATTTTGACAGTTTGCACATTTTTAGAGACAAAACGGAGTACAGAAATGTGATAGCATGACTTGGAGGTTTTTGTCATTTAAGAATTTTATTCGCAGCTCTGCAATAAGTGATTTGCACAACCTTTCAGTGTGAGGTCTTGGATTTGTAATTGTGGAGAGCACACAATAATATTCCACACTAGAAGGTGAGGCTTCAGATGATTTTTCTGGCTGACTGGGCAGGACATTTCTAGGATAAAGGTATTTGGTAAGAGGAAGCAGCAACAGCTGTTTTGCCCGTAGAATCCATTCTTCGTGCTGGTGCTACTGTAGAGTGCAACTAAGGAGACAACTGATACTGAAGGCAATGTTCAATGGACAGCAAGAGGCTGCCATGAGATACGGGTTGTTCCCACATGGAAGTGTAACGTGTCTGGTAATACCTTTAAAGAATGGGAGAAGGGAAAAAAACCCCACTTCAATCAATGATAATAGACATCTTAAATGCTTTAATTTTGTGCACAGTCTCACATTGGTCTTGGCTTCATGTTCTTCTTGTATTATATGCATAACCTCTGTGAGATCACTTCCACTTTTAATGTATTAGCTTCTTACTGACATTTTCTGAGGGGGGAAAAAAACCAAGCGATTGTCCATCCTCAGCGTGCTGTTCTTGTGACTTCATCCTTCTGAAAGACTCCTAGCCAAACCATATGCCATAGTGTTCAAAATTGTCCCTTTACTACAAAACCAAATACATCCATGTCTCTCTTGTGCTGGGGGAGCCCAGTAGTGGATGCAGTGCTCCAAATACTTCTCATCAGGTCTGAGCAGAGGGGAAGGGTCACCTCCCTCTATGAGCTGGCAGTGCTCTGCCTAAAGCAGCCTGGGAGGTACTACCAACTCTTGCAGCAAGGTCACATTGCTGGTTCATGTTCTAGTTATTGTCTACCAGGTCTCTTTTGGAAAAGCTGCTTTCCCAGTGGTTAGTCTCAGACGTGTGCATGGGATTGTTCCTCCCAAGATGCAGGACTGTGTGGTTCCCTTTACTGAACTTCATGTGGTTCCTGTGTTTGTCCATTGCTCCAGCCTGTCCAGGTCCCTCTGAACAGCAGCACAAGCACCTGGTTTATCTACCAGCTCCCAGGTTTTTTGCTGCTGTTGTTGTTGGGTTGGGAACTGCAGGTCCCACTGGGTATTAAAGGGATAACCTATCACAGTTAGACTGGATTAAGGATGTGGCAGACCGCGTATCGGCAGAGCTTGCTTTGTACTTTAGGTATTGAAGGAACTCAGTAGTGTCTAGTATTAATTTTTCTATCACTTGGACTTTCAATCTTGGTTTAAATACTTTATAAAAAATGATAATGTGAAATTTAGATTTTGTGTAGAATTTCAATAAAACTATCTTACAGATAGGCTAAATTAGCATTATGTCTTTTTTGGCCTTGATGCTATGTCTTTCCAAAATCAGAGCTGGACCAGGTGATATAATTTGACTTTCAGCTCAAGTGGCCACGGGTCAACATGAGTTAATTTATTTCAAGTTCCAAACCCGTGGTAAAAATAAAGCTTGTGCTTAAAGGAATACTTAATCCAAAGCAAACAAAAAATTCTGAGTGATGAACACATCACAGCTTTCAGTAAACTTGTAACAGGATTAGTTCCTGATGACTGTTTTTCTAGTTCTGCAGCATTTAGAAGTTACACTTTGAATTGCTAAATATTATTTCCACTTTGCAGATCGGATAGCTGGGCAGGAAGGATTTAAGTGGTGTGCCCAAGGCCATGCGTGAGGTTGGATAAATCTCTGAAAGACTAGAATGTATCTGCCTGCGTGTAAGGTGCTCTTTTCTTTCACCTTGTTGAGTAGAGCTTTTGGTGCTCTGCCTTGGAGCACAAGGTGCTGCCTTCGAACAGGGTTGAGTGCTGCTGCTGCAAGCCTTTTAGTAGCTGTCAAATGCTGTTGTTGGGCAAGAATATTGAGGGGACAAATCTTGAACATGAAAAACTTGAATTATACATGTCTTGTTCCGTGGTGCTGTGCAGTGGCATACCCCCCTGCATTTCAGCTTCTCCTCTGTACGGGCAGTGCATTTGGAGTTCTCAGATTTCCTTTGGGCCTTAATGGGTTGGAGCAGTGTACTGCTTTCTCATTTTCCAACTTGCAAAAAAGAAAAGACATAGCAGGGAGCACTGAGGGAGAAAGCAAAGTCATTTTAAATGGAAAATGAAGTTACAGCATACAGACATAGCCAGTTAAGTAGCAGAAGATACTGCTCTGCTAGTGTGAGCCATTGCTGGAATATATTTTACACTTGGATGGGACCGGGTCACCTGATCAATGAGGAAAAGGTTTTGAATGGGAGTCAGTCAAGTATCAGTTATTTTTCATTTTGGATTTCTTCTAGGCAATGGAATTAATGATGATGTAACTCTTGCTAAATTTAGTAGTTGGGTTTTTTGTTTGTTTTAAGTTTTAGGTTCAGCTTTATAAGGTTATAAGGTAACTAGTTTATAATAACATTACTTGAATTTGTTTTGGTTGTTGCTACCAGATAGTTGCTTTACACAGCTCTGTCACATTTCAAGGTTTGTGTTCATGTGTGTGTTTGTTGTTTGGATAAAATGGGTAGATGACTTCAGCACCAGAGAAGAAAACAAGTAATCTTAAAGACTGCAAAAAATATAGGTAGCTTTTCGTGTTAGTAGAAACTACAGAAAATACTGATGGAATGTGTGTATCAGGTTCACTGTTGTAAAATTGTGGAGCCTTTCTTAAAATTAAGCTCATTATGAGATACGTATTGAAGAGAAACTATGATAAAAGTGTCAATTTACTGGAAAAAGCAGCTGCTTTTTTTTTTTTAATTATTTTTTTTTTAAAAGCAGTTTTATATAGTGGTCGTTCTGTCTGCTCTGGTTATTGTGTGTGGTTAAAAACCAGAAACAAAAGAGAGAAACATTCACCTGTTTTCCATTGTATGTTTCAACTGAATGGTGTCTTCTACTGCCAGCTTTATGTTCTCCTACATGTCATTTTTAACGATGCCAGCATAAATTTGTCACATTAAAATACAGATGTTCAGGTTTGAAAAGCTGCAAACATATTAAGGTAAATAAATTTGGGATTGGATGAAAACTTCAGGTTGTTTTGTTTTTTCAACTCCTAAAATAGAAGCAGTTGAGTGCAAGTTAAAAGACTTGTTCAACTACATTGTGTTTATTATAACTTAAATAACCCAAAATGCCAAAGTATGAAGTGTTCCTCCCCCTGTTCCTCTCTTCCTGAGGATAAAAGTGACAAAATGGAAATCTGTTTCAGGCTTTCAGGTTTTTTTTTTTTATCAGTGGCTTTATTCTCAGGCTGAAAGAGACAGGAGGAGTCCTTGATTTTCCTGTTTATAAGAACATCCTCTTGAAGGAACAGGTATTTCTTTTATTAAAAACAGAAGAAAATGTAAAGGTTCACATTTGTGTAATCCGTAAGGATCAATGGTTTTTCCACAGTTGTCAAACTGAATTTAATTGCACGATTAAATTGAGAAGGCTGTTCCAAGCACATACAGCTTTTCATTAGTCAGTAGTGCCTTATTTTATGTCTAAACCAAGCCTAAGCAACATGGGTGATAATTTAAAACTGAATTTTGGAAGCAAGTGGTGGTGTTTCTGTGAGGGTGATGTTACTGTTGAGGAAAGTTGTAAGGCAGTAATCCCAAGACTGTAAGGGTTTCCTAACTTCAGGCAGTTCTGCTGGTTATATGTGAGGGATTTGGCTCACGTGGACTGTGCTCTGTTCAGTCCCACAAAATGAGCAGGATTGTGCCTTTTCTTTTTGGGGTTCTGGCTCTGAGCTGTTCATTTTCTGTCTTGTCAGCATTGACAGTTCTTATATTTTAGCACTCTTTGGCTTAACCCTTGTTAGGTGCCTTTAACACAAGACAGTAGAGAGGCAACTTATCTTCTAGATGGTCCAGTTTGGACATAACCACATCAAGATGGATTTTCTCTAGCACTGTTTTGCAGTTTCTTGTTAGCACAGGGACTTTGAGAAAGTAGCACAGGACGCTGCAGTTCCCTGTGGGACAGGTTATCTGCCATTACCACCATGTCAAGCCTGTGGGTCCAGCCTCCTTGTTTTTTCAGTTGAAGAAAAACTGTTATGGAGACAAGTTATGGAAATAGCACGAGGATCATGTCATCTAACAGTTTTGTTTGTGAAGAACTCAGACTAACGTGTGTCTTACAGTGAAACTGGAGGGAGAGCGTTTCCAACCTGGTGTATTGGCTGTGGAAAATGACCCCCTTTAAACCATTAATGCTAAAGTGATACCTTTAATTCCAAAACACCTTCTATTTTGTTAACAGTTGTTTTGCAACAAAGTGGCTTATTAATGGTACAGTTGAAAAACTGGCTGACCAGGTGGCAGCGTATAGGGAAAAATTTAACTTAGTTGATGAGACTGAAATACTGTTGGTAGCACTAAGGTAGGTGCTGCTGGAAGAGCTAGTTGTATGCATCTGAGAGCCTAACTGGAACTGTAATAACCACAGGCAAAAAAGTCTGTTCATGCTGTACTGTGATGGTTTTGGTAAATAAATACTGATGTGCGTAGGATGGAAAACAATAGCGTACCTGTTGGACTGTGTCACTTAGGCTGGGGCAGTTTAGTTTAGATACTGTGGTACATGTTATGTTACCTCTTCCTGGTTTGATTTTTTTCTCCTGTCTTGTGCAAATCTACTAAAGCACATATAATGTAATAAATCTCTTTTAAATAAATATTTCATTTAAAATATCCCATGTTTTAAGAACATGCAGTTATGTCCTTGGTATTCACTGCCATTTCTTGACTGCAGAGCTCCATGCAGCTGTTTGTGTTACTCCAGCATCTGTAAAAGGGGAGAATGAAACAAATTGTTTTAATTTCTCCAGAACTTGAATTTTCTGGAAGAGTGGGATGGCAGCTCTGTGTTTTATTACATCAAAGATTATTGCATATGTCACATTGTGCCATTATTTAATGGTAAAGTCACACTTGCTGTCTGTCATTGGTCAACTCCTTGATTAGTCTTTTGGCTAGAGATCTGTTACTAGTGGTTGTAGTGGTACTGCAGATGCAGTTCTAATTTATTGTTTAAACTTGCAACTTTGGTTTCATCACATTAAAATACTTTGTGTTGCAGTTAGATGTTTGCGCAGCTTCTGAATATTCTGTAGAATTCAGTCATGTAGAACTGTGAGCCTGACTGAATAGTGTAGCTCTATTGCAGGGAATGTTCTCAGGATTATTATCTTTTACCTGTTTTAGCAAACTTGGATGATTTTAGGTGCAGATACTTTGTCTTTATTCAAAACTGTTTCTCATGAAACTAAACTTTTGTCTTGCACAACTAGAAAATAAATTCTTTTTATTCAGATCATCACATTCTCCGATTTCTTGAGCTTACACATTTATCTTGTGTATTTAAATTTTCTCAGAGTTCTGCTTGTGTTTTTCCATTACATTTGCTGTAAACAAGCATGGGAGGTGATGCAGAATACTTAGTGCAATTTATTAAAAAAAGAAAAAAAAAAAAAGTTGCCTAACCAGAATTTTAAAAACTGAATGCAAGAACGTGATTAGGCTGTCCTGGGGACATGCATTCTAAATTTAACATGATTTAATAGTGATGCTACTTCAAAATTTACTGGTTTTGTTTACAGTGGATTTTATTTAATGTGTGTCTATTTTGGAATCACATCTAACAATTATTTTTTTCTCTATTTTGCAGACTGGACTTTGACATTCCTTTCATGAAAGAGGTTTCCAAGTAGCTGTCTTATAATAACTGTGAGAAGTTCTATGTAGCTCTTACTTTCAAGAGTGCTGCAAAAATGATTACTTCAGATTTGCCAGTACTACAGTGAGTATATGTTTCTCTTTATATTTGAAATCTTGAGTTTTAAAAAGGTTGAAGTGAATAGAAAGGTGATCTTGAGTATGAAGCACAAGCTTGGGAGTGGTGCAGATTAACATGACTATTCCTGACTCCTGTGTTAGTATATGCTGAAAATTGGTGTTTAAGGAAAAAAAAAAAAAAAAAGATATTTCTTTATATGTGTGGAGATTTAAACTTTGCTATGAAGAGTAAAGCAAGATTTTGCTAGTGTTACGCTTCTGAACGTTGTGAGATTTCAGAAATGTGTGTGGGTTTTAGTCATAATTGACTATATTTGTGTATTCCAGTTCCATACTCTTGTCTTACAAGAAGCTGTACTTTTTGTGCAAAAAAGCCTTTGTCTTCTGCAGTTGAAGAGAGCAAGTGGCATTAGAATGATCTTGCTGAGAAATAGGAGTGGCTTATACAGATGGGAACATCACTGTGCCTGGATAAAGTGAACCACTGGAAAGAATAGAGTGGAAATCTATAATGAAAGGAGCTAGAGAGTAAGTCACATAGAGTTTAGAAAGGAGTTTTAGAAACAGGAACAAAACGGAGCTTTATTTAATGTGGTGGGTTGACAATAGCTGGCTGCCAGACACCCACCCAGCCACGCTCACTGCCCTTCTCAGTGGGGCAGGGGAAGAAAACAAGATGAAAAACTCATAGGGCAAGATAAAGCCAGGGAAATCACTTACTAGTTGCCCTCCCGGGCAAAACAGATGACTTGGGGAAAAGTAATTTATTGCCAGTTAAAGATTTGGATGATGATGAGAAACGAAGACAGAAACTAAACTATGTTCCCTCTCCTCCTTGTCCTTTTCCCTGGTTCAACTTCACTCTTTAATTCCCAACTCCTTTGCTCACACCCCCAGCATGGGGCCCTCTGAGAGCTGTCGGCTGGATAGCTGCTCCAGTGTGGGCATCTGGCCTGGTACCAGCAGCTCCTTCTCCTTCCTCCTGTGGCTCACAGGGCTGGTCCCTTGTCCCTCACAACATTCAGCCCTTATTTCAGGAGATCTCCCAGGGACCCAGCTGTTCCGGGCCCTGGGGAGCTGTGTCCGGCAAGGGCAGCCCTAGTCTCTCCTGGCAGAGACCACCTGCAGCTGCCACTGCTGTGCCATGTAGACCAAATACATTCAGCAGTTACCTAATGTAAAATTTTCTGCTTGGAATGAAGAGATGAAAATAGGAATTATCATAGGGTGTAAAAGAGCTTCAGTTTCTGAAGGTTGAGTTCCAAAACTAAGATTTCAAGTGCCTTTATTTAAGAAACTGAATGCTTGGACAGTTGTGAAGTTGTTTGTCCAGCCTTAATAATAACGTGCTCTACATTGCAATTCTTTCATATGTTTTGAAAATCTTTCAAATAAAGTTTATTTCTGCTGCGGGTGAGCACATGCCTAAAGACAGGGATGACCCTGGTGGGTAGCACCGAGGGGGAGTGGGGCGTCAGCCCTGGAGAGTTCTGGCTAGCTTTGAGTGTAGCTGTGGAAAATAATTTTTTGCAGTTTGTTTTCCTGGATGTGCCACATTCAAGAAGTGAGAGTGTGCTTGTGAAATGTGCCAAGGACAAAGAGCTTGGAGATTCTGTCATGGCAACAGTAGGAAAGGGTTATTCCTGTTCCCAGTTCAAGAAGCTAGATGGCATTAAGAAGTGAATGAAATATCTCAGAGTTTAAGGTAAAAAAGTGCATATAAATACATTTGGTAACTCTGCACACCATCTGAAAAACCTGAGAGATATGAAAGATGTCAGCATATTCTTTAATCGAAAGATAATCTGTGAGCCACCAATATTATGAACATTAAAAAATGAAAGAACACATATATATTGTTTTTCCCAGTAATGCTGGGAATCATTTAATGCCTTTGTGCAAAGTGTTGCGGAGATATCATCATCAGTAATACAGATGTAGTTTTGGTTGCTTGTAAACAGGATGAGACCTTTCTTTTTACAAAAAAAAATCAGCAAGCTTTGCATGTAAGGGTTTTGAGACAGTCCCGAGTGCTCAGGAGGTTTAGTGTGGATGAGATAGCAAATGAAGCGATAACTGCTAATTCAGTAGGTCCCGAGGAGACTTCCATCAGAAGGGAGTCTGTTGGGCCAAGGGTGAGAAAACCTGAAGGAATCTTTGGTTTAGGGTGTTGCTTCACGCATCTAGGTTTGGGAAGCCCCTATCTGGTTCCACGCAGAGAAAGCCAAGGTTTTCTTTCTAGCTCTTAATAATCCTTCAAAGCTGCTTATTTATAATCTCTCACTGCTATGCCTTATCTCTACTTTTTCATAATATTTTCTAATCTTTTTGATTACTACCTTTAACAAAGGGTCCTAAAGTCAATTTGATACATTAAGTTGCTTTGCTTAGAACCGTATTAAATATTCACTCCCAAATTTTTCTCTGTTGAGGGGACATGAAAGGAGAAAGCTTTAATCTTTCTGGATTCATAGAAGTGACTTCAGAATGCTGTGAAGACAGGATTTCTCTTACTGGTGTTTCAGATGCAGGGAAAAAGACCTCTGCTGTATTTGACCTTGGGTGATTGATTGTTGTGAGTCTTCTCTCAATGGGGTGACTCATATTTGCTGTGAGGCATGTTCCTCTTTAGATTTTGAAGATCAACCATGAGAGGTGATTCATCCATGATTCATGAGCCTGCGCATTTAGCCATTTTTCTTCATGAATGCTTTTTTTCACAAGGCTGAGTTTGTTGGTAGCAATTACTGAATTTATCTCTGCCAGAACCTTGAGCTACCTCAGCAACACTGATAAAAGCTTATAGAAGTGTTTTTATTTACAAAATGTGATACATGAACATAGGTTTTCGTTGTGGTGTGTTACGGGGAGGTGGTGTATAGCCAGGGCTTTATGTAATAGCAGAAGGAAGGTAAATTTGTTTTGAATTATTTCGCAGAGATGTGAAATTTACTGTGTCTGTGGAAATAATGGTTTTTGAAAGCATGACATGGTAAAGAGCTGCCTACTAATCTGTTCATCTTCATTATCGTATGGTTAGTTTCAATGGGTAGTTGTTATTTTTAGGAGGAATCCTGGAGTTGCTGCTGGTTTTCTAGGATGCTGTAGCCACCACAAAAACCAGAAAGGAAAGCAGAGTAAATTTGAGCCCCTAAAAGGGGTTATCACTTGTCTGCTTTACTCTGTCCACATCAGTCTTGTAGGTCTGCCACACCCTGCCAGATACTTTATCATGTCAAAGGTGTTTTAGAGAAGAAAGGCTTAGCCTTAGTCACTACCACCTTTCCTCTTCGATGAGGCAGGTCTCCTTAGACCCAGATTATTTTCCTTGCCAACAGCTTCAGGAAAGATAAATTGTGACTAAGCCTAAGTTTTCCCTTCAGCTGACTAGTCACACACGCATGAAACAGGGATAGGATAATCTTGGTCTGATAAGATGTGGATGACTGCCACCAGATAAATTACTTCCTAGCAGTTCTGCAAGATGTGTAGGGAATGAGGAGATGGATGCTGGCCAGATGCTTTTCTCAATGAGTGTTAAATACTTGACAGAACTGCAGGCAGTTGAGAGATGCTTTACTCCTCTGAGTTCAGAAAGAAGAAAAGGGGCATATGTGTGTGTGTGTACCCAGAGCAACTCTGAGGCCTTGACAGAATTGAGAAGCACTACCTCCCAAAATGAAGTGAATCCTGACCACGGTGGAAGGTCCTTTTTGTGCAGGAGTTGCATGATTCAGACAGAATTTCCAAATGCTTGAAATGATGTTTTTTAGTTTTAAATCAGCCAAGGGCCACAGATTGTCCTTGATCCAGTCTCCCTGCTCCAAATTATGTGAAGACAGAAGACAACTTGGTTCCTGGTGTTTTCCTCTTGTTCCTTATATGCTTACATTATTTGCCGGAAATACATGTTCTCTCTGCCTCATATATTGTTAGGGTGAGATTCACCTTATTTAATTTTAAACATTTGTATTTGAGCTGCTTGTCTATCAAATCTGTCAGTTTACCTTACCATCAGTGGAAAGATAGGAGAATTTCTAAAACATAAACTGTCTGACCAGTTTTGGACACTGACCTTAGCACGTGGCACCTTACACAATGCAGGAAACAGAACATCTTATGTCTCACATTTAGATCCGATAAATCTCACCCTTGGCACTGATATATTGAGCCTTTCTCAAAAGGCTTCCAGTTTTACCAGAAAAAATATTAAAGAAGCATGGCTATCAGGCTTAAGACAGCAGTTTGTTTAAGACAAAGAAGAGAAGGGGGTTAATAATCAAACTGTTCCTTCCATAGCAGAGTTCTGAAGCAGTTGAAATTTCCAGAACTAAATAGGCAAATCACAGTAGGTTTTGCTAGACCCGGACAGAGGTTGTAGCAAAGTCAAGTTCTCTGTGGGCTAGATACATGCAAAATAATAGTACAGTTTAATTTATTTATACCACTCTAGCATTTCAAGGGAAGCGTTTGAGCCATTTGCCTAGGAGGACTGATGAATCTGGTTTTAATAGAGGAAAAAATCCTTATCCTGGTGATGTTAGGGATGTGGTTTTGTAAGCTAGCAAAGATACAGCGTTTCCCCTGGAGGGGTGGGGTTCCTTAGACCACATCATGCCTAAAATTTTTCCAGTAAGGATCTTTGTGGACCAGAGTGAAGCATAATTTTCCTACAGAGAGCAAGAGGGAATGGCTTTTAATTTCTTTACAGCAATAGAAAGCAGCAGATATTTTTATGGGGTTCCTCATTTTTATATTCAGAAGTCATTAAAAAAATAATAATATTGTCATTGTGATGCAATATACATTTTTGTAAATTGGAGTTGTAATTGATGGCTGGTCTTTGAGCAAAGGCTGGATGCTTCCATCTGCATAGACAGTGGTTTTAGCTGTATCTACTGCATTGCTCTTCAGTAGTGTGGCCCTGTTTTACCAAATGATTTTGAGCTATGTGTGGGGTATCTTTTATTTGGTTTTAGGCTTTTTATAATTTTTTTCTCATGTTCATAGCTTCATACTGAGTTTTGAAAATTTCATATTTTATGACGCAGAAAAGCTACTTTTATTGTAATTTTATCACAACAGACCTACTTTTTTATTATTACTTTGTAGAGGTACTGTTTTACAAGAGTATAATTTGGGAACTAAAATGTATTTGAATACTGTTTATTAAAGTGCCCGTTTTTTGGGGTGTGTAGAGTGTTTAGAGATAATCCATTGAAGTTACTTTCAGAAAAGAAGATTAATATATGTTCTACTGCATTCTAGCCTTTGTAAAGGCTTCTGTGGCCCCCTCTGTCATGTTGTGCTTGCAAATTGGAAAATAATGTCAATGTTACAAATTCATGACAGTTCTGAAGAATTACTTGAGTTAGAGCAGACTTGGAACAATACAATAATTTCAGTGAAGTATCAGAACATTCGTGATTCTGGTACGGTGATGTTTGTACCTTTCTGCATTCCTAAATAGCTTTCTTGGCAATACAGCAAATTTGTAAAGTATTCCTGATTTATAAAGCAAATTAAAAAAGAATAATACCCCAGACAGTGTGGAAAACCTGTGTAGGTCTTGGCTTGCTGAAGCTTCTCAGTTTGTGTAACTAATCACTAATGCCACCTTTCATGGTCGAGGCTACGAAATAATGGTCTGGTTTTCACCATCCCCTTATGCAAGTTTTACAGCAATTTAATTCCCTTCCCTTCAAGGAAATTATACTGAATTTCAAGAAATCTCTGATTAGAGCTAGACGTGACCCATCTTGGAGTAATCTAGGACATTATTGCAGTTATTCTTTGATTTACAGAGATCTCATGCATTAGTGGTTTTAAAACTAAAAATAAAGCACTTAAGTAACAGGTGTTGTTTTGCTTGTGGGCTCTTCCTGGACAAAATCTAATGCCTCAGAAGATCAATTGCAAGATGAGTTTCTTCAAGCAGCCAGGTGTGTTTTGAAGGCAGGGAAGTGCCTGTGCACCTGGCTGTGGATGCGGGGATATTGGGGTAATGTTTTTCCCTACTTACTATGGTCTTAAGTCTAAACTGGGAATGACTGACAAATGATACTGTGGGCTTCTCTGCTAACAGTTGTTGAGAAGTATCAAAGTTTCTTCATTGTACAAATGAAAATTACTTTTTTTTAACTGCAAGAATCATAAATGTCTTCGGATGAAGGCAAGTTATCTGATTTGTGCCTCCGTCAGTGTTACTCCTCAGCTACACAATACCATTGTCTTCCAGTGTGAATACTACATGGTGTAACCCGAGTGGGAACTTGTATCACTGCTATAATGATGTGATAACTGGATTGGGTTCTGGTTTGCTTTCTCATGGCCTTAAAAGCAGCTCAAAAGTAGTTACTAAGAGAAAAGTTGGTATTGGTGAATACATTGTGGAATTAATACGTGAGAATGTGCTATTTAATATAGCCAGGTTTTGAGGTGTAGCGTGGTTTCAGAAGAAGCCGTTAATTTAAATAACTTCCAGTCTATAAAATGACATTCCAGCCCATAAAAAGGTAAGGCTTTTTTGCCAGGGCTAACAATGTTTTGTTCCTTAATTTGCAGAATAAATGTGTGCGCAGCCTTTTAATGCTGACTTTTTTTTTTCCTGGTTTAGGACTAAATATTTAATCAGTCAGTTATAGATTACTTGTTGATTTCAAATCATTTTAATTTATCTAGTGTTTTTCCCCCCCTAGGGATTCTACAAATGAAACTACTGCACATTCAGATGCTGGCAGTGAGCTTGAAGAAGCAGAAGTCAAAGGAAAAAGAAAAAGGGGCCGTCCTGGCAGGCCTCCAGTATGTGTAATTTAGTTTTGTTTTGTTATGCATCTATTTAAAATTGACTGCAAACTGTTTTTCATCTAATCATCTTGTGGTCACATAAATAGGCTTTTAATAAGCCCTATGTCAAACCTTATGAAGACTTGTAGTATGAAATATTTATCAGATTGATATACAAACAATGTTTGGAGTGTTTAAAAAGGGACATAAAAATGAGCTCATAACAGCTATTATTTTTTCCTTTTGCTAGTTACTTAGGTGAACCTCACAGTTTTGTTGTTATTGTCATACTACAGCATTCTTCCAGATGTGAGAATAACCTCAGTAAGCATGACCGCTGTTTTGAAAGTTGTAATGGATTTTAAGTGACAAAAAACATTCGAGCCATCCTTTTAGTGACTGATAATCTCTTAATGTGAATGGAAGTTGCAGCACAGTATTAACTAAATGCCTCAGATGATCTATTAACACATCTTAAAAATTAATGTAACTGACAAACACTCTGTCCTACCTATAGATTGGGAGCATCACCCCATTCTTTAGCATAGTGCAGCAGACGATGCTGCTCTCTGCTGGGTGAGGTTTGTTGTTCTTCAGTAGTCTTTGCCCATTGCTGGAATGGGCCATGAATGTGAACATACAGAGACAACTCTCTAGTATATTTAGGATTTCAGGAGGCTTTCTCTTTTCATTTGTTTCTATAAAATAGCCGATTTGTTGGAAAACACAGAAAAAGTTCTGTGTCATGTTGTCCTTTGTTTTATTTCTTCAGGGTCATTGGATGTGGTTCTCTTGATTCTATCACTTGAAGTGCACATTGTGGAATAAGATTTTTTTACTTTTTTTTCAGTTGGAAGTTCTGTGTGTTTGTTACTCATGGTTTTGATTCTCCTCTTAGTCTTTGTCTGCGAGTGCACACCCGGTAAGAAAGCGCTATGTATATATAGCACTAGCAGATGGAGATCTTTGATTTTTTTTTTTGTATCCTAAGACCTTCCACCCTAAGTCTAACTCCTTAAGCATGGGATAGTGAGGCTGTAAGATTGGACAGAACCATGTGTTCATCTCTGACATTCTGGCCAAGCTGAAGCAAACTCCTCCCTAGTATCGGCTTTCAATTTACATCACAGTTTCTGGACTTACTTCAGGAGCCAACATTTTAAAATCTGGGCTTCTCTGCACATGTGTTCTTCCTTTTTGAAAGCTTTTGGACAGTGTTTCCAGTGATGACATATATTCTTCATCAAGTGGACAGATCTACTTACCAACACAGGTCTTCTTTACAGAAAGCTTTAAAGAAGCATGTAAAGAGAACAGGTCATCTGTTTATGTAACTTGTAAGCAAAGACCAAAATCAGAAATAATCTTAAGAATATCTCCTTAAATCTATGAGTTTTTGCAGACCTAATAAAAAAAGAGGATAGTGCAGCCTGATTGCTAACCCAGTTGTCAGACTGTAGGAATTTAAGTTAAATCAACATTAGTGGTATTTTGTACCCATCACACATTGAAAGGAAAGGTGAATGTTATAAAAAGTCTTTCTCATCCCTCTATTTGAGCTTATTAATATTTCCTGTGGGAATGTTCATTGAAGCACTACTGGTCCTGCTACCAAGTTTGTAAGGAGCCAGTTGCTCATTATGCTTAGAAAAGCTTCAGGCTCATTAAGTGTATTGTAAACTGATGAACATATAGAGGAAGGAGCCATTGCTTTATATGGAGAATGATGGGGTTTGAGCTAAGGACCAAGACCTTAGGATTATCAGAGGTGATTCCATGAAAGCATTGTTTCAGTGCTCAACAGGGGTCAAAAAACCCAAATCCAGCCCTAAAATTCTAAGGAAGAGAATAGAGAATAAAATAAATACTGTGTCCTTTATAAAACTGTGGCTTGACAAAATTTGGAATACTTTGCACAATTCTAGTTTCTCTTCCACCCCTTTCACCTCTGCTGCAGTCTCAAGAAGAGTATATTAGGACTGGAAGAGCTTCAGAGAAGGGAATCAATGATGGGTCAGCTATGGAATCAGGCTGGAAGAGCTCAGGAGATCTCATTACATCCTCCTGCTCAGAGCGGGATCAGACCACGTAGCTCAGGGCTTTTTCACTCTGGTCTTGAAAGCTACCAAGGCTGGAGACAGCACAGCTTCTCCCAGCAACCTGTTTCATTTTATTTTATGAACAATTTCTCCCTTGTAGGCCATCAGAACCTTTCTTGATTCATTTCATGACTACTGTCAGTTGTCTTCGCACTGCATGCAGCTGCAAAAATACTCACAGGGGAAGTGTTCATAGCCCCCTAACCATGTTGTTAGCTGTCTGCTGATCTTGTTCTGGTTTATCAATATCTCTCTCGCATTGAGAGCACTAAAACTGGTCACAGTATTCCAGGTAGTAAGAAGTGTGGAGTAAAAGGGCATAATCACTTCCCTTGGTGTACTGCTCTATTCCTGTTTTCACAGCCCAGGGTGCTGATGGCCTTTGCTCAGGCACGTGGCTTGTGTCCAGCTCGATGTCTGCCAAGACCATCAAGTCCTTATCCACAGGGCTGTTCCCTGGCTAGCCGGGCTCCAGCCTGTGTTGCTGCAGGGATTTATTCCTCTGGCAGGGCCAGGTCTTTGCATTTGTTCCTGTGGAATTTTGATTGTGCTGTTAGCCTAGTCCTCCAGACTGTCAATAGCAGTCTTGCCCTTTATGTCATCAATATCCTTGAGGAGAAATGCAAACACCTTGCGAAGTCTATCTAGGCAATTAAATTTATAATGTGATTTGATGTTAAAAGTCATGGACTTAGTAATTGAGATACTGGTTCTGCAAACATTGCATTTAACTTTTCCTCCTTCATATTACTCACCTGTCCACGTTGCTAACTGGTCCACTTTGCTGAGGTGAATTATCTCTT
Source organism: Actenoides hombroni (assembly GCA_024336885.1). Taxonomy (NCBI): domain Eukaryota; kingdom Metazoa; phylum Chordata; class Aves; order Coraciiformes; family Alcedinidae; genus Actenoides; species Actenoides hombroni. The sequence continues at coordinate 122,779,265 of WUAM01000431.1, forward strand.
TCTCACAGGAGGCACAGCTCTGACATTTTATTTCCCCGACTTTTCCATCTCCTAATGTGATTTTTATTTCCTCCACAGGTACCACTTACCTTTACTCTCAGGTGTAAAGCAGGTTAAACTACTTAGTTAAACACACAGAGATTTTTTTTTTCTCAGCTGATACTTAGCTTTGATTTTTTTCTTTCTGTTATAGACCTAAAGAAAGGCTTTTCTGCCCAAGGGATCTTCTGTGTTTTGTTTACGCTGTTGTGGTTTTTGGTGGTGTTTTTGTTTGGTTTTGTTTTTTCATGTTTTTTCCTAACTAAAATATTATGGTCTAATAAGATTTGATTTCTCCCTGCAAATGCTGATTGACTTATGTCCTTAGGCCATCACAGCTACAGGGACACATCTGCCATAAACATGTTGACCTCTTTTGTAAGGAGAGTTTTCTGTGCTGTTTTGTCCAGCTGCATGGTTCTGTTACAGAGCTGCACACAGTGCACTGCATTGAATATATTAATGTATTTATTTTAAATAAGCTTCTGCTGTAATGTTAGAGAATGGACTTGACCTTTTATCAGAAAGTTAAGAGTACTAGAGTACTAGAATAGAGTACTAGAAGATTTTCCCAACTTTTTTCCAAAGACAGACATTTCTCTTTGCAAATTGGAGACTTTTGTAAGGAGATAGTCCTCATTTGAAAACTTGCCCTTTGTAGCAAATACTTGTTCAGTTTATAGAGAACCTTGATATTTTGGGGAACCTTCCCTTCCTGAAAAACACTGCTTTCCAAGTTGCACCTCCACTTCTGTGAGACTATTCAAATGAGTAATTGGCTAAGTAGACTAGACAGTCGACTTGCAAAGAGATGAAGTGCATTGGTCCTCCAAAATAACTCTCAGAATCTTATCTTACTGTCCTGGATTCACTCACCCTTGCAGTGAATTTAGCAGGAGTTGCACCATGTCCTGTTCTAGCATTGACAGTGGCTGGCGTTGGCCTCCCCCTCTCCTATGTCCTCTTCTAAATTCAGTCTTGCAGACCAGATGCCTTTGGGATGACTGGCCGAGAGGCGAATTGTCCAGTCAGTGGGCTATTTTGGTGCATGTATTTATGGTATACTTTGTGAGCATACAATGTGTATACCTATTTAGTGAATTGTGTGGGGTGTATTTAAGGAGTGACCTAGGCCAGTCATCTAGTTGAAATTGCTGAGTAACAAGGGCCAAAAATGCCTTCCTGTCTGCTGCGTTATGGAAATACATGGGTGTTGGATGTGCAGTCCTGTTGTAGGTGAGGGATTTGAAAGCTCAAGGACTTATGATGCAATGCAGCTTTCACATTAGTGAGCGCGGGCTCAGATCAGTTATTTCTGTTCTTTTTTGTCTCCTCTCTTGGATCAATACTCTGTTTGACGTTGTTGGTATGCATTGTTTTAACCTGCCTGGCCTTACCTTCCCAGGAGCTCAGAATATTTTGGTTTAAACCTCATCTGTTAGAGGCTGAGGGAGATCCCTGTCTGTAGTCTGGCTTTAGAAGTAGGAGTGGACAGATTAGCCTCTTCGACTCAGAGGACAAGAAGAAACATCAGTCTTTCTGTTCCAGAGGTGGCAATTCTGAGATCTCTGCTGGTGTCTCTCATATCCCATGCTTAGGGCTGCAGCATGCCTTTCTCCCACTCTTCTCCTCAAATTCTTGTATTAGGGCAAAATGGAACAAGCACAGACTTTACAGTTTTGCTTTTGAGTTCTTTTGTATTTTTTGGTATGGAGCAGACAGGCCACAATACCTTTTCTTTGCCTTCAAATGTGAAATTCTAACTTATTTAGTCTTGTATCTTTATTTAGTCTTATCCTTATTTAGTCTTGTAGCGTGGATGTTACATACTGCAGGGGATTGAGTTTTCCTTCTAGTTCCAAATCATACATGTCCTGATTAATAGTAGGAAGGAATCCTCTTGGAAGAATTTCTTTTCATAGTAGTCGAGGTTTGTGGTTTGGTTTAACTTACTTACATCACTGTTCCAGTTTAGCTTGCTTGCATGATTTTTTTTATGTCTGTCCTTGAAAACCTAAGTGCATAAGTCTTTCTGTAGTTCTGTGTAACTGCAGTGCACTTACAGCACTATGTGGAGACTTTTCTGTCCCAACAGTTGTAGCTTCCTAGTGGAGAAATCTTCTAATCCCATCAAGTTTTTCTTTTTAAGATTTTTTGATTAGATGGTCCTTGTATTTTTTTTGCTATCTAATATATTCTTCATTTTTCTGTGGAAGTAGTATTTTTTTGGTAGCAATTGCCTCAGCTAGAACAGGTGAAGTGATTCAGGCATTTATAGCAGACGCTTCTGATTCTTTAAGATGACTTTTAGAAATCCTGATAGGTTTTTAAATAAGGATGAAAAAAAAGCAATACCACCCCCCAACACTGCCTCTGCTGTTGTTGTTGTTGTTGTTCCTCTAAACTGCATGTGCTAGAGCTGAAGCAGGTCTGTACACACTGGATGTTAGGGGACCTGCATCTGTCCTCATTTGTGAGATGAGGAAACAACTTGTTCATTTCTATGATTGAGAAAGTCCAGAGGACTGAGCAGTTGCATCCAAGAACTTCTCCATAGATAGTCGTGATGATGTTATGGAATATGTGGTACCTTTCTTTTTTTAAAATCTGGATTAACTCAGAAAGAGCTCAGGTATTACCACTCTCCCACTTAACATGAAGTTATAACACAGAGGCCTCCCAAGAGGATGATGCCTTTGAGAGGCAAGTTCTTCAGTCTTCCTCAAGTGGAAGGTTAAAAAGCTTCTTCCAGCTATGGTGAGAAATGGAGTGGAGTATTGCTTTAAATTACTTGCGGTATGAATGCATGTAGAGGCCATCTTTTAAGGCAACAGGTTAGGTGGAGTTACTGACCTGTAACACTTTTACTGTCTTTATTTCTTCGTGAAAAAGATCATATCAACTTGGGGAATGTTAATGGAAAATGTCAAGCCACTTTCACTTTTTTCCTTGGGCCTGCTTTTTTTTTTTTTTTTTTTTGGTAGTGTGTGAATTAACTTTCACTGTATTACTTGATTTTGCAAATGTGGGTCAGTTTTTTCTTCACAGTCTTTTTAAAGACATGAAAGGAAAAGTATTATCTAGCTAATTTACTACAACATTCAGAATTATCATTTTAGTTTAATTACAGTCAAGGTAAGTATTTTATTTCCTGTTTGCTTTAGTTTAAGCCTTAAAGTAACAGGTAAACTATGTGGCCATCAGCATGGCCATTTTAGAGTTAGTTCTGTGACATGTTCTGGAACTTCTGAATTTCCTAATGCTGATGTGTATAAAACCTCAGCTTCAGTTGTAGTCAGTTGCATCTACTGCACCGATCTGAAAAATCATTAATAACTTCGGTTTTCATTTGGCGACTTGTTCCATTTTGACACCACCACCAGTCTGACTGTCTGTCCTGGGTCTCAGAGTGAAAGCTCAGATTTGACTGCTATAAGCTCACAGCCCCAAGCAACGTTTTTCTTGGTGTGTTGTTAAAAAAATTCTTTATCTTTGTTCTTGTCATGCTGCTTTATCCTTCTCTCCAGTAGTCCTAACTCACCTCTGTGTCAGCTCTGCCATTGCGGCAGATACCTGGCTTATGGAAGTCGTTACAAGGAATTATGAATACCTTTAGATACGGTATTGCTAACCAGCTTGCTTTTTCCATGACATTTCAGAGATCCCTCTCATAAACAGGAGAAAAGTCAGCTTTAAGTCTGGGGGACAATCAGTTCTCACCCACCTCAGGCTTCTGACAGACTGACACTTTAAAAGGGTAAAAAACCCCTAAACAACAAACTATGCATGACTGTCAATTTAAGGGAGCTTTTGGTTGAGGCAGGAAATTCCTGGCTGAAAAGTGTAAAGGACAAGCAATAACCACAAGTGTTGCTCTTGTTAGGAAGCAGAGATTCTAGTTTTCCTGCATCTTGATGACCGTTTGGTTGATCCTCACAAAAGTAGACTTGATACAAATTCTTTCTGATCTTATGAAACATCACATTTTACATCTGTCAGCTGATAGTCTGGCAGGTTTACTGGAGTTGCGCTCATCCTTGGGCAGAGCTGTTTCTACCTGGAAGCTCTTCATGACATTAGAGAACGTGGGGTTTTGTGTGGAGCTGCCAGACCACCCTTTTCTGTGAAAGCAGGTATCTCTCTTTTGGGTTGCAAGGCTACTTCTGTTTGGCATCCTCAGTGCCAAACATGATTTTAGATCTATAGCTTGACTTTGCAACTCCACTTGGAGAGCACCTTGCCTCTGCGGGTATTCCACAGATATTCTCTATCATTGAGTCCTCTTTGAGTTTCTATGGCTGTACCAGTCCTTTTTTTTTCCTTCGCTTGCTTCAGTGGTGTTGGATGTCTCCATCCTGGGATAGAGTCACAGAACACCAGGTTGGAAGGGACCTCAAGGATCATCTGGTCCAACCTTTCTTGGCAAAAGCACAGTCTAGATAAGATGGCCCAGCACTCTGTCCAGCTTCTTAAAAGTGTCCAGTGCTGGAGATTTCTGAGTTTCACTAAAAAGAGTTTAGTGGTTTGAAAGACGGTTGAACTGTGCCAGTTCCTCACTGCTGTGCCTTGTGCTTACAGCTGGAAGACTTTTGTCTGACTCGCTCCATATTTGCATTCCAGCGTAGGTTTGAGTTTGGGCTTCCTGTCAGATGGCTGCTGGGTGGAAGTGATCTGGTGTGGAAGTTTGGCGGACACCCTTCCTCTAGTGCATCTCCACCTGAAGATAATGTTAATCCCTGCGTAACTCAAAGTTCTGGTTTTGGATTTTCTTCAGTTTCTCAGTGGAGGATCCTTTCTCTTTCAATGCAGGATTCAATACAGATCCTGCATCTGGATTTAGCTACCCCAGCTTAGATGCAGAATACCTTTTAAGTGAAAGACTTAGTTTCTCCACTGTGATAGATGTTCTCATTGTCAAAAGGAAACCTATACCAGAGAGAAACTTTATTCAAGTAGACTCAGTATTATATCTGGTGTTAATTGCAGTCCAGGATATTGAGATAATTACTTGTGCTTGAGGAATCTGGCTTTGTCCAGTAATCCTGTCAAAACTACATCTGTTAGTTATTTCTGCACCTCTTCTGAGAGCTCACTGGTGTTCTCATCCTTCTAATGCAAACAGTGAGTCTTGCTAAAAGCAGCTCCCTTTTCCCAGGACACCTGACAAAAGCAGAGTTTAAATTGGGCATTTTACATGTCTTGTGATTACTCATTTTGAGGGGGTGTGTGCTGGTACTTATGCCATTCTAGGTGGCACTCCTCATTGCTTTCCAGTAACAAAAATGTGTTGATTTCATGTCCATCTCCTCCTTCCTTTCCTTTCATACTTGCAGTGTTTAATGTCTCCCTCTAAATTACATGGTGAGAAAAAAGAGGTATAGAGCAGGCTTGGTTTAGCTTCTGTGGAGGTCATCAACTTTCATTTCATTTATCAGTACTTGTAGCTACTTGAAGTGCTCCTGGCTTACTGTCACATGAATAAGCATGTGGATTATGTATATCTCAAAAGAGTCAATTTTCTAATTCTTTGCCATTTTATTAAATAGTGATCATGTGTCTCTTTGGAGCTCAGTAGAGCCCAAATGTTTCATGTACCGATAGCTGTCTTGCTGATAAAGGCAGCTTTGCACATGTTTAAAAATTCATTGAGAATGCTTATTCTTTTGATCATAAGTGCAGATGTTATCCAGAAAACTTTCAATAGAAATTGTACCATTATCTTAAGCTTTCCAGCTTGCATTTGTATGCAAGTGCTTAATTGAATATTTTTGAGAGGCCATTGTAGTTGCACTCTGCCTTGCCCTTTTCTTTAGCTCTCTGGCCCCACCAGCAGCGATACCTTTTAAAGTAAGGGGAAAGCCAGACTGCAGGTCTGTCTTCTACCAGCCCTCTTCCAGAAACGAGATCCCTCTTCTCCGCAGGAAGATTCTTAATGTGTCTGCAATTGGAAAGGGGGAACAAAAATGTTGATTTCATGTTTTTTACTTAAAAGCTTTAATAGAAACTGGCTGACACCATAGTCAAGTAAAGGGTACCATGAGGATATTGTCCTAAATGTAATCTTTGAGTTGCTTGTATGTTGTTTTCTTAACATAATTACTCAAAATAGCTTCATTGTTCTGCGGAAAATGTTAGCTTTTGCTTTTGTCTTACTCACAGTAGGGAGAAAGAGTAGAATACGGAGGTAAGATCATAGTAGGAATCTTGTTATTTTCCCCAGAAAGTTGTGGGGTTTTTTCTCTTCATAAAGTGAATTAAGTTCAGAGCAAACTGTTCACTAGCTGACTTCTTACAAGTGAGATCTATACCACCTCATTATAAGATTGAAGAATCTAGAGAAAATTTACAATAAATAATTTAGGATTACAAGTAAAGTGTTTTAACATAAAATTTCAAAGCAGAGGGCTTTTATGACAATGTACTAATCTGGCTGTATAAATTCAGTGATCTGAGTTGAGTTGAAGAGCTGACTTTCTACATATTTTCTTATGAAAAGTTGTATGAAAATGAAAATACAGAAAATGAATGTTAGCATGACAAATAACTTACTGTCTTTCAAAGGTCACTAGTTATTCTGGAAGTTCGTGTGCCAACATAAGCCACTTTGCTGTATTGTCTGTAATTTGCTACCATTTATCTCTCATTTAGTCATAGTATCATTTAGTTGTGTTGTTGACTGTTTGTGTTGAATAAGGCTAACATGGGTATTGGAATGAGTATTCTGAAGTTGGAAATTCACCACTACTTACCTTGATGTGACAGTGGCTTTTAAGTTGTTCCTCAACAAGTACTGATAAATAAAAATGTATGTATCTTACAGAATCACAGAATGGTAGGGGTTGGAAGGGACCTCTAAAGATTATCTAGTCCAGCCCCACTGCCAGAGCAGGATAACCTAGAGTAGATCACACAGGAACAAGTCTGGGTGGCTTTTGATGGAGATTCTACCACCTCCCTGGACAGCCTGTTCCAGTGCTCTGTTACCCTCACAGTGAAGAAGTATTTCCTCGTGTAGAGGTTAAACTCCTGTTTTCCAGTTTATGGCCATTGCCCCTAGTCTTGTCATTGGACAGCACTGAGAGGAGCCTGGCCCTATCTTCCTGACACCCCCCGGACTGGATAAAGCCCTAAGCAACCTGGTTGAATTTTATAGCTGACCCTGCTTGAGATCCTTTCCAGTCTGGCTTATTCTGTGATACTTGTGTGTATATATACATGTGAGCGTATAAATGTGTGTATAATACTTCTGTATAATTTATAAAGATATGTTGAGGGATTGCAGGTATAGCTATAATAAATTTTCATTCTGCTGGTTTTCTTTGCCCAGTCTGCCACTAAGAAACCTCGGAAGTCTCCAGCAGACAAGGGTCGTTCGGAGTCTGGAGCTAGAGGAGCAAGTCGTGGAAGAGCTAACGGCCACCCGCAGCAGAATGGAGAAGGGGACCCTGTCACTTTGTTTGAGGTGGTTAAGCTGGGAAAGAGTGCTATGCAGGTAAAATGCCTAATTGTGTTACCCCTTCACAATTCAGTATATCCTGACTGTAGGAGTTCAGTGTAAGCTACACTTTTGTAAACCATTGTATTTTTTCCTAACCTATGTTGGCCTGATAGGCTGTCTGTGTAGGATAAATAAGGAACAGAATGTGCTTTGATGGTGTTGAGGGCTGTCATATACTTCTGAAAGATAAGACAAATCAGAAATTTGTGTATTTCATATCCCCCATTATTTTGTTCATTACTTCCAGATTGAAAATACATGTTGATGTTAAGCAGCCCATTGAAGGGCATCCCGTAAGAGGTTTTTTATGAGGAAGAAGTATATAATAGTGATGGAGCCAAGGCTTTTTCTGTTTGCTTGTTTTTCAAAAATACCTGCTGACACAAGCAGTTCTGAGTGCTTTGCGCTGCAGCTTGCATTCTTGCTGTCCCCACCAGAGCATCAGATAACGGCTAAACCAGTTGTCTAGACTTCCTCTGTGTCTGAGGAATGAAGATGGATACCTCCTGAAGGCAAATTTTTCACTGTAAAATAAATATCTGAGAGTTGCAGTGAATTGCATCTGGAATTGTTCCTTACTCTTTAAGTTTTGATCAGTTTCAGAGGTCTTACAGGATTTGTTGGGCTGGATGTGTCCCACCTTAAGAACCTCTATATATGATTGGTTTTGATGGTAGTTGTATGCTTTTAGTAAGCTACTGTGCCTCAGCTATCCTTTTTGGCACTCAAAGGAGAAACAGTGGGCCCAAAACACTGTTCATCTGGTGCAGTGCAGAGCCAACAGTTGTTCCTACTGAAGGAGTGTTGAAGCAAACCTCCTTTACTTTGCATGAGTCCTGTTTTGTTGAAATGCAGTATCAGTTTGTTTTGGCTTTGTGGTACTAACTAACATGACAAAATTACAAATTAGGAAAATTAGAGGACAGGTCCCATTTGCAATATTACTTTTAGTATAACTAAACCCTAAATCTAATGAACTCCCAAAGGAATCTAGTATTCCAAATGAGGGAAAGCTGTTGAAAATTTACAGACTCGAATCTGTGGTTGGTCTGAGATGTAATTTTACGCAAGTAATAAACAGGAAGAAAATGAGAATTTTTTTTCCTAGTTGCTGTATTTACAGTTATTCAGGATTGACCCTTCTTATCTAGTAGGTGAAGACAGAACAAATTTACTCCTAACAAAGGAACAGATTCTTTGTGCCTCTTCTTCCTATGTGTTTTAAGTCAGGACTTCCAACTTTGCTTGGTTTTCAACACTTTTTTTCAAATTTTGTTTTTGGCAGGATTTAAGGAAACATCTGGAGTCTATTTTCTGGTTTTACTGTGGTACAGAACATACAATATGCTTTATGTAGTATGTTTGTCTTAGAGTTACTGATATTTGCAGGAGCCGAATGAAAAGGAATGGGTGATTGCTTTGATATTTGATGACTCTGTGTGTGTGTGTGTGTGTGTGTGTGGAACTGACTTAGATAGGTTTCATCTGTTTCAAAAGACATGCCATCAGAAGTCTTCTGCAGATGAAATTCTAAAGTGAAATGCATGTTTGTATTAAGAAACCTTTAGAGTTCAAAGACAAATGAATTGTTTCAAGAAATTTTGTATTTGTATGCATGTATGTAGATGAGTGTCTGCCTCTATAGTTGTGTATACATATATGTGCATATATATATGTGTGCACGCACATGCTTACAATGTTCCCAGGCTGTGTCTGTCAGGAAAAAAACCATACAGTACATTTTAAGCTGTGTAGAAATGATAAGCAAATAGTAAAGGAATAGGCAAGTTTATCTGAAGGCCTGGGATGCAAAGAGGCATCAATGACTTGAGCCATAATTTCAAGAGTATGTGTCACTTGTATACCTTTGAAAATTCTATTATTGGTAAAAATGTTAAAGAAACCCTAGATGCAGTTACAATGCCATTTCATACTTCTTGACTTGCACTTCTGGACAATTATCTCTTGTGAAACCAAGGTTCTATAAACCAAACTTGTTAGTGTCTTTATAGTTTTCTTTTTCCTTAATAGCTTAGGGATTTTGATGTAACAATTAGGAATGTTTGACGTTTTTGGTTTTCATCGTTTTGATGCAGGTTTTTTGTTGCTATTTCTAGCATTTTGTTAGTATGGCCAATTTTCAGACAGGTGCCATGTATTTGTCAGAACCTATTATTTCTCAATATTTAGTTCTTTCCCTGTAATATGAACCTACATTTTTCTGTAGGGCTCTTAGGTCTGCTTCCAGCAGTGAAAACCCAGAAAAATTCAATTAATATATTCTGAGTTTACATGGGAATCATGTGCTTTCAAGTCTGTTCTGTCTGCTTCTGCGGTTTGCTCTCAGGATTTTGGTGGTTAGTTTTTTCTGGCTTTGTGTTGCCAACTCATGGAAGTCTGTAGCTGAATTCAATTCTCACTTCTTTTAAGTTTGTCCTCTGTTTTGGTTCTCATAGCAAGATTCATTTGCTTCTCTTGAAGCTTATTGCTGTTTGGTTCTCCCAGGGAAACAAAGTTAGGTTAATGTTTGGTATTTTGAGCATAGCTGCTCTTTGCATATAAATCTTTGCTTCTGTTATGAAGTGGTAGTCGTGTCAGTGTTAAGTCTCCTTTGAAGGCTATAAATCAATTTAATACCCACATTAAGTTGGTATTGGATTGTTGTCACTGTTTTTAATTTGCTTTGTAACCTTTTGCACAGTTAGTTGCTTCAGAAGTTTTTCTGTCAGCATCTCTCTATTTGTTTTGTTTTTCATCATTTTGATGAATGCATTTGTGGCCATTTCCAGTATTTTGTTAGTATTGCCAATTTTCAGACAAGTGCCAGTGACAAGGGTCCCGCTCCCTGAATTGGAAGGTGGGGATGGGGAGCAGAATGTAGCCCCCATAATCCGTGAGGAAATGATCAGTGACTGAGTGTGCCACATAGATGTGCACAAATCTATGGGACCAGATGGGATTCACCGAAGGGTATTAAAGGAGCAGGCAGAAGTGCTCACCAAGCCACTCTCCGTTGCTTATCAACAGCCCTGGCTAACCAGGGAGGTCCCAGTTGACTGGAAATTAGCCAATGTGATGCCCATCTACAGGAAGGGCTGAAAGGATGAGCCTGGGAACTACAGCCCTGTCATTCTGTCCTTGGTACCAGGGAAGGTTGTGGAGCAGGTCATCTTGAGTGCCATCACACAGCTCATAAAAGGCAAGCAGGTTATCAGGCCCAGTCAGCATGGCTTTATGAAAGGCAGGTCCTGCCTGACTACTCTGATCTCCTTCAACAACGATGTGACCCGCCTAGCAGATGAGGGAAGAGCTGTGGACATTGGCTACCTGGACTTTACTAAAGCATTTGACACTGTCTCCCACAGCATTCTCCTTCAGAAATTTATGGTGCAAGGCTTGGATAAATTCACTCTGCACTGGATAAAAAACTGGCTGGATGGCCGGGCTGAAAGAGTGGTAGTGAAGGGAACTAAATCTGGCTGGTGTCTGGTCACAAGTGATGTTCCCCAGGGTTCAGGACTGGGGCCTGTTCTCTTCGATATCTTTATCAATAATCTGGATGAGGGTATTGAGTGTACCCTCAGTAAATTTGCAGATGACACCAAGTTGGGTGGGTGTGTCAATCTGCTGGAGGGTAGGGAAGCTTTACACTGGGACCTAGACAGTGGGCCAAGGTTAATTGCATGGGGTTCAACAAGGCCAAGTGCCAGGTCCTGCGCTTGGGTCATAACCCCATGATAAGCTACAGACATGGGGATGTGTGGTTGGAGCTTTTTTTTAGGCTCTGTTTTTTCTTGGGCAGACATGATACTCTTCTGGTTTTTTTACATTTGTCTCTATATTTTTCTTGAATGATTTTTATGGAAAGGAACAGGCTATTTCACCATTTCTCATGTGTCTTAGTTCATGCTGATGGAGATGGAGGATGTGGGTGAACCTCCACTCCTCCAGCTGATCCCCCAGAACAGATGGGGGCATCTTAAATCTCCTCAGGCACTTCTGCATTGGTTTCGAACCATGGCATTAAGTCAACAGTGAAATAAAAAGGTGTGATAATCTCAGATTTTTTTTAGGCCTCAGCCTGAAAATTTCTTGTAAGAAAACTAGGACTAGCCGGCTGTAATGAAGTTTGTACTTCTCACAGAATGGTAGGGGTTTAAGGGATGTCTGGAGATCCTCAAGTCCACCCCCCTACCAGAGCAGGATCACCCAGGGCAGGCCACACAGGAACAGGTCCCGGCCAGTTTTGGAAGTCCCTAGAGAAGGAGACTCCACAGCCTCTCTGGGCAGCCTGTTCCAGGGCTCTGTCACCTTCACAGTAAAGAAGTTTTTCCTCATGTTGAGGTGGAACTTCCTGTGCTCCTGTTTGTTCTAGTTCCAGTACTTCTGTATTGGTCTAACCAAGCATGTACGTGTTCCCCTTTCCTGTGTGCAAAGGGGATTTATGCCTCCCCCAGAACATTGGAGGCAATAATCAGTAATTGCAGGAGGTGTTCAATACCAAAATATGAACAGATCTGTGCCCTGATTACTCTGTAATATTATTCATGTTACCAGTTCTGCTTAACTGGTGTTAGCAGTTCACTACAGACTAGATGCTGGTTTTGAAAAAAATATTTGACCCCTCTGGGTATGCTTAGCTGGTAAAAGCGGTCTTGGTGTTGACTTGACATGGTTCAGAGTACGTGTGGCTTCGTTATATGCCAACAGACATTTTAGGATATGTATCCAGAGAAAGCTTTCTAGTATGTTGAAATGGAGTTTTTTATTGTGCCACCTGTTCTTCTTTGTCTCTCCAGGAATGAAGAACATATGTGGTTCCTCACTGTTCTTGTCTGCACTCCTTGGCACAGATGGAGTTGAGTCCTTTGAGGTTCCCTCCTTGTTGGAGTAAAAAAGCTGTATTGGTAGCACTGCTAACCCTGTCACAAGAAGTTTTCTTTGTTTCTTATGTTTCAGTTCCTCAGATTTTTGTCATCTTTGCACATTCTGGACTCGTGTTGGCAAGCTGTGACTCTTGTTCCCAGTACTCTAGTAGTAGAACTAACTTTCTAGCCAGTGTAGTGTCAGAGCAGGAACATCAGGAGACCTTTTTCTCCCTTTGGTTGCCAATCTGAAAAGATTAAAAATATTTCATTAATATTAATTTAAAATATTTCTGAAATGCTAACAATTTTTTCAGTACTACTTTCAATATTATACTGATTTTTTACGGCTTATCCACCTGTCTGTTGTAGACAGACATTTAAAATTAGTACATGCAGAAATAAAGGGTGTGCATCCTTGTGATTACATGTTTGATGTATTGGACATAAGGTGAAAGAGGTGAAGGAAGCACGTGTGCCACTTTGAGCAGCACTCGTTTTCTCTTCTTTATGGGCTAACATCTTACTGGCATGGTTGCCAGTTCCTTTTATCATAGTATCAGGTTTGGATGGCTTTTAGTCATCAATATCTGTATATGAAATTTTCTGCTGTAAATTCCTGGTACATCAAGTATCTTTTTCTACCACTGAGGGTTGATGATCTGTACAAGAAATGCCAAATAGTCCATTCTTCTGTAGAGCTGATATCTTCATGCATCTTGGTAATATGGCATATCCTATGTAATTTCAGTAGTTTTTGTTTTTTCATAGCATTTAGGGCAGAAATACAGTATTATGGTCTATTTATTATTTTCCTGCATAGCTCAGACCATGGCATTACACTCCATCCTATATTAAGACAACAGCTTCTTTTACAATCCTCATTTTTCTATAGCAATAGTAATATTAGTTTCAGTTAATTAGATGTTGGGAGGGGCTGACCTGAGCAACAGCAGAGGCGAAGTTTTGAACAGCATCATCCCCTCTTAGGCCTCACTGCAATATCCGCTCCCCTGTCCTGTGGTCACAGGTACTTTGGCCATTGCCACCAGGAGCTGGGCTGGAGGATGTGGAGCAGGAGGTGGCATTGGCCGTGGAGAAGGTGTGTCTGTCTCCCCAGAGAGGGAGGCTGCTCCTTGGACTGGCTACCCCCGGGGAAGGAAGCTGATAGTAGAGTAAGTCCCAGTGAGTGCTCAGCTTTATCAGCTGGTTCCTAGAGCATTCTGCATGGATTAAGCTTTGTTTTGCTTACTTGTCTCAACTAGTTCTCTGGAATTTTATCTCACAATTGTTTTAATCACTTAACCATTATGCAATATAGATAATCCCAGTGCTCTTCAGTCCTTCCAATGGTCTGGTTAGAAAGAATTCTTATGTGTGTGCTTTCACCTTGCATAAGCTGAGGTTGCTATTGAACAGATTGGTCTCACCTTGTCCCACACCTACAGCTGATGTTTTTTACACCTTTCTTGTGTTTTGTAGTCACACGAAGAAATAGATTTCATTAGAACCTGACACTTTGGTGGATTTATTTTTTTTCAGCTGGATCAGTTCCCTTATCGAACTCATCTCTGGCAGCAGCTCAGACTTACTCTTGATTAGAATGACTGGATAACCATCACCTTATCTAATGTACTTAGGAGGAATTACATACATGTTTTTACATATATACTTAAGCTTAAAAACATCAGAGCAGCTGTAGTGAATCCTACCAAAACTCCAATATCCTGTTTCTGATAATGGCAGTTAAGAAAGGGAATAAGAAGGCAAAAATGTACTTTGGGAATTCTCCCTCTCTGTACCTTTTGGTAACTCAGGGTGAAGGCAGTGTCTGTGTTCTCTGTAGCCTTTCTCTTGCCTGAGTTAGTCTCTTCTCTCTACTAGAAGACCTCTTTGGATAGTATCTCTGTGTCTGCCTTGGCTATTTCTGGGACTGAAGGTCTTTGAAGATTAATAATATACAGACATATGATATTAAGTATTATCCATGGTGTTTGTGTTGAAGTCATGTTTCAGTTTCATTGTCCTTTGTTGTGTTTTAACAATGTTATATTCTCCAACTTGAAGGATGGATAATAATTTTGGGTTTCCCCAAACTGTCTCAAACTCCTTAGCAGTTTGTGTTCTCTAAAGTTTGCTGGGTAAAATAACTGCAAATGTTGCTGCCATTTAAACTAGGATTTTGTTTCCATATTGCTAGATGGATTTCTTTTGCAGATTAACCTTACTTTGCTCTTGGTTGTATGCCACAGAATTAAGAGAAACAGTATCAAAAGTGGATACATGTTTTCATGATTGTTATACCAGGAACAATTTAGCCATCAGATGAAGCATTAATTAATTACAAGTGTATCCCTTAATACCAAATGAATTTTTCTGCAGTCATCACACAAGACTTCTTTTACCTTGTGTTGTAATAAGATGTAGGATGATTTTGCTGTTAATGTGAGTACAGGCACCAGTAGTACAGTGTGTGAAAGCATTTATACCTGGGAATACCCATTGTACTTAAAGCTGGAGAAGTCTTTTTCTCTCTAGAATATTGTAATTTTTTGAAGTGTCTGGGGTAAGCCTAGCAAAGGAATTTAAATCATCTGTTTTAATAAATTGATGAATCTCCATTATTGGAATTTTGCTTCCACAGTCATCTAAGGATTTTTTTAAATTCTCATATTCCATGTATATGAGTAGTTCTGGTGCATTATAGCATCTTAGAACCATTCACACCAATGGCTGGCCCAGTTTAAAAGGACACAGCCTCTTGAAAGTTGCGTAATGTGTCAGTTGTGAGAGATTAGCATCTACAGAAATTCTTTACCCTAGTAGGAAATCTGCTTGGTATGGGACCCTTGTGTGTCCCTTCTATCATTTCTGAGGACTCATGTGAGGAAATGCAGCTCTGAGCAGTGCAGATCTGCTGTGACAAGAATGCTTGTCCTCAGTAGTTCCTGTGATTTTAATCCTTTTGAAAGAAGCATCTTTCCAGTACATTTTACACACGTAAGTGTAATGTCAGTTAAATTATGCTGTTCTAATATTCTTATTAGAGAACTAAATATTTTTATATTTCTATAGGGTTTTTTCCTTCTCCAAAATGGTTCCACATAACATGTTACACTGGATTCTACACATAATGATATTTAATGCCCATTCTACTGCATAGAAATATGCATTTCTATGAAATGCCGAACACAAATATCTCTGTATGGAGAATAGGAATCCCCTAATTTTATTGGGTGTAAATACTTCTAGGATTGTATTCCTTCCCTCTCTGTGCTTCAGGGGAAAAAAATTACATAGGAAAAACTGCTTTATGCAGTGTCTATCTTTGTGGCAAAAAAAAACAACCAACCAAGAAACAGCTATTGTTACATTAAAGGAAGATGATTATTTTTTTTGAAAAAGAATAATTTTGGCTTTTCAGAAAGTGCTTGCTAGATGTTAGGAAGGTGTGAACTCTTCCATAATTTCAAATTACTGTCTTTAGAGGAAGAACAAATTGCAGCTTCTCAATCCACAATTCTTTTTTGTTAACTTTGTATTAGATTTTTTCAGTGGGTGTCTATTAGACTTACCACCCGCAGTTTGGAACACAACCAAACAGTCATCTCAAAGGCTAATGCACAATCTTAAATTGCACATACTTCCACATGTTAGGAACTACCTTTTCCCCAGTACTACCTGCGTAATTGCTTCAGTCTCACAAAACTTAACCTTAAAAGACTTCTATTCTTGAAAAAAACCCAACAATCTGCACAGATTCAGTTAAACCACATTTTATGCAGAGCATTAGAAATTTTTCACTGCTTGCCTTCTTTTCCCTGTGTTCTTTTTTTCAGTGTACTCGAAGTTCTTTTCCCTGTCTGTTAAATCATACTTTCTAGCTTTTTTTTCTTCTCTTCAGGTTGCTCTTTATACAGATAATTGCAATCTTTAATTTCACTCTGCATTCCTTTCTTGTTTTAGTAAGCTTCAAATTTCATTTGAGTAACTTTCGTTTTTTGGCAGAAGATGTTAGTATTTGAATTTTGGGGGGTTTTTCTACCTTTAGTGTAAACACACCACACACCCATTCTAGAGTGACTTTTTGTTCTCTCACAGTCACAGTAAATGAAGCATGTCCACCATCAGCTGTATGAAATGGCAGATTATTTAAATGTTCTTCATACTTGATTTGCCTTGGTTTACATTTGACTTAGGTATTACACTTGAACATGCACTTTGTATATAGAGTAATACTTATTTCAGTTTGTGTTAGTAGCACTGCTGCCAGATTGTTACTTAATTTAAATTGTGAAATAGCTTTTTTTGAAATCAACTTCCATTAATATTTAGTGGGACTGTGCTAATTTACATGAGCTGGCAAGGTATCATCTGCAGTTAGTCCATCTGGTTCCTCCAGCACTTAATGCTCCTAAATGTAGTAATGTTCTTGCACTGAAGGAATATGAAATGGATTGATAGCTCTAAAGCCTCCAGGAGGTAATAAGATAACTAGCTTCATTATTTCATTCACTGCATAAGACTTCTGCTTTTACTGGCAATCCAAGCTGCTGTTTCTCTTCAATATTATAAAGCGTTCCTATTTATCTTTTAGCAGACTTTGAGATGTGAAGGTCAATATATCTGCTAGTCTCCGTGATTGATTTTAAGTTGTTTACTCAGACTGTGGATCTATTCTGCTATCTGCCTGACTTTAAGCTTCTTATTTCTGTAGGGTTGCCTGCTTGGCATGTTCTTCAAATTACACTGCATGGTAGCTCTTCACACGGTTTCACCAGAGAGTTCATTTCTGGGAGATTCTCTTGAAAGCAGTTATGGGCTTTTTGAATGTCTCTGTACTCATTATGTATTTGTGCTATACATCATCTGCCATTTGCAGAAGACCTCGATTTTTCACTCTGTTCTCATAAGAATAGAAGCATTTTCAGATGGGAAAAAGAAAACCTAATTTTTTTTAACAGGTACACGTATGGCCTTGTTACACTGTTTGACCCAGAGATATGGTGCATCTATGTGTGTATATATATGTATGTACACATGTATATATGTGTTTGTGCATATATATGTGTAGGTCTTTTCTGACAGCAGGGAGTGAAAGGGGGCTATGTGGGTGTTACTGGAGTACTCTTGAGGTTTTATCTATGTAACTGAGCTAGGTAATTTTTTACTTGGCTTAAAATTTAGTTCCAGTACTCCTTTGCCTCACAAAATCAGGTAATGAGGATGAGAGGCTGAAGAGGTTTTCTTATGCAATTTCTCATTTGTTGTGTTTCATAACTTTGTTATCAAGGGAGCCTTTTCCTGGTGCACGTGCCCTGAATTTGGTGAATCCCAAAAGCATGGATTTCCTGCACCAGGGACAAAATGCTGCAGCACATGTACTGTAGATCTTGTACTCCCAGGAATGCTGAATTTATCATGTATTTCATGCACAGCATGAAAGAGCGCATTTCCATGTGGCAAATCCATGCTCTCTACTGCATCTGAAGGTAAAAACATCTGGAAGCAGATGGGTACCACCAGAACAACTCATGCGATCCGCTCCTACCGTCTTTTGTAAGTGTTTCACTGAAGTAGGCAGCAAGACTTTCTGTGGAGATGAATTCTTCTGGTAGATGGAGCCTGCTTGTAGCTGCCTCCTTTCCAGAGACTGACTGGTCCCTCCCTCCTGTCGCCGCGTGTGCCCTCACTGCAATGTCAGTTCTGTGTTTGGGATCAATGACAGGGAGGGGCCAGGGCCGGATACCTCTGGGCAAGATAGTGACTAAATGTGGGTGGGTTGTTGCCCAGACCTTTTTGCTTATGTCTGAGAAGCTCTTGAAAACAAGATAACTGAATGGAGGCTGCTAACAAGATAAAATCATCCTGGAGGGTTCGTTGTAACCTGTGGGCTGTTGGTTAGAAATCCTTGTTTTTGATAAGAGTCTTTCTCTCTATGCATGTTTATTCAAAATAATTCCCTTTCTGCCAACAATTGCTTGTTGCACTATGTGCTACACTATTGCCTGTTTTTTGATTTCTTTGTCACTTGTATTCAGTCTTTTTCCTGGCATTTGCATTACTGCTTCTTTTCCTTGGTTCAGTTGATACTTGTCTGTGGTTTAGGTCTGATGTGTAATTTCTTCTTCTTTCTCTCTCATCCCCCCCCCCCCAGTGTTTTCAGTTTTTATAGCTTTTTTCTGTTACATCAAAAGTCAACAGTTTGATTCAGTTCCAACTGTTGTAACATATGTAGTCTGGCTTCATTATCTCCTGTTGCCTTAAACTGTAATCTTTAAAAAAACTTACTAACAAGCATGCCAAATGTGCAAGAGGTTGAACGATGTGGATCTGTGGGTGTTATTTTGATTTTGATATACTGAAATTATCCCTCTCGTTCTCAAGGATCAGTGGATACAATTCATGTGACACGCTGCTGATGCCAGCAGGTCAGGTGCCTGTTTTGAGGTAGTGCTGCAAAAATTAGTTAGGTAATCATTTAAAAGAAGCAGAAACAAAACTGAAGGAGATTCTTCCAGGCCTTTCTCCTTTGCTCCCCCTTTTTTGATTGTTAGTCTAGATGGATTATTTGCTGGCAGTATATGCAGTACAGTCCAGGACCAGTTGCAGTGGTACAGCCGAAGGGGCAGAATGCTGTAGCAACAAACAGGCCTAAGACTGAATTTGAAAAGGACTCTCTCAGGCCAGCCTTGCTTCTGTAGGGAATGGTTTACGTGCAGCTTGGCTGGGAACGGTGCACAGATGATGGTGAGCTAGTTATTAACACGCAGGAAAAGCATCTGAGGTTTCCCAGGCTCAAAGAACATAGCAGATTTCAGAAACTGTGAAGAGATGTGTGACAAGAGTGAGTAAAGAGAGAGAGGTAGAAGTATTTCAGTGCAAGCTACATGGCACAGAGTAGGATTCTGCCTGGAAAGAAGTGACCAGACAGAAGCATGGTAAATATAAAGAGAGGCTTGAGGTTTGTTTCCTCTTCTTCTGTAATAATTGCCTCAAATAGATCTAGCAATTGGCAAGTTTAAAACAAAACAATTATTCTTTTTTTTTCTTTTGCAGTGAATAATTAATCCTTGAAACACATTGCTGCAAGATGATGTAGGTATAAAACTTTCTGGTTTAGACACATGAGAAGAAGTGTGCTAGGGTCTTAAGAGTCTGGAAGAGTAACTTGGAAGTATCAGTATATCCTTGCCCTATTCTTATGCTTTTCTGTCCATGTATAATCCCTGTTGGGCAGGGGATCTGTGGTCTGACCAAGCACAGCTGTTGTTTTCTTCAGTGGAAAAATAAAAAAGCTGCTGGCAATTGCATATTGTTCTGATATCTACGGTAATATAGCTGTTCAAATCAATCTTTGTTGTAGTACACCAGGTCTGGTCATTAAGCTTTGTCAATATTTGGTTTAGTAAATAATTTTTACATTCCGTTTTATGTGCCCTGGAGAATTCTAGCAATTGATTAAAATGATACACAAACAGGCCTGAATTCATGATGAATTAACAGTGAACCATTTTAGATAACTGACTTTGTGCTGCTGCTTCATTTTTCCTCAGCTTGCGTGAGGATTACAGGACAAGACTTCCTTTTTAATTTCTTCTAAATAGCAGAAGGACCTTCTCGTGAGATTGCTTCTCCTGGGCATGAATGTCTGTGTATTGGTAATCAAAACCTGTAAACACATCGTTTCCCAGGGAACTGGGATGTTTAGAGATCATGCAGGTTCTTTCAGCACAGTTGGAAGCTTGTTGCGTGAGGATGGTGGTGATGTGTGTGTTTAGGATTGTTTAATTTTATAGAAATTAAACCCAAACTCTTCAAAATAATCCATTTGCAAGGTGTGCTCTGATAGCATAATCAAGCTTCCCTTAATGAATGCTGCCACATGTATGGAACAGGAAATTATTTTTTTTTCCTCAAAGTGAGTAAAACTTTGTATTTGGTTATGTTAAATATACACAATTCCCTACTTTCAGTGTTTATGTAGCTGAGGAACTTGGAATGCTATACTTTAGGGATATGAAAGGAAGCCATACTTGTCTTCCTTAAACCTGAAGCAGGCTGAAGAAGGACCTTATACAGCCCTCTTGCTTTTCTAGAATAGTTGTTAAGCATCTCCATAGTTAATTTGATTGTTTTGTCCTCACTACTTCATTTCACCTACATGTGGAGTTTTAAAAACGATGTGTCTGCCCAGCTCTGATAGGCTTCTGCAGCCAGAACTGTAGGGTAACCTGTCTGTATGGGCAGCAGTTATAGGCTTTGCCACATTCCTTTCAGCTGATGTATATCTGTCATTAACTCCTTCTGATGCTGTGATTGCACTTTTATGTTGAATGGCAAAATTCATATGGTGACCTTTCTCATCAGGCTACTGAGGCACGTTTTCTGTCCCCAGATATGAGTATATGAAAATGACAAATGATTTTGACATCTGTATGCTTTCTGTCCTCCTCCCTGATATTACTCATGATCATGACTGTGTGCTACACCTGCATATCAGGGAGTATAGAAATATTTCCTGGCTACTTAGAGTTCTGAGTGCACCTTGAAACTGTGACTCGGCTTCATATATCGTGGTTCAGGTGTCTTATTGGGAAGACCAACTTCTGTGTATTATTTTTATTTACCAGGTATTCCTCATTGCATTTTGTCTGCCTGAACTATGTACAGTGTTTCTTAATGACTGATCCATTACCTTGGCCTTCATAAATACTGAGATGTTTACTATGCAGTATAAATTCATTTTTTATCCTAAAATATTTCTACTCATTAGTTTTCTGGGAATGTAGGTTGGTCATTCTGAATGGAATCAGTGTTTATTTTTTCAAGGCAATTTTGAAACTAGATAAATACTGTAACTAGAGTTTCGAGGAGTTACAGTAATTTCAGTTTGAACTTGTGGTTATACAGTTACAATGCCAGAAAACAATGCTTATTGTTCTGTTCTCTAATAATATTTGTTCTGTCTCCACCCTGAGAGAAGGATTATAGATTTCTGAGTTTGTACACATGTATAATTATGCAAAATAAATGCTCAGTTATAAAAATATTTTCTTAAAAGAATGTCATTTGTCTTTAATAAAACACTTTTTAAGAGTCTCTGATAAGTATTCTTTTTTTCTTGACAGTCTGTGGTGGACGACTGGATTGAATCATATAAACAAGACAGGGACATAGCACTTCTGGATTTAATCAACTTCTTTATCCAGTGTTCAGGATGTCGAGGTACAGAATGTTGGAAACAAGTTGTATAGCATAAATCTGACAGTCATACAAATGTGTATTAGTGCGATTGCTGGTAAAGATGTGGGAGACACGTGGATTGATACTACTCATATGCATGGTTTATACAGAAATATTGTCTACATTCAAGAATAATTTTATTTAAAGCTTGTTTGTCAAGGGCCTACCCTTTTTTTTCCCCTCACTTTCCTGTCATCATCCTAAAGTGTACAAATCGTCACAGAGACACTCTGCTCGTCAGCAGGAGGAGACAGTCAAGGTAGGTGTGTCTTCACTGCCCCTTTCTGTTCCTTCCCCTTTTTTATTATTACAAGAATCAGTAGGCGTAGCTATCCCTTAACTTTATTATTTTTTTTCTTTCTTTCTAGGAAAATGATGGGGTTTTTAAACTGAAAAGGATGGAGTCAGGCTTCAGTTGACTTCGATTAGCAAGAAAGATTTATTCTGCATGAATCACCAATTTTATTTCTTACTCAGTAATACTTTATGAAGTCAGCAGCAAGTGGCCTGCCTGCCTTTTATACCTTATTTAAGCAGTCTCCATTACCAGGCATGCACCAGTCAGGCTTTCTAGCATTCTGTTGCCACACTGTACCTTCAAATGAATTTTTCATGTGTTGTCGCCTTTGAGATAACTCAGCCTTGAAAAGAGAGAAACACAGAGCTCTACTCTCTCTCTGGTAACCAGAGCCAAACTATTTACTGTTTCCTGATGCTTCCGATGATGTGCTTTGGGTACAGTTGAAAATAGCCCACAGTTGAGAAATCCTTTTTCTTAATTTTGTGACTGGCATGGGAATATACCAATAGACATCAGATGATCTAGGTAGAAGTCCCTTTTCTTCCTTCTTACATATAAGGAAAAACACTTAAAAGCAACAGAGAAAAGAAATATGAGCTGTCAGCAGCTTCAGTAACCCTTTTTCATAGATTAAGCAAGTAAACTTTTTTTGTGGATGTGAAAGACTGAAGCTCTTGAAGCGTTCTGTGAAGCGTAGGGTTTAGATTACCAGCCTGTGTCAATGTCTGTACTGTTCACACAGATTCCCTAAAATATTTTTCAGACTTGTTTGGCAGCTTATGTGAAAGTAGTTGTATTTTGTTTGCTTTTTGTAAACACTCTCCTAAAGGTGTGTATGGAAAAAAAACAAACAACCAACCCACAAGCTTCTTTCTGAGAATTTGGGCAGCATTAAACTGAACGGATCCTTGGCCATATGTTTTTATTCTTGCTTATGCAAGCTTTTGGTGGAGGCATGTAATAAATATCTTCATTCCCCTGCTGCTCTCTAGTTTCTACTTCCTTTCCTTCTTCTTGTTGGAGAAAGCAGCACTCTTACAGTGTCAGAAGATTTGTATTTTTTAAACCTCTTGTTACTGACTGATGCAGGCTGAATACCCACTGTCAACCATATGCTGCTGAATCAACTGCTTCCCAGAAAAGCTTTCTGTTATTGGCTGTGAAGCAGCAGTGCTTCAAGTGGCTGATGTCCTTTCCTTTCCTTATTTTTGTTTTTAATGGTGACTTTCTGTCCTTTCTCAGTACTCTCCTTTGTGCAGATGCCTCTCTGCTGAGCTTGCTTTAGTGGTCTTCTGGTCCCAAACAGCAATTAAAAAGGGGAAAGGAAGCAAAAGTTATTTGTCCCCTGAGTTTATAGTGTTTGGGGGATTTATTTCTGTGTTGGAGTTTTTGCAGTGGGTGCAGTAAAAGCTGTAAAACTGTGTTAAAATCCTGGCAAACCATTCTGTTCTTTCCAATTTCCAGTAACATGCCTGTTTTCAAGAAGTAAGTAAAAACTTTATCAGAAGAGAGTGGATTTTACTGTTAATCCACTTAGGGTAAAATGGATATTAACCTGTCTTTAGTGGAAATGAGGTATGGAAATCTGGGGATGCTCTGTATTTTGTGAGGAAGACCGAGTTTCTTTTTCATGGGAAGTTTATACACTCTATTAGGACATTTTTATTTCCATTTAAATATTTTGTTCATGTCCTTGTTTGTTTCAGTTTCTGATAAATAACAGCTGCTCATGAATCTCAGTGGCTGCTTTATCTTCCTTAATCTTCCTTAATTTTCTTATCACTTTGCTCTACTAACATTGTCTCAGATTCTTCATCCTTCTTTCCTGATGTTGAATCTAAATGCTTACAGATTATCTAACTTCTAGTTTATCTAACTTCATGACCATTAACTTGAAGGAATGAGGACAGCTAGCTTGGGAGGAGATTCCCAGAAATCTTTGAAAGTTTAGGTTTAGAAATCTACCATTTTCATAGTGCTTAGAATTATCTGATATCTAAACATACATAAACTACACTTAGCTTGACATTTTTTTCATCAGTTTTAAGAAGATGAAGACTGTGTGCCTATTTTCTGACTTTAATTAGAAATCATTTAGGCACCAAACTGTTTTATTTAGCAAAAGTATTGACCCTGCCAAAAATATCTTTCTGTTTAGAGAAACATTGATTTTTATATAGTTACCCCATTCTCTTGGGCAGAATGTGTGCTCGAATGAACCTCTTAGCATTCTTAAGCTTTTCTTAGAGTTGTTTCTGAAATGAGAAGTTATCTGTTTTAAATATGAATAAGAATGCATGTTATGTAAGTTATTAATATGAAAAAAAATTGTACAATTACTTAGTTTTGCAGGTGAACTTAAAAGATCTTTGCAACATAAAGTTGAATAAATATTAACCAGATTTACAAGCACATCTGTCCTTTGTCAACTCTTCTGAGTATCTGTTTAATCAGTTATTTTCTATATAATGTATTCTGGTTCATACCATAATGTTCATTACAGTGTGATAGATTTGGTTTTAGCATGATTTCTGTAATATTTCTGGGTTCTTAAAAGATCATTTTGTATAAATTAGAAGCTTGTACTACTGAACTACCAAAAGCTTCTCAATAATAAGATTTGCACAGGAGTTAAAATCACTTTTCATGCCATCTTTCCACTAGTTTACCTGTTCAGTCTCTGCATCTTTTGCCTTTGTTTATTTTGATTACAAAGAAATGTAAATAGTTTCTTAAAGAACCTTGATCTTTCCTTTATCAAGAATACCAACAAAAATCCCTGCCTTTCACATCTTGTCCATGGTGCATTGCATTTCTGTCACAGAAGAATAGTTAACAAGGACTGATAAATTCACCTATTCACTTTTTGTTTCCTACACTTTTAAAATGCATTGATGCTTCTAGGGGGAGGATCTTTTATCAGATAGTACCTTAGAAAGATGAAAAAGTTATTTTAAAAATACTTTTTCATCCTGGCAAAAGAGCAAATAAATGCTGTTTCCAGTCCTTGAAAATAACAGGTATGTTTGTTAGTTAGTAGTAGGTATTTATTTTCCACAGTCTTCACAATCTATATTGGGGTCGTGTGTATATATGGTGGTATATTTACCTTCATATTTCTCTGTCAGGAACTTAATTAGGGGTTTGTGGTTTTAGATAACAGGGAACTTTGGAATTTTGGTTGTCATCGTAATAAATGGATTTTTCAAATAAATTCTGCTTGGCTGGGGGTGGATATGTAGCCATTCTACTGAAATGTCCATTTCAAATGCTGTAGTTTGGTCTGCAGCATTGTGGATACAGGTGTCCTCCTATCGTGCAGAAGAGTTGCAGATCAGTGTTTAGAGTTTTCTGTGGTTTTTTGAGCTCTTTTCCATCGCCACCTTCTTTGTAGGACCATAGTTAGGCTGTTGTGATTTTTTTTTTTTCTTTCCTTTTTTAAGCACATATGTAAAGCACAGCATAGTGTGCTGAGATGTCCGAGCTAGTTGGAAGTGAGCAGAAATGTCTAATCAGCAATATGTGTTCCCAGGTCCCAGAAGGATTATAACTGTGTCAGTATGATGCCGCATCTGGGCTAATTAGCTCTGCCTCTCAGACTGAGTAATTAGCTCAGGTATCATGCTCTGCTGCTATGACAACCAGGCTGTTTCCATTTCTGGAGCTCCTTGGATTTAGAGCTGACTTGGGTATCTGCTTTGCTGTCTGCTTTTGCCTTCTGTTGTTGATATAAAACAAATGGAAAACCCCAAGAGCACTCTAGCCTTTCTGCATTTAAAGGGGAGAGCCATGCTTGTGGAATAAATATTAGGGTTTTTCCCTAACCAGAAGCAATTAGTGGTTGAAACAGCCTCTTAAACTGTGATGGACAAACCAACCCATCGAGTCCATGTAAGAAAAGAAGCTTTCTTTTGCAGGGGGAAAAAGGTCTGTTAACATAGCTGAAATGGAGAACTACTTGGCTACTTTCAAGTATGTAGTGAAGTTATTCCCGTTCTTTTTCTCCATTCCCTCTCCATCCTGTCATTTATTTTCTGATAAGTAAGCCATAAACCTGTAAATCTTAGGCAGATTTTCAGAAGTGTTTTGAGCACTGCTTTGCTGCCAGCCCTAATCACATAGCTCTGAGACACCAGTCAGTGACTGAACAAAACTGGTGAAACTCCCTTGCTCTTAAATTCTCAGCAGTGCTGTAGTCTGCCTTCTCTGGGTTGTAAGGGGCTCTCTGTTTACGTAGTTTTGTGATTTGGCACACTGAAGTTGTTTCTAGGAGTGGTTGGTTGGTGAAGGAAGCAGGTGAATTTCCTTCATATAATGTTTCTCAGATCTTATTTTTCCCCTCAGAATCTTCTCTTTAGGTTCTTGTGTGGAATCAAACTTGAATGAGTAAGTGTTCAAACTGCCAGCTGTCAACCTTGACTGCTGGTGCTGTTTAAGGTTAGGGTTTTTTTTCAGTTGAGTAAGCAGGAATCTGTGTATGAACTTCTTGCCCAGTGCTTAAAGCAGGACGTCCTTATGGGATTTTTCCCTGTGAATCAAGACACTTGGGGATCCACCATCTCTTCGAGCTTGAGCCTTGAATCTCTATTTGTTCCTCACCTATTCTAGTAAGTTCCTCTCAAAAATTCTGTGATTGAGTAGTGCAAACTGAGTCAACAAGTGCAGATTTTCAGTAATGATAATGTATTCATTATTTTTAATAATGTTCTGTGCTCTTAATTAAGGGCAAGCTGATAGATTTCTGGTTTGCCAAAGGAAATTGAAGGCTAAAACCTGGATAAAGCATCATAAAGTGGCCTGACAAAAGAAGTGGAGAAACAACCGCTTGCTTTGCTCTTGGGTGGGATTTCAGAAAGTAAATTAGCCAGGAAGTAGTGTTCTTTATTCTGATAAATAATATTTTAATAGGCAGTATAATAGTGCAAATAATGATTTAAAAAAATACTTTTTTTTCATTTATTTGTACATTTTTTGTTTTGTGATTGATGGAATAACATCGCTCTATGCAGATGAATGTTATTGAGTAAGGACAGAAGACTGCTTGATAAATATAACTTACTGCAAATGGTCCTTTTATAAGGAACTGCAAATTGTTAGTGAGAAGTGTTGCTGGCACGTGTTAAAAACCCATTATCTCTTTATCATTTATTTAAGAAGTTGATATAAAATTTTGTTATTTTGAACAACACAGAAAATGTTGCATTGGAGCCTGTGTTTTTATTAAGAATATATGGTATGCTTTCTCACAATTTCTTCAACAAAATCCCTTTTTAGTGTGTAAATATAGGGGAGAAGTTGTGAAGTAAAGGACTAATACATGTTTTTAAAAAAATTGATACTTCTACATGATTTAAGTCATAGTAATCTCAAGGATTTATAAAATATTTTGTGTGTATAATATACAGAAATAAATACACCCCCAGTAACTACATGGTGCTGTTAAAAACATGCTGTTAACCACATGAAAAAAAAAATGGGAAGGTAAGACTGAAAACTAGAAACGACTTAATTTTAATTTCATGTGTGGTGTAGATAAATCAGATTTGAACTTTATATTTCCTGGTTTTGATCCTAGAGGTCATTTCTACGGTGTGTTTACTTTGAAGTGAAAACTTCTAAAAATCAAACTGAAAATAAGATACAAATTATTAACTGGCTTGGATGGAAGGTAAATCACTTACCAGATATGCATAAAATGTTTATCTGTTCATTTCTTTAAATGAAGATAGTTAAGGATAAAAAGGTCTTATCAAACACAAGACAATTAATACGGTTGCATCAAAATTTTTTTTTGTGAAGAAGTACAGATGGTTGGTATTTGTTGACATTCTTGAAACTAAAGTTTTAGTTTCATTGTTAGTATCATTTTTAAACAAAAACGGTTTTCAGTATTTCTTCCTGTTTGCTGCTGAGTATCTCTACTTTTTATCTCATGCGCTCTTTCTTCCTTGCTATCTCCCCCCCCCCGCCCCCCTCCCCCCCCCCCCCCCACCCCCCTCTCCCCCTCCGCTCCCCTCTGCTGCGGAGGAGCCACCCATTAGTTATTTGTCTCTCTCGCATCGCTCA
>WUAM01000431.1:122807379-122846808 GCA_024336885.1 Actenoides hombroni
ATGGGGAAAATAGCTAAAAATTTTTTTTAAGCTTTGCGTCTCCCTGACTCTTCTGGGGATGGGAAGTCTTGAAAAATTAAAAAGAGTAAACATTCAAATCTGAAAGTGTAAAAAAGGTTTGAAGGAGTACATCACACTTTATAGCCACGTATGAACTAATGGCATATTTTTCCCCAAAAGATGCATCCTATTACTTTCAGAACCTAGTGGGGAAAGAAATGTAGGAATTTGCTGACCTTTCAATACAGGAGGCATGAATGAATGTGGTCTGTGGTTTCAAAATCTGAATGAAATACCAGATGTGTTGAGGTCTGACTTCAGTCCAAGATTTCACCCTGTGAATTGGTGACAGGAGCAACAGTAATTTAAACAAAACATACCTTTCTTTATTGCTTGCTACCTGAATATATTGAATTATTTATGCTTCAAGTACGACAGCACACCAAAAATAATTTAGGTTAAAATCAGCTATGAACTAATTTATTACTGTAAACCAATATAAACTTTCAAATAATCTAAAACAAATTTATTGAATTGACAGAACTTGCAATACTAGAATATTTTAGAGCAAATGTATATTGTAAGAAAAGGATACCTTTGAAATGATGCTGAGTGAGTCCTGCACTGTTAGTTCTGTAGAATATGTTCAAATCTCTGCTGAAAATTGAAGTGTTTCTTTCAAGTGTGGAACAAAGTCTATACTCTGCTCCTGTGTACTACCTGGTAAGTTCACAGCTATTTTTGGCACTGCTCACTGGGGGTAAATTGTGTAAGGCATTTAATTATTACTGCTTGTTTTCACTATATTTATTTAACTGCATATCTATCTGGAAAATGATGCTACTCATGTGACTATAAAGTTAGTTTCAGAAGGCTCTCTCAGATCCATGATGCTTTAATGCTACAGCCTTTTAAGAGCAATAAACACCTCTTGACGTTAATGATTCAGAATAGTTTCTGTCTTACTAGTCAGATATGTGTCATTTGCACTATGCTTAGTTTTTCTGTGTAATACAGATTTGTTACAGGAGGGACACTTCTGTTACAGCAGATAAGAAAAAAAAGTAGTTTGACTTTTTTTTTTTTTAGAGACGTGTGAGCAAATTATGCCTGTATATGAGTTTGTCTCTAAACATTAGATGTGTTGCTGGATTTTTTTTAATTTTTTTTTAATGACATAGATGGTACTTTCTATGAAGACAGGAACCAGTTATGGAAGGCAGTCAACCACCACCAGATCTTAGCACTTTCTTATTGGATTACTAATGTGAAAGGTCCTCATGTCTCTAGTCTTTGCAAAGATGTAAATTCTGCTGAAGATATTGTCAGACTTTTTCCGGAACAAGGATAGGAATTAAATTCCAAAAGTGACATTTCTCTCTGCAGACACTGTAATTATGATTCTCTGTCTTTTGCATGAAGGAAGCCATAGATTTATTTTATTAAGTGCGATGCTAGTACATAGGTCAGTAATGACTTCTGAAGAGAAAAAGGCAGGGATGATTAAAAAGGTCTACATCCTAATGAAAAAGCCTAATGCTCTGGCACAACGAAAGTGGTTAGAACAAATCCAATATTCTCTTAATCTGCAAGCACTCAACAGTACCTGGATATAGAAGAAAAAGAGCATCTTGGCTTTCAAAGATGATACATCTGAATTTGGGAAAAGTAGGCTCTTAAGCAGATACAATCCTGCTCACATTCCTCTGCTACCTACTTCATTCCCTATTTATATCAATGTGATCATGTTGCCCCAGTCATCTTTAAACTAAACCATCGCCAGCTGAGCCTTACAATTTTTCATTTCCTTTTATCTGGAAGTTACGGCATTTTCTGGAAGTGCTAGGGTCAAACCTATTACAGGGAAGGCTGAGTTAAATGGCCTTTATCCCCACTTTGTTGTCTTTTCCTTATTTGCACTGAGAAAGAAGCACAGTGGAATGTTTTTTGGGTACCTGGATGGGTGGGAAGGGGAATTGTACAAGACTGTTACCAGGTCTTGCAGGAAGAGTGAGGAGCTCCCTTGCCAGCAGTCTCTGTACCCATGTATGAGGAAGGAACTGATAAGCCCTAGCCAAGCTGAACCTGGTTTGTGGATAATGTCATCAACTGAGAAGTGAGCAGTAGAGAGTTTCACACTTCTGTCAGTTAACACTATTAATCTAAATTTCAGGTTAAAACAACTGGTATTCATACTCTCCACCTGTAGGGTCGAGTCCTGGGTATTTCACTTTGAAACTGCCTGATTTCCTAAAGCGATGAACTCAGGAGTTATGAGGTTAATACACCTTTGATTAGAAAGACTTTTCTCTCAGGAGTAGTCTGCAGAATTTTATAGGCACCATCTGTTCTGGAAGTAAGCTTCTAGAAAGTCATAACATCAACTTTTCAAATACCTTTAATGTAGTTTGTCAGATTTACCACAATCTCTACTGTTTATTTTGTTTATTTCATCATTATTAAAGGAAGTGTTCTGGATAACTTGTCAGTTGATGTGATTTAGGAAGCTGTGATAATGGGATAAGGGCCTAAAATTACTTTCAGCATCTTTGGAGAATGCAAACTTACTGAAGATATATTTAACTATATAGATACAGCCAACAATGTTATTTGAAAAAGCCTTTTTTTTTTTTCTTTTTAGACTGTAGAAATTATCAGATCACAGTATTCTCAAGGATTAAACCACTGAAAGGAATTTTACTCCAGATCTGATTTAGTATGACAGGAATACATTTCCTATTGACCATGTTTATTCCCAGCACAGACTCCTGGATCAAGATTATTTAGCCAACTCTATGAATTGAACCATGAAGTAATGCAGGTAGCTCCACAATAAGAGATAGTGATGATAAATTTCTAAGATAAAATGAAAAATTACAGTGGTTTAAAAAGAATTGTTGACATGAAGTGATTGTTCTTTAAATTTAGTAAAGCTAAATACCAAGAAGTTTTTCAATTTGTAGAAATTAAGATACCTGCCTAAAAACTAATAATTTGCTTGGTTTATCAATGTGTAGGAAGAGCACTTAGTTTTTCTGAAACTTCCAGTGTTCACTAAATGATTTATTTTGTATCATTTCTTACCACAGCTAATGATGGATAGGATCTCAAGAAGGAGGATACTAAATACATAAATGGTCACAAGAGATGTGGTATATGAGGAATCGAGGTACCTATTTGAAGAGGGCCGTTAAAAGTTTGCACAGCCTTATTTGAAATGCAGCAAATTCTGTCATGCATTTTTAAGGAAGCAGTGAATATTTTTTAACTTCTGTGCTGCAGCTCAGTCAAATTATAATTCCATTTTAGAGATTGGATTGAACTTCTGTGTATACAACTATACAGGGCAGTAAACAGCGTCACTACAGAGTCCCTTCTACCAAAAGTGTCTTTGTCATCCAGCTGCAGACTCAGATACAGAATCAACCCCTCCACTCACCAGCCTCTCCCCACCCCCCAAACAATAAAAAACACCTCATCTACTGATGTCCTAAAAATTGTTTTGAAAGTATTATTACATATTTCCAAAAAGGCGATCCTGAAATAAGCTAATGAATGAGACTCAAAACCTCATCAGATCACAGTTCTGGACATAGAAGCAATCTAGGAATAAAATCATTGAACTGCCAGCAAAAATATGTAATATTCATTAAAGACAGGTTTTCCTCAAGGTAGAGGACAGACTGGAGTTTTACAGAGGTTTAATTTGCCACTGGGGGCAGAGGTGGGAGTAATATTGGAGAGTTCAGGAAGGTGGACAATAAAATTAGTAAATTAAATAAGGTATCTAGAAGAAAATGGAAGATACTACATTCTCTCTAAAAGAAAGGCATATCATTGCAGTGTACTGGCATCTCTTAAACATAAGAACAAAATAATATGGTAAAGCAGTTCTGTACAAAAGCTGTTGAGAAAGTTGTTATATGGCCAACTATTAAAAGAAGGAACTAGATTTTCATTTTGGGCGACCAAAGCTTTTTAATAAGTACTTCACATGGTTTGTGTGATGAGAAATGGAATATCATGCAAATGACTTCAATTATGTGATTGTATAATAAGGACATTTCAGCAGTGCTGCTAATTAGCATTATGTGTAGTAAAATGAGAACTGTAACAGGAGATTATACGTGTGGTTTTTTGGAAATAAATACCTTTCTCCCAAATAGTTTAGCGGAGAACAGATTAGGTGGTTGTAGTAGAATTACAATTTGTGATGACATAAATGCATGGCAATTTTCTGCTCTTTTGATTCATTTTTGCCCCCTATTTTGTTTTTCATCTTACAGTCGTCAAGTCAGTTTAATTAGCCACTCAAAGTAACACTATTTTTTCATTGATGAAGAGGAGACAGATGCATTTCAAAACCAGAACATCTTTTGAGGTTAACACAAGATTGCTGTTACTTCTGTGTTCTCACAGGCTGCCTCTTGGACAGCTAGTTTTTTCCTTATAGTGGAGAAGACTAAAATACAAAATGTAACACACCAAGTGAGGTCAGGTGTGTTTTCACGGATCCTCATAACAACACAAATAGTTTCTTCCACTTAGAGCTGGATTTATCAAGAGTCCCCTTGAGTTCATACTGTAGTAAGTAGCTCTGTGTACGGCAGTATGTTCTTAGGGACCTCCTTTGGTTCCAAGGATATTGCTCACATGACTTTTGTTTGAAATTAGCTCAACCAGAGCCCTCAAAGTATTCTGTTACTTTTTTTTTTTGTAACCAAAGAAGTCATTAAATCCCATCCTAACTACAGCTGTAAATCAGCCTCACTGATCTTGTGCCCTGTGTCTATTTGAGATTCTGAAACTGTACATGAATGGAAGTCACAACAGTTGCTGGTCCAGTAAAGTTTCTAAGTAACCTTTCCAGTCTTAATTCTAGGTCTTGTAAAAAGAATTTCCTGTATTAAGGTTTACTTGCAATTTAGAGCCATCTGAAAATACTTAGTTGTCATGAAGTAAGCATCAGAGGGGACTATAGTGCAAATCACTAAAATTCTTTCTTTAGAGCTTTGATAGAGCCTTTGAAGAAAGTTACCTCCAGTCTGCAGTGAGGTGGTTATTCTAAAACTGAGGCCTAAGAAAGCAAAAATCGTAACTGTTTTTTTGCAGTTCAAAGTAGAGGGTCACATACACTAAGGCATTTGCTTTTAAAGAGGGGAAAAAAGTAAATTTGACTTATGCCTGACTAGAAACTATACTTTCATCCTGGTATGGCACCATTGGTAGAATATCAGCAAGCCACATTCTTTTCAGGTTCAGAGGAAAGGTGCAAGTTTATTTTCATATCTTGCTTTATTATTTGGCAAGTTTGGTAAGTGACCAGTGATGGAGTAGGGTTTTGGCTCTGAATTATGAGAAGATCAAGTTCATGGATCAGTGGCACTTCTGTTTTTTATTTTTCCAAGCAGCTGTTGAATGTAAGTCTTCTCAACCAATCATGACTGAGTTTCCTTCCAGAAGATGTAATCCTTTCCATTAATATACAGAAGAAAATATACGCCAGTCAATTCCTGTTGCCACTTGTGGATATTTCAGTAACAGATGGGAATTTTATGTTCTGATTAACAAAGGAATCATAAGAGACTCAAAATTTCTTTGAATTATTTATCTTAGAGTTACAAGGGTTTATTCTTCATGATAATGATGTAGAAAACATGGATGAGTTAGTTTAATTTTTGTTATCAAGATTTGATATTAATGTAGTTTTTCTGTTTGTTAGTGTTCGGGGGCTGGTATCAAGATAGCCAAGGTTTGTGGTCGGTGCGGAAATCTGACTTACTGGTGTTCTATGCAGAATACAGGTTATTCTCCCTTCCAAATCACTAAACCACTGAGGTGGTTAGATGGTGGGGTTTTTTGTGTTGGTTTGGGTTTTTCTGTTTGTTTGGTTGGTTTTTTTTGTTTGTGTTGGGAGAGTACACTTCAGCTCTGAAGGTTTTTAAATACTGCATGTCCTTTTCTGTCAGGTTCACTTGTACCTGCCTACAGAAGAATGTTGCAAACGGGAAAGATCCAGCCCAGGCCCATTATAAGCACTTGCAAACCATTTTGTCTAAAAGCAGTGAAGGATGTTCTCTCGCTCTCAAATTTGATGCCTAATTTTGAAATTTATTCCCCTCCCCCCTGGTTTCCATGGTAGCCTGTAACAGTAGGATTATACTTCAGTGTGGAAAAATCACTTTATCTTATTCTCTGATAGTTCACTGGCTATTTCCTTGGGATTTCTTTTTTGAGACTTAACAAATTGTTCCATATACATCATTTCTGTCCCACATAGAGTTTTGTAGATACTTCTCATAACCCTCTTTTTGCCATTCTTTTTCATTTAATTCCAGTTATTTCTTTGTATTAAAAATTCATCAATTAAGATCAAGAGTGAAACTAGATTCGTGTGATATTTATGACCTAATCTTAGGTCCCATGATTCTTACCTGTGAACTGAGCTGTGACAGCCAACTTCTACCCCACGTTTCTGAGATACCTGCATTCAGATAAGGCCTGGATGTAAACAGTTTGCTGATAAGGGGCAGTGGCTGGATTCAGAAGTTTGCAAGGTGTTGTCAGAGTAACAGCTGTCAGCTCAACTTGGTATATTACTTTATTGCTCTGGTTGACTGATACTTTGGCCAGTGATTACTTTGTAGTTCTGCTTTGTGTATTATGTGTATAATCCCATAATTACTACTTTTACCTCCTTAACTGGGATAGAAAATTTAAATTGTATTTAATTTTGGTAGTGCTTTTGTGCATGAATGGAAGCTTACTAAACTTAGGGAGAGAAAATAATCAGAGTTTGGGGAAGGAACG
This sequence comes from Actenoides hombroni, assembly GCA_024336885.1. Lineage (NCBI taxonomy): Eukaryota > Metazoa > Chordata > Aves > Coraciiformes > Alcedinidae > Actenoides > Actenoides hombroni. The sequence goes on from WUAM01000431.1 coordinate 122,814,190, forward strand.
ATGAATTTTAACATACTCGAAGTTAATTGATCTCAACTGTATTGGAGTAATCTTGGTATAGTACAGTGTAGTGTAATGCATATTAGCTCAGTACACTATTTTGGTTGTAAAATGTATTTATTATAGCATACAGTGTTAATAGTTGAGCTTACTTGCATTGGCTTTGCTCCAATTTTGGTAGGTTATAAAATCAAGAGCAATACTATGGATTAGGTTTAATACCGAGCTGTGGAGATGTGAGACAAGTTAGAGATAAGCTGCAGGGCTTAGATTTAGGTTTAATGTGCACAGATGAATGCACAGATGGATATCCCTTAGCTTGCTTTCAGGGAAAGACACACAGAATTGATCTTACTAAGTGGCTAATGCTTCCTAGTGCTCTGAAGGAAGACTGGACAGCAAGCTGCTCTTGGGAACAGTGAGCATCTGCCTCACCCCTGCTAGTGTTCCTCTCCGCCTGCCTTTGTTGAGCAAAACTTGCAGTTCATGCTGATTAGAAACAGTGAGAGATGTTGCACTGTTGTGAAAAACGCATTCAACCTGTAAGTATTGTGAGATTTTGAATCTCAAGGAAACAATGTAAGGCAGCAGGCATTTTGAAAATGGGCCCTTTTCTCTATGCATTCCTTTTTAGTTCTTGTCAGCCTATAATGACAGCAAAAAAAAAGTACTAAATATCCTAGAAAAAATAATTATGTGCGTGAGTTCTCATTACTGGGAAAATTCAAGGAGGAGGGGAAACTGAAACATCTCTAACAGTGGAATGAAGGATAAAGAGGTAAATTGGTGCCTTTAAATTCAGGAAAGTATAAGACAAAGGGAAGAAATTATGGATTCTGAAAATTACAAGAAAGGGATGTGTTCTGTGACGACACATCTGGACAGATGAGTTTAGGAAGCAGAAGAAGAGAGAAGCAGTACATCCTAGTGATTTAGCTTTGCTTCAGCAGTCAAATAGCAGTGTACTCATTTCATCTGATGAGTATGTTGTGGGGCTGCTTTAAGGTGCTGCAGAATGATAGAGCCAGAATATACTGCTGAACATGGCCATCAGTTAAAAATGTAACTCAGTTTTTTAATATTCTCATCAAGCAGCTGATCCATATTATAACAGTCTTTGGTGTTTTTATTGTGGGCTTCGAGGAAAATTTCATGTGGGAAGGACAACAAAGCGATTACTGGGCAGTCTGTGTTGACATGGAGTTACAGCTGAGAATGTCATTATGCCAAAAAATATGGGTACTCCACAGAAAATTCAGCATTATAGTTAAACTTAATGGGAGCACATTACAGGCAAGATGTCCTGATATGAAGACTTTCAAACATCTAGAACTGATCACAGCAGAGAGGGAGCACTGAGACACATTGGCATGTTGCTTCAAGTGCTGAAAGCTGGGGTAAAAAAAATGAGAAGAAAAAAATCTGAGTGGTTTGTTACAAAGTATTGAGAAAACTACATGGTCTTTGTAAAATAAAATACTAGCTGTAGGCTATGTTAAAGTATTTTATTTTACGCAGGTATTGCTTTGTGTTTTCCCACTTGAAAGACTTCCACCAAGCTGTAAGACATAACCAGAGGAGTAAGGTGGCTGCTTTATTGTGCCTGCATAAGTGGTGGTCTGCATTTGGATATCTACAAAGAGTAGTATTAGTGGCACGATAATACGTAATAGATTTACATGGCCATTTTTAATTTGAGCAAAACACACCTTTTCAACTAACTCTGTTATTAAAATTTGTAAGGTAAAGGATCCAAATCAATCTGAGATAATAAAGAAGTATTGAAGGTATTTTCCAGATTAAACCTGTCTTACTTGCAGTGTTCCTCTGGTATTTTTCTTCTTTCCTTTTTCCTTAGTGGTACTTTATTACTTTTTTCCCTTGAGTCCACTGTCTTTGTGTTAATGTACTCAAACTCTTCATGCCTTTTTGTATTTCGTTTGCTATTTGTTACTCTTTGTCTTTCAACACTCTTCAGCACTTGTGGCTTTATCACTTTTGTGAGGTTTTGTTTTTCTAGTATTACAAAGTTTACACAGATATATCTTTTTTTTTTACATTTTTCTCTCAAATACTCGTAGAGATCCACCAGTGAGAAAGAAGTTATCAGTGGAGCTTTATCAGTTTTCTGCTCCTTTTTCTACATTCCCACTTAATTTCTCTTGTCAACATTTAGGATCTGTGTGTATTCCAGCAGTTTCCTTTCTTAGTTTTGAAGTGACAGTTCCCTCTTGCATTATGTTTTTTACAAGCATATCCAGATTTTGAATGATTTTGGCTCTAGTATGTGCTCTCTCATTCTCTTACCCATGCCAAAGCATGTTAAGCAATTATTCATTGTGTTGTTTTAACTTCACTTCTAATATATGATGCTTCCTCTTATTCTTCTGTAATAGCCAAGTTCCAATCAAAAAAGGCTTTTTTCTGTAGGGTTTCCTGTATTTTTTCTTTGTAAATCTCTTGTAAATAAAGATCATTTCTCTGTTCTGTAAATAACTAATGTAATGCTCTGTAAATGACTAAAAAAAAGCTTTTGAGACAGCAGATAAAGTATCTGTGCCACTCCCTGTGTGGAGCTTTTTTTCAGATAACGTACTACATGTTTAAACCAGAGCTGTTATGGATTTCCTACTCCTTCTCTTCATATTGCTTAATGACTAAGCTCAGAGTACCTAGAAGATTTCATGAAGTCAGTGGAGTGGAAACTTGAAGTTCTTAATTTTGTGTACTAGAGATATATTTGCAATAAGGACAAAGCAGGAACCTAGCCTAAGCATGCAGTTACAATTGTTTGTGCACTGCATTTTCGTAAATTCATCCATGAGACTGCGAAGTAGATGTCTAGGAAATGAGAATGTGCCATTATGGACCATCTTTGAATTAGTTTAAATTGTCTAGAATCTTATAGGACCTCAGAAGTGGAAAAAAAATAGCTGTTTGCAGCATCATAATCAATTCCCCTTGTAAGACCACCCTTTTCCTTCCTGTTCTTCCTTACCTAGTTCATTGCTGTAACAAGAGATACACATACTGGAGATAGAATAATTTCACCTACACAGCTCCCGTTCACTTCCAAAACTGCTCTATTTTCTGTGGCTAATGAAGCTAGACAGAACAGTAGACAGCCATGTAAGCTGGTGACTCATCAAGGCTGACACACGAAGCTGGCTAAATCAAGGCTGTACAGAACATCTTAAGTTTGGTGCTTCGTAATTTCTGCCTTAGTTTCTAAGAACAAAGCTTTTTTTTTTTTATGTAATTCCTCAAATTCTTTGTATTTCCTTAGACAAAAAAACCTCCTCCATACATGTGTTCAGATAGTGAAAATGTAAAAAAGGGTATTGGAGTGAGCGAACAGATAAGAGCAAATCAATTCCTTTCCTAGCAAAGAAGGAAAAATAATTATGTGAAAAACTTCTCACATCTTGTATAATTTTAAATGAGGAAAGATAAAGGTATTGCTTTGAGCCAGCTAGGCTAATTTTTGCATTGTCTTTTTACAGATCATAGTCAGTAAATGCTTTAGGCTTTAATATACTCCAAGTAAGTGATTTCATGAGACGCAGAACAAATGAAGAGTGATTTCTAGTGTATCTGTGTTGATCAACTTTATTGAATTATACAGAAAGTCTTGAACATATTCATGAAGTGTCAGATATTCTTTGAGAGATGATGTTCGGAATGCCATGTAATTCTAAAAAAGCTTTGGAAGAAGCTTGTAACTTTTTGGAAACTAAAGAAACTGTATAGACAAACCCTGCTGGGGAAGAGGTTGGTGTGCTCCAGTTGAAGCTGTTCTTGAAACAGCAGCAGCATTCACAATGTGTCCCGTCTTTCTCCAGCCTCAGAGGCTGAGAGAGATTAGTAGAGATTGAGGTCATGGTTCGTATGGAGCCTGAATGACCTCTTTGGATTCTATTCAACTACCTGCTTTTGTAAAATTTATTGGGGCATTTTATATCCAAGATCAGTCAGATTTGGTTTAAATAGTTCAGAATTTATTAAGCAGCGTACTTAAAGACACAAATGCATACAAGTCTCATTTCCTTCTTTCAGATTAATTAAAAAAAAAAGCATAGGAACTTTTCAGGTAAATGGTGGCTTTCATTTAATGAAGAAAAAAAAATGTTTTAGTAAGTTGTTTCAAAGACATTTCTGTATCTCCAGTCTCATGAAGTATATGAGCTTTCATAAAATAAACTGCTGAACTTCTTCAGCTTTCTGCGCAGCTCTGTTTGCAGTGCTTACAAAGTGTCTATTTTAATGTTGTTAACATGCCGGATTTTTTATTTTATTTTCCATTAAATGATACAAGGAGATACCAGTCAGTGTTTGGCTCGTGTCTCTGCGTGGTAATAGTGGAATTCTGAAAAGTAAGGGTTGGCTCTGGGAAACCTGAGCTATTTTGGTCTGTTTTGTGATGCCATTGCCTATAAGATTTGGCACTGTATAGATGCTACAAGTGCAGATGCTCCTTTTATACTTTAGCCTTTCCTTCCATGGATTGGAGCAGCCAGCAGTTTAAGTAAAACTGTGAAGTACCTGAACCAAGTGTATTTCTTCAGAGACATGTTTGAAAAGATCTCATGCAGTTAGCAGTAGCTTCCTTGAGGTAAATAAATCAAGACCAGTTGTGTTAAGGGACGAGAGGCAGGTCAACAAGAAGCAGAGTTTAATGGTCCTTAAGCAGGGGCAGGGGACTTGGTTTTTTGGTATACTGAGTTCTGTCAGATCTTTGGCAACACCAAGGAGTGGCACAGCCCACAGAAGGGCCTGAGTTATTGCTTTGAGGGAAGAAGGATGCTGTAAAGGATTCTGTTTCTCTCTGTTTTTCTGTTATTGCTTTGTTTTCTTTCTTATGAGATACTATTTTTGTGGAGTCTAGAGCCTGTCACATCAGTTTAAGATCTTTAGATAATTACTTCTCTTTTTGTAATTTTTTTTAGGACTTCTCTTTCAACTTCACTTCTTTACTGCTTCTGAGAAACACTGAGAAATAGGGCTAGAAATAAGAGTAACAGAGGACTGAGGAAAGGATCAATGCTTCATCAGGGAAGCAGAAAGACTGAGGGAAAGAGGGTGGACCCTGGATATATAATCCTCCTGTGATTGTCTTTTGCCTCCTAACTTCCTGGTAAGTGGAGGTACCATGTTGTTTTATGGAGTTTTGCTTTATGTATTGGAAGAAATGTGGACACTGACTAACAAGACATTCATTTCTCTGATAAAGAAAACATCCTTTGGCAAAAACATGTGTGAAGGGGTGTTGAAGGTTGACGGTGTGTCTGTGGGTCACTGCTGTCTTGTCAGTCTGAACCTGTAGGTGAGACAAGCACATTCATAGAAAGTGGAAGGAAGGATGGACTTCTGAAGTGGGTGTCCTTGGGTGGACACTGAAGTGCATGTCATTGGTGGATGGTTTCTTTGAAAGAGACCTTGAAGTTCTTTGAAGCAGGAAACATGGATTAGTGTGATGTGGTTAAAAGAGTCTCCCTGGATTTCCAGAAGGCCTTCAGTGGTATCCTCACTCTTCAGAGTGAGGAAAAACAAGAGAGCAGAGTTGCTCAGTCTCAAGAATAGAATGCTAAAGGGAGATCTTACTGTTTTCTTCAAATGAGAGACTAGACAGAAGGTGAAGTCAAACTCTTCATACAATTACATAGTAACAGGATGACAGTTAACAGATACAAGTCAAACCATGAGACGTTCCTGTTTGACATAAGGGAAAATATTTTTGCCATGAAGTGGTCAAGTACTGGAGACGTAAGAGCTCAGGGAGGCTGTGGGATCACAGTCCTAAGATGTACTCAAAAGTCAGCTGGGCAACCTGATATACCAAATCCTGCTTTGGGAAGGATTTGGACTAGCTGACAGTCATGAATCCTGCCAACAGACATTATTCTGCTATTCTAGACTTCTTAGGTAAGCAAGTAGCTGTGAGTTTGTCCTTGCGTGGACAAGCATTTGGTAAAACTCATAGGAAACAGAACAGGAATAAATAATCTATTTAAAAATAATTACATATTTATTACTTTGAAAACTGGTAGACTTAACCTTTTAGCTATCCAGAAGAACGCATTATAAAGAATCTGTAGTATATGAAGCTTCTTCTGGTATGGTGGGAGAGAGATCCATTCTTTTTCCTTTGAGGAGTGCTCAGTATTTTTAAAATTGCTCTGGGGCTTATTGTAGTTGCTGTGAAGTATGGTAGAAAGTACAGAGTACATTGGTACATTTTAAGTACAACATAATTGTACAAAGCAATTGCTCTTAGTAGAAAACAGATTACCAGACAGACTGCCTATTTTCAAGGCCTTTGCTATTATATCACCCTGTACTTGAATGGTGCGTTACAACCAGTGGCACCTGGTACTGAGCTCAGTTCACAGAGGAGGTGTTCACAACGGGTAGGTACCGAGCCTAACACCCGAGGCCAGGCTGTGTACAGTGCCTATCGCCACAGTTTTGATGCCTGTGCCCTGTTGTTTGCACAGCTTTACTCTGTTAGTGTGCACGTTTGTATTGTCTGGCTCTTCTCCTGTCAGTGGTCACGACTGAGAAGCATCTGACTTGGTTGTCCACTTCCTTCAGATGTCTCTACACACACATAAGGTTCCCCCCCTCCCTCCAAGATGGGGAAGAGCATAGGGCCATGCTAGGCCCCCTTCTTACAGAGGGAGGCTTATGTGGATGCATGTGGACAGCACAGGTGATAGATGAGTCTAGATGTGAAAACAGTCTGCGATAAAAGCACTCTTTCAGAGTAGATATGCCTAAATGGACTTATTTCAGATACTTACTTTTGTTCTGACTTAACTTTCAGCTCTACCTCCAAGCTACCTGTGTTTATATCGCTGGATTTGAGTAACTTCAGACAGCATGCAGCTGAAGTCTGGTTCCACATGTGCGGTGATAAGCTGTAGTTGCTAATGTTTTGCTCCAAGAGCCAGCTGTCATTGTGAATAATTTGAAAAGATAACCTCTGTGCTTGGAAGTACTTCTGATCATCCCACTTCCAAAAAGATATACAAAATTAGCCAGGAAAACCCAAGCAATGGGGAAAAGAATGGCATATAGAGGAACAGTTATTTACTCTTTGAAAAAAAAAATAAAAAATTCAGGATTATCAAATAAAATAAGGGAGCAGCTTTAAAAATAGAATGAGGTACCTTTTTAAGGAAGATAGAGCTAAACTGCAGGTTTCATCAATGCACAATTCTGTGGAGATGAAAAGTACAAATGAATTAGGAGATAATTGATCCACTAGCAGCTATTGCATCCAGTAGTCACAGTGTGGCTTAACAACCTGCAGTTAGGTAAACTCTAAACTGCTACTGAATGCAAGATTCATCTAATGGTGACTTGTATTTTCACTCTTCCTAACAACTAGTGCTGATTACTGAGTACAAAAATATATATTAGATTTTTTTTCATCATATCCACAAGGAATGCCTTTCTTAACAAGGGTTCCCTTACAGCGCATGTTCAGGAAACCGTGGCAATGAGCAGTGTCCACAGAAATGAATCTTGGAACCAGTACTAAGTAAATGGGTGGAAAGTTTCAGAGGAGCTTAAACCCAAGAATACATAGGAGTCAGTGCTTTCCCTATTGCCTCAAGTGTAGGTGTCTTCCCTGGTCACAGTGTTCTCACTTGGCCAGAGTGAACTGAGGCAGTCCAGGGCGAGGTGTAACTGCTGAGTGATTGTGGTTGCTGGTGCTTTTAAATACAAAAGCATTAAGACATTACTGGTAACAAAGCACTGCCTTTGGCATAGGAAAGGCTCCTGAGCTTTTTACGGGTGTTCATGTTACTTACTGTTGTTCAAGTCTTGAAGTTATCTGACAAAAAGGTGGATACCTCATGAGAATTACTACTTCAATCCATCAAAGCATGAAAAGATCTATTTTGTAAAAATCATTCAGTATGAACACTAGATTTTAAGTTCAGTGGCTTTGGTTATTATTTGGCTTATGTTAGTTTGTGGCACTAATCACAGAATTGGTATGATTGGAAAAGACCTTTAAGATCATCAGCTGTTAATATCAAGATGAAAAGCAGCTTACGGTTTCCAATTGCAGCTACTGTAGAGCTATATCAAAACAGTATTATCTGCCTTAAACTCAGAATGAAGAAGTTTCCTGTGTCAAAATTTTAAGATTTAAACACATGAAGTTTACTGACTTTTGATGCACTGAAGTGTGTAGGCCTACTTCTTTTTCTACTAGTAGTTTGTGGGATTTGCATGGTTTTTTTTCTGAAGAGCGTTATTTGCCATTTTATCAATTTCTGTACTATGAAACCCTTTGGCAGTGTTGGCCATTAGCTTTAATTCTAATTCTTCTGAGTAATTCTGTCACCAGCAAACTCTGTATGCTCCACTATTATCCTTTTTATAAAATTATTTATATCTGCTATTTAGCATATTTCTGTCAAGGCCAGTGCTTAGAAAGATCTGCTCATGGATTCATTCCATTCTGAAAACTGACCATTTATGCTATCTTTGCTTTCCCATCTTTTCATCTGAAAACTTTCCTTATTGTTGCCTATCAGCTTTTTCAAGAATTAAGATGAGGGAGATCATTATAGGATTTTGAAAACGTACATGTGTTGCATGAGTGTATGGCTTTTAGCTCCTTATTGATGCCTTATGGAGCTCCAGGAGGTTTGTGAAGCATCACTTCACAAAAATAACATGAACCCTTGAATAGATCCACCAGTTTTGTGGAACATTGCCTTCCAGAGTGGCACAGCAATCACATTTAATGGTATGTATTTCTTTGGGTCACTGCTGGAGTCTTTTTCCCCTTCCCCCCCCCCGCCCCCCCTTTTTGTTTTTCATTCTTCTGACACTCAGGGTAGTTTAAGCAAGTAGCAAATTCTCACACACAACTGGAGCTTAGGAGTTTCATAGGATTTGGTTTCTTACAGTAGACATCTATCAGTTTTTACTATAAGAATGTACTTTTTTCTTTTGCAACAAGGAGAAATAACTGGATTGTTAGTCACCCAAATCATTGTACTTTTTGTACAAATTTCTGATGGTCCTCAATATGTTTCTTCCCATACCTGTAATGAGGGAATTGTAACCTTCACTATTATCTTCTGGATCAAGTAACATTTTGGTTTTTTAAAAGAGTTCAACAGTTCAAAGCGTATGAAACACTAGTTAAATGTATAAAGTTATCAACTTCTTAATCTCTTTCAGAACTATGAACTTCTAAGTGTAATATAAAATTGCTCTCTCTACAAATGAAACAATTATTCTTGAATTTGGGTATCAGAAATAGCAAGGGTTTGATACTAAAATTCTACCATTTCATGCAGTGAGCCCCATTATAGTGAAAATAATTGTCTTCCCAGCTTTACTGATGGTTTTGACAACCTTTATTGATAATTCCTGTAGCTTTTGGCTCTATTAGCATTACTGATCATTTTAAATCCGTTTCCATCTTGGTAAACATAAAGAGATTATACTGAGGTTTCCATACTGGGCAAGATGTTTTCCTTAAAGCTGAATTTGGTTATGAAAGGCCATCAGAAACAGTTCAGCTAATTTTTTTTAATGACAATAAGAAAAATATGTTCTCTTGCTTATGTTTAAGTTCCATAAACCAGAACAATAACAGATTTCTGGGCCTTGTATTATGGAGGAGGTAAAATTCAACATGTTTTTAGTAGCAGTCCCTTTTAATGTGCCACTTTCTGTCTCAGTTAAAGACTATGTAAGTTAGACGTATATACCATCATTGGCCATGTCATGAGCACAGAGCAGGAACTGTAGGTGGCAGTCAGGCATTGGGAGGAGAGAGCACAAAAATGCCGTAAGAACGATGGAAGGACTGTAATGACCTAAGTGTCCTCCATACCAGAACTTAGATTTTGCTGCAAATTTTCTCAGCTTTAACATCACATAGCAATAGAGAAACGTGTCTCTGCATCTGTTCACAATGACAAGTAACAAATTGCTTTATTTGTCCTTTGCTATCTGGTGGAAGTCTGTTCTACACATAGGTTTCTCATACAGCTTAAGATTCCCAGTGGGACTATTGCAGTTCTCTGTAATGGTTTCTCTGGTCTTTAATTAAAAAAAAATTGCTTGGAATAATTCTTAGCAAACTCAAGAAAATTCAAGAAAGGAGCTTGCCACTGAACCCTTGATGTGTGTAATGTTTATTTGTTCTGAAATGTAGAACAGCTTTCTTGAAAATGTCTAGTTAGTGAGCAAAGGGGAGAGAAGCGAGGAGTTTCTGCTGTAGATATCTACTGTGTGCCATCACAACAAGAAGGCCAGATACAAAAGCTTGATTTTGTTTTTTAATCACTATATAGAGTTGTATGATGTACTGTAGGTCATGAGACAAAGGGACTTAAACTAGCAAGGGGTCATCAAGGAGTAGACTATAGCAAGTTTAGGATTGTCCGGTGAATTCTTACAATGTGGTGGTCACAATTTTTTGATACAGAAGGTGGAGAACACCAATGGAAAACACTCTGCTCTAGAGAAAATGCTTGTTATTGGGATGGCAATTTAAATGAGCTGAATCATTAGAATAATAATACTCCTACGTCTATGAGAGCCAAGTGAAGGGCAAAACAAAAAAAAAAAAAAAGTCTTCAAAAGAGGAAGAGACTATAGTGAAAAAATAGACACACAAATCTGCATGAGAAATGTGACCAAGGAAAAAAATTAAGAGCTTCCTGTTCCAAAAAATGATGTTCAAGACTCAAGTGCAAAATAACCTAAAGCAAAGGAGGGATTGGAATTTTAGCAAGAGAGCAACTTGTTTGAATCATGTGCTATGCAGTGTTCTGAAAATCAAAATGGAATGTGGAAAATCAAAGAATTAGAGGTAAATATTCAAGAATTGCAGGTCCATGTTGGACAAGATCAGAGCAATGCCTAAAAGAAGTAAAACAAAATTAAGGGTAACAGTTATGTTCTGGTATCTAAATTAATAAGCAGAAGGTAAATTAAAGAATTGGACTGCAGCAAGGGAATATGTTTTCCTGTGTATACTGTGTATCAGGTGAATGGTAAGCAGTTCATATTGCAGGGAGATTTCAGAGCACACATTCAAACTTTTTTGAACTGACAAATACTTGTTTCTGGTTTTGTTGGTGGAGGGTGGACTCAGATGGACCATTAGGCTTCTTTTTAACAGTTGCCTGTGATTCTGTGTTTGACAAGGTTTTAATTGCATGAGGCTGTACTTTGTTGTTTTCTATCAGGATTATTGCTGATTCATTCAGTAAGAATTCAACATCTGAAGCTCTTCTGAGGATGAATTAGGGCTGTGTCTTTTAGGATTATTTGAATACTGCTTCACTGGCAGCAAAAGCTGGGTAATGTAGAATCCATACAACAGGAAAAACTGGGGAATAAATCAATAAAAGGGTCTTGTATTTCTGCATGTGTTGTGAAAACTGAAATTCGGGTAAGTATTTAGGCGAACTTCTTTCTACAATCCTGACTTCTGGACTCTGTTAAGTGTTTCAGTTTTCAAGCACAGAAATCAATAGAAAGTTAGGAGCCCTGATGGGATTTAGGAGTCTCAGCATCTATTTGGATGCACTTCAGCTGTCCCAGTACTGTTTCCATTTAGATTAATCATTAATGCCTATTGATTCCAATGAGATAAGATCTACTTCAGTGTTCCTATGTGGTTTTGAGCAAGCAACAGAAAATAAATTTTTTTACTGGCATTGGGTAATTCCTGGTTAGTTTCAGGCAGCTCTTCTGGGAACAGTAACCAAAGTGTTGCAGAAGTGTACTATGACACAAATTACTCTGTGAGAAATAATGTACTTTTAAAGATTTGGTTTCAGTCTTTATCATCTTTCATACAGAGATTTGTCATTAACACTTTTGAGATGATTAAAAACTGCACTTAGGAACACTAGAAGTGAATTATTTCTTATGATCTAAAAGGTAAGTGGGGAGAAAGGTATAGGAAATGCACATTGAATGATATCAAGGAAAAGAAATAGTGCTCATTCAGCAATTCTGTAATCATAATCCATCTTTGCAAGATCTTTATTAAACTTGCCCTCTCCTGACAATTTCATCAGCCAAGATTACTTCCCAGTGCTCTGGTCCCAACTGTTGACTTTAAGACACTGCAAAAGAGTACATTGCCTTTTTCATATGATACTTTACCATGTAAATCTTTGAGTGTCTTCATCTTGATGCCTTTATAAATCTTTCTTCTGGTTACTGTTTTTCTGGTTTGTGTTGTGGAGAGATACTAATCAGTCACCACGAATTTAAGGTCCTATGATCAATACTTTTTTTTTTTGGCTGAGACTTTGGGCTTACTTTATATACATTGATTTTAGTCTTGAGCTTCCATGAATAAAGGTACCAGAGATTACAACTGACTATACAGTATACTTATATAGTTATAGTTATTCTACATAGTATATAATTTATTACCATCAGTTTAGATTTCAAGAGTCCTTTTACTAGTGAGTAATTTGTTTTCATTATTAGTGTTTAAATGACTGTGGGCTATTATAGCTGGAGTATCACTTTCGCAGTGACTTGCTTCTGTCCTAGAAGCTTCCTCTCCTATAGTAGTACCAGAGCAGCCATACACAGGAAGCCGTTGGAGTGTAGTATTTGGTACAGTGGCGTTCCCTGATTTCTAGCAGTGGTTAATCCTTTCAGAGTGGGAAAGGTAATCATGAGATGACTTGCATCCAAAGAGTACCCTCTAACTCCTGTTATTAAAGATTGGTTGTTGCTCAAACGTGAGAGTTTACACGTCTTACAAAGCTCTTGGAGATTTTTGTTGCTACTTTTCTTTGGCAGTGCTTACTATTTTGTCTGGTTAGTCTTCTCACTATAAATAAATGTTTTGAAGCCACTGAGTCTGTAGTATGTTATATCTCCTGGAAATGTTCATGTTTATTTTGTACACAGTTTTTTGTTGTTTTTTTAGAAGTGTATTCACCCTATTTTGTATAGGCCCTTTCAGTCTTCTGTAGCTGAAACAATGCTGTGTCCTCTGTATGGGCTTTTTCTTTTTACTCTTAGAAGCCAGATTGGGTGACATGTTTAATTATTGAAAAAATTGATATCTGTCTTAGCTGAAAGTCAAAGTATAATTTTGTCATTAAGAAAATCCATTTCAGCAAGAAGAGTTTTTAAGACACAGTTTGTGTGAATAAGTTTGAAATGAAATTAGTACTACAGTAGAATAGACTTCTCAATTTGTTAATGAACTAAGACAATTTAAATCCTCTTCACTAATTAATGAGAGCTTTATGATAGAGTTAAAACTCAGTTTAGAAAAGGACAGAAAACTAGTAGCAGCATGAGTAAGGCAGACACTGTAGGAATACGTTCCACACCTTCAATTATATTTTATAGAAAAACAGTTATATTTTAAGGATTTACTTGAAAATTTAAGCATTTAGCTTTTCGCAAAACATAAAAACTATGAGTTTGAACAGTGTTAACTATTGCAGTGTTGAAAGTTACAGTGACACTGTGTAACGTGTTGTGAACAGAGTCTTTGTGGCATATTTACAGTGTTAAATCTGTTACCCAGAAAAACTGACAGGACTGTGCTTTGGTCAGGTTGGGGAAAAGTAATCTACCAAGAAAAGCAGTCAGACTAAAGCTACTGCCTGCTGCCAGATGAGTAGAAATGCTCATTTTCGTTGACATGAAGTCCAGTAAACTTTGTCATAAGAAGTGGAGGAAAGAATGAGATATGGCAGTGAGTTAAGTGCTGTTCATCTTCACCCTCTGAATGCTTGTTGACCCTACTTTGGCAATGTTGAGCTCTTGTCCACCCTGGCATTCCTAGGAGATGCCAAGAGTTTGTTTCATCTTATGCATGCCCCTGCCTGATGCTCCCAAAGAGCTGGACCATTCCTCGTTTGGAAGATGTTTGTGGAATGTACACCAGCCTTACGCTAAACACTTCTGCACAAGGATCAGTAGAAATCTTACTGCTGTCTCAGTTCTAGTCAGGAAAGGTAAAAAGCCTTTCCAAGATTCATGGGAAACCGCCTGCAGTCCGTAGTCCTGCATTTGTAGCCTCTCTCCTCGGCCCTTTCGGTGCCCAGGGTCCGCCTGTCTGTGTCAGTGTGTACTCTTTGTTGTCTAATGGTAACATGCAGGGTGTGCCCATCCAGTATGAGCCATCAGCTCACTCTGAGCACTGTTACCACATCTGCAAAGCTGTTGAATTAAAGCAGCAGCAGCGCTTTAAGCAGTCACCTCCAGAAAGAGATCCCTTGAGAGACATCGGTCAAGGAAAATTTATAATTGACTTGCCTGTGAAGTAACATGCAGCAGGTCATTTAAGAAGTAATGGTATCTGAATCACTAAGTGATAGTGACCACAATATAACTGCATTCCGTATTGTCAGGGAGAAAAGATACAGAAAACCACAACAGAATTACAGAAAGTCAAAGGAAGATTTTTGAATGAAGTGCATTAACAAGGGCTATCAGGAATAAAATAACAAAGGTTAGCAGGGTTATGTGACCAATGAGAAGAGACGTGAGAGAAAGAGGAATTAATGCAGGTGAGGTGGATTTCAAAGTATAGCTGTCCAGTATTCAATGCTCTGAGACAGACCATGAAACTGTTTCACTTTTTCAAAACAAAACTTTCACTGTTGTCAGAAAAATTAAAATATACCTGTATTTACAGATTATTTCAAAACTGATAAAATGGGTCTTCAACTGTCATATGGTTGTATTCTCTTCGGTTTCTTGTTTTATATTAATATATTGCATTACTAATTGTTAATAATAATGTGGACATTACTATGCACAAAGTTAAATTGCCATTGTTAAAACTGAGGTTCACGGTGTTACCCAGTATGAAATAGATAACAAGGAAATACTATTTCGTGAAGAAAACAATTCAAGAAATGAATACTGAAGTTGCGTTGTAAAACAATGCCCCTACTAAGATGTAGAGGCTTGGTCTGCTGTAACTGTGCTTGCTTATTTTGAAATGCGTGTTTCTAATGCTTGTTTTTCAGGGAATAAAATGTCAGAACTAAAACATTCTCATAATATCTAGTATACTTAAATTATCTTCATTCTTTGTACAGAGCCTAATACTATTAGCTGGTAAGCCGCTACTGTTATGGTTTGAATTTTTGGAGCCATGCAGTGGATCATTAATCCGGTTGAACTTTTTGCAGAAGCAGAGAGACTTACTCTTTGTAATGTTAATGACATTAGGATGGATTTTATAGCTTTGCAGTTTGCTTAATTTTTTCTGCATTTTCTCCATTAACAAAAGATGCTTGTGAAGTGGCGAAAAGTATGTTGTGCATTAGCAAAACCAAAAAAATTCTCTATGCTGTCTTGTGTTACATGGTTGTATATTCAGACAATGTATAATTGTAAAGGCAGTAATGTGTAAAAACTTCCTATTTGTTTATTCTGACTGATTTTAGGATCAAGTCACAATAATTTTCTTTTTTTTGCTATTGTGTTATTATATTTTCAATTTTGGTAGCTTTATTCAATTTACAATGAGAAGTTAATCCCATCATCTTTGCCCTTCAGGTAGCATGGGGGAAGGGAATAATCCAAATGAAGGAATAATATGGATGCAGTTGCTGCTTTTGGTCCTGAGCTGGCTTGCATCTGGACTGAGCCCTTTTGAGCCTTCGGTTTTAGAAAGATTTTCTGACAGTAGCACCATATGATGCAGTTGTGCTGGCTCTGGTCTGCAGGTGCTGCAGATCCATTCACTCGGTGCTGTGCTGAAGTCCATAAGCTGTGCTGGTCCTGAGCTAAGCAGTTTGAAAACCACCCCTGTGTCTCCATGTAGAGATGGTGGTATATCTGTAATTGAGATATTACAATTGGTGACCCAACATGACAAGTGGAGAATTACTAGTAGTGACCATGAAACTGAAAGATGGTCTTCATTTTATTTCCTACACAAAATTAAAATCACTCGGCAACTGCAGACGTGGCATGAGTCCTACATTGCTATCACTTCTCTATCAAACTTGCTCAGTTGTAAAGACTAAAAACAATTTTTACCAACACATACTCTGATAGCACTTTACAGGACAGAGAAGTTTTTTTACCCACTTCTTTGAGACAGTCTTTTTCACTGTGTTCCTGTTGTTATAACATGATGTACTCTTTCCTCTGTATTACTGTTAATTTAACAGCAGAAAAACATCGATATTTTGACCTAACAAAAATAGGGTTAATTTTTTTTGTTCCTTTATTACATTACAGGTACTGTAAGAATTGAAATGTTCAGGAACATGCAAAATGCAGAAATCATAAGGAAAATGACAGAGGAATTTGATGAGGTATAGTATACAAATAGATCTTTAAACATTATGAAATATATTCCAATAAACTTTTGTTTTAATATCAAAATGCAGTTGGCAAGCAACAGTGGATAAGCAATGTCTCAGTATGAGAAACTGCGTTGAAAAGCAAAACAGAGATTTTAACTATTGGATGAGGAATAACAAACCAGTATCGGCTTTAGAAAAGGGTAATAATGGAAAACCAAAAAGTATTAAAATACTTTGAAAATGTGGTTATAGTTGCTCACCTTAATAAGTCAGTGGATTGAGTAGGCCCTGGATGCTGAAATGCTGGTAATGAAAAGTTTTTAAATTAGCCTGTTTACGGGCATAAATGCTCTGTCCCAGAAGCTTGGAGCAAGCTCACATCCTCTGGTGTGAGAGAGCCTAGCCAGGTCCCAGTCTGCAAGAACTAGCTTGGGGCCATATTAGCCCTGGTCTGAATCCATGTAGACTCTCATGTATCTTTGTATGACTTTTGGGTTAGTCCTTCTCCGTCCACATCCTGGGTATTAGAGAAGTTAATAAGAGGAGACAGTAAGAAGAACTGCAGAACATTTTCTTATCTTTCGACAAAAACACTTCTCTGATTCTGTGATTTTGAAGCAGTGTTACAGAAAGAAATGCTCTTTCAACAGATCTAAGAATTTCATTTGAAACAAGTGTATTACAATTCAGATTGGCTATCTCTATCAAAGTAAAAATGTCCCTAATGATGAATGGTTTTTAGCTTTTGAGATTTTTCAAACTCTACTTTCTTTTATTTTTCATTAATAAAAAACTTCTTAAATATTCTGAGTGTTCATTTAGTGTGTTGCAGAAAACAAATGCTGCAACATGAATTTTCTGTAGCACATCAGTGTCTTTTTCTGACCAATTCTAAATGGAATGCCAATGCTGTGATTCAAAAAATTAAGCAGGAAAACTTTAAATGTGAACACTGCTTTTGTTCAGGATTTTATTCTCCAGGATTTCTATCTTGTTCATGGCCTTGAACAACAACATTTAAGTATGTACTTAGCCATGGCCATGGGGATGTTCCTTTTTTTTGTATTCAGGGCCTTTGTGTACCAGTGGGATAGGGTACAGTGAATAAAATGTAGGTGTACAATGAAAAAAGGTTTGTTTTAATTCATGCCATTTTCTGGCTGAAATAATTTTGCTTTTTAAAACATTGCCCAACCAAAGTTAGTAAAATCTAGTACGTTTTTACTAGTGTAATTTGAATACAGAATTGGATATTGTCTTTACCCCCCTTGCACAAAACAGAATGGCCAATGCACTGTCCAAAAGCCAAAGGACGTTGATTTTGCCCAAGGGAGGACTGTCCCACACTTGACAGAAGAAAGTATTTCTAAAAAAAAAAAAACCTTTTCAAAAACTGTCAAAAAAGGGAGAAAAAACCTCTTCCTTATGGACAGTATGGATGTACGTATAAGCAACATATCTCAGAGAATAACAGTTATATAAGAACTTTCTATTTTACCTAAAACTTTTCTGAACCTCCACAGTTCTAACAAAGTTTCCATTCTAGCTTCTGTCTTAACACTTGAATGGATTTCTGAAAGATATTGTGGAGTTTAGTATAAAAATTTGAAACAGGTAGTCTTAAATGACAACCCAGTGAAGATTTTGAAATCTGGAATCAAGTCATACGCCGTAGCAGTGGAAAGAAGTTTAGAGTTTAGTGCAATTTTCAGACAACGTTCATATATCAGCTGATCATAATGTAGTTATAATTTGTTCGTGTTGCTGGTCATAATATTTCACATTAGTCTATGCCTAAAGGGATGTTGTGGTCACAAAAAAATAGAAACTTTTAGAGTAAGAGCTGCTTCTATTACTGTTCAGGGTAAAACACATAATGAAACAAACAATCTTTCTCAGTCTTCAGCAGACTGTAAAATTGCAGTTGCAATTGGCATAGCATTAGCATATTTCTTGTCCTTCTGCTTTGTGTACACCACTTCCAAGATTCAGAACAGTCATTTGTTTCTGGGAGAGCTGGTGGTAGCAGACACCATTTGCCAGCGACTGTCCTTTGACTAAAGGCAACTCAAGCTAAATTTGACAGATCTGTGTGGTTGTTCCCAGCCTTTCTATTTTTGCTGGGGAAAAAGGAGGGCCCAGGTAGATCTGCTTCTTGCCTCCTTTCAGCAGTGCAGTTGGCTGTGCTCCTTGATTCCCTGCAGACTGACTGGACTGCTGCCTTCAGCCCAACTTGCCACTGGATTTACTTTAAGTCTCTAGTAAATAATAAAAGAATGGGAGCCAGGAGGAGATGAAGTGTGGTGGCGGGGCCATGTGATCGTGCATTGTCTCAGTAAAGCACCACTATTTTCTGCACAGCTAAGGAACAGCCCTCAATTATTCATTCTAAATACTGCTGTTGACGTTTCACCTCTAGTGCTTCTTCCAGTACCTTGGGATTCCCAATGTCCATCCCCTTCGTGTCATCCTGGGACAAAGTGGTTGCCTAGGGCTGTTTCCACAAGAACATTTCCCTTACCCTGTGGTCCTCATTTCCCTAAATCCGATGTCAGTCTATGAGTAGGTAATCACAGAATGTTGGAGGTTGGAAGGGACCTCAAAAGATCATCTAGTCCAACCCCCCTGCTAGAGCAGGATCACTTAGATTAGGTCACACAGGAACACGTCCAGGTGCGTTTTGAATCTGTCCACAGAAGGAGACTCCACAACCTCCGTGGGCAGCCTGTTCCAGTGCTCTGTCACCTTCACTGTGAAGAAGATTTTTCTCATATTTATGTGGAGCCTCCTATGTTCCAGCTTGCACCCATTGCCCCTTGTCCTATCATTGGACATCACTGAGAAGAACCTGGCTCCATCCTCCTGACACTTACCTTTTACGTATTTGTAAACATTAATGAGGTCACTCTTCAGTCTCCTCTAAGCTAAAGAGACCCAGCTCCCTCAGCCTTTCCATCATATGGGAGATGTTCCAGTCCCTTAATCATCTTTGTTGCTCTGTGTTGGAATTTTTTGAGCAGTTCCCTGTCCTTGAGCTGGTGGGCCCAGAACTGGAGTGAAGGAGGAGGAGAGAGTTAGTGAGGCTCTTGTCAAAATAATTAGGCCAGTTTTAACAGCCCAACCTACCTTCATTGTCATATTTAGACTTGCCATTTTCATTTCTACAAGCCTGGAGCTAATAGGGAAATAAAAGCACAGGTGTAGTGTTTACTAGGATAAAATTTTAATTATCTATTCATCAGCATAGTGTTCTGCTCAGAAAATACCATCTTCTTTGAAGGTGGTCAGATTTGCTACTTTCTTTACCCTTTCAAGGTCATTGCGTTGTTCTGTCAGTGCTGGCTGCTGGTCCTAATTTCTACATGTATGGCAGGGATTGCAGCATTGATTTTCTTGATCTTGAGTGGAGAAAAACTTGTGAGGGACTTAAATGGTGGAAATAACTTATTTCATCGCTGCCACATGTTCAGTTTGAAAGAGGGAATTCCATGGACATCCATTTGCTCCACTATTTGAGTGCTTGGCTTATGAGTACAGACATTTTGTGGATGACTTCTCTCATAATTGTTGTGCTAGAGTGAGCAGGTGAATAAAAACTTGTTTTGGTTTGAGTTTTCCAACCATTGGCCCATGGAGTATCAAATGTCAGTGGTGTAGCACATTTTTATTGGTATTCAAAGATAAAAGATGCAATAAAGCGGCCTTATTGGAAATTTGGTCTTTTCCATTTCGTCCAGATGAATTATTCTCTGTGCAGACTTCACATGCTTTTTGAAAGGGTTTTCTAACATATAACCCTAGGCTAAAAATATGTCATATAAATGTGAGTAGTTACATCACTAGAGATTCTGAGGATCTGTTCCAAAAATTATATATTCATACCTCTAGAAAGTATATGTTGTATAAGTTCACATACAGAGTTCCCAAAGGTACTGGGCAGGCAGGGACTTAGTCTGGAGCTTATTTGTGAATATAAGGTGTGAGCAGAGAGAAGAAAAGGAGTCTGGAGTGTTCATATTACTGTCAGGAAAACACTGAGGGCAAAGCTTTAGCATTTTAGTTAGTTTCAGTCCTAAATTTAAATTAATATTTAGGGCTCATATTTACATGGCAAGACACTGGACCTTGCTGAAAGTTACTAACAAGCATTAGGCGTGAACAGAATGCTGTGGAACACACAGCACAGCAAATGATGCTGCTGTGTATGTTAGACTGTTTATTAAAACTCTCTGAACTGGTTTTTTGCAACCAAAGCTCCAGTTTCTCTCAGATTGGGCATTCAAAGTTAGAAGTTAAAAATGCTGCTCATTAAGATCATGTCATTAAGCATCGTAGAAGACAATAAAGTCATTAAGTGTACCTTACAATTTGTCTTTTTCTAACATTTCAGCACTTATCTTTGCAATTTTAATTGTTATTTTACTATGATTGAAATGTGTGTTATTTTGTTAAACTTGATAGACGGGTTTTTTTTTGCTGCAGGGGAATATCATTTATGAAGTTTAGGTAACAGGTTATTTGATTACAGCTCCTGTGTGCTTACATTACTGGCTCAGTCTGAGTGATAAGACAAGGCCTGAGAGAATAGAAGTGCTTGTTCTTCACAAAACCACAGAATAAATATGTACAGTTGGATTTAGCATTGATATTACTGACTTAATATCTTGGGGGAGAGAGTCAGGGTGGAGCAGTATTGCCTTGATGTTTTGGATAATCTCAAATTGGCTTACAAATCATGTGACCGGGGAAATTAAATATAATCTTTTTCACTGAAGTGGAAAAAACATGTTGTAGTGGGGGGTAGGGAAGTCTCACTGAACTTGCGGTACTGCTTGAAGTGAGAATAGTAAGAGCAGACTTGGAGAGGAGTTAAAATTAAATGAACCGAGTGTTCGTGTGCCAACTCCAGTCTTGCAATAATCGTTGGAAGATGAGGTGTGTGAAACTGTATGGGGTGCATGAATCTGTAGTAAAATTTGCAGTAGAGGTTTTACCATTAGGAAAAGGGTAAATTTACAAGACTAAAAAAAGAGCAGCACTGGCTTTCTGATACAGGCCTGTTAGTCTGACCTTGGTGCCAGGGAAGGTTATGGAGCAGATCATCTTGAGTGTCATCACATGGCACATACAGGACAACCGCGTGATCCAGCCCAGTCAGCATGGGTTTATAAAAGGCAGGTGGTGCTTGACTAACCTGATCTCCTTCTGTGACAAGGTGACATGCTTAGTGTATGAGAATGTTGTCTACCTGGACTTTAGTAAAACCTTTGACACTGCTTCCCACAGCATTCTCCTGGAGAAAGTGGATGCTCATGGCTTGGGTGGGCTTGGATGGGTCCATTGATTGGATGGCCAAGCCCAAAAAGTGGTGGTGAATGGAGTTAAATCCAGTTGGTGGCTGGTCACAAGTGGTGTTCCACAGAGCTCAGTACTGGGCCCTGTTCTGGGCCCATATCTCTATCAGTGATTTGGATGAGGGATTGAAGGCACCATCAGCAGGTTTGCAGATGACACCAAGTTAGCTGAGTGCGTCAATCAGATTGAGAGTAGGGAGACTCTACAGAGGGATCTGAACAGGCTGGATCAATGGACTGAGGCCAATGGGATGAGGTTCAACAAGGCCAAGTGCCAGGTCCTGCACTTGGGCCACAACAACCCCACACAACGCTACAGGCTTGCGGAGGAATGGCTGGTAGGCTACCTGGGGGTTCTTGTCAACATCCGGCTGAATGTGAGCCAGCAGTGTGCCCAGGTGGCCAAGAAAGCAAAGAGCATCTTGGCTTGTATCAGAAATAGTGTGGCCAGCAGGATTTGCCTGTTGCTTGGCACTGGTGAGACTGCATCTCAAATAACTGTGTTCAGTTTTGGGCCCCCCACTACAAGGAAGATACTGAGGTGCTGGAGCATGTCCAGAGAAGGGTCTAGAGCAAAAGTCTTACAAGAAGCAGCTGAGGGAACTGAGGTTGTTTAGCCTGGAGAAAAGGAAGCTCACGGGAGACCTCGCTCTTGGCAGGTCCATAAAAGGAGATTGTAGCAAGGTGGCATTTGGTCTGTTCTCCCAAGTAACCAGCAATAGGACAAGAGGAAACAGCCTCGGGTTGCGCCAGGAGAGGTTTAGGTTGGATATTAGGAAAAATTTCTTCCCTGGAAGGGTTGTAAATCCCTGGAACAGGCTGCCCAGGGAAGCGATGGGAGTCACCATCCCTGGAGAGATTTAGAAGATGTGTAGATGTTGTATTTAGGGACATAGTTTAGTGTTGACCTGGAAGTGCGGGGTTAATAGTTGGACTGGATGATCTTGAAGGTCTCTTCCAACCAAAACAATTCTATGATTTTGTGATTCTAAGATTTCAGTTGTAACCTTGGGTAAAGCAAAGTTTGTGGGGAGGGGCTTTCACTTGGTTAGAATAGTAACATGGATTTGAGGTGGAGAATGACACATATCTTCAATAGCGCAGGTGTTTCTTTAGATTTTGACCTGTAATACTTTGAAATACTTATTTCTCATCCCTTTCCCTCACTCAACCCAGGACTCAAGGGAAAGAATTGATTCTTGATTAATATTTTGGACTATACAGAGCTAATATTGCAAGTCTAGAACAGTTAAAATGAAGGTTTTAAATAAGTGTTTTCATGCTAACAAGCTTCTTTGTTGAATGAAGGGTAATGTGTTGGTTTTATTTCTTATTCTCTGTTGGCTTGAAGGAACAAGGTAGTGTTTAGCTTAAAAACTTAGACCATGATGACTATAATAACATTAAAATAAATTAAATGGGAAGAATTTTAATACTTAATATTTTCATTTTCTTGTTTTTCAGGACAGTGGTGATTACCCACTTACTATGCCTGGGCCACAGTGGAAGAAGTTTCGATCCAACTTCTGTGAGTTCATTGGAGTGCTAATTCGACAGTGTCAGTATAGCATCATTTATGATGAATACATGATGGACACGGTGATCTCCCTTCTGACTGGTTTGTCAGATTCCCAGGTCCGGGCTTTCAGGCACACCAGTACGTTAGCTGGTAAGTAAGCTAGCACAGAGGAGTTTTTTCCAAAGGAGTTGCTGCTATTTACCCACTCTGAGAATTACTCCTAATTTTGATAGAGGTGGAATTTGACCACCACTGAGAACTCTGGAAAGCCTGATCAAACCCAAGTGTGTATTTTAAGTATAGTTATATCATATATGGCTTTTTTCTTTGGAAGGGAGTATTTTGAGGCATTTAATGTTGGAGATTTCTGGCATACCCAGAGGCCTCCAGTGAATTCTGTGAATCAGAAGTGTCACGCTTGTGTCTTGTGTTTTGTTATTAGTTGTTCATTTGTTGTATAGAATGTCTTCATCATTTTTGAATTCTAGAGTTCAAATTTATTCTAAATAAATGTCAAGAAAATTGTATTATCAAAGAGTTTCAGTCCACAGAAAAACAAAATCTGTGCCTTCACTCAAGAATCATTAAGTCTGGGAGCACTGGGCCATAGTTGTAGGTCTCACTGTCTTCTACCTCCAGCTGCCCTGCACCTTTCAACACACCTGCCTACATCTAAAGAAAGCACTGGATATATCATTAGATGGAAATAGGCTTTTCTAGAGTATATTTCATCAGATCTATATGAGATGTCTTAAGTAAAGTAGATGAATCGCTTTTTAGGAGTAACTTTTTTTTTCTCCAATTACAAAGCAGTGCTAGGGTTGGTACCTCAGGTGTAGGTGTCTAAAGCTGCATATGTCAGGTGATATCTTTCTACTCATCTCATGTGCTGAAATATATGTATAGGACGATTCTTCTTCCTGGACTGTTCATAGATTATGCCAAATATATGAAGCCTTTATAGAAGACATTTGTCATAATCTCAGTATTTCTACTGCCACCATTTGTTACTGATGAGTTAGTCTTTCCACAATCAGCCTCTTACAGTTTGTTCAGATTTCCAAGTGTTATATCCAGTGTCCAACAAATTCAATCAGAATTTGTTTAAAATTTCATCTCTTGCTATGAATCTTAAGTAAGAGACAGATCTTCAGTGATATTGCAAAAATAACTCCAGATTTGATTGGAGTTTGATTTTAAAATTGAAAAACAAAACCTTCAACTCACAGTGAAGAACCCTTTTGGAAGCCTATCTATCCCCTTGCATTCTTCACTTTGCTCAGTGATGGGATGGCAAGAACCTGAATTATGCAGCTGTAAGTTTCCAGGTTTAGAGTTTGCATCTACATATTAACTCTTCGAAGGTGAACACTATTTGAGCTGCAGATAATGTCTTGGAAATCTGTGCCTATGAGAGTAGCACGGGGGAAAAGGACCTGGGGGTCCTGGTGGACAGCAGGATGACCATGAGCCAGCAATATGCCCTTGTGGCCAAGAAGGCCAATGGCATCCTGGGGTGTATCAGAAGGGATGTGGTTAGTAGGTCGAGAGAGGTTCTCCTCCTCCACCACTCTGGCCTGGCAAGGCCGCATCCGGAATATTGTGTCCAGTTCTGGGCCCCTCAGTTCAAGAAGGTCAGGGAACTGCTTGAAGGAGTCCAGCACAGAGCCACAAAGATGATTGAGGGAGTGGAGCATCTCCCTTATGATGAAATGCTCAGGGAACTGGGTCTCTCTAGCTTGGATGAGAGGAGACTGAGGGTGACCTCATTAATGTTTATAAATACGTAAAGCGCGAGTGTCAGGAGGACGGAGCCAGGCTCTTCTCTGTTATGTCCAATGATAGGACATAGGGGGCAATGGGTGTAAGTTGGAGCATAAGAGGTTTCACAGAAACATAGGGAAAAACTTCTTCACTGTGAGGATGACGGAGCTCTGGAACAGGCTGCCCAGAGGGGTTGTGGAGTCTCCTTCTCTGGACACATTTAAAACCCACCTGGATGCGTTCCTATGTTACCTGCTCTAGGTGGTCCTGCTCTGGCAGGGAGGTTGGACTAGGTGATCTTTGGAGGTCCTTTCTAACCCTTAACATTCTGTGATACTGAGATGGAAACTATTCCTTTCCCACTGATACTACCTTCAATTCCAGGTGACACTGATTTACTCTTTGTTTAGATTGTGGTTGATTGTTTTATAGGGGAGAGATTTTGGAGTGAGGTATTCACTCTGGTCTTTTTATTGATTGTTTCCTCCTGGTGTGGGACAGATGTTTGGGAACTATGAGCGGCTTGATAGAAAAGACAGGAAACAGTACCATACAGTGGAGATATTACACAAGATATGTGCTATGTGGAAGATATAGTTGCCATCATTTGTATTAGATGATGTAACTGGAAACTTCAGGTGAGGATAAGCAAATGATAAAGCCGAGATTTGTCACAACTGGCTTTGGTTATTTGAGCCACGGCTGGCTTCTTGCATTAGATATACAGGTATCTAGCACTTATCTTAGGAATAGGAGATGCCAAAGATCTCCAGCATTTTCCAGTGATGATACATGCCACTTATTTATTTATTTTGTTTTAACAAGCTTGAGAGCTTTGTTTTGATTTTGCAAATTTCCTTCAAGCTAGTTTTTGCCTGTTTAATTATGTTGCTGTCATGCAGAGCAGAGGTCAGCATGATGCCATGGAGCTCAGTATTGACAAAGTTTATGAAAATCTACTTTTAGCGTTTAGTTTATTCTTGAAGGAGTATTTTCAAGGTCTTTGTTTTCAGTTTTCCTCTGTGATAGCCAATCTGAATGAGAAATGATTCACTGTAGCAAGAAACTTAAGGCAAGAAGTACACGTGGGTGCTTCTAGAATTACCAGCTTTGAGCAATAGCACAGTAAAACAGAGTTACCATGAATAGCTTCACTTCTCCATTTGTGTAGACACTTTTATGTCTTGAAGACAACTGTGCATATTTATCAAGAGCGAGTGTGATAGTTTGTTAACACAGGATGTGGGAAAGACCCTTATTAATGCTTTTGTAAACACACATTAACACAGAAAATTATACGTGAAAAATACTGTGTCCAGCATGTGCAAAATTGCATACGAAGTTTTACTAATTTTACACAACTGTACATTTGACTGTAGAGCAGTGTCCAGCTGACTCAGAGAAACAGTGCTGTGGTCCCTTGTAAACTGTGTAATCCTCAATAGCTGTTGGTTAAGAGTTACCCTTAGTATGGAGGTATCTGTAATGAAACTTAATGAATGTCAGTAAAGAAATGTATGTAACTGCACAGGAACTGGCTTTGTGGTGTACACTGATCCTGCAGATTCACATGCTTGCTTACCGCCCTTATGCATTCAGAACCTGCATACTTTTCTGGAGAAGATGGCAAGGACCATTGTCTGGACAGCTCAACGCAGTGTATATACTCTCTTTTTGGATCTCTAGATGATCCAAGTGACCTGAGTATTGCTTGGGTGTGAAGTGCCTTTCCAGATTGCTTTGTGTCAGGGTTGAGTTGGTAATTTTCTGTGAATATGGATCTGCTAAGGCAATATTTTTTAACTCTGACTGCAGATAAAGAGTCATATTCTGTCTTCTGCCTTTGCAGCTATGAAGCTTATGACTGCTCTTGTGAATGTTGCCTTAAACCTGAGCATTCATCAGGATAATACACAGAGGCAGTACGAAGCTGAGAGAAGCAAAATGATTGGCAAAAGAGCTAATGAAAGATTGGAGCTGCTGCTTCAGAAAAGAAAAGAGGCAAGTGAAAAGAATTCTTTTTTAATTTTTTTTTTTTTTTTTTTTCCTGGTTCATGTGCATTCCCTCCAACAGAAAGTCCAGGGTGGTTTGTGACTTGAGTACCATAGTGAGAAACAAGAGAGTAGTTCTGCAGTCATGTCTGTGTGATCTGAAGCATATTACTTGGGCTGCATTTTTAAATCTTACATTAACATATTCAATTGAGGTTTTGTGTGCTGTTCTGCATGTATAATTTCTATTCTCAAGCTTGTGTATATGACCAGGCAGGAAGAAAATTAGTCTGAAGTTGTAAGCAGTAACTGTTTTGGTTATGCAAAAACATTTTGAAAAGAGAATGACATGTAGTCCCCCACTGCACTGCCCATTTCTTCCTTTGATGACTGCAATTATTATAGTGTCTCATTAGTACTTCTTTTTGTAGCTACTTTCAAGAAGCACTGGAGTGGGGGCTATAGCACCTGGTCTCAGGGAGAAGAAGCTAGGGAGACATTAAAGTCGCTTTTAGTAAGTACCAGTCTGGCATTAGGTGAGCAAAATCAGTAGAAAGTTGCTGTACTCATCCCTAACTAAAGTATTATATCCCAGGAAATTCAGTTTTAGAGTTGTACTTAAAAGAAATTTAAAGATGACAAGTAGAAAATGAGTACGTATGCATCCAAACAGCCATCATCTGTGAAGATGCTGTGTAAAACTTATAAGATGGACTGAAAATTTGGAGTATATATGACTTAGATTTGCATTTATTATTTTTAATATATTAGTTTTGCATATATTTCCTCCACCACTGTTGTACTCTGTGGCAAATTAAAAATGTCTATGTGCTTTACCTGTACGCACCTTGGATTCTTTTAGGTATAACTTTGACTCAAAATTGCTTGACGTTATAGTCTTTGTCTGGGAATAATTACAATTATGTATTTTTATTTTATCCCTACAATATGTAACACAATTTTATTTGGCTTTCGTAATTCTTAAAAATCATGCATTAAGGTACAAAGCAAGAATAATCTCTCCTGCCCAAACTGCAAGGTAAACATTTTAAATTCAATATTAAATTCAATGTCAGCCTTTAAGCATTTTAAAAAAACAGATTTGCTTTGTCAGATTAGCTGGAGCACAGTTTCTATTCCAGATTTGTTGATTATTGCTTTGAATTTCCAGAGAAGGACAAATTCATTAATTACACTGATTAACTTGGTTTAGTATCTCTGTGTCTGTGGATGTCCTCTGTACTCATTCCTTCGGCTGTTCTTTTCAGTATCTTTTGGAGATGCAGTATATAATGGTTTTGGGGAGACTCAGGCTGGCACACGGATGTGAAACCCTGAAAGAACAAAAATCATTTGGCAAACCTTAACTTTTGATATGTATGTTCAGTCTCTCTCATATCACTGCTCACTTAAACTAACCAAAATGCTGCATAGGAGTAAGCCAGAGAGGAGTGGTGGTGATGGAGTATGTCCTCAGATACACAGTGTTAAGCACAGCAGAAGGCCCTGTGTGAAGAGATTTATTAGGTTTAGCTGTCATAATGGCCCTGTATAAGAATTCCTCTGTATTTCCCATGTTTTAAATACACTGAATTTACAATAATATTCTCTGCTGGTACTTTGTTAGGCACATACATGGGCATGATTTATCTTCCAAAAGTTATGTAAGGACAATTCACAAGCCAAGTGTGGCAAATTAATCCGAAGTAGAAGAGGTGGAGCACTCTCTCTGAAGTGTTTCCTTCTCATGTCATTTTCTACATACCTGATGTGAGAGCAGTGCATGGAGTGCTGTTCTTGTTGTGATGAGATTTTCAATGAACCTGTATGATTTATGTAGCAATCTGCCACAAAATAGAGAAAGTTCTGTTTTAGTTGCTGCCGGTAGTAATTTACATTTTATGTTTGTCAAACTTGTCTTTTTTTAGCTTCTCAAAATGCTTGCAGAGTCCAGAAGAAAATGTTTCATTTATTTTTACTTAGGTTTAAGGGGGGGTGGTGTTAAATCACTTCTGCATTGGTAAGAGCAGGAATCCCAAGACTGAAATGCTCCTTCAGGATGCCTGAAGTTAAGCACTCACATTCAAGTACATGATCTAGAAAAACTGGAAGTGTAAAAAGCAATTATAGTTTTGGAGAAAATTCTTATTTTTCAAAGAATTGCTAATTCATTACTGAAACTAAGATACATTTGAGAATTTTATATTTTAAGTATTAACAAACAAAAGTAAAAGGGATCTCACATGGACCTACTGAATCTCTGATTCTCCTACACCAGCTCTGCCCCAGCATCTGGATCAGTTAAATAGCTGATAACTTAGGAGCTTTATAGCAAGCCGTAAATTCCCTGTAGAAATAGAGGGAGGAAGCATCCCTGCGCTGTCCTCTCATCTATGCCACTTAGTCTTGTATGGTCAAAGAACATTTTTCTTCAGTAGTATCTTAACTTTCTTATGACTTAGAGTTCAGATTGTCCTACCTCTCTTCTGTGGTGTGTTTTTATAGTAACAATTCATATCCAGAATTCTACAGCAGCTTTCCTTTTCAGGGCCTCATTTGTTTTTCGGAAGGCCTTCTGAGGCTTCTTGGTTCATTCCAATCCTCATTTTACTTCAGTCTGTGCTAGATTGTCTCTAGCCCCATGTTTCTGTGGATGTTTGCGTGCCTGTAGTCTGCGAAGTCAACTACCTGAGGAGTGATTAGAAATTTCACACTTCTTTTTAGGTTGCGTTCTCAAACAAGCATTTAGTCTGTGCATATTTGGGATGAGCTGATGCTGAAAATAGTGCTTCTTCCAGAAGCCATGTCTAAATATGCTTGTTCTCTGTACTAGCCCTTTGGTATATGCCAAGCTGTGTGCACCCAACTTTTCCCATTGTACATACTCCCTTTTACTATGAAATTAATTTCTTTGGCAGGTATTTGACAATTTAGTCAATGCCTCCATTTCCCCATATGCTAAATGGAGACAGCACCTCCTCACATTTTAGGAAATAGGAGATTGCATTTACTGAGTTTTGCAAACTACTTTAGATCTTATCTGGAAGATTCTGTAGAATTATTTATTAACATGGCTTGAGAAACATAAACCCCTAGGTACAAGTGTTTATGAGCACCTGCTATGCAGGAAATCAAAAAATTCTGCCTCTGGCTTTAAGATATTTCTCTGTTAAATATATATGTGCCTAAGTAAAAAAGGTTTAACTATTTTATTCATATCTGTACCCTGTACTAGCAAGGTTCTGTTGTGGTTTTCACACAGAAAATGTGGAAAAATTTACATTCACATGTGTTGTAGTATTCTGCTTTGACATAAAGAAACACCTTGATGGAAGAATGATGGCTTTGAGTGGTGTAGCAGTTCTGCTTCAAAAGCTGACAGTGCAACATTGGTGTCATCTTATTTAACAAAGCTGTATTTTGGTGTAATTAAGTCATACGTATTTAGTTTAGTACAAAAGCTGACAGCATGAAAAGACTTTAATTGGTTTCAAGATTTTCTTTTAGGATGTGTTAACATATTCATTGACACAAAGTGGGCTTTCCATAGTACTTACAAAGCATGCTCATATTGCACAGGAAATATTTAAACAAAAACAAAAACCCCACTCTTGTAAGAGTTTTAGAAATGCATAAAACCATGCTCGTAACACCTTTTTCATTTTGATTTGGTTTGTTTTTCTGCAATCTAAGGCCTGGATGTCAGGTGTACTCCAATGTCAGCACCAGCTCTGTGATTCTGGAAATCTTCCTGGTTCAGAAACTCCATTAGCATGGGCAGTGAAGTTAAAGCAACTGACACTTAAGATTGAGAACATCTTTATAGTACTTCACTTACATAGGACATTGAATTTTTCAGTGAGGATTCCTGATCTGTAACCACCTTCATTCCTGCAGCTGTAACTCACTCACAGTTCTGTCTGCTTAAATGAATACAAGACTGCTGACATTACTGAACATGGAGTCTCTACTTGTCTAAATTTCAGTGGAAAAAACATGATGATGACCACTTCAAAGGACCAAGTTGAAACTAAATTAATTTATGTTTGTAGAAAAAGTTAACTTTCTTCCATTAAGGCATTGCATATATATATATATGTATGTATGTATATGCACGTATTATTGGCATGTGCTGGAAAAGTAGAAAGTGATGAATCTACTAATACTTTTAATTAAGTGCTCTTCCATGGTCTTCCAATGTTTCCCAATAAGGAATTGTAGACTATCAAATTATAATAAGCAGTGATCTTTTATTTATTTTTGCTTTGTTTTTTGCAGCTACAAGAAAACCAAGATGAGATCGAGAATATGATGAACTCTATTTTTAAGGGTATATTTGTTCATAGATACCGGTAAGAAAATGCATGCTATAGTAAACTCTGCTAACAAAGTATAATCATAAACAATGTCAAGGGCAGTTTCTGTGTTGATTTTTCTTCAGATGTAATACTCCAGATGCCACAAAAGCAGTATCAAAACCACCAAAGTTATGGAAGAAAATATAAGTGTAATCTCAATTAATTACACAGTAGAGCCATCCACACAAATTTGTTTTAATTCAGTAAAACATCTTTAAAGAGTTGTGGGAGATGTGGAATTTCAATGTTTGTGTTTTGAAAATAAAAGTTGTCCAAGGTGGGAGCACAAACATGACATATCTTAAAAATAATCAAATGATCACTGCACGTCGTAAGAGGGCAGGTTTGGTTGCTGAATACCTCTGCTTTGCATTTTGTTGTGTATGTCTTAGATGTAAAAAGCAAATTTCTGATGTTTCCACCATATATGCTTTAGCCACAGCTACAACTTTAGGCTTTTTCCTCCTTAAATGACATAAAAGCAATCAAAAGCCTTAATTCCAGTTAACGTGGGGTTTGGGGTTTTTTGTATGTTAATAATTTTGGGCATTTGTAGCAAGAACATTAAAATGTAAATGCAGTGTTAGGACATCAGAAAGGATTTTTTAATAGTTAATATGCTGTGTCTTGTGAATAGAAAACCACAGCAGGTTACATATATTTATGTCTGTGAATGTGCATGTGTGCGCTTCTATTTATTTTAGAATTGGACAAACCAATAGATGTAGACTGGTGCATGCTATTTTGGAGTATGGTTTATCAGAGAGCAGTAGTCTTTTCAAATAGATGCAGGGTTATTTTGCATCACAAGATGCCTCAGAGCATCTGCAGCATCTTGGTGCAACTAGCTTTTCAAATGTTAATTGACTTCCTGAAGTCAAAAGATAAAATCTGATTCTAAACTATGCAATTAACCTTTCAGATTTAAATTCTGGTTTGAAACTTTATGAAATCTTTTAGACAAATGGCAGAAAACAAGAAAGGGTCTATGAGAAGAAGTTTATCAGGTGAAGTGGAACCCATAGTTCAGGTGGGCAGAGGGATTATTGTAACTATGGAGAAAAGTGTGCAGGAAACCAGGAAGGGGCTTGTGCTAAGAATATGTGAGTGTGACCACCACAGTGGATTTGGAGCATATATCTTCAGTGCCCAAGCTTGATACTTGAAAAAAAGTTTATGGTCAGTAAGCCTTGAGCTCCTTTTGATGGTCTTCATGTTGTCCCTTTCTTTCCTTTTTTTTCTTTTCTTCTCTTTTCTTCTCTTTTCTCTTCTCTTCTCTTCTCTTCTCTTCTCTTCTCTTCTCTTCTCTTCTCTTCTCTTCTCTTCTCTTC
>WUAM01000431.1:122846907-122948706 GCA_024336885.1 Actenoides hombroni
TCTCTTCTCTTCTCTTCTCTTCTCTTCTCTTCTCTTCTCTTCTCTTCTCTTTTCTTTTCTTTTCTTTTCTTTTCTTTCTTTTTAAATCCTCCTTTTGTAACCAAGATTTATTTTTATGCCTCCTGCCACCAATTAGCAAAGGCCTGATTTTGCTAATATTTCTGTAACAAAGGAAATAATCAATCTGGACCCTGAAAAAAGATACCTGGGCAGACACTGTTAGACCACTTGAAGAATTTGCTGAAATCAGTCAAGTAGTATTGTGCTCTGAGTGGTGGGTGACACTGCTTCTGCCACTGTTTGGAGAGGGTCAGAGGAAGTAACTGCTTCCAGGTCTACCCCCAAGAGCCACTTCTGTGGAGTCACCATCTCTCTGGCTTCCTTAACCTTTATGAAGCTCCTATGAGAGTCTGTTATGACATATACCCGAATATAGTAATGTTGACAACAGAGAACATAGATTCAAATTTCTGCAGTCACAGCTGGGTAAGAACATACAAGAGAAAAAAATATGTATTAAAACCAGCTAATTGAAGAGGAAAACAGGGCCAGGGACAAGAAGAGAGGAAAGGACTTCATACTATAATCTGCTTCCCTAACATTTCTTAAGCATTCCTTCTCTCAAGTGATTTATAAACTTGACATCATTTTACAGTCCTTAGACCGTGCACCAAGTGGTAATGATTTCAAAATAACATTATTTTAATTATTCCCAGAGAGTAAATCCCTTTCCTTAATATGATTCAGACTCTGCCACAGTGATTCATGCTTAGCGACCTTAGTAACTTAAATAGCAAGTCCTTGAACTAAAAAAGAAGTCTCCCAAAAATGTTTCATTCAGAATGCAGCTGTCCTCCTATTAGTAAGCTAGTGTTGCAGTGAGATTACATTTTTTTGTAGATAATAGAAGTCAGGTGAGGAAGCAGGTAAGAGACTGAGGTGAAGAAAAAACAGTACAGGGAAATGATGAGTCAAAAACCAAAATAAAACAAACAAAAAAACCCAACATAGAAAAATCCTTGTCCCTCCCCCCTAAATGTGTTATCCTAAGGAGGTGAAACATGTATCTTACACAAAAAAATGCATTACATTGAAACAACAAATAAAAATCACTGAGATCATTTGTCACCATCATTTGTTGGTTTCAGTTATACTGAAGATGTTAAATTTTTATCCTACTAAGTCTCATAATTAGTTGAATAGCTTTTCTTTCTTTTTTTTCTTTCTTTCTTTTTTTATTTTTTTTTTTAGTAGCAGCTTGGTGTGAATGTTTGTCCATTGTGCCTCAGGATCCCTGAGAAGCTTTTGACTCAAGAATCCGTTTTTCACTGTCTGCCTAGGGAAGCTTGAATGCATTCTTACAGAACAGAGCAATTTTTCCAATTTTTGGATGTCTGTGCTGCATGGTTAAATAGCTGTTGACACTTGGGTTCTTTTTGGGGTTGCCATTAAATCCTTCCAAAATGCTTCACAGTTAGTAAATTTATAAGATGGTGAAATAACCTACTTGGATATGAGGACTTAGGTCCCCTAGTGGAAATGTCTTCCTGACTATATTGTGTTGCTGCATATGTCACGCTCCTTTTTTTTTTAATCTTGATTCATACTTACTGTTCTTTTAGATTGTTCTTTAAGTCTTGCATTCTGATTCCTTTCACCTGTTTTGTTTTAAAAATAGTTTAGAAATAATTCCATATAAGAGAATTGCTAATCTAGTTTCAGCATGAAGTAACGTACAATTAGACGTATATATTAATATAGTCATAGTTTTAATTAAAACTTGTCTTTGCTGTGACTGCGTTCCCCCTAATGAATGCAGTTTTGTAGTGCAAACCTTTGAATGTAATGTTTTAGCACATTCATCCTTACAGTATCTAAAACCTGTTTGCGAAATCCTTGGTAGGAACGGCTTATTTAATGCCCTACTCTGCTTGAACAGCTTATTTAATGCCCTGCTCTGCTTGAAATGTGGCTTGTCTACATGGTGAACTGACAATAACCTTCGTTTTGAGGTTATATAGTCTTTAGGGGGTTTGACAGATTAGTTTTAATTATTCTGTTCTGAAGTTGATAGAATCAGTCTTTTCCATGTAGGCAGAGAGACAGTGATAGTGGTTCGGTGGCAGTCCTACATATTTCCCCCTCACACTCATACATCAGCTTTAAATGCACGTTTTACGTTGCTACATCAGTACAGTTTCCTCCCTATAATTTGAAACTGAATGAGAAAAACAGAGACTTGACTGTAGAAGTTCCACATCCAGTCCTATAGTGATACTGTGATCGATTGCTACGTTCACGTAGGACCTGTGGTTTTCACCTTGCTGTCTGGAAGATCATATGCCATATATCATAAATCAATGGCACTGTATATCATGTATCATGTATCAGTGGCACCTATTGAGGTGGACCAGTCTGAGGGCAGTTAGAGTATGGAGTAATCATGGGTTTGTTACATTGTTTTGTGTGTATGAACTTATGCATGAAGTATCTTGAACATAAGATTGAGTGCATTTTATTTATATTCTGTAAAATTGAATACTTCAGGAAAAATAGTTTCTTCTATTTTGCAAGTATTCTCTTGCTTGAAGCTTGGGGTTTTTGGTGTTGGTTTGTTGGTTTTTTTTCATAAATTAGTTTTCATTTTGGGGCTTTGTTGGTGCCACTTTAGAATTAAATTGATGTTTATTACTTTTCCAAAAATACTTTTTTATAAAAATACAGCAAAAGAGTCTCAATTATAAGCAAGGCCACTGCTTGCAAAGCACCAGGCATTCCCTTCTTCTGTACTGTGGCTCTTTATGTTCCTTTTTTATTACAGCTGAAATTTTAAACTGTGAAGCAGTGCCAGCTGGAGTGGCACAAGTGATTTCTCATAGTAACAGATGTCTTGAAGATGAAATTACTAAAGGGCCAGATGGCCCCAATCCCTTTTCCCGTTGTTTAGCTGTCGTTCATTATTAGTAAACATGCCATGCTTTATGTCAGTCAGGCAGGAAAGTGCCAATCAGAGTGAAATAATTTCCATCCCGGATCTCTTTAGGTGATCTCTCCAGACAGTTTCCTGCTGCCCCTCCTCAATAAGCAGCTGATAAGTCTGCCTGAGATATGTCTTTGCCTCTTCCATCACTTGCCACAATTAGAATGTAGAAAAAAAGCAAGAAAACTGGAAGAAACCAATGTTGAAATACAAACATTTTCCTGGGTTTTCTTATAGGGGCTTTCATGTGGTGCATGAACCAAGCCCTGTTTGTGTACAGATTCCATCCTACCCTTCTAGCAGACACCTTTAGTTAAACCAAATTGCTTTTTTCTGCCTTGCAGTGGTTCTACACCTCTAGCTGGAGAGAGTCAAGCCTGCTAAGCAAATGTCAGTGACCATGTTTCAGAAAGGATAGTCTAGAGGGGGGTTGTAGTTGGGATTCGTAATTCTATATGAAAAGAGGGAACTAAAAGATGGAATAAAGGACTAAGAAATGAGAATTTTTTGAGCTAATGGAAATATTCTGAATGTATTGGAATTACTAGATAGATCAATGAGTTCAAGGATATAAAGGAACAGAAAATCAGTGAGATAGCAGTGAGAACAGTGACAGGCCCTACATAGTGAAGATATCAAAAGTAGAAGGAAAATATTATAGCTCAGACAATGGGAATGAAAAGTAAAGGGTATTTCTCTGTAATCTGGTTAATACTTTTTTTGTTTTTCTTTTTTTTTGTTAGCGATGCTATTGCTGAGATTAGAGCTGTCTGTATTGAAGAAATTGGTGTCTGGATGAAAATGTACAGTGATGCCTTCCTGAATGATAGTTACTTAAAATACGTTGGTTGGACACTACATGACAGGGTAAGTATTACATATTGCTGTACATAGCAGAGTGTACTGTAGGTAGCTGGTGTTGTACTACCCAAGACATGTTTAGTACATATTCTCTGATTTATAAGGAGATTGTTCTTTTTTCTTGCCTGTTATTTTTCTTTAAATCAGCTTAGTTCACTTAAATTAGGATACAGTACTCTCAAACTGCATGCTTGGTTTATGTGCTTTTTGTGTTTTCAGTCTCTGTTAGAATATCTTAATGGAAATGTTTCTGTCTTTTTTTTCTTCTGATTACAAGAGAAAGAGAAGTCTCCTCACATCACCCCTGATAACCTTTGTGTCTGAGGCAGAGTGGAAAAGAGATTTCCAGATGTGTCTTCCATTTACATCGCCTAATAGTTAGGAGAAAGAGAACATCACTGGGTCCCCAACAGATATCACTGGCTCCACAACTAGTGGAGTTCTTTCCAATTCATTTTCTCTTGAAGAATGCCTTTAAGGTTCTCTTTAGCTTTTTCTTCAAAAGATCATTGAAACACCAGGTGGAAGGAAAAAGATTTTTATCTAGATGGTCTTTCCTGTCTCACCACTGTTCTTAATACTGATGATATCCACAACATGCCTCTTCCGGGTGGCAACAGGCCTGGGTACCACTCAGTTCCTGCAGCAGGAGTAGCCCATTCCTAACAGTAATAGAACAAGACTGCACTTCCAGGGTTTTTTATACCAAACACCAGCTGGGACTGGCTATCGTCCCACTCTTACCAAAACCACTAGAAACACTTGGTTTACTCTAAACTCTTTTGCTACCATTATCTGAGGAAAACAGATGAGACCTACGTATACTATTGAAATGCTCATTAAATTCCAGCATCCTGATTCAGACTGTTCTTTGTTTTTTCTAGGAACACTGCTGGAAAATATTATAAGTTTGCAAGTTCATTCTAATGACTTGCCTAACTGGTAGTTAACAGCTGATTCTTTAAAAAGATGATGACTTCTGTAAC
Source organism: Actenoides hombroni (assembly GCA_024336885.1). Classification (NCBI taxonomy): domain Eukaryota; kingdom Metazoa; phylum Chordata; class Aves; order Coraciiformes; family Alcedinidae; genus Actenoides; species Actenoides hombroni. Next base: position 122,851,735 of record WUAM01000431.1, read on the forward strand.
TTTGGACAGCCTGTTAACCCTGAGTGTATGACTCAGCCACTCTTTTGCTTAAGTCTGAACAAGATCAGTTAGAAAGATTTTAGCTTTGGTTAATGAAAGAAGGTAGCTGCTGCTGGTTCTTTTGCTTTAGCTATAGCTGACAAGGATCTGCATCTTACCTTGATTTGGACCAGCAGTTTACTAGTTAAGAGTATCCTGTGTGTGCTTTAGAAACTAGAGACATGATGTCTTTCCTCTCTAAATCTGTAGTTCTCAAACTTTTCCTTTACGAACTGTCCCCAAACTTTTACAGTGACACAACACTTCCTATCATCAAAGCTTGGATGTGGAACTATGGCTATCATGGTGCTTTGAGGGGCAGAGCTGCTGCTCCCTCCATATACTTCATTTTTAACATTGGTGTGCCTCACAGGTAGGCATGCTTCAGGAGGTGGAGATTATTGCTTCAAGTTATCAAATCAGTGGGAAGGTCAACTACGGTTGGAGGATTAGGATTTTAGTTGTGGTGGAGGGCTTTATTTTACATGGGCTTTTAGTTAAAAATAAATCATCCCTTGAATAATCACAGTGGATTTTTTGGAGCACATTCTAGTTCTTGCAGAACATTTCCACAAAGTAGCACTTCCAATGGGAGAGCAGAATCTAGCAGCATCAAACTTCGCAGCTCTCAGTCCCCTTCTAGTATCTGTGAAGTCCATCCATTTCTCACATAACTCCCTTTAACCATCTGTGAAATCCAGCCATTCCTCACGGCACTGTCTGTGACTGGTGTCAGCTTCTCACACTCTTATCTGTCACATTCAGCAATTTTTCTTGTCATGTCCAATAGTTTCTCACGTGCTCTTCGGTTAACTTAACCTCAAGCCAAGGTGTAGTCATCTGCCTGCAGCCTTCACATGTATTTATACCTCAGCTTTTTAAAAGTTAATATATTCCTCTGTATCAGACAAATTTTAAATTACAGTGTTATGGTAAAAATAATGGATTCCCATCTGGACCAGACACAGACAAATTCTATCAGGCTACTCTCCTGCCTCTGCTTGCTTTGTAATATTTTTCATTGCAGGCCTCAAGTGCCTTAGGGTTCTAAGTCTTTAAATCACTAGCTAATCTGTTTAATATCCTGGTATACATTATATGTGATATTTTTTATTGATGTGGCGTGTGTTTAATTTATAGAGTGAGACAAAGTGTAAGTAGAATAGGGGAAGAGTCAGAGGAAAGTGAGCCATGTGTCAAAGGGTGAAAAGGGAGAGAGTGGAGAGAGAGACACATTTGGGGAAAGGAGGAAGGAAATGCAATGGAAAGAATATACTGAAAAAAAAGATAGAATAAGAACCAATTAAAAATGCAAAGCCTCCAAAAGTACAAGGTCCCTTAACAGCGGGGTTTTCATTAGCACAACCTGAAAAACTTGCCAGCTGGTACCCAACTTTCTTGATTTTGCTTTGCTTTGATCAGGAGATAATTTTTGCTGTGATCAGTACTTAAAATACTTGAAAAAAATGAGGGCTGAGGCAATAGTCATAAGGTATTTTCATTTCACGTGAACAGAAGTCACCCCAAAATTATTAACTTCTCTGGAAGTTTGCTACTAGAAGAAATAGAGGAGGCAGCAGTGCAAGAGATTCATGAGCAGTTTCATATTTTACTTCAGAAGATACACAATTAAATAACATGAAAGACAGACAGTTCTTACACTTCTTAATAGTAGTTCCAGCGTAGTCTTTCAGAGGTAGGATACAGAAGCTTAGTTCTGTCATTTGGGAAATCTGTATGTTTTGTATGTCAATCCTGTCTCCAGGATCCATTTCAGATGAATATCGATAGGCCTTTTTGGCTTTTATAGATTAGTTTCTGATCTGAATATGGGTTTCTAGTTCTGCCTTTCTCTCCTTTTAAATTTCTCTTCATTCACCTGTATCTGAAAGCACAAATTAAAAATATATAAAACTATAATAGAAATGCATTTAAAAAACTTTTTAAAAGAGTGTTAAATCAGACTGTCCAGTCTTAATTTTCACCTGCGTCATTGATGTGTGGAACTCTTTGGAAACAATAATTATGTCTATAGATACCTAGACAATCGTGGTTCTTAAACCAGTTCCTAAAACATGTCTTTTCCTTTTTTGTACACCTGTACTTCCCTTAGTGTCTATTGCTGTGAAAGGGATGAACCCAATGTCCTCTGGAACAGATGGCATTTGAATAGTTCATTGTGATGACATCCTACCTTAAAAGGATGAAAAATAGAACTTGTTTTTATTAAGATTTTATGGAAACTGAAGTTGTCATTTTTCCAAGCTTCTTAATGTTTAACTTGTTTTTGTTATCTAATTTCCTTGGTTTTGGGAAAGCTTGAGAAAATCCAAAAATGCATCAATTGATACACAGTATCTTCATAAATGGTACTGAGTGGGCATGTGCAGACAGAGCACCACTGCTTGCTTCTGCCAGGAATACTCCTGCCATAGGTGCGAATGTGCTGCAGGACATTTTCATCTGTTTCTCTCTGGCAGTGTAACTATTTCTGTCACTAGGCAGCAGATTACCTCAAAATACACAACCCTAGAGCATAAAAAATGCAACACAGTATATCATGGTCATCCCATAAACTGTGGGTGAAGATACCTAGTAATTTATGTCATTTTCTACACAAGAGAAAAAAATACAAACACTGCAGCCTGCAGAAGTATGGTAGGGCAAAGAGCTGAGCACGTTAATTATCTGTTATTAAAACCTGATAATTTTTTTTTTTTTTTAAAGAAGCATACTCTTAGCCAACAAAAAAAGGAAAAATCGAAAAGAAGAGACATGAAGTGTGAGGAATGACTTTCCGGCTCTCTTGACCAGCAAAGCCTATTCAAAAAATACTTAAGACTAGTTTCTGGGGGCTTAAAAAGTCATCACCTCTGTGTGATCTCAGCCTTCATGTGACATGTGAGCTGACTCATAGCAGTGCACCTTTAATTACCATTTCTGTAGCTGTGGTATTCCTGAATGTAGAGAGAAGTTTAGTTCTCTCTGGGAGATGGCTAACTAACACTCAAAAGTATCAGGTGTTTGGAACATTAGGTGGCTTGAGGCCAAGCTGTAGATCACTGTGAGACTTACACAAGAGTTACAGATTGTTGGTTTGAGTCCTGTGATTAGCATGTAAAAAATATGAAAATGGTGTACTTCCATTAGGGTGGATTCTTTTCACAGGTCTGCCATATTAAAGAGAATTTTGCATGGAGTACGACTGTCTCAGACAAATGTAGACTATTACACACCACTGGTATGAAAGGTGTATGTATTGCTTTTTGCTTCATTAGCAGTGGTAATAAGTTTTTACTCAAAAATCAGAAGTGTCTGGAGGATTATCTCAACAAAAGCAGTGAAATTATCTCAAGAAAAGCAGAGAAGGGGAATTACAGGAATAATTAGACTGTAGAAAGAGGCATGCATAGAACCAATGACTGTAGATGAATTCAGGATTCCACAATAACCAAGTGTCACAATTAAAAATTGGACAAAACCCCAATTATGTATATTTTTTTTGAAGATAAAACTCATGAGAATGGAAGGTCTTAGTTTTAGAATGCTGATAATGCAATTATTTTATCCATTATTTATTTAGAAAATGGCAAGGCTTTCCTTTCAGCTATGTTTTTTCTGTCTGTAAAGCATAGATGTGAGTAGACAAAAATGGCTGGAAAGCAATGCTCATTTTCTTTAACAGAATTAAAGATACTGTGTGGTCACAAATATTTGCTGCCTTAGACTGACTCATACTCACTATAAACTTCAGCTGAGAATTGCAGGAAATCTGTCTAAAATCTAGTCTGCGAATTACTTTTGCTTATTCCTTTCCTGCTTAAGGGGGTAGAGTTCACTGTACATCCACAGTGGTTCTCACAGACAGTTAATATTCTATAAAAAAGTCCAGTCTGAATGCTTAACTATGTTTGCCATTAAAGTTCTCCCTCGCATAAGCCAAATTATGTGTTGTAATTTTTATTTATTATTTTTTCTTCTACCCACTGTGCACATAAAAAGTGACAATTCTTTTTTTTTTTCCTTCAAAGCAATCTAACTTTTCTTTGTTGTGCTAGAAAGACATTTACAGAAAATTTTCTCCATTACCTCTTGTGTCCATTCCATAACATACCCAGGCCTTTTTTATTTTATCTTCCTTCTGGTTTTTGTATTCTTCTTGTGCTTGACATCCTAATTAATTCATTAGTTCAGTAAGTTAATTTCTTAGTTTAGAAAGTCTCTTCCTGTCCATACTCTGCATCACTGTTTGCAGCTTTTACCCTAGCATAAATTTCTTAGGAGCTACCCAAACTGTAGCATTCCCACCCACTTACTTTCTTGCTAGGCAGGAAACTTCTGCTGTGTTTTTTGACCCAAAAAGTGTTGAGGGTGTTAAAAGCTCATGTTACTTGGATGATTCTGATAGTTACTTAAGAAGCATCTCATGTCTGACATGTTGGTGGTCATAGCACATTGGTACTCCTCCATTCTGGACTTCAGTGCGTTGTGTCCATGCACACTCACTTGTCTTTCTTAGGTTCTTGTCCAGGTCATTGCTGTTTATGCTTCCCTATGGGTTCCTGTCGCTAATCTCCGCCAACTCTATTCTAGAACCTTCTTAATGGGCATAGCAAGTTGACAGTACGGGGGTTTTTCCTTCTCCAAACAGATGAATTCCATTCTGGATCAACAGTTCAAAAACCAGACCTTTTTGCTCTCAGAGAAAGGCCTCCTCCTAGCATGTGTCTGGCAGGAAAGGCCATCCTTTCCAGGGATTGCCTACATGTCCCTTGTGCCTTTGCCCTCAGCTAGAGGGGCCAGGTGTAACACAGCCTTTCTCTCCTCACCTGCTCCTGCAGTCACTTGTCTCCTCCCTTGGACCTGGTGAGCAGTAGGAGGCTAGTAGCCTGGTTCAGTTCACTTTTGTCAGCATCTGGCATCAGTCTCCTGGCAGGCCATGCAAACAGCAAACGTTCACAGGGGCGCTTCCTATCTGCCTTTCTTGGTCTGCTCACTTAGAGACTCTCAGCATCAGGTGTGACCTTAACTCTGGGACCATTGATCCACGGGTGCTTGGTGAAGGCCACAAGGGCTTTAGACTCGCAGTTTGTCCAGACTTCCTCTGCACAGGTCTCAAGTTTCTTTCTTTTTCTGTACCTAAACAACTTAGTTGTTTGCATTTGGGGACTACAGCACTGGCTCAATAGCAAGCCATCTGCTCGCAAGTAGCACAGTCTTCAGTGGCGTTGCAACTAAACCTGCTACCCCACTGTTGCTTCATAGTGTTCATGACGTGCCAAAACCAGTACCAGTCCTCTGTGGCTAAATAAGATAAGGCTGTAAGAAGCTTACATCCTGTACTGATAATTAGTGATCACTCCACAGATCCTGGCTTTTCTGAATGCCACACAGCAGAGGAAATACCATGTCTGGTACTGCAACGCAGGTACCATTAAAAGCAGAATGACAAGCAGCATTTCTCTGTGCTTTTTTAGCAGTTGATTACATCCATATAAAAATTTTCTTCAAGAAAGTTATTTTCTGTACCTAGAAAATCTTACAATGTGCCCTTTAAACATAACTTTCTTTCATTTCATTGACTTTCTCTGCAGTGACAGTCAAAAAGATCCCTAAAAGAGAGCATGAGTGCTCAGAGACTCCTCAAATAAAAAGAGGTGATTTCTTGGAAACAATAGTTTTTCAAGGAAAAGTTGTATTGAAAATACTCCTTTCAACTTCTGTCCTTTTATCTTCTATTTCAGTTTTTGAAATAAGCGGAAAGGAGGAAAGAAACTTAAAAATGAGAATTCTTAGCTTCTGTTCTTATGTCAGTCTCTGAATGTTCTTTCAGTTTTTAGCTTGAGCAGGTTTTTTATATACAGACTTGATTATAGATTAAATAGACAGGCTCAGAAATTAAACCCTCTGTGTATGGAGTTTTATTTATGAAGTTCAATAATTTGTATTAGTTCTTGAGCAGCTTAAGGCTTAAGACCTAGTAGTGAACTCACTTTCATAAAACCAAGCTCACACTGCAGTGAACTCTACAGATTATATTTGAGCAGATTTGTGTTTATAACCTTTTTGCTATCTACACATATTTTTCAACAAGAATCCATAGTTTGACAAGACTGTGCAGTTTAGCTGAGTCATACACCTGCAGCCAGCCGGATGATGTGCATGTGCACAGGCGATCCAGCCCTTCTCCTTATCGCTGACGTTCCTATAGGGGACATACCTTGATCCATAGGCTCTGGCCCATGACACCCATGTTTCCTGCCCGCAGCCCACCAGATCAAAGCAGCCCCATCTAAAGAGCATCTGGGAATGAGCTGCTGCTACCAGAACAACTCAGACGGACACAAGCTGATCTTCTTTTGAAAGGTTCTTCAGGCTGGGGCTTAGATGCATTGTTCTTGTGGCAGCGGCCTGCTCGCCACTGGAGGGTCTCTCAGGCCCTTTTGCATCCTTCAACCTGTGCCTGTCCTATGCTGAGAAACAGTATGTAGAAAACTTTAGAGTAATAAATCTGGTGTGCAGCCCTTAAGTCTGTGGGAAAGGCAGTGCTCGAAGGTGGCCGAGTTGCTTGAGTGGGCTAAATGCAGTCTGTACTCGGTCATTTTGAACACTTGTGCAGTGATTGCAGACACTGGGTATCAGCCTGGAGTTGCTTGTAGTCTCTTTCCTGACGATAAATACCCATGCTGTCTCCACTGACCACTTGGAGACCCTGTCTTTATTTTTTTATTTACTCGCTACTTTCTTTATCTTTTTGTGGAGTTACTTGGAAGGGAAACAGTAACAGACATTTAAGTGATGGTATTTTAATTTCTTTATATATGCAAATAGAGAGAAAATTTTACATTGTTTGTAGTCAGCTGCATGTGGGTTTGGGTTTTTAGCTGAATTGCAAATTGTCTTAAACTTATTTGCATAAAATTTTAAATATACATTAAACAAATTACAGTATGATATTATTTAATATTCATGTGTGTTTGATTAGGGTATTCTATGAGCTAATCTTAGTGTGTTTTATTTAGCAAGGTGAAGTGAGGTTGAAGTGTTTGAAAGCTCTTCAGAGTCTGTATACCAACAGAGAGTTATTTCCAAAACTGGAGCTGTTCACTAATAGATTCAAGGTAAGAGGAAATACAATTTTGGGAAAGGGTACAGAAAATAAAAATATTATCTGTCTCATCCTGTTGTGGTCTTTGAGTCGTGTATATTAAATGAAAAATAAACTCATTTGTTTGTGACAAGGCTTGTAACTGCAGTAGTAAAACTGTATTACTGAATGCTAAGATTAAGCCAAATTAATTTTACGATGTTTAGCTTATAAGATTTGTCAGGCTTGGGCAGGATGATTATTTATACGTTTGTGTTACTGACAGTTTATATACTGTCATTATTCAATCTGCTTGTACTTATTTAATTTTAAATTTATTGGATTTTGAGAACATGTACTGGGTTTTTCACACTATTTAAAATACATCTGAAAATAACAGCCTGTAACAAAAGATTGTTTATAAGACACTTTTTTAGCTGAATATGTGCTTGTGTTTGGAGAAAGAGATACTTTGATCTTCATCAAAGTATTTTACACAGTGAAATACTTTGCTGCAGAAGAGGAGTTTACACTGTGCTTTTAGACAAACCCCTGAGCATGATTATCCTGTTCAGGAGATAAATAGGGGAGGAATATTTCATCGTTTGTTTTTTTTTAACTAGCAGAAACATGCTGATTTTTTCTTTAATATCTTGATGAGAACATGGCTGTTAATTTACTTTGTGGCATGATTGCTTTATTTCCCAAGTGAAGTATCTGGAGAGATGAGTGTAGAAATACTGTCATTGCTTCTGTTTGGATGCTCTGCAAGGAAAGCTTTCGGGCACTGTCACATCAGCTGGCACCTTTTGCCATCACTTTTGTGTTCCAGAAAACACAGAACTGTGGTAAAGGCAACCCCTCATGGAAAGACTAATTTAATTTATTTTTGTTTTAATCATTATTATAATACTGGTGAAAAATTCTGTTTAGAAAAGAAGTGGAGATTAAAATACTCATAAATAACTACAGTGTATGAGACTTAAAAATTTCTCACTGTAGATTTTATATTGCTTCAATGGTTTTATCTGTCACTGCAGTTACCATTAACTCCTTCAGTTCAATCTAGGAAAGCACAAAATATAGAAAACTTGTTACATCTTCCCTGTATGTAAATGATTCATGAAACATAATGAGCCTTTTACCACATTTGCTTGAGATGGAGAACAAAAAGATGCATAAACAGCAATAAAGTCTAGATATTAAGGAAAACTTTTTTGTCCAAAATGATAGTTGCATAATAAAAGAGACTCTTAATTAATAATATTCAAGATTTTTAAGGGCAGATTAAATAAATATCTGTCAGGAATTAACTAGTTATAGTTGACTTTAAAGCATGAGATTAAACTAGATAATTTTGTAAGATCACTTGAGGGCCTGTATTATTCTGTTTTTATAGTCAGTTTCTGTGACTATTGCAGTAAAGACAGAATTTCCTCTCATAAAAGAGTATCTAGCAAACAGGTTCAGACCTCAGACTACTTCTGTGATGCCTCCGTAAGTCTGGTTTGCTTCTCACCTCAGGACAACCAGAAATACTAGTTAACTCTCCAGAATAAAGAACCCTCCAACTCTCCTTTTCTTGGTCCAGCTGTGCAGACTTACAGATTTGCTCCTTCTCTAATACAATTTCTTTTGAAATAGGCCACTAGAACTTTCATGGTCTCTGTGTCTCTTTGCTTGCAAATGTGCTGGATGCTTCTCTCCTAGCCTCCTATAACTTGTAAGAGAAAATGTTGCTTTGAGTCTGAACCTCTCCCATCCACGAGCAAGTCCCTTCAAGACAGCTGGAGGAACTCTGAGATATAGTTACTCAGTGATGTACTTCAAAAAACTACAGGAACATGAAACCTCTAGATGCTTCCTCCTGGCTTTTTCACAGTACAGACAATTTTCTTTGTTTAGCCTGTGCATTGCTTTTTGGTTTAGAATGGCACAGGGTATTTTCATTTCTGCTGAAAAAGATTCAGATGAAAGGGAACCCTATTAAGAATCCTTGTCTTTCTTCTGTTCCATTAAAGCTGGTTTTACTACAGAACCCTGTATCATTGTGAACTAAATTAGAGAAAATGTGAGTTCGAAGTCTTTATGAGCCTAGAGAACAGATATGTTTAACATGATAATTTTTCAGTTTCTGGCCACATCAAGAGAACAAAAAGCTGGCATTGCCTAGATGCGTGCACTTGGATTTACAGCAGTGCTGACAGAGATGCAGCCTTTGGCACCAAGATGGAGCAAAGTTTCAAATTAATGCTTTTTCCATCTGTGATACATTACTTAAATGTCTTTTATATTTCTTCATCAGGCATTAATCGGCCTGCACAGTTCAGCTGATATTCAGCTCAATCTATTCAAACTGTCAAAAGAAATCTCTCTAGAGAACTTCTAGCTGTTTAAAGCATAAATTAATTTGATCCAGAATGACTTGTACTGGGGTGTTAATATTTCACCACCTTCCAGGTAGCTGTGACAAGGATCTCATAATGTCACTTCTCCAAAGGAGAGATGTGTGTTCTTTCCAGCATTTGTTTGTGTTTCTAGGAGTAGGCAGTATGCTAGAAAACAAGCCTGTCTGTCAAAAAAATGTTGTCCAGCAAAGAGGAGACTTTGGTTTTCCATCAAGAAGTCCTGTCTGATACAAACATTAGTGAAGCCATATGAAAAAGATGCGAATTAGCTCTTTTGCATTCGGTGCCAATGTCAAGACAGCAGCAGATTTAGGTGTAGCTGTTTAATTCTGGTCCCTCATCCCTGACCCTCTGGGGGAGAGCGATATCTCCACCTCCTGGGAGACAAAAGGAGATAAGATTTGCTCTTCAGCCAGCTTTGTTTACACCCTAATACATAGTTGCAAACTGATCTTCCTACACAGTGAAAATTAATATTTCAAGTTATAAATACAGACCTGTGTCCTACTCTACTGCTGTACAGTAGTACAGGAAATTTCTGTCAAAGCAGATTGAGGAGCTGGGGTTTGTAGCTTAGTAAACCACAAAAGTTACACCTTCCAAAGACATAAGATGTTCAGGTTGCATTTTCCAGGATCTTGATGGCTGGCTGGTAGGTGCCATCACACAGAGATGCTGGCACCGAGGCAGAAAATAAGAAATGTCATATCCACACTGTTTATTTTAAGACTAATGTTTCTGGGAAGAATTGAGAGAACAATCATTTTGGATAAGAAAACGTCGTCACATCAATTGCTTTCCAAGTCCAAAATGACTCCAGATTCAGATTGATCTGTAGGAAGGAGAGAAGATCCCTTCCAGGCCTTTTTCAGGAATGTAGAAGGAGTTTTATACTTTCATGCTTACTCCTTCATGTGCAGTCAGTTCCCTCCCTGTAGTATCCTGTTGCTCAAGATAGACTTTGAGGGAGTATATGAGAAGTTCCACTGAAACTTTTAAGATCATTATCTCTGTTCTTTCTCTTGATGTTGTTGTTATTAATTCCTGTTCCTTGGCCAAGACATTAGGAAAAATTGACAGCAATTTTTTGGTCTTGTCCATACACAGAATTTTCTTTTTGGAAAGATACTTCCCTGTTTGAGTCTCTTTGTGGATTTCTCACAGTCTGTAGAAATGACTAGATACAACAGTTAAATGAATCAAATTTATCAGCAACTTAATGGTGATTGGTAGAGGTGCATTTAGTCATAGTGACACACAGTATCTCTACAGACCTGGTTTTGTTGAACAGTAGCACTTGAGACAGACACAGTATATTCTTTACACACTATTCCAAGATTTCAATATTGAAATAAGCATCAGTTGTGTGATACCTTCAACCTTTGAAAGTCTGCAATGGTAGAGAAAAGAGGTGAACACCTTTATTTTGTCTTGATTTTTCTTAGTGACTTTTACTGTTGTTTCCTAACACTTCCCTTGTTTCTTTTCGAGTCCATAATTTCTGTTTTTTTCACATCCCAAAATGTCATATAGTACCTAGTCCTTCCTGAAGCAGGTCAAGCCAGAGAAATCAAGTTTTATTTTCAGATGGCCCAATTTCTTTTTATTAACTTGGTCAGTCAAGCAAAGAACATGTAGCATATTGCATTTTTCTGGATGGATAGAAACTCTCCCCAGACTGGGAGGACAACATACACTAATCACATCTTGTTTTGGTTGCCATTAAGCAAACGAATTAAGGAGAAAGAAACCATAAGGAGACTTCTCTAACTATAGAGTCCTTATAAGTTATAAAATCATTACGTTAGATTGGAAAGTGATATGCTTGTCTCCACTATAAAGAGTACAGAAAAATACAAAGCCAAACCACAGATTTTTCCAATTTTCTGTGGAAGGTCTGTAGTGTAATTCTTGAGATCAGCTTCAAACCTGAAGATGTAACCGGGTATAAAGGCCACAACTTTATTGGCAATATGCAGATGCTTACATTCAGGTATGATTTTCTTCACAGTTTTTCCAAATATGCATATATGCAACATTCATTGCTCTAAAATTATGTTTTCAGAGGATGAGGTGAGGCAGTTATTCTGCTGTCAACCAACAGGAAAAACTTGTTAAATAACACTAGTCCAGAACAGTGCTTCAGTTCCAAAATCTGCTTGCTTGTTTCCTGGAAAACACAGGAGGATAAGGACTGTTTGTTAACCACTTGTTCTCATTCCTGTGTACTTCCCTATTGTTCCATTGTGCATATAGCACACAGCTTCCTGAGATATGTACATTAAATGTTTGAATAATACTAAAAGGGCTCTCATGTGTCTAGTTGAAAGATCTTTCTCCCCAAGAGTATTTGTTTTGTACTCTAAAGAACTCTTTATCTGATGGTTGTTTGCATGTTTCTGTTTCATCACTGTAATAAAATTCCTTTTCAGGATCGCATTGTATCAATGACACTTGATAAGGAATATGATGTTGCTGTGGAAGCCATTCGATTAGTCACGCTAATACTTCAGTGAGTATTTTTCACAACCAGTATGTTGCCTTTGAATGTTACCCAAGCCAGTAATATTTAATTGACTTGATTTCTTTGCTTGTGTAATGACATATCTGTTACTTTACACTTAGTATGAGGTTGAACTGAATATGTAGTAATACAATCATGAAGCTAAAACAAGATCTGCAACTCATGGAAATAAAATAGGCAAAGTATAAAAATGTATTGATGTATTGAGACTATTGGCACATCCCTTGTTGTGGAAGAGTGCCAAAGGGCGTTTATACCTTTTGCCAATGGCAAAATGATTGTCCTCCCCAAAACAAGCCTCTGTGGGTTACATTTGCTAAAATAACTCCAACAGTAACTAAGGAAAGTTGCAGTCTTAGGAGACTTGAATACCTGACAGACACAGCTGAAAAGACAATCATCTTGTAAATAAGCTGGCAGGGAAGAGATGCTACATTCCACGCCCGTGTTTGGGTTATGTGGAGGTGGCAGTGGTAGCCTGTAATCTTAAACTCTTGGTCATGCAGGAGGAGACATGCTTCCAGGCCCCCAGCTTTTTCTTACAGAGATGCAGTTGCTTCTCTGAGGCAAAGATCCAGTCCAAAGTCATCCGACATCCTGGCCATTTGAACCAGCCTGTCCACAGCAGCCCCATGAGTGTGCTGCTGGAGGAGCACTGCTAAGCTTTTATTATATATTAATAAAAAAATATGTTAAGGAAAATCTGTTATACGAATAGATGCATAGAATTTGTGCATCATACTTCATACCCAGTGGCTCCACTTTGAAGAATGGTTTTGGGCATGATTTGCATGAAAGATGAGACTAGCTTTTCCTCTTAGTAAAGAAGTCTGGACTTCATTTTTTTTATTTATGAGTCTCTCTGCTTTACAGATGTTAGACTTGCAATATTAGGAAGAAAGGAAGTCTCATACGGTTAATTTTTAAACCAAGTATAACAGATATGATCACAAATGAGATGTAAAACTCACCTATTATTAGCAATGTTTGGAGACACAGTAAGTTTTTAGGTCAAAAATTATCCAGTGCACCTTTTTTTTCCTCCCATCTTGTTTTCTCTTTGGTTGCATGATGAAAACATAGCTAATTGCATTTAGCACCAGAAGAATATGGGTCATGCTGAACAGCACAGGGCAATATTCTCACAGGTAGGAAAGTCTAAAAAGATGTCATGAACAATCATGTTGGGGAATTACCAGTTAAAAATTACTTGTGTAGAGTCTTAATGTGTAAATGTTTCTGTTGAATGCTGATTAAACAAGGAGAAAAGCAATATTCTAGTATGTGACCATGGTGATATTTTGGTATCATTGAAATAGGAGTTTTTCTGAGTTTCAGAAAACTCAAACACAAAATGTATCTGGAGCTCAGAAACTGCAGAAGCCCCGAGTATGTCATTTACCCAAGACAAGAGTAAAAGGTGGTTTGTTCTTGTCAATAAATAAATATAGAAAATGAGCTTTTCATCATCTTTCATCCAACTCAGCAGGGTATGATCAGATTCAGTTCCTTGATGTTGAAAATGAAGTCTCTATCTAGCACAATAACCTCTAGAAAAGTGATGGACAATTTATTGTAGCAGCATTATTGTAATTCTGAATGCACACTATGATTCATTCCTAAAGTGATTATGTGTTGAGTTGATTGGTAGGTGCACAGTGCCTGTTCTGTGTCCCCACTTTGTGGCATAATGGGTTTAGTTTTCTAGTGTCCATATCGAGAGCATTTCTGTGCCTCTTCCAGTTGCTGAAGAAGTTTTATCCACCTGGCCTGACACTTTCAGCAACTGGAATTGGGAATATTGCTTCCTACTTGCCAGGCACCTCCTGCCCCACAGCACACAAGAGCACATGGACTATCAGGTGAAAAGACTTGACTCCTGAGAAAGGAGTAGGCCAGGAGCCTGAAGCAGGTTTTCCCAATCCTAAATTTGAATATTTGAAAAATTAAAAGCTTTGAAAGCAAGCAGACGTTGCTATAGAAGTAAATAAGTATAAGCAAGCAACTGCGTTTTCCTCATATAACACTGTAGGGGTTTAGTTTAATAATGTTTGATAAGGAGTGTTTGGCACATTGCATTATGTGCATTGCAGTTGGCGTGAAGGTGTAAGTCATTAGGCAGTGCAAGATTTGTAAGCAGTGATGACTTTTTTAATAATATTCTAGATAGATAAAACTAGGAGAAGGAAATCAGATAAACTTTCAGTCTCACAGGCCCTTTAAATATCTCTATATTTTGAAATTGAACCAAAGAACCTTGAAGTCAGTGTTCAGCCATTTAGGATTTTATATGAAGGAAATCAATTTTGTAGCTGTCAAAATTAAGTCATGGGAGGTGAGGGGATTGAAATTAAACATTAGTTTCAGTTCAGGTGTTACTTTCTGACTCTTTCAGTGGCAGTGAAGAAGCTCTGTCAAATGAAGACTGTGAGAATGTTTATCACTTAGTGTATTCAGCGCACCGGCCTGTTGCAGTAGCAGCTGGAGAATTCCTTCACAAAAAGTAAGTTATCAGTTGCCCTAGTATAAGATCAGGTTTGTGAATGCTTTCTAGAAGGGGTAAGATCAAAAGGCAAAGAAGCAATAGAGTGAAATATCCCAGCTTAGCAAATCAGAAATTTAATTTAAACCACAGGCTCATTCCCTTGTTTAAATTCAAGGCCTAAAGACTTGAAGAAACTGAATTTACGTTTTTCTTGCTCTAGAATTCAGATAACTTTTCCCAAGTCCTTAAGGGCTGATTTTATTTATTTATTAATTATTACTTCATAAAAATCTCTCAAGTTCATGATGTTGAAATAAACTAGTTTAAAATTTTGTAAAAATGATGACTGCCTATCAGGTAATACCATCAGGGATGTGTAGGCCCTATATATATTATCGCAACAGTAATTCAGTGAGAGCTGCAGGATTTAAACCAACTTTAGAGATCTATGCAGACTTTGTATATTTAGCCCTTGAGGACATTTTACAATTTATAGGAAAAGGTTAGGTTGTTTTTTAAAATATCTTCTGAAATTCCTTTGTTAATCAACATGTGACAAAATAATTTTGACAAATGCCTCAAAGGTAAATGAAGACATATGTGCACTTTAGTGCACTTAAAGTCAAAAGTTTATCCTAACTTTTCTTTACAACAAGACACTGTTCTGTCTTCTGTAAATGTGAACAGTTCAATAAAAATGAACAGCACTGAGAGAAGATTGTCCTATTCCTAACACTCATTTTCTCTTGGTTTTGGCTAACACATAAGAGCTGGTTCTCCATTTAAATAAGCTAGGATCTACTTGAGGCATTAAAGATGGGATTTATCTCACCTAATTTTATGCACTTACATATCACTTTCTGTGTGTAAGCTAGTCATTAGACTTCCTCTCTGTAGTTAGCACAGGAAAGCAAATAATACAGTGGATCAGTGGCTCAACCCTGAGATGTGTGTTTTAAGATATTTCAGCATCTGCAGAGGTGGTCATTTCTTATCTTATTAAGACAAGCA
The DNA here is from genome assembly GCA_024336885.1 of Actenoides hombroni. Classification (NCBI taxonomy): domain Eukaryota; kingdom Metazoa; phylum Chordata; class Aves; order Coraciiformes; family Alcedinidae; genus Actenoides; species Actenoides hombroni. The sequence continues at coordinate 122,867,289 of WUAM01000431.1, forward strand.
GGAACAAAGACATGATGTCTTTAACTAAAATATGACATTTTTGTGTAACTCATCCTTCTTTTTTCACTGAATTATAGTGCAGTCAAAATACTGTTTCACATTTCTAATTTGCTTTATGATTGTGATTTCACTGTAAAAGCAAGGAACAGTTGTCACTCTTCTCAAAGTAAAACAATCATTGCTGTACTGTAATGTAGGCACATCTGAGATCTCTTTAAGCTAGAAAACTTGAGCATTGAGAGTAGTTTGGAATTAGCTGTGCGTCAGGGAATGCAGTGTAGAATATATACCTGAAAAAAAGCCCTCAAACAATTGACTGGTGGTTTGCTTAATCCTTTATGGCACCTGAGGTTGGTTGTTTAATGGAATGTCAAATTTGTTTATACCCTATTTCAGTCAGTGTGACCAGCGTGAAGATATAACCTTAGTTCTCAAGGTACTGGTGGAATAAGTGCTACCACCATCGTAAGACTTTGTAAGTTAAAAATGCAAAACTACACAAATTATGGAAATGCATAAAATGGTGCTAAATTTTTCAATATAAGTATGTTTTGAAGAGCTTTTCTCTGTGTGAAGTTCTTCCAGCCCTGTGAACTTGAAGACTCTGAAGATAGTCATCTCTTCAGACAGGCAGAGGTCATGCCCTCTTTCCCTTGAAAGAAGTAGCTTAAAATACTTCCACTGTGTTTTATGAACAAATCTACTATATCAATAATGAATGCTTATCATATTATTGCAGAAATGAGATTTGTTTTAATAAACATGGTACCTCCTTTTGCTTATTTTCAGACTGTTCAGCAGACATGATCCTCAAGCTGAAGAGGCTCTAGCAAAGAGGAGGGGGCGAAATAGTCCAAATGGAAACCTTATTAGAATGTTGGTTCTTTTCTTTCTTGAAAGTGAGGTAAAAATTAATTTTTAATCTTTACATCTTTAATAAAACCTGGAACTTAGCTAGTGACTTATCAACATATAGTAACAAGTTGTCTTTCCTTTTCCTTTTTTTCATAATTTCAGAAATACTTTATGTCCTTTATCCTGTTCCCCAGTTCCTTGTCCATCAAGCAAATTCAACACAAAATCTTCTTCATGGTTTATCTTGCTCTTGCACATCCCCACTGTACTCAGTACTGCATTGCTGGTAGTATGGTGGCTACCAGGATTCATTGCTACACAGAAATGTAACTGGTTCTTTTTTTAAGTTAACCATGTAAGGAGCATACCTCTGGAGTTACTCCTTATGAAGTAAAATAATTTGAATGAGAAAGGAACAAAAATCTCAAAATTATTATTAAAATCATATCATAATTCAGAGTGGAAGGGACCTAAGGGTCGTGAGCTCAAAGCAGAAGCAGCTGTGAGATTCGATGATGTTGTTCAGGGCTTTATGCAGTTGCACCTTGAAAACATCAGAGGATGGAGACTGCGAGCGTATGTACGATGACAGTGTTTGATGAACACCTTCAGGATGGGATCGTGCCCATAGTTTCTGTCTGTAGCATATATGGGAAGTTCTATTCAGGTGGGGAGTGGCAGTGGAGTGGAGGAGAATTTGAGAAGATAGACTATCAGGTACAGGATGTTCTGAAGATAGAGGGGGAGAAAGGTTTGAAAATGCTACATTTGATTTGGTAATAAATAGTTGGTAAAGGAAGACTGAAAGAAAGGAATGACAGGAATGTTTCTCTACAGAAGGGATGGTAATATATGTTGTGTAAAAAGCAAAAGGGAAGATACTGCAATTGGGTATTTTAATTGTTATGAAGCTTTGAACAAGAGACTTGACTGTGAGAATGAAAAGAAACACAGTCAGGGATGCTGAGAAGGGAGGATAACATTTAGGTACAGTTATTAACAATTTTTAGTAACACTTTATAAACCTACAAGTTGAGTCTGGATAAAATGTCATTACTTGTGTGAGCCTTTGGTCTGCTTTCTGAATGTATTTTTAATTCCAGCATCTTAAAAATTTAGACTGTAGTGGATCTCTGTGTTTTACCCACAGCTATCAGGAACAGAAGAGTAGGTAAATGCACTGACACCTCCTTCCCTGTATTCTTAGAAGTTTTCCAGTTAAGGAATCAGTCCTGCATCTGGCAAGCAAATCAGAACTGCACGTTATGCTTGTTACTTTTTGATAGTGGTTAAAGATCAGTTTATAAAATAATGGAAACCTGAGGATTGTTTTTTCACTTTACAACAGTTGTGTGAATTCAGATAAGAACTTTTTTTTCAGTTAGTGTTACTTCTGTACCCCCTGACATCAGTGGGATTTCTGCTACTGTTTTCTGAGCATGTAGTAGCATGTATGAAAACTGACTGCCTGTTCAAAAAGAATATATTACAACTCTCACTTAGTCTCATGTCTCACCATCCCTCCTTTTTACCATGCAGTAAGAAAGTGAAGAAATTTAAGTTTACAGCTTCTATGTCAAAACTCCAAGAGAGACTTTTCACAAACAAGCTGCTTTATGGAAAAAGCTCAATTTGGATTTATTCCTTTTACTATTAAAACATAGCCCCATTGTCATGTAGTTGTATCATTCAGTTGGAAGACCACCTTCCAGAGTTAGCTTCAAACTGAATTTTCTTTCCAACTAATGTAAGATTACATGCCCAGGACACTCCGTGGCTGAATGATTGTGAAAGTTGAAGAACTGCTGCTTGTACCAGAACGCTGTACTGATGGTTGCTTTGGATTTTCTAGTTGCACGAACATGCAGCCTATTTGGTGGACAGTTTGTGGGAGAGCTCTCAAGAACTGTTGAAAGACTGGGAATGTATGACAGAATTGCTCTTGGAGGAGCCAGTCCAAGGAGAAGAAGGTATTTGTTTCACCTCTGTACTTTACTGATATTGCACAATGTTGTTAATTATTCCTTAGAAAGATGTTTCACTGTGGATGATAGAGGTATTTATGTTGTGGTTTGTTTAGAAAGCATATTTGAAGAAGAGTTTAGTTTATCCATTTTTAATGCACTTGGCTTCAAAAGCAACATTTTTGTACTCTTATTTTTCATCTTGTGATGTCTGATGTACTGTGGTTCCCTAATATTAAAGGCTAGGACTTCTTGTCTGAATGTTTAAATAACTAGTGTATATGTGAACATTTTGATAAATAGCTAATACAATTTTGAATAAACAAGCACTTCAGGTGATATTAATTAGATATGATACTTTTCCAGACAATATTAAAACTAAGGAATTCTCAAGAGGAAAAAAATATGGGGTTTCTTTCTCCATTAGTTACGAATCTCCTTTCACTGATAATAGGTCTGTGTGCAAAAGGTAGCCAGGGAGGCTGGTGACAGAGTCCTAAATGGTAATGAGTGTCATTCAAGATCCTTTATAATCCTTCAGTGTTCTCCTGCTTCAGGGACCCTCACAGGGGTTAAGCAATTGAAAAACCACTGTACTCTTACTGCTCCCTAGCTTGAACTGCACATCACCTCACTGTTTCAAAATCTGACTTTTTAATATCCACCTACTACAATTGTGGCATTTATATGGTAATTTCCTTAGGTAATTAAGGCAAAATTAGGCACTTTGGTTCTTTGTTTTTGCATAGCCTAGTGGAGTTTGATCCTCTAGATGTGGCCAGAAGTGCTTCCCAAAGACCAGAAATAATACTTCATGACAGCAAGAATATTTTGTAAGAAAGTGACAGTGAACAGTCAGTCACTCTCTGTCCTCCATGACACTTTATTTTTTAGATCTCTGTTACATTCCCCTTCATTAGTCCCTTTTTCAGACCACATTTCTCTGGATTTCTTTCCTTTCTGCCATATCCATTTTGAGATGATGTGTATGGTAATTGAAAGAGCAGGCAAGAAAGCCGTCATGTTATAAATGGGACAAAATTACATTGTTGGTGTTCCCTGTGTTTTACAGCTGCATTCACAGTTTTTTAGTCTTCAGGATGTCTTGCACACACATCAGAACTGATCTTTCTTGTTCTTTTCCCTCTGTAGCAATGTCTGACCGACAGGAGAGTGCTCTTATTGAGTTGATGGTGTGTACAATCAGACAAGCTGCTGAAGCACATCCTCCAGTAGGCAGAGGCACTGGCAAGAGGGTAAGTGGTGCTGCAGTAGGTAGCTTGGACCTGTGTGTGTTACTATAGTAACACACAATATTTGTCTACAATGCCACATTTTGACATTTTCAAGTTAGATTTTTACAATTGGTGTTTCCTGTTTCATGTGAATGTTTTTGAAGAAAAAAGTAGAAATTCTGTTTCTGGACATGTTTGGGATTTTGTTTGATTTTGAGTTTTGCATAGCCAAGTGAATTAAATTTACAGCATGAAAATCTTTTCTTAGGATGTTTTAGATGTTCTTTTTATCATACCCCTGGCTTACACTTGTGATGTATCCACATCTACAGTCCTTCATGTTAAATCTAGATTAGAACTGAAATTTTAGAGTGTGGGATCAGAATAAGATAACTTCTGACTGTCTTCCATAAAAAGGAATGTGCTGCTAATACGGATGTAAAATTTACCCCAATTAAATAAACAAATAAATAAATGAGACATTAAAATATACAATGTCTTCATCATGAGAACAAAAAGCTGAATGTTTGTGCAGTTTCCACCCTTGGCAGTTTTCCAGACTGGAGAAAGCCTTGACCTGGTGCTAGTTTGAACAGGATAGGTGAGACTGGGACCAATCTGAATGCATCTGTAGTTTTATGTGTCCATCCTCTTTGTCCTCTTCCACTAAGTGCCCTAAAAAATGTAAGAACTTGACATTCTGGCCATAACACAATCTAGCTGCCTCTTTCATTTATTTTATAGTGACTGTTGGGGGATCAGTGGCAGTCCATTCCTAACGCTGGGCATGCACTTTTAAGCATTTCAGTGTTAGTCACAAGGTCAGGGAGATAACAGGCTTTCAGCTGTATTCTCCATAAATACAGCATCCATGTTCCAAAAGACTCTCAGCTTCCCAAATATATTTCCCTGGTTCTTGGTAGTCCCCCTCTTATTTAAGGTTAGACTAAAATGAAATAAACCTATGAGAACATTTGGTACTTCTGTTAGGTTCTGTTCTGAATAATCATAACTAGTTTATTAAAGAAAGCCACAGACTTAATGAAGGTGAAATCTGGAGATAGACTTGGCATTTTTTTATTGCTAAACTAAATGTAATTACTTTGCTTCTTAATTTTTATGTGCCAAAGCAGATAAGCCTCATGTCCAGAAACAGTATCCCAGGAAAAGCTCCAAGAAACCATCAATTTAAACATGCCTTATGTAATTTATAAAGCGTATTCTAGGAAAATCCTAATTTATTAGAACATTTCAGAGGTAAGGGGGAAATCTATGAGAGCAGTTATTCAAATTTATACAAGCATGTATTATCCTCTGTTACCAAAACTGTATTGTGAGCACAAGTTAACTTTGTTTTGTCTGTAGCTGCAAATTGTTGTAGCAGACAAAGCAACCTTTAAATTAAAATTTCGTGTTTGTATGTTCAGTTTGGAGCACAAAATAATGTCAGTATTAGCTTTCCAGGTATTTTTTGTATCTCAAGAGATCTACAGTTCAGTTCACTGAAGTTCAGCAAATCACTTAGTCTTAGATTTTCAATGGCCGTATTTCTTCAAAGCTTAAAAAAATACTTCAGTAAAATAAACTCCACCTTCTGCAGGGTGATCAGAAGATCCTCAAGATGACTCTAGGGACCCAGATTAATTCATAGCACCACTGAATAGCAGTATTTGGTCAGCAGGGTATGGTTGGGTTGTTAGGGGTGGGAGCTTGACTTGCTAGCAGCTTTTGCTGGCACAGGTGGTGCTGCGCTGCGAGCTGGTACAGGACTTCCAGTTGCTGCTGTGTGTATCCAGCTGTCTGGAAGTGGTTCCTTAGCTGGGTTAGAAATCTGTTCCCCTACACTTTCATGGTTGGTTTGGATTCCTGCTGACACAATAGGCTACCTGTCATCCAAGCACATGTTTTATTTCCAGCTGTTTCTCCTCACTTCCAGAGTGATGTAGGCATTACGTTTAGCTTCTGCTTCTTTTCAGTTAGATCATGAGTTGTGGGATGGTAACTACAGGGATCTCTGACTTGTCAGTAGAGGTTTGTCATGTTTTGATGATCTCACTAGCATATTGTCCATGTTGAAATGGGAGCAGATTTCTATTTATGCATTTACCTTCTTGTGAAATAGTTTTTTCTCTGATTTTAGCTTTTAACCCTTACTGTGCAGTCTGATAGCTTTGCTATACATAAATCATTAGCTAACTTGAGTATTTTATTATCATTATTTGTTTTCACAAGTATTCTCTCCTTTTCTGAAGCCAAGAAGTGAAACTGAAGCTTTCCTGAAGCATGCTGTTTTGATTGTTGTCTCTCTATTCACTGTTTCAAGGTGGTTTTGCTATGACAGCGTTAGTAGCTTCAGTCACTGAAATTTGTAAATGAGTTCTGTGAACTTGAATGTATGTTCTCACTGAGAATAACATTCCAGTTTAGAATTGAGGCCATGAATCTGCTAATGAAAATCACTGTTACAGTGTGGTTTGGTTTTGATTTTCTTAATTATACCACAGCTTGCCCCGAGGTCTTACATTAACACTTTGTTTAATGTGTGAAATCCAGAGTTCAATTCGCTTGGAAGCAATAGCAAAACTTCCACTGACTTGGATTATATTTGAATTTTAATCCTAAAAAAATGTGTATGTGTCGACAATATCATGCTGGATGATACGGTATTTTCCTTTTCAATCACAGCTTCTTAGGACACGTGGTCCTCCCATTTAATCACTCTTCAGTCCAAATGTGCTTCAGCTTTTTATTCTCTCCTCTTTTGATTTATTAAAAATGTATTTGCATGGATTTTTGTTTGTAATACAAAAATATACAAAATGAATGAGTGCTGTATGCAGAAATGGTATTTACTTCAGTTATTTTTGATCACTTGCAGGTCTTGACAGCAAAAGAAAGAAAAACTCAGATAGATGACAGAAATAAATTGACTGAGCATTTCATTATTGCACTTCCTATGTTGCTATCAAAGGTACACTTTTCAACCAAATAAATCTCACACTAGTATTTACAACTGCCTTTAAACTTTTTCATTCTGTAGTGTGGGTGTTTATTTTTACTATTTTTTTGGTTTGTTTCAATGATATTCTAGTACTCTGCTGATGCCGAGAAGGTTGCAAATCTCCTGCAAATCCCTCAGTATTTTGATCTGGAAATCTATAGCACGGGCAGAATGGAAAAGGTATGGTACATTAGACAAGGAATCTGGTTGTGTTCAAGTACTTGTTTGTTATTCCAGTCACACAGTACTGTGCTTTCGTTTGGTGTGTTAGTCATCTAACCTTGATTTGGTGTATTATTTGAATGACTTCTCCTTCGAGTTTCATTGTTCAGGTGAGGTGAAAGCTGAACTTCTTTTCTGATCTACAGCATCTGGATGCCTTACTGAAACAGATTAAGTTTGTTGTGGAAAAACATGTGGAATCAGATGTTCTCGAAGCCTGCAGCAAAACCTACAGCATACTCTGTAGTGAAGAATACACAATCCAGAACAGAGTTGACATAGCCCACAGCCAACTTATTGATGAATTTGTGGATCGATTCAACCATTCTGTAGAGGATCTGCTGCAGGAGGTTTGGTTTTTTTAAATTTATTTAGTTAGGCTACCTAAAATATGTTAAGATATACTGCAGGAAAACATTCTTACAAAGTCATGAAATTATCCATCTGAAGATGTAGTGCAGCAGCAACTGTTTCATAAATTTTGAAGATATGTCCCCATGTAGAAAATCCCTTGCACTGGCCGTTAATCTTGCAAAGCATTGATGCTGTAGAACAAAGATCATGGGACAATCCTGCTTCTGAAAATATAGCCTAGCATTTAAACAGTCCACATAAAAAATTAAATGCATGAATGGGTGAGAGTTGATGAAAAATGCAGAGAAAGGTGCATTTACATTAACGCTTACGGTGATTCCAGCAGTCCCAAATGGATATGCAGACAGCAGAATAGAGACAGGATTATGTCTTGAATGAAAGAGAGGATTTAGTAAAATATTTATAATAGCATATTGAAAGAGCTCTGGAAAGAATGAAATAAAGATAAAGATCTGAAGCCTGAAGGTACCTGGGATTTACTTGTAGAACTTACCCTTCAGCATGCATAAGACAGAATGCATTAAATAAGAATAGAAACCTTACTCATTTTTTCTTGCTTTACATCAATTTAACTTTGTGTAGTACTACTTAATTTGTTGTAGTTCTCATGCTGTTTAAACATAACTTAAGGGCTGCATAGATCTTTTTCTTCACTACTTCTGGTCATGCACTACACTATGGCAGATACATTTAATTTTTGATGTACATTTATAGGAAGTGAAGCTACAATCTCTATTTTAGAATTGCATATTAAAGAAAATAAGCTTTTTTTATCTTTAAGTGATATGCTTAATATAATTATATAATATAATTAAGTAATGTACAGGCATATTGTATTTATGCCTTGTCACATTGCAGAGTAAATGAAATGTTTTCTTTTGCTGTAGGAATGTACATGACTAGAAAAAAACAGTGTGTGCAGAAGCAGGCACTCCACAGCCCAGAGGAGTTAATGCACTGCTGTACATTCTTGATAGAATACTTTTACCTTCCTGTCTCCCTGTCTGCCATTTTATATGGGCTTCCTCAGAAACTTGTGAACAGAACCTGAAAAGACATTCCAGAACTTGCGCCACATCTCTGCCCATATGTGTGTGGCAAGGGAATACTTTCAGCTGATGCCTCATTACATGTTTTAGCCATCTGTTCTAATAGCTGTGGATTTTTGAAGTTCTTCACCTCTTGCCAACAGGACCAAAACTCCCAGACAAAAACCTTGAGGAATCTGTTGCTGTATTAGATAGCTAAAAGGGCTACAGTTGGACTGCCAGCACAAAGATTGAGCTTCAGAGCCAGCTGAGTTATTTACACCAGATGTCCAGCAACTGATCACCGTAAATAGTGGCCTCCACTCTTTCCATTGGTGCCCACTGACAGAGGTTTAGGAGCTCCAGTGAGGTCCTCACATTTCTTATTTTCCACACACCAACACCAAGGTTCAGTCTGGCACTATATGCAGGGACAGATCTCCTTTATCGCTTCTCCAAACCTGGCTCTTGGAGAATCCTCAGCTTTTCTCTCCACATCTTAGCTCAAATCAGCAAAAAGCATCTCATTCTCACTGTCTTGCCTCAAGATGAAAGAATGTGCCTGTGTGCTTTTTCAAGAATCAGTTAAGAAGCAAGTGGACTCTCAGTTCTTTGACACTGACCTGCCATTTCTGTTACACTGTCTTGTTATAAGACATTGTGAAAAAGTCTCCTTTTAACTTTTTCTCACAGTTTTATCTTGGAACTTCTCCAATGCAAATACCATGTTTGTCGTCTCTGGAGACAGTCATGTAACAGCCAGCGTAACAAACAGAAATCAAGTCTGTCTGAGGACATAGAGCTTTTTTGGAAGAGCCCCCTTGAAGTTTCCACACTCTTCATCTGTGTAGATGTTACTAATCTGTGGAGCTGTTCAAGGATTCAGAGGTGGCATTCTGTTCACTGGATAGTTAATCCAAGAAAAGATTCATTCACCATTTCATTAGTATTACTGAGACTTTTTTTTCAACCATAGTCCCAAATCTCAGCGAATACAGGAACACTTGGATTCCTCTTGCTGTACAGCAGCTGCTCTTTCTCTGTCTTACCCATTCTTCTTCACACAACAGCTTTGAGGAGAGTCAAGACAAGAACCAGTCCTTTAGTTCTGTCAGCTCCTTTTCTGTCATCTACATACACTTCTGGAAGCCAGCAGTCCAGTTAGTGTTGGGTTTGGTTTACTATAGCGTAAGTCCTCTTGGTTTTGGACTCTCTGATCTGAGGAGATCCAGTGATGTTCTTCCCTTTGCTACCTCCCAGTCCCTCGCTTTGTATTTTCAGAAGCCCTTCTTATGGAGTCCTTTTCCATAGGCAATGTGGTCTCCAGGCCTCAAAGAATCACATTCCAGCACTACAAGCAGTAAAGATGAAAGGAGATTGGAAATCTCCAGCCCACATTTCAGATCAGTTATGCCAGCAAAGCATTTAGCCCAACTGGTTTAGACTAGGGCTATGTGAATGTTGAGAGGGTTCGGAAAACATTCCATATTTTAGGTGCACTGTAGGGGTCTGCAGTCCTGTCCTGTTCCTTTCTGAAAGTTCTTGAAAGGTCCCTCCAGCCTCACCTTCTACCCAAGGGGAATCAAGTGAGAGCAATGACTGGCTTCCCACTAGGTTGATAACAGAAACATTGATTGACAATTGCATATGAAGGCAGGAAAATGTCTTAATTGTTAGGCTTTTAGATGGAAAAAAAAGATCAAAATGAAATGGAGAAGAATTGTTTTAAGTCGGTTTCTTGTTTCAGAAAGTTGCTGGAAAAATTAAGTTTTGGAAGTAAGCTTATTTCCACTTGTTTCAGAATTTGCTGTTCAGTTTGCATAAAATACTAAGATAATGATATTTGAAAATGCCAGAAAGAAAAAAAAAATTTAAATGAAAAGTTTTGACTTAATTGTGCAATATTCATTCTTGGGCCATTGTCTTCCCCAGATCTGTAAAATCTAAATTTAAAATAAAACACCTTCCATCCAGTGCTTAATGTATGTCAGTCTGTGCACACAACGTGTTTGTCTTGCGTTATGGTGTGTAACACAGTGAACAGCAATGAAGGATTTGAAAAGAAATTTTCCCACTGATGATTTTAAAAAACTTGCTGTTGACATCTGCCAATTTCTGGCGTGCAGCAAGGCAGGCATTTATTTGGCTTTATTCTTGTGGCACATTCATCAGCTGATGGTTAGAGCTGATGGTTCAGTCCCTTTTGTAAAATACAGCAGAACTCAGATTTTATTCTTGGGAATGATTTCTAGTGCTAGAGGATAGTGGTTTGAGTATTAACAAAGTGATACTGCTGAATATTGACAGATGATTGTGCTTATTTCCTGGGACTATGCAGTGGTTCTTTAACTATCATTGTCATGGAATCTAGATTAAAGTCATTGGAAAATTTGGAGTCAGTTCTGCTGTCAGCATAAACCCTTAAATAAATCTGTCCCTCCCCATGCAATCATGTACTCTGTTGGATTGCTGAACTCTATTAATGAATTTCCCCTAATTTTCAGGGAGAAGAAGCTGATGACGATGACATCTACAATGTGCTCTCCACATTGAAGAGGCTAACCTCTTTCCACAAGTAGGTGTTTGGGGGTTTTTTGCCCCTCAAAAATTCACAATGTAAATTTTATCATTTACTGAAATCGGTAAATCAGTATCAGTTGATGTTTAGTGTTAAGAAATGAGAAAATATGTGGCCTGAAATCTGAAATAGAGATTGATGATGGTGGTATTTGTCAGTAAAATTGTTTGAATTAATCTGAGTCCTTGCTTAGTTAATGTCATTACTTTTACAGGTTTGATTTGCAAGGGGCATACCACCCTTTGCACTAAATGCTTTTACGCCTATGAGTGTCTTACTAAATGTCATAGTCCTCTGCATGACAGACAGTGAATGTACAAGGGATGCTTCTCATCTCTGGCACCAGTGGAGGCTGCCCAAATCTGTGATTTGAGCCTTAGTTTAGGGGAGCCTGAGAGCAAGCTGGTTCTCTGTTTCTCAGTGCCTTCGAGGTATTTCTCATCAAAATTGTAGAACTAAGTAGTAGTAATGTAGTAATGATAATAGTGAGAGTCTGGAAGATGTGTTCTCTTCCTGCAGAAATGCCAGCAATAGTTTCTAGTTGAATTGTTGGCAAAGTCTAACTGTGAGGGTTGCACAGAAACTCCTTCACTAAGCATGAACCAGCTCAGTGGAACCAGGAAGCAGCTTTTCAGGGTCCTGCTGCTCTCAGACTTATGGGCACCCTCATAACTTGTAGAGCAACGTGGAAAAATGCACTTGAACTGTGAATTTTGGAGCCTAGCACAAAGACCTGTTCTTCCCTTCTCTCAGTTGTGGGAAGTAATTGCTCCTGGTCAATGTGTAAGAAAGCTTCATATGCAGCAAATTATTTCTTCCTTACCACAAAATCTGAGAGGACTTTGCTTCTTCCTCTTCTTTTATACAAATTGGTTTTAGTGATTTCATATCTCTTTCCTTTCTGTGCTTCGTCTTCACTTACCCTGAATTCTGTGTTGCATCGTTGTGCAAAATGATTCTGAAATATCTACTTTTTGTTCCCATTCAACAAGAGTCCCACGGAGATCATTAAACCATTACTAATTTCCATACTGCAGCAGCCTGACACATGTGCAAATTAGGTTTTCAGTCTCCCTGGTAACATACTGGAGCCACTTCTGCCATTCCTGAGAGGACTGGTGAAAGCTATAGTTCACATCCAAGAAAGAAGCACAAATCTTAAGGCTTTTCTGAGAGTCTCCCATATATATTTTTTCCTTGAGAGTTCCAAATCTCTAGAGATTTGATTCAGACTATAAAGAAAATTTAGTGGAATAACAGACAGATCGGGGTCGGGGGCATCTACCTCCATCTTCAGAAAATAGGCAAGAGAAAAGAATAAAAGCTGAAGAGCAGCTGTGTATCATTTCTCAGCTGATTTGTTATTTACAGTTGTAGTTCAGTGGGAATTTTTAATTAATGTCTTCTTGAATATAAAGAAGTAATGAAATCTTTTCATTACTGTACCGAATGCTACATCTGATGTGATTTTTTTTGTCAAAAGAAACCATCATACTATCCGAGACAGAATTTTTGCCAAACCTTAGCTATGAGATTGGGATCTTCAATTCAAAACTCGCCTTAAGCATTCGTCTCAAAGAAGGGTGGCTGTTGTCTGATGCTGTCATTGTCTGTCATCAACTGGGAGCCAAAAGAAATTGAATTAATGGCAGAAGTTGAAGTTGCAAGCTAACAGCTGATACTTTTCAGATCTTCTAAAAGTGCATTGATGAGGCTTTGAAAAGAAACAAATCCCTCTCTTCCAGTGAGAGAAACTCCGCTGTACCTTATCGGTGCTTGAGTTTCTTTGGTAGTTGCTGCTTGTTCATATTTTAGGAAAAAGAAGCCAAGCGAGGTAGAAAAAACATGGTAGGGTATTATCAAAAAAGTTTTGCAGACCAAAAAGCTTCTGTACTGAGATTTCCCAAGCCTGAGCTAATCCTCTTTCTGAGAGGATCATGGCAACAAAGGGCTCACAGCACAAATTTTAATTCATGTCTTTTCATCAAACAAGGGTATTGGTATTTCAGTACAAATGAAATTCATCATTACAATTTTTCCTTCCAAGTTTTCAGAATAGAATAATAAATTTTCTTGAGGTCTTCTGAATAAAACACCTGGAGTATATACTCAGGCTTCTTTTTTTTCCAGTGTCGCACAGATATTTATAGCATTTTTTCTGTCCTTAAGTACATGGAGACAATTTTTCTGTACTGATTCCAGCCAAATTTAGCTTTCACACGTTACACATCAGCACTGTAGCAGTTTGTATGCTGCAATATATCAGCATTTCTTATTTAATTACTTCAATTAATTCAGTGCAAGGCACATGAATCTCAAGCATCACCTCCATTACTCTGGATATGCCTGTTGATGCTGTCTTTGATATGGAACATTGTTTCACATCTAGAAATTAGGATTGTTGGTATCGCTGTCCAGTAGTCTTCAAATATGATCTGGGAATTTCACTCCTTCCTGCCTCCATGCTGACTTCATAAGCCTGCAATGGCTATAGTAGCTCTCCAGTTATGTGTCATGTTTTCGTCAGTATAAGCATGATCAGTCAGGATGCTTCCCAGATAGGTAAATTCATAGTCAAACCAGCAAATCTTCTCTTCCCATTACAGAAACGCTTTGCTTAACTTTTCCAGTAGTTGACCAGTACATCCTTCAGACTCAAGTACACAGAAGTTTGTTATATCCGGAAGTAGAAATGATGATAAATGAAACCTCAATAGAGAAATTAGAGTGTTTGAGCATAGCTGTTCAAAGCCCAAAGTACAGCTTCTCTCAATTTGTGCCGCCTTAAAAAGAGAAGCAGTTTTGTGGGTGGAGAGATCACCTCTTCAAGAAGGAATTTTTCTAAGATGCTTCTTGCCATACTTTCAGAAACACTGTGGCACTGGTACCTTTGCTTCGTCTTCCTACTTTCTGACAGAAACATGCCCCAGCAGACAATTCTGTCTGTAGGGATGAAAAGAAACCCTTGATAGATGTTGGGCCTTGTTTTCTGTAAGGCTGTGAACACTCTGTCATCAAAGAGACTAAGAGAAAATTCTGTGTTGTGTGAATTTTAATTCTGGGAGCCTCTATGTCAATCTGAACGTATGTGGAGAATTGTGTTTTGTCCAAGGTACCTTTATAACTATTGTTTTGATTGCCAAGTGGTTTGAAAGAGACAAAGCTGTACCAGAATATATGCCTAAATTTAATGTGGAGGCTCTTCTTTAAGGAATTTTATATTGAAAAGCCCTACGCAACTTAGATATAGTTAGAACTTCTCAGTTTTGAAAGCTAAGCAGCTCTCCCTGAGCTCAGAGCACAAAGAGCCTGCCAGGGCAATGGGACATCCCCCTTGTGACAGCTGCCTGACGTGGAGGGCTCTAAAATGAAAAGGCAGAAATGAGACAGTTTTTCCTTTCGTATTCTCTGTAGGATAATCTATGCTGATATCTGCCTCTGCACACCAAGGAGATTTTACTGCTTTAATTACAGCGCTGTAATTAAGGAGGTACAACTCTGCCTTGCTAGCAACCCTGTGATTTGCTGGAGCAGCATCTATGTGCTTAATATCACTAATCAGTGTCAGTTTTCTGACAGCCTGTAATTTATCTATGAAACATTTTATTTTCATACTTTGAAGACCATTCAGAACCTAAGGCAGGGGGAGTATTTTTACTTTTTTGTTTCCTTTTTATTAAGTTCCCTTGTTGTTCTGTTCATGGATTTGAATTAGGAGTCAAGGTGCACCTTGGCTTAATGACACAGCCCTAGAGTGCACTTGCTCTCGGCACAAGGACATGAATTATATTTTCTGTGAAACTTTTATCAGTGAGGTTTTCCAGGGCTAACATGCTCCAGACTGGGAGGCATTTTATACTATGTGTTTCAACAGGATCTAGGCCCTCCCAGTCTTGAGTTCAACCTCTGTCCATTTTGGAACTAGAGAATTATTCTTTCTGGCTGAGCAGGGTAGTTACTTAAATAAAGTCAAGCAGCTCCAAAGCAGGACAGACACTAAAGGGTGGGAAAAGGGAGCATATCTTGGTGATCAAAGTGCTGGAATGAAAGGGAGCCAGATGCAAGAAACTTTATCTAATTTAAACTTGCCAATTCAGTCTGAGTATCCCTTCTTCCAGGTGAGTATTTTAATTGCCAAGTTTCTGTTTATTCTGAGATGGCTAACTCTTTTATAAACATACCGTAAACTGTTTCAAATTATCTTAGTTTAATTCCACGGCAGAAAAATGTATTAAACCTTTTTTTTTTGAGAGAGAGAGTTTTTGTCTTTTGTGCAACCTGATCGTTTGTAATTTATTCTCTGTTTCTCAGCCCTGTACTAAAAAAAGCTTTATCATAAGCTATTTAGGTCTCTAAGGCTGTAGAATATGTGTTGTTAATATCATTTGTATTCTTCTCACTTCAAATCAAGTCGGTACAACTGATACGTGAAACAAAGAATAGGGGTGGCAACCACCATCTCTGTCTCACGTACATGTATGTTATGCTGTCTTTAGGTATTTCAGGATTTTTAGTGTCTAGTGATAACACATTTTATTTTTCTCCAAGTTATGCAGCAGAAAAATAAGTAACTTTATTTTGCCTAAAGCCATTTTTCATTCAGTATGTAGTGCTAGAGTTTGGCCATAGTTTCTGTTGCTATACCTGAGAAGTGTCTTCTGGAGTTCTGTCAACATTTAGAACCAGAGACAAAAGATGTTTAGAGGCAACGTTGAGAAGGAGCTTGTAGCTTAAGTAACCTTTTTAAAGTTTTATGATATGCAGAAGGTTCATCTCCTCTGTACAAAAATCCCATGTAGTAAAACATCTCTCCTCAATTATCGGAAAGCCTGACTTCTGCTTGTAGTGTGGTGTGAACTAATTGTGCAGCTGCTTTGTCAGCAGGAGGTATTGTCTCAGCTTTGCAAAAATACTAAAGCTCACTGAGCTGCCAGGTCAGGCTGTATTCTCGCTGTGATACGGAGTTTTGAGGAACACAACTAATCTCTCTTTATTACCTCTCGTTCTAGTGCACATGATCTCACAAAATGGGATCTGTTCAGTAACTGCTACAGATTACTAAGAACTGGAATTGAACATGGAGCTATGCCAGAACAGGTACAGTTAGCAACACCTGCACCGTGTCATTTGGGGATTCAAAGTTTTGAAGAGTATAGCCATAGAGAAGTTCAAAAGATTAAAGCACTAGACTTCAGTTATTTAGGAAATAACCAGGATTCCAGTTTAAGCTGCAGACTGCCTACTCCATTTTAGCACACTTTAAGTTATAATCTGATTTCAGTTAGAAGTCAGTTGTTAATTCTAACTAAATTTTATTCAGGGGTTGGGGGGGAATTATAATGCAATTCTGTAAAATTACTCTATAAAAAGGACCATATGGAGCATGCATTCCACACACCAAGTGAAAGTCATGGCTTTAAGCTGTGGGACCTTGAGTTCCCTCTGCAATTGCTCCTTAATGCTGGAACTGTGCTACCTGAAGGGAATCATAGAATCACAGGACCCAGCAAACTAAAAGCTGTCCATGCAACTACCCTCACTTCCTGGGTTTAACGTGATACATCTCCTCAAATACTTATGTAAGATCTTAGGGAAAAAGTTCTGAAATCTGAACTCTCCTCAGTTATTTCTTTCCTCAGTCCACTAGAAGGAGTTCACTGGAAAGGAGTGCTTTGGTCTTTAGCTGTATCTTTCAAAAAAGTATTTTTGAGGTGATTTAGAGCTTTTAGGAATTTGGTTTATTCTGCACAGAACCACAAATTGTTGAAGCATCTTCAAGACAAAAATATTTTGAAATTTTTAGCACCTAATATACATACAAGATTTTAAAAAGACACCATGGATGTTTTAATGGGTACCATAAATATGATCCTTGTCTTCTCCATGAGAAAATTGCATTTGAATTATTTTTTGCGCATTTGACAATGGAACAAATTTCCAGATTGTTTTACTAGTAGAGTCCGGGATGCAAATGCTTTTGAACTGAGATATGTAGATTTTGGGTTGTACTTCTATCATGCTGTGACACCACCTCTTGCTGTACTCTTAATGCACCATTTTCTGTTCTGTTTCCCAGCATTTACACAGCAATTTTTTTAGCTCTAGCAGGCCGGTTTCTTATTGCACCAAACTGGCTAAGGACAAATATATCTTTGACAACAAAAAGTGCTACCTAAGAGCTGCTCCTGTTTCTTCTCCCCAAAATGAATTATAAATTTTACATAAACTTCACTGATACGCTTGATGTTTCCAGTGTGCTGGGATTCTTTGTGTTCCCTCTGTTACAGATAGTTGTTCAGGCACTCCAGTGTTCCCATTACTCTATTCTCTGGCAGCTGGTGAAAATCACTGAAGGCTCCCCTTCCAAAGTAAGTAGATCATAGAAATATTGCTGAAGAAACACAACTTAGTTAAAAAGACATTGGACCTGATTCTCTGTAACTCCACCCACTGTACTGTCATTTTGTCATTGTGAAACAGATATAAAATGTTGGTGTTTTGGTTTATTCAGTATTTCAAGATCTATTTAATGTCATGCCTATGTTTAAAGAAGCTATACAAACAGGAAAAGCTTGTCTTTATTGGGATTTTATACTAGCTGATTTCTGGGTTTTTATTGCTGGAGATCATTAATGCACTTCATTGTCAGTATGGCAGTTTGCGTGGGAGGATAAATAATGTTGACAATGCTTACCTAATAGTTGTAAGGAATACTGTTGATCTGTATACCACAGATAGCTTAATATTTATGTTTATTGACCTGGCTTACCCTTTACTTACATCTTTTAGGGTGTTAGATATAAATATAAGGTTAGTAGCAGTGATGATTATTAAATAAAAATTATAATAAGTAAGTGCTCACAAGTGTAAGGACCATGTTACACATAACTTGGTTGTGATACTTCACTTTTCAGAACCTTTCCTTAGCTCTTTCCTCAATCAGAGGCTAACATCCTGTCTGTTTAGGACTTTTGAAAAAGTAATATGTCAAATTAAGATGGTATGAAAACTTAAGTAGCAAGTGTAGTTCCCCATCAACATCAGAAAGGAAAAGATGCTAATTAAAATATTACTAAAATAAGCATTTTATGCACATAGAAATGATAAAAATACATTGTAAATTCTTTTGAGTTGTTTTGAATACTGACATATATTGACCTTCAAAAATAGCTACTAGGAAAAAACCCCAAAAATTATTGGTGTCCTTTATTCTGGCTTTCGTTCCCATTTTCCCCTCTCACCTTCTTTAGCTTCTTTCTCTTTAGCATGCTGGTAGTGTATATAACATTACATCTTGACTCCTTATAACTGAAAAAACTGCATACATCCCAGTTGTTTTAAATTAACTCAGAATCTCATCACAATAAAGCATCTGAAGCTAGCCAGCAGCATTTTTGTCCTTAGGGAGAAAGTTCACTTTGACAAAAGGAACCAAGTAACTAAAAGCAAATCCAGGAGGCCATACATTGCTTCAGCCCTTAAATCCATAAAACCAACACACCTAGTATCATTCTAATGCTTCCCTAATAAGGAAAAGTGGACTGCTGGTTACCTGTGTAGTGAGTGACTTGGCTATGGGGAACCAGGCGCTGGTCAGCTCTCCAAGCTTGGACACTGTCATCAACAGCTTAATTTTTCCTCATGTGATCTCGACTGTTGTGTCTGGCAAGGTGTCTTACCCACACCTGAAGATGCCCAACTCCTCTTACTTGCTGGGACCCTTGAGTAGCAATGCCCATTCTTCCCTAGCTCTGGGTGCAAATGCTGAGGCATAGAGCATTCAGTAAGGTTCTCATCTCCCTTCACTGCATTTCTCCTTATTTTTTTTTATTAACTAAATACAGTAAATTGGTGCAGTATGATATAGATGATGCAAATTTATAGCCATCAGCACTGCTGGCAAAAAAAGTTCCATGTTTTCTTGTGTCTGAATTATAGAAAAAGAAATGCACTTACCATAAGCTACAGCTAGTGACTGATACATACAGCATCTATCTGCACAGGACCTGGTCAAAAGCTTTGCATTTTGGTGTCAAAGTATTAATGTGGGCTGTTGTTTCCAATATTACCATGATGATCCACCTAAACTGAGAAAGACCATTATTTATTTCAGTGACTGGGTTTTTCTGTCAGACAAGCTTAATGCAGTTGTATGGCTTTGCCTACTTTTTCAAAATAGGATACATTTGTATGAGACATTGTTTTATGGAATGAATGCAAATAGACTTCATCTTTCATGTATTTCTAATACTATTCTGATTTCTGTTAGTCATAGTGTAGTTCAGAGGAACAGAAAGGTCTATGAAAGCTCCATCGAGAATGACCAAAGTACAAGTAAATTCTGCTTCTGGAATCCCCAGTGATTACTCTAACCTAGAGAGCTATTGCTAACTTATTGTTTGGGGTTACATACACATGCACATACACACAATAAATATTGAGTGTTCTGCATGCTTAGTTCAAGGGGAGCACCTGTATTAGTGCCCTTCAGCTTCTCATACCTAGCCAGCAACCTCAGCCGTGCTTAAAGCAGAAATGGGATAAAGGGAAGTCCACAGAGCTGATGTGGCCATAGCATTTGGTTCAGTGTGGGTTTTTTTAATCAAACTTTCTAGTCTAGTTTGTTCAGTGTGAAAATAAATCTTTCTGCACTATAGTTGTCCTGTCTCCATTAGGAGATCATTTTACCCATGGTTGTTTAATAAGCCATTATTTAAGCTTATAAACTAGCAGACATTAAAGGGGATCACTTCTAAACTCTGATGTATGGGAAGACAAAGGCGTTAACATGAGCGTCTCAAAATGAAAAGTAGTGTATTTCGTGAGCATTTTTTAAGTATTCAGGCTTTTACAGGGACATTACTGACATGGTATTTTAATATGTAGGTCCATCCAGCTTTCCAGTGTTACTTTGCTGTAGCTGTAATGACCTAAGGACAGAGGGAGGTGATGGTTTTTAGGCTGGAAGTTTTATCTTTAGTTGACCAATAGATACAGCTGTAAAAATTAGAGAGGCTTTTGGACACAGAGGCCTTTCAGGTTTGAAATAAAAGCAAAAGATAACAAAGCAAAATACAAGCTGAGAACAATTGCTTGGTTTCTGTCTAGGTCCAGATCAGGTAAATTGTCTCTGAAAGAAAAGGAAAAGGTCATTGGTACCTGTAGGGGGATGGGAGCAGGGGAAGGCAAAGTGGTAAGAGAGTTACTAGGAGGGAAGTAAGAGCTGGATAGCATGGAAATGAAGGAAGATGAAAGATGAAAAGGCTAACAGGGAGAAGGGAGTTGGTAATATGTCCTAAAATTAATCTTGAGTCTTTGTTTTTCCATACCCCCTAGTTTTAAGAATTTTTGTTCCCAGGCTCATGTTTAGAAGATGATTTTTTTAGATTTCCCCTGGGCATCCAGGCTGAGAGATCAGAGATGGAGGGATTGATGTGTAAGAAATGTTCATCTGCTGCCAGCTGGGTCATTTCTGTGAGTTCATGCTGGCAAACAGTAGCTGCTCTGTTTTACCTACTTAGTCACCGTGTAGGCATTCAACGTACAGGATAAAATATATTTTGGAATTGCAAATGAAGGATTCAAGCTTGTTAAAGTTTCTGTGGAAGTATTTTGTGTGGTAGGAGTGGGCATATATTGACAAGTTTTACAGTTCTTCATCAGGTATGCTCTGCATCCATTCTATTGCAGGGAGTTTGTGGGTTCAGGTAAGATTTCTTTCACAGTGAGCTCTTTGGATAGAGCTCAAAATTGCTTAATAACTTTGTGTATTGATTCTAGGGTAGAGTCATACATGACAACCAGGGGCGTGCAATTGGGAGCCGAATCTTTTTGGACATAAGTTCTTATCTGGTGTTCAGATGGCTCTTCCAAAAATACAGCCTCTCTCATAAGAGGGTTGCCCTTGTTTGGAGGCTGTCCTGGGCATTATGCTCAAACCCAGGGCACATTTATTGCTTTCTGGGAGATACTTTATATTATGGCTCTTGGGCGTGTTTTGGTTCATGTCTGACTACCTGAGGCTCAGAGTGTTGGTCTATAGGCTTTGTAAGTGTGGCAGGAAAAAATTGTTTGACTCTTGTGGTTTGAATCAAATTAGAATTAAGTCAGCTGACTGATTTATTAACAACACATAATTAACCTCTAGGATAAGTATCAGCTATACGGAACGTAAACCAGAATACTAGACACTTAGCATGCTAATGAATGCCTACAAATTTCAAGCTACCCTTCTGTAACTGTTCACAATCCCCTCCCTAAGAGACACACACAATTTACAGTTAACACAGGCACACCCCCACTCTCATGAGAAATGAGAGGTACAAGCCCATTGCCCTTCTTTTGGAAGCATGTGATCCCCTGCTATATGTGGCTGCTGTTGGACATGTGGATGCTCTAGCTTCACAGGTACCCACGCCCACAAAGCACTCCACAGTCACATACATGTTCCTCAGGTGGGGGTCCCAGCATGTTCCACCCTGTACTGACTGTCCTTCAGAGGGATACAGGCTACCTGTGGCTTCCAGCAGGAAGGATGTGCCACCAGGCCTAGGCAGTGGTTGCAGTGCTGGGGTGTCTGACTTGGTTCAACTGCTTCTCTGTTCCACCCCAAGGTTACTCCCCATGATCACAACGTTTCGTGCTGCTTTTTTACTTCTTTACAAGGTGACTCCTTTTCTCAAAAGTTTCTTTGTAATCTCCGGGTTACTGCTTAATCTGGTCATTTTAAGCACATTCATTGTTAACTTTCCTCTTGGCATAATCAGTTTTTAGGCAAATGCCCTCTCAGAACAGGCAGTTTTGGGGTGTTCTGTTCACAGGCACTGTTGCACTCATGTTCTCACTGTATCAGCTGTTGTTTATCCATGCTGCTACCAAGAGGTTGCTCTGCAGATTCCCCCCCACGCTATGTAATATCACTTGTAGATTACAGTTTTGATCATGGAGCTTAAAGAGGTGATATTAGAATAAAGATGTTTCAAAGACATTTTAATAGAACTGTGATACTTGCTGATTATTTGAATTAGTAAGAAAGTCCAAGTTATCTGCCCAGTAACAAAGATTCCACCAGTTAACTTAAATACAGCATAGAGTTGGGGCAGAGTTATTTTAAAAGGCTTACCTTTTTCAAGGTAGCCTGTGAATAAGAGGGTGTACTGTGAAGTCATCTTTGTTTCTAAAATCTGAAAGGAAAAATTGATTGCTAAAAGGAAGGATGCAGCAGGTAAGAATTAAATATGTAAGCTTTGAAATATCCATAGTCTAGTGCTTTGTTCTTCATCTCGTTACATGTTCAGAGGAGGCTGAGGCCATGACTGTGTGGGCTGTTGGTAAGCAGACTAGTGCTTTTTGTGGTAGACGTATGGTATTGGGGGAGGTGGTTTATGCTGTGTAGTTTGTGGGAGCAGTCTGTAGCAGCCTGAAGAAAAACTGTTCTTCACACAAAAAGAGTTTGAGGATGGTTTCCAAGGAAGCTGGTATTTTCTCAGCAAGGGTTCACTTGTCTGTAGATCTTGGAGAACAAGCACAATCTTGAGGTAGGAGACTTGAGGGTTAGATAATGCAGTTGTTGTTTCCATCTAAATTTCTTCATGTATTCAGTAAACCACATGCCTGGCAACGCTGTACTATGCACTGTACATGCATCTAATGAAAAGGAAATACTTGAGTAAGAATAGAGTCCAAAACCTTAGAACAGGAATTAAAAAAAAAAAAAAGCATGAATAGAGAAAATATTCAGAGGCAAGACAAAGGCAAAACAGATCAGAGTGAGCAGCAGTCAGACTAGGCAAATGCATCATTACTAGAAAGTGATTAGTAAGCAGAGGAATTAGCAGAGGGGATTTAAAGAATAACGTGGTGACGTGGTCATTTTTCATATTTGTATGGGCACAATGAAAGAAAGCACAAACTGCTGAAAGGAAGGGTAACGAGGCACAAAAGGTTGGATCATGCTCCACAGTTGACTTGAAAGCTAATGGATCTTGAACATTGTAAAGTTTATGGAAGAGTTGAAGTTACACAGAGAAGGAAGTTGCAAATAAGTAGTTTAGAGGAAGAGCAGTGGACAAATAGGACGAAAAGCCTTGGGCTTGGTAGATGAACCTAGCAAAAGTACAGCATTTCTAAATGGCTTCAATGGAAAGAACAAGCTTCAGTTAAAAGCTGGAAAATAACTGAAGGATTTTAGATAGCAGTCTTCTGAACAGAGTTATTCAGTTACAGGTGGTGGCAAAGCCAATACAAGTCCTTACTCTTAGCAGCTCCAAATGGTCCTGCCATGGACTGCTTAAATTTGAAGATATGACATTGTGCAGTTCAAGAAAGGGTAATTTTTATCCTAGGTTACTGTGGTGATCCAGTTAACAGTGTGATGCCATGGTTTTACCCTAGCAACCAAGAGGACAGTAACATTTTTTCATACCAGTCTTACTGCCGAAGCCATCATGTCAGGTAGTTGCACCTCAAGAGCCTCAACTGTGCATCTGAGAATGGCAAAAGACTTGAAAATGTAATTATTATTTTTTCTTCCCATGTTCTCTTTTCAAAAAAATTACCACTCTCTAGTAGTCTGGGGATTTTTCCAAGCTTAGAAAAGTTCCAGATGGCTTTGTTGCACTGCTCAGTTGGGCTTTCTTTTGCTGTCTGTAACTTCAAAATAAATTTTCATCATGCTATGGAGAGAGAGGATAATAAAGAATGTGTACCTACATGTGCCTCATTCTTTAACAGAAAGAAAAATGAGACACATGCTTTTTACTTTCACTTTTTAAACTTTATATAGGATTTTCCATAAGTTTTAGTTTCTCTGTTCAATTAATTAACATCTAAATGGAAGATAATTATGATAGAAAATCACAATTTATTAAAGTGATTGTAATCCCAGTGTTTAAAGGTGCAAATCAGATGATTATGTAGAAGTGAACTGATAAGCCTGGCATCAGTCCTGGGCAAAATCTTGGACTGGCTGCTAGAAAACACCGGCACTACAAGGCTGAAGGGCAGAATGAACATGGTCAAGAGATAAGACTGGAAGGAGCAAATAAAGTTTTTCTTGAGAAGATTGCATTTTTGACTGATAAAGAAACCAGTTGAAATACCAGTTTCTGCAAGACATTAGTGCCCCATTGCATTTCAGGTGAATGTGTGAATTTAATGTGGTTCATATTCAATAGCTCAAAGCTGATTAATATACTAGACGAAAGTTGGAAGTGGGAAATCATCACCCAATGGGGATAGCTTCTGATGCATTCCAGGAGAGATCCATTCTCTGCTAAAAACTGATAATTTTTACCAATCGTTAGGGAAGGTAAAGTGAAGGTATTTAAAAGGTGGATGGTATAGATCAATTAGCAAAGAAAATACAAATAAAAAAACCCAAACCAAACAGCATTTTAATGCTGTCAAATGGAAAGCTTATATCTGGGAACAAGTAGGGTGATTAGTGGAAAGTTGTGAGTTTAACTGCACAGGTCATGTAAAGTTAGTGGCCATGCTGCACTGGGATAACTGTTGTTTGCTGCTTGGAGGAGATATTACTTTACAAGTGGGAGGAGAATTGATGGATGTTTGCTGCATCATACAGGAACTCAGTTTTAATGAGCGGTCGAAGTTGAGGAGCAATATTATCCCTATGCTTAAGTTCTGCTTCCTCCATTTCAGCCCGGGGTTAGCAACAAGCCACTTTCCAAGCCAGTAAATCATGCTCCTTAGACATATTCCTGTATCCACACTCATGCTCAAGGTCTTCCCGATGCAACTCGGCCACTTCTGACCGCAACTCTTGCTCCCTAATGAAAGTACGATGCAACTGGCCCTGCAGACAGTCTGCTGTTAGCTCCACTTGCAGCCGCTTTTCCTTCTCGGCGCCCAACTTGGCCTCGGCCCACAACCGCTTTGCCTGCTCAGCCTCCAGCTCAGCTTCCAAATTCTTAACCAATTCCTCGAATGCCTTATTCCATTTTTGCTCCTTTTGCTCCACTACACATTTATCTTTCTGTGCCGACATCAGCGCTGCCCATAAAATGGCAGAAACTACAGCCTTTCCCTGTCCAGGTCTCAGCCTACTTCCCTTCGCCAAGTCCTTTATCCATTCTGCAACAATGAAGGCAGGTTGCCAGTTCAGCTCAGCCTAACCCTGTCCTTTCCACATCAGGCACGCGTTCTAGCTTTTCAACACCTCTGACAAGGGGGAGCAGTCAAGGTCATGCTGAACCTGGGTAGCTGTGGCTGTCTGCCGGAGGACTCGGGCTCTGCCAATTAAGCATCCTCCCTTCTCAACTAAGCTGGGATCCCCTCTACGTTCCTCTTGCCCTCTTATTCAGGGGATCCTGTCCATGTTGCCAATTAAAAGAACAGAGCAGAGCTGTCATGTAATGACAGGGTAGTGCAGTGCCACAAGGGATCCTTGGCTATATTATCAGAGAAAAAATTTATTAGGAATAGGAAGATGAGGTAGCTCATAGAGCTTCACTGTCCATATCAGAAAATCACACTTTATTACAAAAATCTAAGAGGTTCAGAGATTTAGGAACACTAGGGGTGCTTTGGCATGCTAACAGACCTGCCTTCTGCTGTCAACCAGTATAGGAAGAACATATGGACCACAAAAAGGCTTTTCAGTAAACAAAGAATAATATGATCTTATGATAGGAATCAGTAAGAAAAGCTAAAACTAGAAATGAGACACATGGACTGAACAGACAGCATAATTAAAAATTGGATTTTTTAGCACAGAAGAAGTTTCATGTAACTTATATAGATTCATTAGACTTAGTTTCAATGTTTTCCTGTAGGGCATACTGTTCCTAAACAGTCTTCCATCTGAAGGCTGATAGAGGGAGGTATCATGGAGGAAAGACTGCAGGAGTGATAGGCCAGAAGTCACGGTGTGAATTAATGGCTGTTATGATCCCTTCTTTACATGAAACCAGTGATGGTAAACACTGGGAAGGGAAAGGTCTTTCAAGCAATGGTTCCAAGGTGCATGTAAGAAATGGTGTCATCTGTGGGACCCTGGTAGAAGGGCTGGTGTCACAGGAGGAGATGCGAGTGCTAGGAGACGTGCTATGGCAGGTAGGAGCATCTATTTGTATCACCTAAGCAGTGCAGAGTAACAGAATCCATGGGTGGGTGCTGACAAAGCTGGTCCTTCTCACAGAACTTGAAGTTAACACAATCCTAGTGATTTCTAGTTCTTGTTTTCTTCTTGGTATTTGGTTTATCACTACTGTAGAACAAAGTAACTAAGTATGTGCCAAGAAGCGATGTACATTTCCAGTACCTTTCTTGGTTGTGAGGGAGGCAGTCCTGGCTTTTCACAGAGGAAGGTTCTCTTTCTTCTCGGATTGATTTGCTGTTTCCATGTGGCTACTTCCTGTATTCTTATGATTATGCTCCAGTATCTTATGTTTTGGTTTGATTTGTTTTCACTAGTTTTATTTCATTATCCATAAAAAATAAATGTACATCAGGTTACAACATTAATTACCCCAGGTCAAAGTACACAGCTTTCCTGTTGAACCTGCCACTTCTGGTACCACCATTTAAAATACGTGTTAGTTGTCTCTAGATCCAGGTGATCAAGAACGGTCATTATTTATCTTTTCCACCCACAAATCCTTTTTCTCCAGCTCAGCAAACTTTCCTCCTTCTTCCATTACTCACTAGACCTGTGTGATTTGCCTTCACATTTCCCATGTCTGCAGGCAGTGATGATAATGTTTTTGTTGAACTTGAGATTTCATTGGTATTTTGCTTTTTTGTTCACATTTGAGTACAGAATTCTTTATAAACCACCAGTTAGATTGACCTTGATATATTGAACTTTTTGTTCTGAAATACTGGAGGTCTCAGATGACTGGAGGCTGGCCAATGTGATGCTCATCCACAAAAAGGGCTGGAAGAACAATCCAGAGAACTGTAGGCCTGTCAGCCTGACCTCAGTGCCTGGCAAGGTTATGGAACAGATCATCCTCAGTGCCAGTGAGCAGTACATACAAGACAACCAGGGGCTCAGGCCCAGTCAACATGGGTTTAGGAAGGGAAGGTCCTGCCTAACAAATCTGATCTCGTTCTATGACTGGGTGACTGGCCGGAGAGACGAGGGGAAGGCTGTGGATGTGATCTACCTAGACCTCAGCAAAGCCTTTGACACAGTCCCCCACAGCATCCTCCTGGACAAGCTGACAGCACATGGCCTGGACAGGTGCACCCTTTGCTGGGTTAAATACTGGCTGGGTGACAGGGCACAGAGAGTGGTTGTGAATGGTGCCACATCCAGTTGGTGTCCGGTGACTAGAGGTGTACCCCAGGGTTCAGTACTGGGCCCAGTTCTAGTCTCCATCTTTATCGATGACCTGGATGAGGGGATCGAGTCTACCCTTAGTAAATTTGTAGATGACACTAAGTTGGGGGGGACTGTCAATCTCCTGGAAGGCAGGGAGATGCTGCAGAGGGACCTGGACAGACTGGGTTGATGGGCTGAGGCCAATGGGATGAAGTTCAACATGGCCAAGGGCTGGGTCCCACACTTTGGCCACAATAACCCCAGGCAGCTCTACAGACTGGGAGATGAGTGGCTGGAGAGCGGCCCAGTTGAGAGAGACTTGGGAGTACTGGTTGACAACCAGCTGAACATGAGTCAGCAGTGTGCCCAAGTGGCACGAAAGGCCAATGAAATCTTGGCTTGTATCAGGAATAGTGTGGCCAGCAGGACTAGGGATGTGATTTTCTCCTTGTATCTGGCACTGGTGAGGCCTCACCTCGAATACTGAGTGCAGTTCTGGGCCCCGCACTTCAAGAAGGATATTGAGGTGCTGGAGCAGGTCCAGATGAGAGCAATGAGGCTGGGGAAGGGACTAGAGGGAAAGTCTTATGAGGAGAGGCTGAGGGAGCTGGGACTGTTCAGCCGGAAGAAGAGGAGACTCAGGAGAGACCTCATCAATCTCTACACCTACCTGAAAGGTAGTTGTAGGCAGGTGGGGGCTGGACTCTTCTCCCAGGCAACCAGAATGAGAGGGCATGGCCTGAAGCTGTGCCAGGGGAGGTTTACGTTAGGTATTAGGAAGCACTTCCTTACAGAAAGGGTCATTGGACACTGGAATGGCCTGCCCAGGGAGGTGGTGGAGTCACCATCCCTCTTGGTGTTTAAGGAAAGACTAGATGTGGCACTTAGTGATGTGGTCTAGCTAGGTGGCATGGTGTCAGATCTTAGGCTGGACTTGATGATTTCAAAGGTCTATTCCAGCCTCAGTGATAATTCTGTGTAATTCTGTGTAATTTATAATTTACATTCAGTATAAAATACAGAGAATTTAACTCAAGAACATATTGTTTTCTTATAATTATTTATTACAGGGAAACTTTGGGTCATTCCTCTGAAAATTAATGTCCTCTTTTACTCTATGCTTTATAAAGAGCAAATTTTTTCATGGCCATTTTTGTTTGTCTAGTTAATAGGACTGGATGTATGAAATTATCACCCTTTTTTATTTTGATTTTTCCTAGCAACCTATTATTAATATTTATATATTTATCCCTTTTTAATGTTTATTCTAGGAGGACTTGTTGGTTTTGAGGAAAACTGTGAAATCCTTTCTGGCTGTCTGCCAGCAGTGTCTATCAAATGTCAACACTCCAGTCAAAGAACAGGTAAAGCAAATGTCTGTCACCTGCTTTTAGAAAAGTGTGAATATTAAATTGTAGTAAAACTCAAGATGACACTATATCAAACTTAAAGTAAAATAATCTGTGCCTTCTGTCTAAAGAAAACTGAACAAACACTCCAGAAGAAGTGGTGTATTAAAAGCACCTTCAGGGCACAGCTAATGACAGATTCATTTCTGATATAACAATAAGGAATACCTGGGTGCTTAGGCTCATGTTCAGCTGTTCACGTTCTTATGTTCTACCAGACCTCCCAAGATTTTGCAAATACTGTAACTAACTGGCCTGTATTTTTGCCTGTGGTTTTCAAAAGATAATACTTCTCAAAGGTGGGTTTATTTTTTTGAAAGATAGGTGTGCTTGGCACTTATGCTGTGTTCTGTAAGTTCATAAATATAAATGTTAAAGGCTCAGAGATGGAGCTAGTTATGTATTTTTAAAAGACTCTGACACGTCATTGTCT
This sequence comes from Actenoides hombroni, assembly GCA_024336885.1. Taxonomy (NCBI): domain Eukaryota; kingdom Metazoa; phylum Chordata; class Aves; order Coraciiformes; family Alcedinidae; genus Actenoides; species Actenoides hombroni. The sequence goes on from WUAM01000431.1 coordinate 122,896,677, forward strand.
TCCAGAAGATTTAACTTCAGTAATTGTTTTTTAATATTCTCAGCAGTTACTCTTGGCATATTTTATTAATGTTATATAATGGGAAAATACATCTGGCTTCATGAAATTACCAACCATTGTAGCTTAAGTTGGTACTTGTGTCTTTTCTGCGTCAACAAATGGTAAATGATCCTTCCCATTACTGCAGTGATTTCATTCTTGATATATATAGTAACGTGGTTTTATTCTCTTATTACTAGCGGCCACAGTTATTTTTTTTCATTGGTAATTTACATTTTTCTTAGAAACTCCTTTGCTGTTCACAGTTCTGTGGAAGCTTTCAAGCCTCAGCTAGGAAAAGCCACCAGCAACCAGACCTAGAGACAGCAAGTGTCCCAATCAGAGTAGGCTGGACTAGAGACTCCAAAGTAGTCCATTGCAACGAATATTTCTATGATCTTTTAAATTTTCTTCCTTAAAAAGTATATTTCTGCAAGTGCAGGGCTACTTTGTAATTCTATTTTACAGATTATTTTTTTAATTATTTTGTTTTACTGGCATTTTTTTAAGAATTCTGTGTAAATTAATTGTCTATCTACCTTATTTGATTCTTAATCTATACATTCTTTTCAGAGAGGATCAATGTTCATATCAAGGGAAGGAAAATGTGTTATTTATAGAAGCAGGACTCAAACATTTCAAAATTACCTAGACTATTTGAGTGAAATAAATCTGTGACTAGGCATATCTACAATATATAGACATCTGTATCTGAGTCCAATTCTCTCTTTATATTGGAGAGAAATAAGCACTTTTCAGTGCATTATTCATATGCTCTTTTCTAGAGGTCTACATTAGGCTGAGCTTAAATTCTGTTGAGTATCAAATGAGTTTAGAGCACGTGAGATCATCGCTGGAAGGTTTCACAACTTTTTGGATCCAGTGGAGGAAAGTCCCCAGTACAAGCATCTGTTTCCAAAGTCTAAGTAGAACTTAATGTACAATGATTTGCATTTTGTTCTTGCCCGAATATAGCTCCATCAGATTTTGTAACGTGCTCCAAGAAATAAGTGAGCTGCTATGATGTTCAGGAGTCACAAAGATTTCATTTTGGAAGTTTGTAAAGCAGATTGCTCTCATTCACTACTTTTCCTTAGGCTTGGTTCAACAATATGTTTAAACACACATTTACCTATCTTTCTGTTCAGCTCTCTGTAGAAGGGGAATATAGGACTGAATTAGAGCCACCACTGGATTTCATGACTGTCAGAGTTGTTCTGCAATGTCTCTTCAGTTGAAACTGCCTCTGGGCCACCACCTGCCTGGGAATCGTGATTGACACTGCCCTGAGTGGGACTCCTGCAGGCTTCTGGGGGAAGAGGCAGCACATCCAGCATAGATGGTCTAGGAGCCTTTTTTACACATTCATACTTTGAACCTTCCTCTCTTTGAGGTTAAAGATAGAGAAACTAAGACGATTAAAAAATGCTTTCTGAAAGGTGCTCAGGTGTTGAATGTAATGCAAATGAATTCAGTTGCCTGTTACAGTCTGACAGAAGCCATTGGGAAAATAGTGTTATTCTCATGCACAAGAGTATTTCTTTCAATAGCTTATCTGTATAAAGTCAGCAATAGCTGCCTTCTTTCTCTACTCTCAGGTAATGAGACTATAATAATAACAAGCATAAATCGTTGAAAATTCTTCCCTGCTCAGCTTTTATCTAGATTTGAAAGCTGTACAGTTACTTGATTCTTTTTGCAGAGAATTGTTGATGAAATTCTGCAAGAATTTCTTTGGTTACAGCTGCTTTTCTGTATTTTTGTGATCTGACAGTGACTCAGCTAGGATTTTTCCTCATAATGTTGTTCATTTTTTTGCTTGTTTAACTTTTCCAACTGTTTATCAAAAGTAGTGTTTTTTCTTTACTACAAATTTGACTACAGCCCTTGGGTCAGAGGTAGATTTAGAGTTCTTGTCATAGAGAAGAAATGGAAGTTTAATATGGATCATCCTGGAGCTGGAAGGAGTAGTAAACACAGTTCCTTACAGAGGAATCAAAGGTATAAGTTTTTAAAATTCAGGGAAACCCTTATGAACACTTTTCATAGCACACAAACAACTACATCTGAGTACAGTTAAAGAAGGACCTTTAATAATAGCAGGGGATATCTGGAAATTAGATAAATGGTATTTTATTTTTTACTTGGCTTACGCTTCTTACTGCATTCATTCTCTTTTGTTTTTCAGGCTTTCATGTTGCTCTGTGATCTCTTGATGATTTTCAGTCATCAGCTAATGACTGGAGGTCGAGAAGGTCTTCAGCCTTTGGTGTTTAATCCAGATTCAGGCCTCCAGTCAGAACTTCTCAGTTTTGTGATGGACCATGTCTTTATTGACCAAGATGATGAAAACCAGAGCATGGGTATGCTTAGCTTTCATGTTTTCTACTTAGCTTTTTTGGGTTTTTTTTATAACAGACACAGGAGAAATAAGAAAATAAAATTTTCAGATTAATTTGGTCAGATATTTTCAGAAGTGTTCCTTCTTTATTTTTCTTAAGAAACTCTGATGTTACTAAATAAACATCTCTTCTGTTCCTCCATCAAAAGAATCAGATCAAGCTTAGGACATCACTGCTTTGGTTGAAGACTAGGAAGCTCCTTGGGAGAGTATTGTGTATGCTTGCTCACTTCCTTGCTCTTTCCCAGGCATCTGTGTGTGGCCACGCTCTGAGAGGCCAAAGTTTGAGGTGACTCCACCTCTGCCTCCTCGCAAGGACAACTTGAGATTTTTGTCTTTTAGTTGGGGAAGGGGCAGATTTGTCATTTCGGTCTGGTTTTAAATAACTTAGTGTGGCTGGTGCATGTTTTAAACGCCTGAATGCAGGTACAGCGGTATCCAATTTCTGAATCCTAAATATCTTTGGACAAGAGATGGATTCCTAAACCATCAAACTATGTGAAAAAGCTGCTGAGTGCAGACTGCAGTGCTCTTTCTGACATTTTTTCTGAATTTCCACTGTATGCAGTTACTTGTAGGTTAGCATAACACATTGGTGATATTTTAGATCTTTTAATACAGCAATATATATGGAACTAAGGTCTCAAGGAATGTATTCTTGCTCTAAAGGTGCTTTCAGTTTTCTAGCTCCCTAGCCCCTCAGTAGGTAACACCTTTGTTGAGGACCTCTTTAAGGATTCCTGGGAAGAACACATTTTGAAACACACCTTCACCAGAAATCTATGTGCAGTTAATCATACTTTGTGAGTTCAATGTTCAGAATAATACATCATGGATAGATTTTAGGAGGACAGTGTCTTAATTTATTTATTTTTTTGCTCTTTAGCAAAATTGCTGTAATATCCATCCCCTAATGCTACTCATAACTTCATGAAGTCAGTCTGACCATATATAACTTCTGGTATTTAGAACATATCAGTAGTGATAAGAAGAAATTAAGAGTGAGGTGTAGTGGGTGCTAATGGGCTTCAATTCTGTGGTTTAAACCATCTCAGGATTAAAATGTACATGCGTGTTCACAGTCAGCTCCACTGCTTGTGAGAGATTTCCTGTGATCAAATACGTGACGTAAGTACTGTGGCTCTGTGGAGACTCCAGTAATGCACCAAGAGAGTCTCGGTGACATTGTCTCCTCCTTCCTCCTCCACAGTTCTGTACTTCTTCAAACTGGTTGGAAGATTCCCTCCAAGAATAAGCTTTTTTAAATACCACAGAATACCTACTTTTATCACAACTGTTACTCATTTTCTTATCTAAGTTGCAGAATATGTTTTTATTATATGATACTATGTTTACCATTTTACATGTATAGTTTTGGGTTTGTTCACAGAGTGGAGTCATGCATGGACACTTAATACTTGTGACACTGCCATTCGATTTTCATGTTTCTTACAACAGAATTTTACTTTCTGTTGTTATTAATCCTTTAGAGCCATCGCTGTCATATCAGAAAATCCAAGGCATGCAGCAGAAGTATTGCTGCTCCTCACTTTCCTTATGTGAAATACTTAGAGCTTAGTCATGTTAATTTGCAGATGTCCTGTGTTTCAGAAGGTAAGGGAAGAGCATTCACTGTGGCCTTTCACAGAGTAAAGACAATAAGCCATTCAGTTCCATGGGGATTATGTTCGGTACCTACCCAGGACATAGACAGGACTCAAGAATTATCACCTTTCATTTTAGCTTCTCTTGCAACAATCCTTGCATCATTTTAAAGAATTGATTTTTTTCTCAAAGCTACTCTTCAGTAATGTTGCTTTAGAACATAGCAGTTTATTGTAAACATTTAACTCTTGTTGTTGCTTTCAGAGGGAGATGAAGAAGATGAAGCTAACAAAATAGAAGCTTTACATAAGAGAAGAAACCTTCTGGCTGCCTTTAGCAAGCTGATAATTTATGACATTGTGGACATGCACGCAGCAGCGGATATCTTCAAACACTATATGAAGGTACAGCTCTGTGTATTCTCCTCTTCCTAATGGAGCAGACTGTCATGTCAGGGCCCCTCTTTCTCTCCGTTCTAGTGCAGTAGTTAAAGGTTGAACACTTCTGAAAGCTTTTTCAGATGGTTTGGGTTTTTTTTCATAGTTTTGCCTTTTTAAATTACACTGCTACTCACAAACAGCAAGCTCTGAACTTCCTGCCCTGCGTTGCAGGAGTGCCTTATTAAAGGCAGCACCAAACTCTGGTCCTACAAGGTGCTAAGTATTTCCCTAAAGAGAATTTATTACCCTGCTCCTCAAATTCATTCCTAGAATCCACAATAACAATTATCTGTTCAATGTCATACTTCACTGGGAGTCTCCCAATATCGGTGCTTGCCATAAGGAAGCCGGGTTTTTTTTGTGAGAAAAGGTTGTTTTAAACAAGAAAGCAGTAAAAAAAAAAAAAAAAGAAAGAAAGAAAAAAGCTCTACATAGTACAGCTGTTGCTGAATGTCTTACCAACTTACACTGCTTCCATACAGTATTTAGGCCAAATGAAATTCAGAAAGACTTGCTGCTCAGCTACCACTGCACCTTGTACTTGTGAGTTTACCTGCCAGAAAGCAGGCACATTAGCAGTCCTGACACTGCCAAGCAACACAAAGCCCCTCAGGTTGCCAGGTATAGCTCAACTGTCTCTCTCTAAGGAATTGGTCTCACAAAGATGACAATCAAGGAGTAAAAACTGAAAGATGGAGCAAGGAGCAGGTTCTTTACTGTAGAGTATTTGAGATATTGATGTAAAATATAAAGGATTTAACTTTAAATCCTCATTCTCCTGTTGATTAGAAGCACACAGTACAGTGAAATCCCCAGGTCACTGCTCAGGGTTAGTCTTGCTTAAGGAATTTTTTTTTCCAGAGGAGAAGTTTCAAACTGAAGCTGTCACAATCCAGGTTAGTTTCCTGCCTGCTGCTCTAGATTGGTCTTCTCCTCCCCTCACAGACCTCCTTCTCTTGAAAATGGGGGAGAGTGAGAGAAATCGAATTTAAATTGGAATACAAACTAGAAGGATCTCTGTACCAACAAAGGCAGGAGCAGTATTTCAGAGGGCATGAAAGAAGTAGTTGCAAATGCACAAATATTAATGAGCCTGAAAGAATACTGTTTGGAAATATTTTTTTTGTATTCTCAACCTGGAAGTTTTCATGATTATACAAGCTTTTCTACCCAAATGTTCAGTACCATAGGCTGTGGTTTTCAGCAACCATTCCTCTAACATAAAGAAAATCAGCACTTCATACTGACTAATTCCTTACTCAGCTTCCTGGCTTCAATTAATTCTGTTCTTGGCCATCTAACTCATCTTGCACTGTATATGGAGCTTCACACCTACTTGTTAAAGGGTGTGTTGGTACAATGTAATGTTTCTTAGAATTTGCAGCCATGGGTCACTTATATCAAATATTTTGTTTGGGATGCTCTTTTGATTGTTTTTCAACATATTTGTTGCAAAAGGTAAATACAGAAATTCCTTACCTCATCACTGGGTGCAGGGTACCAATCAGTTTACATTTGATATTGAAACATTGCCTCCTATTCATACAAAAGATCTGGATTTGAGACTACATGTTTTGGCAACTACTGCCTTTTCTAAACAAGAATTACAAGTTATCTTTCTGTCAGGAAAACTGTTGGAAATTGTATAAGAGGTATGATTTAAAGAGGATTTTTTCCACATTTTTTCCTAGTACTACAATGACTATGGAGATATCATTAAGGAAACCCTGAGCAAAACAAGGCAGATTGATAAAATCCAGTGTGCAAAGACACTCATTCTCAGTTTGCAACAGGTAAGAATATTGGTTTTTATTATAAATGCCTCACTGCAAAAAATACTGGACAAGGTTTTCTCTGGTACTCTTTACAACTAAGTGAAAATACTACACTTCTGTTAAGAGATTATCTTGCTCCTCAATTCAGGCTGTCACTGTTCCTTTGTCTCTCAGTAATCTCTGTCTCCTTAAACCCACACTGGCAAAGTTTTGGTCAGATTAAAATGGAAGAAAGGGAGTCTTGAAGGCAATTTGGTCCAAGCTGATTCATAGTATTTGTTTACTGATACCTAGTGAACAAGAAGAATGAGGATGACTTTTTCTTCTTATAATGAGCTGGAAGTAATGCACTTTATTTACATTTTGTCTAGATGCTGATTGATTTTTTCAAACTTCAAGTTAATTAGATTGTCTTCCAATACTGTTAAACACATTTTTTCCCTGAAAAATTTGCTTTACATCAACCATAAATTAGTGGCTTGATGACAAAATCCATACTTGTTCTGCCAAGAGCCCAAAGTGTGTTCTTCACTAAATACCATTTAGGCCCTCGAAGTGCCAGCTATATCTACTACCTAGAGAAATTACTTCTATAACTTAGGTGGTCTCAGGTCAGCTGGGGCTCCCAAAATTCATTCCAGAGTACTAAGAGATTTACTGTAGCAGTCTGAGACATCTGTGAAAACTTGAGAAAAAACAGATGTACTTCCAGAATCAGTGTCAAAAGTAGTTCTTGTCTTTAAAACTCAGAGAGAGGAAAACCCCAGGTGCCATAGATCCATCAGCCTAATATCATTTAATGAAAAAGAAAAAAAAATTAGGCAGGCTGTTTGCAAGTGCTTAAGTAATATGCTTCAGCCAGTATGAATTTGTCAAGGAGAAACCATGTGAAATTAAGCTGCTTTCATTAACTATATGGTAGCAGAGCTTGTGGGTATCAGAGCAACAGTAGATTTAATGCAACTTGATTTAATATTGTCACTGACACGGTCTCCCTTGCTATTCTCATTAGCAAGTTAGAAAAATGGTCTAAATGGCAATACCAGAAAAAGGTACAGCATTGATTGGAAAACTATTGAGTAGTTCATTATTGTACTGGAAGGGCATTTCAAGCAGGCTCTGGAGGCATTTACCCAGTAATGCTGTTCAGATATTCATTAAGTCTTGAATGATGGAATAGCAATTTTGCTTTCTAAATTCAAAGATGATGCTGATCTGATGGGTGATGTAGGTATTTTAGAAAGCAGCATAAGAATGCAGGACCACGTTGATGAGTTTGGAGAATAATAGATGCAGTTCAATGAAGGTAAGTGCAAAATGCTGTTTAAGAGTAACCATCCACACAAGTACAAGATGAGGCCAGTTGGCAAATGGCAGTTACGTGGAAGAAAGTCTGGGAACGGATGTGGATTAGAGGTTGAATATAACAGAACTTTGATACATCTCTGGAAAGTCATTGTAATGCCATAACAGGTTAAGAACAGAAGTCTTTCTCAGGAAAAGTGTTTTCTAGTTCACATATTTAACAATTCAATTCTTTCTCTAGCTCTTTAATGAGCTTGTTCAGGAGCAAGGTCCCAATTTGGACAGGACATCCGCCCATGTCAGTGGAATTAAGGAACTAGCCCGTCGGTTTGCCCTCACTTTTGGCTTGGATCAGATCAAGACGAGAGAAGCTGTGGCCACACTACACAAGTGAGTGGTGGTAAATAAACTAGATTTTTATATTACTTCAGATTAAAACTTTTGCTCAGTATGCCATTTTTAAAGCTACATAATCCTAACAGGTCCTGGAATAATGATATATTTTTTCTAGTTTATGTAGAAAACCAGTGGAGGGTGTACATATATATATGTAAGGAAGAAAAACTAGCTGCTACCTAATTATTTGCTGGAATTTACTGTAATGGCCATGCTTATCTATCTCAAGTAAAGCTGCTGGTATCACACATATTTGTGTGGATTGTATCGAACAACTGTAGATAGTTCTTTGTATCACACCACCACTGTGGATTCTGCAAGCACCAATGGCTTTTATAAAAATATATTACAAAATTATTTTTTAAATCTTTTTTTTTTTTTAAGTGGATTGAAGCTTTGTATGTAATTGTTGTGTAGGAAAGTGTAGAAAGGTGCTGCTAAATTTAAATTATTACTGTCCCATGTCATAAAAAGGTCAAAATACTAACACTTGTTATCTCAGAGACTAAGTCATTAACACTAAGATTAGCAAAGTGTGATCAAAATGCTATTAGACACTTTCCAGTGCCAAGCAAGAGGAAAGTCAAGACATGCATCTGCCCTTACTGGATAATGTGAAAGTAAATTGTTTTCTTTAGTCTCAAATGATAAAGCAAAGTTAAGGCAGAGATGCCTGTGTCAGTGCACTGGTAAGTAAATTCTGTTCTTTGACTCTTGATGCAGAAGTTTTATCTTGTTATATCTTATGTATTATTCTTATTGCAAGCTCTGCTTCATGCAGAAACAAGAGTGAGCCAGTTGGATATTCCTGCTAAGGCAGCAGCTTTCAGCACCTGCCAGGTTTCTTAGATTGTGGTAAATTCCTTCCTACCACGTGACCTACAATATGTTGTCTTTGAGATTGAATCCTCACAAATTGAGAGTGAACATTTGATTACCCTTTGTCCAAAAGCAGCTGTCTGCTAGTAATGGGGGGGGAAGTGCTGATGGGATATAAAGGTATCAAGAATTTCATCACAGTTCAGAATTCGGGCAAAAATTTTCTTAATTTTTATTTTTACAAATGTCTGAAAAATTTAATATTTCTTTAGAGATGGCATAGAATTTGCCTTCAAATACCAGAATCAAAAAGGACAAGACTATCCACCTCCTAACCTTGCTTTCCTCGAAGTGCTTAGTGAATTTTCTTCTAAGCTCTTGCGACAAGACAAAAAGACTGTGTAAGTAATGCTCCATTTTCTAATGTGGGTTTTCCTGGGTTCTGTTAATCACTGGAGTGTGTGTTAGAGCTCTCTGAGGCTTTCACAATGTAACGGGGGCTAGAGGAAGTTCCAGTGAGACATTTCACATAGTTATTCACCATTTTATATTTTAAAGTAATAAAAATAAATGAGAAAATGAGAATTGGCTCCACTGATGAGGTGAGTTTGAGACCTGCCAAAACAGTGTTGCTTAAAACTTCTCATGGGGTACTGAAAATAATTTTTTTCAGGCTGGAAGAAAAAAAGAAATCAAATGTTAGTGCAGGAAATGTACACACCTGTAAACACTGTAGTAACATCTGTTTCTGTTAGATATTTATATACAATGTGAACATATATTTGTTGCTTATTTTAATATATCAAATTATACTGAAAAGTAAAGGTTTGTCAAAGTTTCTGTTACTGGCACGTAGGATAGAGAAAGAGGCCAAGAGAGAACACTATTGTTGGTAAGGTTAGAGCAGTGTGATAGAGACCCGGCAGGCTAAAACAAGCAGCCTAAATTTGATATGGTGGGTAATTACTGCAGATGAAATACTGGAAATGAAATAAATCAGAAGTATTGTTGATAAAATCTGAATAAAGAGCGAGAAATACTGTTTTATGAGCAACATTGGAACAGACTGTCAGGAGGGGCTATGGATATCAACCGTATTGCAAAGAGAAAACTGCATTATTAAGGATGAGTTCATAGTAAAGCCATGTTACCAGCATCACTGCGGAGGGAACGCTCTACATTTCTAATATGCTGTGTAGCAAATATGCAGGATTTGGCCACAGTGCAGTAGTAATAAGAGAAAAAGGCAGAGGACTCCAGTCAAAAATCAGCCCAGCACTACATGCCAGTGTAGAACTGAATTATTTGAATAACTTTATGACCATTTAAAAAATGAAATTGCCAGATCCGATTTATGGTTATAGATCTTTCCAGTTGATTTTCTGACCACAATGAGTGTATGTCATAAATACCTACTATAACTACCTCAACTGACTCTTCCTGTCAATCATTTCTGTAGTTTTTCTGCGAAGATATTTGTTTTTAAGTATTTTTCTATTAGGGTTAACAATGATGAATATTATAGCTTTATCTGTGCTATAAGAAATGCATCTTGGTTAACTTAAAGTAATTTTTAACATATGTACACTTTAACCAATTTAGGGTTTTTTATTGTATAAATAATTTGTCAATTCAGCAAATGCAGTAGAATAGTTAAATGAGTTTGAGAATTGGATGATCCAGTTGGTCTAGTTTGGCATTCAGTTTTTGAAACCACTTTTCATTGTTATATCCCCGAATCTTGTCAGTGTGTGTCCTACTCTTCAGGACAGGACTTAAGGATAATAGGATTTTTATGATCGTCTTCTGAGATGAACTGTAGATGCTCCTGCATCTGTTAGTTTAAGTGCATTAGCCTGATGCCTGTTTAATTTAGTGAAGCTTCTCCTTCAGTCATCATCAGTACAGTCATCATCCCTTCCACAAGTTTCTTTAGTATCTAAAGTTGCATCTTTACAGTTCATGTGACAACTTAATTTGACCTGATCCTTCACATAGAATTCAGTACTTAAGGAGATCTTGTTCCTTCACTTTGTGTTGCCATTTAAAATTTTTTTCTGAAAGGTTCTCCCACTCATTGGTGCCCACATACACAACCACTGTCTTCTTTCACAAGGCTGTAAAGATTGCTGTTGTGGTTTCTCTTGATTTTATCTATCTGTATTGTAGACATATGTGTCTGAGCTATTTACTTTAGCTGAATTTGAAGATCGGTGATAAAGAGTAGGTCCTTTAGGGCATGATTTATCTGATCTGTGCTAAATTGCTGCTTTAAGATGAGTTCAGACTTGCCCTAGATTCCACTGGCTGTGGTGACTATGAAAAGAGTCAAGATAACTTGCTTACATGTAAAGATTTCTTCTGGAGATACCTGCATTCCTTCCCTTGGGAGATCAGTCTTGTTTGCACCCATTGGGCAATGGCTGCATTGCCCATAGTGCTTCACTGACATGACATACTCAGCTATACTCTGGAGAGTTGATTTGCCCTTCTCTGCAGCCTGACTCCTCCAATCCACAGGGACCTCTCTCTCCCCCTCCCTCCAAAGGGGTTGCCTATGAACAGGAAGGTACATGACCACCATCTGGTGGAGAAGTCCTATGTACAGGATCATTTACCTCCCTCCCTGGCTGATGATCTCCTGCCAAGTGATTGTCCTGAAACTCAGCAATGGGCTCTTAGTCTGGAGGCAAACGTGCTCTAGAATAACCCTGAAAGTCTCATCAGCGTATAGCTGCCTGTCTCCCAGAAGTCCTGCAGCTTGGCTTCCCTACCTTAAAAAAAATGCAAAAAAACCTCTTACTGTTCTGCAGATAGATTCTGTGAAGCCATGAAGCATTCAAGTGTTTCAGTGTTTGGTACTGTAAAAGAGAGAGACAGTAAACCAAGAATTTCCCATTCAGTGCAAGATTTGGGTGTTACTTGGTGTACACATAAAAAGGGGAAGGAAGAAGCATTCACAATATTGAACAAAACAGTAGACACGAAACCTTGAGCAAAGTCATCCTGTTCACCAAATCAAAACAAAATCCCATTAAAAATTGGATGTGATTGTTACCTAGGCATATGCACTGTGGCTCCTTGTCCAATTCTGAAGGCTAGACTGTGTCGTGAGTTTGAGCCTTCCATGAGCTAACAGAGGAAAATTCTGCATATCCATGCAGAATTTGTAAGTTTAATTTCCACTGATGACAACTTGGTAATATGATATTAAAGGAAATCATGATCGAAGGGTGTAGGAACTAGTGCTGAAGTATCCTGAGTTATCTCATTTCTGAGTGCTTGGTTCTGCAGCTTAAAACTCATCACAATCACTTTTATGTGGATTTGCATTTTCATTTTAAGGACTGCTTCTAATACCACAATTAAATAATCAGTGGAAAGAGAAAACAACTCAAATGCCTTCCAGACCATATATGGGAAGGAGGTTGCTTGGTTCCTGCCTTTAGTTAACAAGCATGCATTGAATTTCTCCATAGAAATGGAACAGATCTTCAAATTTTTTATTGAAAAATAACTGCTTGCATTTGAAGAAACCATTTTTCCTTTCCAAGCTGCAAAAGGATACCCTGTGTCCTCACAATAGTGGTTCTCTTTCAGTCTGTCTGTTGACACAGTAGCAATATATAGAGGTGACTTCCTCACTGTGCAAAATAGGAAAGGAATTCATCTAGAGTGTGCTGTGAATGATCACAGACAAATGTGGGAAGATGATGTTGGGGAGAACATTTGTGTTGTTTACCTGTGAGTAACCTGTGCATGATTAACTACATTACTCTGGTTTGAGGGAATGAGATGTACCTTCCTCAGAGACAGAATGCCCTCCCAACACACAGTGTTAAATTAAAACGAGGAGACACCATGCGGGATTTGTGTTAAGCTCTCAACAGTATGAAGAGGAGTTGTGGGTTAATTAAAGAGGAAAAATTTGCTTCATCTCTGTACTCATTGGTTTTTATTTGCAGCCACTCCTACTTAGAGAAGTTTCTAACAGAACAGATGATGGAAAGAAGAGAAGATGTATGGCTTCCACTCATCTCCTATAGAAACTCTCTAGTTACGGGTGGTGAAGATGACAGAATGTCCGTTAACAGTGGAAGCAGCAGCAGCAAAGCCTCTTCAGTGAGGAATAAGAAAGGACGACCACCACTTCACAAAAAGAGAGTAGAAGGTTTGTATGGTTTTAGGTTGCCTGGTAGGGGTATTTCTCATTTTGTACATATATTACAGCTTTCCTTCTTAGAAGCCCTTATAGTTTATCAATCACTGTTTAACTGTATGATACATTCCATATGTAGTAAAACCAAGACATCTGTTCTGCAAATTCCTGTCAAGCTTGGACATGTTTTTATGAGAAATGCCATCACAAGTCCCTGTTCTTGTTTATCTTCACTGAGATTTGCAGATTCAGAACTATTAAAAGCTGTTATTGAAGTTGAAAGCAGGAGGTGTTTGTGGAGTTATCTGCTCTATGCTTTTCTGTCATGGACTTGAGGTTTTCTGCTGATGCTTCAGTCTGGAGCTGTTGTTTATTAACAGGCTGTTAAAGCAAACCCAAGGCAGAAATTGTGATACAGATCTGTTTTTGCAGTACCACTGGACAACACTAAAAAGACACTTTTTTTTTTTTTTTGTTTAAGATGGTATTGATATCCAGTGTCTTGATTTACTCTTTCTGTGACTTCAGGCATGCTTATCAGGAATTTGGCTATGATAGCCATTTTCTTACAAGATTGCATCTGTTCCTGGTTAATCTGTATGATGTAGTGTGTACTTCTGTGAATACAAATTTACTGTTTCACTATAGCACAGGTTTAAATGGGATCTTCAGACCTCGGAGATTTTTCCAAGGTCAATATCTGTGATAGTAGCTCCTCAATGAGGAATCTCATGCCAATTTGCCTGAATATACAGCAATTTCCCAAAATGTTCCTCAAAAGTTTGTCCATATGCAATTCTGCAATGAGATCCACTCTCAACTACAGTTCACGTTGAGCATTATGTGCACCAGTTGTTTCTTACAGCCAGCCTAGGGTTTAGATAGATAAAATACTACATCCTTTTTTCAGACACTGTTCTGCTTCCTTCAGGATGCCATGATTCTCACACAATTCAATTGTTGAGCGTTTTTTCTTTCCTCTGGTTTCTATTTTACTGTATTCTACCAATATTTTTTTTTTCCTGGTAAGTGCAGTAACATCTTTGCTCCCCTGTAAGGCAAGTCTCAGTCTCGTAACATGGTTCTTAGGCATTGTTTGCTTCATGTTCATTTGTGTGCTCCTTTCAGTGATCAATGGAAGGGAGAATTGATTTGCAGAACTTTCCACTTGAATATTCCCTTTCTTTGCAACAGCTCTGGTCCTGAATTTTCCCCAAACATAACTCACTTAAAATGGTGCAGGCCAAATCTGTGGTTGTTCAGTTCCTGAAAGATCCTGAGACTGTACAGCAGTTTCCACCAGCAGATCATCTGGCTGCCATACAGATTGTGCCACAAAAGACTGATGCACACTGCCTCTCGTGGGTGCTCTTGATGGGTCCTTTGAATACTACAAGTACAGCTCTGGGTCACAGTGTGATGTTCAAGCACAACACATTTTGAAGAATGCTGGTTAGGAAGTGATTTCCCTCTCCTTTCTTCCATCCTTAAATTCCTAAATCACTACATAGATCTTTTTTATTCATGAAAGCTTTTCTATACATCATCAATGTATAGGTCCAGGAGGGATGTTTTAGCCCATGACAGCATAACTGTCTTTTCCTTAATAGATCCCTTCCTTGTAGAATTTGACTGCCTGGTAGATGATAGAAGTGACCAGCAAGTGCTCTCTAATGACAGCAGCAACACAAGCTCTGTGGCCTTTCCTCACATGGAAGGATATGCAAGAGAAGTACCAAAAGTCTTATTTTTGATATGTATTGATACAGGACATTTGATATCATGTTAGAAGAAACAGTAATATAACCAGTTCAAAGGACACAATGTACTTAATTTTTGGATGTTTCTTGATGTGCAGTAGGCATTGCTGATTGTGTTACACCCTTAAGTACACTTCCTTTTGAATTCTGGAAAAAGGAAAGCGAAGAAAACCTGGAGCCAGCTTGCCTGTATTTTTCATGCAAATACAGAAGTTTCTGCAAAGCAAGGTCTAATTTTGTGTGTAGCAATAATGATCTTATGAAATAACCAGAAATGCACTCCTCAGAAATAAGTCCTTACTGTCCATTCAGCTGTGTAACTGGAGCTATGGAGAGCCAGTCTTACGAACAAATTTAACTGATGGTCTATACATAGTGTGTACACACACTTTTGTTGCTTTGTTAATCTTTATATATTTTTATAACTCTTCCAAAATTAACTTTAATCTGGCAGTACAGTTACAAATGTGGGCCTCACTTTACATCCTGCAAAGATTTCTTTTTTTTCCTTTCTTTCATTTCTACTCTAAAGGAACTAAACAAAGGGCAAGGTTGCTGCAGAAACTGTCCTTGCATCAAAGAACTGTAACTAGTCCCCTGCAGTTCCTTTCTCACCTAAACCCACCATATATTGGGTTCAGCAGAGTGTCCAGGCTGGAGAACATCCCTGTTGCTACTGAAAGTCAATCTGCTCTGCGATGCACGTGCCTTAAAGAAATCAAACATAAATATGATTAAAAAAAAAAAAATAAAATCCCTAACATAAAAAAGGTTCAAAGGTAAATTCAAGAATAAACAGGCAACTTTTTAGACATTTATGCCCAAAGGGTAGAAAAAGGCAGAGGCAAAATGAAATGATTCATTGAGATACCTGTCTGCATTTCTTCCTGTGATCTTGTCTTCTCCTTTCTTGTCATCTCCCTTGTCTTTCACTCCAGCAATTTCCATTTCGTTTCTGCATGTCCCTTGCCTGCACACTTGTCTGCTCGATCTCATTCTCCTCAAGTCCCTCCTCTTACTTCCTCTCTGGTTTGTGCCCTTCACAATATGAGCACAGAATCCCACTTACACCTTCAGTCACCTTCCCACCTCCAGTCCCCCCATCTCCTCTAAATACACTGTCTGAAATCACTCTTTCGAGTTCACACCAGCCAGACAACTCTCTTATTTAAAATGCCCCCTCTGTACTCCACTGAAAGGGTTCTTACTGAAGTTTCTAAAAATCTATGCTGACCAGATTTGGGGTTTTATCCTGCACCCTTAGCCTAGTCTTTAACTGTATCTTGGTTGCTGTATGTATATGAGATTAACAGTCTTATATTCAGACTGTAGAGACAGTAATGAGGTTTATCTTTGTTACATCCGTGCAAGACACACAATTTAGGTAATTTTTGCCATACGATATTTGTTTGCAGTGTGTGTGTGGGTTGGTTGGTTGTTAACTATTTTTACTTTAAATTGTTATTGCTGGCAATAGCTGGTAGTGATCCTTCCTTAAAAGAACACAAAATAAAATCAGAGCTGAAAATGTTGAGTATTTATCCAACTGATCTCTTAAAGGCACACTTATTTTAAAAGACACTAAATTGTTGCAAATCGAATTTGGAGAAGGTGCTTCAACTAAAATTAACTGCATCAAAGTGTGTCAGCAGATGGAAGGCTCCCATTACTAATGTAAGGTATTGGTTCAGCGTGAGTGGGCTGGGCGAATCCCTAAGGCAGCAATACTGCACTGCAGCCCATCAGAACTGTCTCATAATTTTAAATGTTCTTTTTCTAGATGAGAGTCTAGAAGGCTCATGGCTGAACAGAAATGAAAACATACATACTCCAGGGGCACTGCAAGCACCACAGCTCACTTCAACTGTCTTGAGAGAGAACACCAGACAAATGGGAGAGCAGATCCAGGAGCACGAGTCGGAGCAGGGATCTGAACAAGATTTTTTACACAAGTAAGTGTTAGCATTTCTGTATCAAAAACAGTGAGTCAGGCAAAGGAGCTGCATGCTCTTTATATAGATAGTCTTAGTCTATGGCTCCATATATGCAATGTTGATTTTCAAAAACAACTGGAAGTGTCTTGGCTATAGCTCAGCAATACTTTGATTATTTTCAGTTCCCAGGAAAAATATGTTGTAATGAAATCATAGTAGAAATTCCTTATGTTAAACTTATCTGATACCATAACCATGCAATTATAGTTAAATCTTCCCAGTGTTTGTGCCCCCAGGTTGGATTGAATTGTTCTCTTAAAAAACCTGTTAGATGTTCTCTCTTCTTTCCCTCTGCCCTATGTCATAGACAGTTACAGCTCTCCAGATATCCTAACTGGTTTCTTGTAAATTAAGTCTTCAATATAATTCTAGCTGCTGAGCTAGTAATTCCTGTTTCTGGAGTAATTGCCTGCAAGCAATTTTATTTTGCCCTAAATTACATATACTTTTTGTCACTTAACTCCCATTTTATCACCTGCATTTAGAAGGGGAAAAAATGTTGGTTATTATGTGTCAGAAGTTTATTTCAGAATAGAGAAGTCTTCAGAGAATGCTGTTCTGTGGTATTTCTATTAATTTGGAGATACAGAATAACAGTATTTGTTTTGGAGACTATTTTTATAACTTTTATAGCCAAATGTACTGATCTGATTTATCTGTATAAAAAAGTTCTATTATACTGATCAGATGAACCAGGTTCCCACCAATGTAGCATAGTGTAAAATAGCCAGATTATGCCTCTTGGTTTTCCTCCAGCTTTTGTCCTTCAGATTTTTCTCAATAGACATTTCCCAGCTTCCCAGTTCTTCCTGAATGTGCACTCACCCTGCTCGATCCTAAACTTTACTGCTTCGTCCTGCATTCTTTAATCATCCTGTTTTCTAAATAGAACTAATTAATAATGGTCATTTTGCCTGGGAAGATGCCCTCCAGTCTCCAACAAGGGTATATGCCTACCTCCAGTTTGTACATACAAGCTATTGAAGTTTGCCAGTCTGTCACCATAGATTCTCAGAAAACCTGAGCAACTTCTAAAGAAATGCACTTTAGAAAGCATGACCTGTTCTTCTGCCGTGCTTGTGTCTGTAACGTGCACAGGCATCGGCAGTTCAGCAGATGAAACCTTGATATGATCCATTAATCAGTGCCCAGCACCGGAGATACTTGCAGTTCTTCTGGCTACAAATGCCATTGATTTTTGGAGCCCATAATATTTGGCATTTCCATAAATTAGCTCAGCCAGCTTGCTTTCCCCACGAGCCAGGCAGCATCACTGTGAGACAGGCGTCAGGCTCGCGCTGCCGGCCGGGCTGTGTGCGGCCCTGCGCAAAGGCCCGGCGTGGGCTCAGGTGTTCCCAGCTGGTGTTGTCCGGGAGGAAGGAGAGCTGGCGTGTGAAGAGGCAAGGCAAGGCTGGGCAGGGATGGTCTCACCTACACCGCCCAGCCTGGCGCGTCAGCCCAGCTGGTCGCAAAGAAAGCACAGACCATCTCTTCACCTTAATTCCCTGGCATGTGAGGTCTGGGTTCAGGTCTCCTACTTGTCTTTCTGAGATCATGGATTTGTCTCCCAATCATCTGCCTCCCCCAGATGTTGCCAGAACTTCTACATTTTAAGGAAGATGTTCTGGCTCTCAATTTTTTCCTACTCTGCAGTAAAAACAAATTGCTGAAGCAGAATTTTCTGACCCTTTCTGATCTCACCTATCACTAAGCTAAATCTCTGTGTGACTATTTAATTAATTATGGCAAGCAGGACAGCTCTCAGTCACTGGGTTTTACTCCCAAGCTTAACGAGCAGGCACTGCCTTAAGCTGTAAGAGAACCTTTTCTGGGGGCAGAAATAGAACCAGGCTTTTCTCCCTGGGCTTGAACCTCTGTTTCTCACATCTCAGCTCAACGCTGTGGGCAGAGAACTGTTGAGCAAAGGCAGGTAGTGTCGTTCTCCTCTCTTACTTTCCAAGAGCTGGATTCCACATAGATGTTCACAGTGTGAATGCACAGTGGAGAATTCTCTCCTTTCCGCCTGGAGTTTTTCGCATTTCCTACAGGCCAGCTTAGGAGAGCTAAAGCAGAAATACAGAGCAGTCAGGTGCTGAGCTAAGGGGATTAATCATGTCCAGAAGAGTATTTTGTTCTAGGTGGTTTTCATGTGGGTTATTCCAGTTTATTATGCCAGTCTTATTAGGACACAAGACTGCATCATAAAATAAAAACTCAGGTGTTGCTCTTGAAGAGCTACACTTTGCTACTAATTCCTTGTGCTGCGATACAGGAATCATATCAAATGCATTGCTGTCTACTACTGGATTCAGATGGTATTAAAAGTACAGTCGTTAAGGTATTTACATGTGGGTAAGTTACTGGATGCTTAAGTTGATCAGGGTATATATTTAAAAGCAATTTGATTTTCATGTTGTATGACTTTTTTGATTTAAAATGTGTGTCAGTTATTACTTTGGATTCATTCTTGCTCATATTTTACCTGATCTGAGACAGTGAAGCTGGATTTAATGAAATGCATTTTAGAGGTGCTCCCAGTTGAGGTGCACGTCACACTAATGAATGAGTAACTTTAGCATTTTATGTAGCTGCTTTTATTACAACAATTAATGGATTTATTTTTTCTTTGTGCACATACAGTGAGAGGAGACAAGTTGTGGAAAGGAATCCAGAAGACATGTGCAATGATGGATGTGATTTAAATATCTTAATCTGAAGCATGGCCAGACACAAAACTTGAGGAGATAGATATTGTATAAATAGCCAACTCAAAATTCTTAGTGTTCTGTCATAATGCTGCTTTATGTTTGTTAGTCCCCAGATGCAGATATCTTGGTTGGGCCAACAGAAGCTAGAAGATTTAAATCGAAAGGACAGGACAGGAATGAACTACATGAAAGGGAGAACTGGTGTAAGGCACGCAGTGTAAGTGTTCAGAGTACCCTTATCTCCAGATCAGAACCATTTTAGATGACAGTGCTACGTTTTATGGTACCATTTCTGGGTTGTTGCCAGCAGTTTCTGTGACATTTTAACTCTTGTTAATGAAGGCAGAGTAACAGCTTTGTAATGCTGGAATGGACACCTGGCTGTGTGCCCCTCTAGCCCAGTGTTCCGCCTCTAACCGTGGCCACAAGCAAGGTGCCTAGTGACCAGGACAGACAGACATGGCACAACTCCCCTTTATTGTCTCCCAGCCTTCAACTGTTGCAATTTCAGGGGGTTTCCCATGATTTGTCTGCTAAGTAATTCCCCATGAACTCTACCAAGTTGTTGTCCAGTCTTTCTGTGAACCTGTTTCCACTTCATCCAAATCCTCTTTTTCCAAGGTACCCCTCTGGGCAGCTCATGGAGGGAGCACATGTGGGTGAATGCTGAAGTGTTCTGTTTACAAGGTGCTATGTGCTCTGGTGCCAACCCACCCAAGGCTTTCAGCACATCTTTCAGGATGGGAGCCAGAGTCTCTAGCAAGAGCAGGTCCTTACAGTGTTAGAAACTGGTCATGGATTCACTGCTGGATTCCCAGAGATTTACCAGTGATCCTGGCAAACAGTCCAACTCCTTTTTGAAAATGGGCAGGCAAACCCAGGGAAGTTATTGCCATTATCTTGTTAGAGACAAATTTAATTGCTGTCTCTAACGACACTACATGGGACTTCCTGCTTCAGCCTCTGCAAGTGCTAGCGTTGTTTTTACATAAGATTTTCTTCCAGTTAGTATTAGAGAGAGAGAATGCTGCCTTTATGCTCAGCATAAGGTTTTACGTGAAGGCCTTAAGGGATAGGATTCCTGCATTCCTTTCAATGACAAAGGTTGTGGTTGGGAGACCTAAATGCCGGGAAATGACTTTCTCTTTCTCTTTCACCAGACGCGGTCTAATGGAGGATGACGCCGAGCCCATCTTTGAAGATGTAATGATGTCCTCACGAGGTCAGCTAGAGGATATGAACGAAGAATTTGAGGACACAATGGTCATCGATCTGGTCAGTAAATCTTATTAATAGCAAGTTCAAAATGGATGAAAGATAATGCCAAAGAAATTCTAGAAGTGCAGCCAAAAATTTCCAAAATTTAGAGCCGAGTTTCCTCCTGTCTGAACACTTAAGAAGATAAATGCTCCAAATGCTCCCTAGAACCTACAACTTGCATACTCGGCCCCAGTGGTTTTTTTTCATGAAAACACACAGAGTGTTGCTTAACACTCTTCCTCTCTAATGTTCTGGACTCAGACAAGTAGCAAGTGCCTGAAGCACCATCATGCACCTGGCATTGTCAACCTGTGAGAATCAGGCTGTGATTTATAGCATATTGAATGCATCAATGCAGCCCTCTTAGGTGAGTGCTGAAGAAGTGGTTGATCTGACTCACCCCGCGGTCAGCCAAGGGCAGATGTGCTGATGGGGGACAGAGGTGGGAGCAGCTCACCCCATCTGACTGAACACACACAAAGCTGCCCACTCAGCCTCAGGGAGTACAAACGGACTCTCTAAAATCTTGTAACTTTGTTTGATTCTGGTTGTTAGTTGACATTATGAAGTTTGGAAACATTATAATCTGGAAGTATTCAAGGTGTTGTTGCCTCCCCTCTGCCATTGTCACAGCCATCACTAACTCCTTTGCTGACATTGCTCTTTCTGCAGCCACTCCGTGGTCAAATTGACCCAGCCAAGGTGTTGCTCTTTTTCTGCTTTCTAGTTGGCTTGATTTCTGGGAGGTGGAGTGGACAGGGGATGCTTAATCAAGGTTTGGTTAGTTTACAGTCATACAGAGAGTTGTGCTGGCACAGCAGAAGGGAGAGCTGGCAGTAGTGGGTGGGCATGAGGTGATACCTTCCACTGGAATTGCTCCCAGACAGGTCACATCATCAGACAGCAACCTCCCGTCCTTTCATGGTATTGTACAGACTACAGCCAGGAGTTCCTTTGTAGAGGTTCTAACCTTACCAACCTCTCCCTTTGGAATTAATACTTTTTTTTGTAAAATGGGAAAAAGGATCAATTTGCATTATACACTTCACCATTTTTAGGCTTTCCTATTTCTCCTGTCATAGCCAAACAGTAAGGTGTAAGTTACTGTAGGACTGGGCTATAATGTCTTGGAAAAACAATGTAGGCACTAACTCAGTTGCTGCTGCTGAATACTGAGGTTATTACTGGCATTCAAGTGATTATCAAGTAAGTGAAATCTCTCTTCTACTGGTAACCCGAGACAAGGATATTAAGGAATTGATCAAGCCCGTGAAGCTCACGTTTACTCTTACATTCCTAGGGAAGGATAACACAAGCTGTTTAATCCTCAGAAATATTATGAAATCTTAATTATCTTTTTTTTCTAAATCCACTTTTTAACCACATCAGAGGAGAAGTTTCACCATAACCTGAAAAGCATTAAGACAGTTACCCAAAGGCAGTTTTTATGCAGTCTGGCCCACAGTCCTACTACAAGAACATCATTAAGTCAGCAAGAGCCTTAAGGAAGTCCTCAGCTATAAGCACAGACTTAAAATTCCTCTAGAATCCATCAGCTTTTACCCCATTCCTTAACTAAAACATGAAGTCAGAAGTACTCTCCTGTGTCAGGGCCTTCATTTGTATCAGAGCTTTTCTGGAAAGCCATGCAGAGCTGCTTTGTAAAGGGACAGGTACCTGTGTCAGTAGCCATGACCTGTTAGGGCCCCATGAATCCCTTGTGCCCAGGCAAGTGATGTCATGTTCTAAAATGGCCAATTCCTCTTTTTAGCCCCCTTCAAGAAACCGTCGAGAACGGGCTGAGCTGAGGCCAGACTTCTTTGACTCCGCAGCTATCATTGAGGATGATTCAGTAAGGCTTTACTCCTACTGTTTGCTGTTTATCTGAGGTTCTTTTGGATTATCATTACACTTAATTAATTACTGTCTTTTAAATCATTTTTCTAGGGATTTGGAATGCCTATGTTCTGAAGTCTGGTGAAGACATTTTACAAATTTGGAACTCTATTGTTTAGAGCTAGAGGCCTATATACTGTGATAGCTTGTATGAAAAACACATTTTTGATGTGATACGGTTTGATTTTTAACCAAATGATTGAGGTCAATCCCTTTCTGTAGTGACAGAAAGAAGAGGAACTTCTTAATGACACAAAGGAATGTTGGCCAATCCAGTCACCTCAGAAGGGCTGACCTAAAAAAATCATTTGTATCCCTGTTCTTGACTGTCCTAATACAGATTTTTTTTTAATTTTTTTTTCCTGGATGAGGAGGAAGTTTTAAATTGTTAAGACAGCTGTCAAAATAAACACTGTTCTACATATGTTTTCTGAACAACATTGAGTGAAAACAGAACTTTTTAACTTTATTTTTCTGCTGTACAATTTAAAACAGTTTTAACATTTGCCTTTTTATGTTTTAAAAGCTAGCCATTTTTATTAAACCTATGCCTATCAGCCATTGACTAGCAATGATGCTATAAGCAGCTCATTCTGGCTACAGAAAAGTGTTTTTGAACACACTGGATTTGATTAACATTATGGTACGCTTATATCCTCTCGTAGGCATTGAGAAGAACACTCTTATAGAAGAGGTTAGAATTCTAATGACGTGCATCTCTGCCAAAAAATTTCAGATTCTGATATGATAAACCCAGATTTTATACTCTTGAGAAGATTTATTTTTATTTATAATGGGACATAAAGTAAGAGATGTCCATGAAGCCACTTTTCCAACAGATGCTGTGTAACATTCATTTTATATAGCACATGGGGACACAAAAACAGTAAATTTTCTATTGGTACTTGCTCTGTGCATTTTTAGCAACTTATACCAGCAAATAAAGTATTCTCAGTAAAACACACAAATGGTTCTCAAGTAATCACTTTGCTGTTTTTACTACCTACTTCAAGCCCTGCCAACCCAAGGTACATAAACAGCAACTTTCCTAGTTAAAAAAAAAAAATAAAATAATTCAAGGGTGGGGGAATCACTTTAGCATACTAAAAGCAATTTTAACTGTACCATAAAAAAAGTCTACTTTCCATGCCGTAAATACCCTTTTTGCGCTATTTTTGTAAATTAATTTTGCCAGTTAGAAGTACTGTATGTGCTGCATAGAAATTTGTGCTTAGATGGTGAAGTTCTTAAGCTTACAATGGAATACAGCTACATTTTCAGTGTTAACTGTGCATATTAAGAGTAATTCTTTGGGAAAAAAAATTAAGATTTTTCAAAAAAGTTAAAAACGTCAAAAAAAAACCCCAACAACAAAAACCCCAAAACATTCTCAGCTAATTCATTGTAAGAAGAGATTTTGCAATGTCTTCAATAATTTGGAATTTCATTATGCTTCGATTTTATGACTCTGCCTAGTAGCTGCTACTTAGTTAAAAGTGGCCTGATATCAGAGGTGCTGGCCATCCACAACTTGCACTGACTCCAGTATCTCTAAGAATCAGCCCCAAAATGTTAATCTTCCTTTCTGCATTCTAATATTAGCATTTGAGAGACAAAGCAGATTGACCCACTTGGAGCACAGCAGTTCTAGAGGTGCTTTTCTTAGCAACTGCAAAATAATCATGGAGCTTTTTTTCTGTTACAAGCTTACTGAAAAACAAAACATTAATGCCCAGTGCTTACCTGCTGGGAGGGACAGATAATCTAATTTAAAAAACAAACCAGCATTTCACTCCTCTGAGGTTTGTTTCTTACAACACGTGCAGTTCTCAGACATGGTTGCCAAAAATGTTTGACTAGCTAATTCAGCCATTCAAATATGCCAGGTTGGGTAATGTATAAAACCTGAGAAGTATCTGGAACTTCGTAAAATAACATTACCTCCCTTCCTCTTCTGTCCACCCCAAAACTAACAGGGGGTGGGCAGGAACGGCTGCATTAAATTGTCATCATGATAATTCTGTGAGCATAGTAGCATAATAAATGCTGCCTGGTTTGAGTCATAGCCTCAGACAAACCTTGTGCTTCACAGTCCTCTGTGTGGAAAACTGATTCCTAATTTAACATTGTAGAATACTGTATAACAAACATTTATTATCATGGTACCTGCAATGGGTTTCCAGTTCAGTTTGCAGTCAATAGGTTTTTGTATTATGAGTGTCTCCTTGATTGGTTTTGCTAGTAATTCTGTAAATTGTACATTTACAATATGAGGTTTTTTTTTTCCTTTTGTACAATTTAAAACTGATGCTTCACCTTTCATTTAATAAACTATTCAAAATCATGAGTATGATGAGCACCCTCTTCACTCTAACTTTGTTTTAAATGCTCGTTTGGACCATTGCATCTTGTCATCCCATTTATCAGTAGCCAAAGGAAATACTGAAAGATAGTTCTCACATAGTCCAGGCCTCACCACCAGGTTCCATACAGCTACCTTATCCATTCAGCCTCAGAGCAAAGAAAAGCCCTGTCTGGTCATTTCTGTCTTGTTTGTTTGGTTCCCCACCCCCCCCTCCACTGTGTTGTATTTCTGGGTTTTGGTTGATAGGGGGGGTTTATTGGGAGCTTGCTGTAAATCTGGTAAGTCATCACACACGCTGGGAGAGGTGTGTTGTTAAAACTTCTAACTGTTTGAATCGTCACAACTTTTGAGAAAAAACTCACTCTCCTGCCCTCTGTCTCGACCACGTGGGAAGAAATGGAAGTGGTAAAGGCTTGGAAGGTCTAGCAACCAGCTCGGCTACGTGAAGTTTTACAGATTCCTGAAAAGAAACATCCTCTTGTTATTCCCATGTCTCAGAGAGAAAGGTGCTATTTTTGTCCAACCCATGAATGATTTCATCTCTGTAGTGCTAAAGAAAACTGACTTATTTATCATCTGGCCTGCTTCCTAAAGAAAAAATCATCTGAGTCACAAAAAGTAACAAGAAACAGCAGGTGAGGAACAGGGATAGGATTCAAGGTCTGCACTGCACTCTAGGATGTCTCCTGAGACACAGCCCAAACACGAAATCTCCAACTGCTTGTAAGTTATGCTCAGCTCCTGCACTGTGGAACACAGTAAGTAACCTGTCATACTTCTAAGTTCTCTCTCTGTTGAAAGGATTTTATTTTGTATCTGTTGTTTCTGCAGGTGACTGGAATTCAAGAGAATCTTGAGTAGTGTGGCCAGTGCTGGTAAAGCAATTGACTGCCTGGAAACCAAGAGGATATAAAAGCCAAATTCCTGTGCTGACAAGGTATAGAAGAGAGGAGGAACTCTGTAGAACTAATGAGGTTAGGAAATAATTAAGAAAGGTTGTATTTTTTCCTTCACAACAATGACAACTGGTTTTCTCATTTAGTGTCTCCTCCTGACTCCGGGCAGGCTGAAGAAACGATTGTGTATCGCTTCACTTAACACAGCTTTAGACTCTAAACCTGGGACCAGCCACTCACTCACTTACTAATTACCTCTGAAAAATCCTCTTGGGCCTTACAAACTCTGACTACACCTTTTCTCACAATTAACTAAGAAATCACTTCATGGCAATGACCCCCAGCATAGTAACACTTCAGTTTGCCTTCCCTTGCTGTTGAGTCAGCTCTGTCCCCCGGGGCAGTATGTACAGCACTTGCTTGGAGAGAGAGTTCCTGCCGCGACCCAACCGGGTACATCCACGCAGCGAGCTCCCCGGGTTTGCAGCCAGGACAGACCATGGTATCTGTAACCTGAATGCCCTGCCTCCAGCTATTACAAAAACGCGTGGAGCTCGGACTTACACTTGGAAATGCTCCTTCTGTACCATTTTCAGATGATATTTAGTTGTTGTCTTCCCCCCACCCCAGGTGCAGGCTCCAAGCACCGTGGCTGTACTCACTAGGACACCAGTTGCACCTACCTGGAAAGAGATGCTACCTGGAAGTCACCATCTTACCTTTCTTCCACTTCAGGTGTGCGCTCAGGGAGTGAACAGATGCAGCTGCAGTGTGCAGGTACCATAGTTCTCTGTCTTATAAATAGTGCCACTAATTACTGAGGTTACTTACAGCAGACAGGACTTCACTGCTTGGCAGCTGCTGCAGCAGCACCAAACACAGCAGTAGCTGTTACTCGCTGCCGTCTGGGGCTGTAGTTACAATGCAGCTTCTAATGAGCAGAGCGCCCAGGGCTGATCAGTAACATCGACTGCACTGGGTCCTTGCAAGTCTGGCAAATAATCATAGAAAAAGTTAGGCTGAGAGAGGCCTCTGGAGGATCTCTTTCCCAACCCTCTGCTGAGGGAGAAAAGCCTGCCATGTTCAGGGAGAAGAATTTTTACATCCCCCCAGAACTTCCCTTTTTCCTATACAGGCACTTGTACAGCTAGAGGAGGCTGGGTCCATCTTCTCTATCACACCTGTGCCCGCAGCCTGCAGGTCACCAGTACCAACCGGAGACCCAGTGCTGCTGCAGCCATCACATCAAAGTTGCAACGCGGGACAATCTAGCAGAGAAGAGAAGAGGTTAGTCTGAGATTGGCAAAGCCTGGATTCCACTGCACTGAAATCCAAGCTCAGGATTTTTCTGTGTGTGGTGCAGGAAGTAGAGTTGGACACCAAAGGTGGGCCCAGGGCTAGACTTGAGCTCCACAGGGATCTGACTTCTCAGCAGTGAGAGGTCACTGCAGCTCTGTCCAAGCCACCTCCAGGGCCTATAGAATGAAGGAGCCAGGGGTGCATTTGACCTTAAGCAGTTAGTAACAGCTCACCTGCAGCAGGCATTGTAGGTGGGGTTGATCATCAGGCCACCAAAAAGGGTTTATAGACATGAACTGGTAAGATCTCAAATTAAAGAGGACTGTGATTTATTGATGGTCATTAACAAAATGAAAATTGCAAAGTAGACCTCCACTTAAACAGAGAGTATTTGTGTTCAGAGCACTGCCACATCTTCTGGCAGTGGCAGGCCCCTCCTCACACTCACAGGGGGATATTAGCATGTTTCTTCCAGGGACTGGACTGCGTTTTACTGGCCAGCACATCTAGGTCATGGCAGATGCGCATGCGGGTGGTCGAAGGTTGGATGATATCATCAACAAACCCTGTAAGAAACAAACAAGAAAACCCAAATGACCAATGATGACACATTTGCCTCTCAGCTTTCTGTATCTAGGTTGCAATGTAAATATTCCAAATACTGTTTTGATTTTGCTAAAACAGTTCACAAGTTAAAAATTACAAGAGACATTCTTTGACTTCACACATCCAGGAGTCTTTATTCCCCGACTCAAACAGCAGTAATAGATAGTCCACTGCGAAACCAGAGGGAGCAGTACAGTACATATTGGCTGTGGCAGAAACCAGCTTGGCTAAGTCCTCCCAGCTCTGTGGCACTGCTAAGGGGATTTAAAATTAAGTACAAAACCAGTCAACAGAGTAAGCCAGCGTAACTGGAAACAGAGAAAGCTGACTCCAGAGTCTACAGAGCTGTCTTCTAAAGCACAGTCAATGCTCCAAAGCTAGAAATAAAATTCAGAGGTAAGAACAGCTGAAAAGTTTACTCCAAAGTATCCTGGGGAACAGCAACTGAACTGAACTAGGCTCTGACCCTTTCTTAAGGCCACTGGTCTGCACTTAGAACTGTCAGACTGTCAAAGCACCTGAGTTTTGAGATGCTTTCTGATATCTCAAGTATTGAAAATATGCTTTTCAGTGCAGTCCCCATATCACACCAGTCCCTTTCCACTTGAGGATGTGCTCCGAGTGTAGACGTGTTTTTCCTTCACATGCACAAGCCGTGGTTACACATCACCTTTCTGGCTCAGATACAAGTGTTTTGCTTAAAAAGCTTACTCATTACCAAAAAGTTTACTCAGTAGCTACAAATTTATCTACATGCAATGGCAAACTCAAATGGGGGACACAGTGTGTGAGATAACCATACCTCTCATGGCTGCAGGAAAGGGGTTTGCAAATTTCTCCACGTATTCTGTCTCTGCATTGGCCTCTTTTCCTCTGAAAATGATCTGGACAGCACCCTAGAAAGATAAAGTCTACAGGTCAGTGACAGTAATTCAGCCTGTACATAGGAAAGCTCCCTGCTTTACCAGCCCCTTCCTCCCCACACAATTCACCACTGTCCATCCAGGTCAGCTGCTTCAGAGAAAACACCAGTTGTCTTCATCTCACTAAGCTGCTGCTGTGCCACTGTGAAGGCACTACTGGCTGCTGCACACCAGTGAGAGTCAGCCTGGATTTACCTTTGCACCCATCACTGCCACCTCTGCAGTAGGCCAGGCATAATTTGCATCTCCTCTTAAATGCTTTGAGCTCATCACATCATAGGCACCCCCATAGGCCTGGAACAAAAACCAAGGGATTAATTAGCGTGGAGTGACCTTGCAGCAGCAACAGTCTACATTCATTCCTCTAGCAGCTTTTACTATTCCAAAAACCAGCAAGTGGGACTATATTTTACTTCAAGGAGAGCATGAGCATTTTGCTACAACAATCTCCTAAGACTAGACATCTCTTCAACTAGAACCACAAGGGAGCAAGGAAGGGGGCTGCTGGTATCTGAGTAGAGAGGAAACAGTGTATACCTGGAAGAACAGGCCTCTACCTGCACCCTGCACATGCACACAGACAAAGCAGTCAGCGTGCTTCTGGAATCTCCTGGCCAGGGAATGCAGCACTCGGACTCTGCAGTGCTCCACTCTGGTACTGGAAGGGGTCCAGACAGCAGTGATGAACAGCTACTGCAGAGCAAACTGCAGTACAGTCTGGTTCAAGGCATTACTGAAAACTACAGCAAGGCCGCAAGCTTGGGAAGTAAAG
This sequence comes from Actenoides hombroni, assembly GCA_024336885.1. Taxonomy (NCBI): domain Eukaryota; kingdom Metazoa; phylum Chordata; class Aves; order Coraciiformes; family Alcedinidae; genus Actenoides; species Actenoides hombroni. The sequence continues at coordinate 122,926,095 of WUAM01000431.1, forward strand.
GATTGTACTTCTCAGAAGAATCAGAGAAGGCAAAAGGACAGAAAGAGGCAAAGTTCTTCTTTCTTTTTTGCTCTGAGAAGTCAAAAGCCTTTTAGAAAAACAGGCAGGAGGAGCAGAGCAGCAAAGAAAGAGCTAAGCCTTTTAGAACCCAGAAGGTCCCTGGAGCTTATGGTAGCATGTTGTCAAGAACCTTATAGAAAACGAGAAATTAAGAAAATTAAGTAGACTATAGCAGAAGTATATGGAAGGAGAGAAACCACAAGAACTCTAAACCTGCAGAGACAGCAGGAGATAGATACCATCAGCACTGGTTTTGGAAAAGGAGACTGAGGTGGCAAGGATAGAGAAAGATTTGCTGTGTGCAGACAGATGGCATGTCCTCAGTGAGAGAAGCTGGGTGACACAGGACAGATACTTGACTGACAGCATTCCAGGAAGAAAGCAAAGAGCAGAAGCGTGAGACAAAAGGAATGAAGGACCTGAGGTAATAGGCTGAGAATAGAAGAAATGGCCTCCTGTAACCTGACACAGAGAGGTGCTTCCAGATGGGACAAACAGAGACGGGACAGCGACAGAAAGCACAAGTGGGACACATGGACAAAGCTTCACATAAATAAAATTGCTACTAGTGAAGACAAGAACTCTAGAAGAAAGAACACCATGGAATTACGCCCACTTACCTTTCTGGTGATGATAGTAATTTTAGGCACAGTTGCTTCTGCAAAGGCAAACAGTAGTTTTGCACCATGACGTATGATTCCACCATACTCCTGAGCTGTACCTACAAATGACAATTTTTTTCATTGGAGGGCATTCACAAAACCCCATATGCCATTGGGCAATTGTCACCATCCCTTACCAGCAGCAAACCTAACGATAACCAGAGCCACGTTAATGTCCAGGAGAAGGTAACATCCAGGCAGCATTTGCCGTAAGATTCTGAGCAACTATACAAAAAGACTCTCTTTCCAAAAGCAGCATGTATTTCTATGTAAGGTCACAGAACCAGAACACTCACCAGATCCTATCTTCCTAGAAACAAAATACAGTTACGTCATTTCAAAACTCCAGATGTGACCAGCAGTGAAAAACACAACCTAGATTCACTTCCTCAGAAACCCACTCTTCCAAATGCACTTTTTTCTAGACCATACTGACACAGGCAGCTTGGCTACCATACCGAAGACCTATCCTGGTCTTCCTTCAAGCAAGCCCAAGGTGATGGACCTTAAAAGACAGAGTGTGAAGTCCTCTATAAGGATTCTCACAGCAGGTGCTCCTGGAGAGCGGTCCTATGCCGTAGCTATGAATGCAAGTCATCTGCGTTAGAGGGCATTCAGCACTGTTCTGCCCCAAAAGCAGGCTGTGCTGACTTGACTTGGAAACAGCAATCCCCTGTACTTTATTTCTAGGATTTCTGAATTTCAGACTACTGGATATAACTCTACAATTACTTGCTAACAGTTTATCCACGTACTGACTTTTGTTTTCAGCACCCAAGATAACATCTTAGAATAATCATGAATTAACAAGATCCTAGAGATTTTTAGTGTAAGATTTTAAGTAAAAATGTTTTAGTTTTTTGTTTAATAACTTATTTGGTAGTCTCTTTGGTGGCTTGACTTTAATGCTTCCCCTCAAGTGTAACTTGACTGTCTCAAGTATTTATCTTAACATCAAGTTCATTTTTGGTTCTTGTGTTCTCTCCAGCCAGTGGGACTTGTCAAGCCTGCAGAACCTTCCCAGCAGCAGCAGTCAGAACAGCCACATCATCTCACCCCAAGAAGCACGCTGGATGCAGTGGGGATGCTCAACTGAGATCCAGAAGCTGGGGAGCTCTCACAGACCCTGTAATCTAGTCACAGCCTCAGTTTCTAATTCACACTTACAACAGAGTAGTCCATCACTTAAAATGCTTCAAGTGTAAGATCATTCAGTTGTTATTTGAACTATTTACACTGTCATCCATGGCCAATTAACATAAAATCTTTTCTGGCCATAGATTCAGTCTCAAACTTGCTCTGAATTTGTGGTTTTATCCAGATACAGGTTATGAATGCCTTAAATGTCATCTCTATGCACACCTAATAAACTGCAGGCTATTTGAAGTATTTGGGTCACTAACACCATGAGATGTCTCATGCACCTCTGTGAGCCTCTTTCTTCTGTACTCAATAGGGAGATGAGTTAACCAGCACCCTCAGAATTTGTTATTTAATCTGAAGTTTCTAATGCTAATGTACTAATCTTGCCAAACTCCTTGAAATACAACCATTTAGGATCACTATCACATCTTCACAGTGCCCTCAGCTGCCCCTCTTCGCACTGCTTTAACCAGTGGCCTCCTGACCCACAGGATGTAATCCCACCCCAAAGGCCCAGAACAGCATGTTGGGACTGCTTTCCACTGCCTCTCAGGAACCCAGTCTGCTGGGCCTTCTGGTACCACGATATCCAGCATATAGGCATATAAAACAAACAGCATCTAAATAAAATAGCTGAGCATTTAAAGGAACATGGTGTCTGTATAATAAAAAGCCCACTGTAACTTCTATACCACTTATGACACACGCACCATCTCCAGGGAATGCCCTTATTTTTCTTGGCCAGGCCCTAGTCACAGCTTTGCAATAGTGCTGGGATTCCAGACCATGGAACACAGCTCTCCAGAGCATGGTATACCCACGCTCAGCCCTGGCAAACTCAGCAGGTTTGGTAGTTGATCTTTGATGAGCATCTCTATCAGACTGCTCAACATCTCAGTGTTAACTTACTGCATGAACTGGCCCTCTCCTCAGGGAGGTCCAGCAAAGCTTTGTGATCTCAGACACACCCATAGCAATATTAGTGGCACATTTAGGCACTCACTCAATTTTCCTGCAATTTCTTGCATATTTCAATAGCCTTTTGTGATGACTATACTTAGAATACAGTTTCTGTCCCAAAAATTGGGATTTTAAAGCCTGGCTTACAGTAAAGGTCTTCTCACAGATTTTTTAAAATAGGACTTTAACACCAACACCACCCTGCAACCAGCTGAATATACCAGCAAGGCATACCTGGCAAAAATCCAGGGACATCCACAAAAGTAATCAGTGGTATGTTGAAAGCATCACAGAAGCGAACGAACCGGGCTCCTTTCACAGAAGAATTTATGTCTAAGCACCCTGAAGTTAAGAACAGAGTAAGGTGTTGACAATTCCAGTGACCTGCTCATGGCACTAATTCAAGGCAACCTGAAAATTACACTCTATTTTAGCTCTATTGTCTTCTCAAAACAAAAGCTTATCTGTAGATAACCTGCCATGAAGCTTTGCTGGTTTAGAACTAAGATCAGAGTACAAGTCACGTTTAACACTCATTTCTTTTTTCAGACTGCTGTGCAGAGACTTTCTATCCCAAAAAGTAGTTCAAATTAATTGTATTCTTGTAATATAAAATTTTTTTTGCAATTTTCACTGATATCTTTCAAATAGGTCATACTGAAAGGCTACAGAGTTCTCCATTAAAAAAAAAATATAAAAATTAAATCATCCACTACTATCTACAGAAAGATCAGCATTTTTGGTAAACATACTGCAAAGTATTTCTGTTCTGTTTCACTGCCACTTAGAATTACATTATGTGCTACCATATTAAACTGTAACACACTTTCTATAAAAGCATCTATGTGAAACATTAAAAGTCTTTATTAAAATTGAGAATATCAAACAAAGACTAAAGTAATATTAAAGCCTGCTGACTGTCTGGTATCTTGTTGAAGATTACAAAAGAATAAAACATTACACTGGGTCATCTGATTTTCCAAACCAAAAAGGCACAAAAATTAAAAACAAGGAGGAACACAAAGTTCTGCTTGGTGAAAGTCACTTCAGAAATTAGTTAAAGAGAGAAAGCAAAAACCCTTGATGGTTCTAACGTGATCTTAGCTGTACATGTGGTACCTTCATATCTCAATTACTTCAGGTCAAGAACCCCACACTTGTACATCTGAACACTGTAGCAAGTTGACAAAAAAAGTAACCTCACCCTAGAGAGGAGTTTTAGGCATTTTAATGCTGTGGAAATCAGTGGGGTTTCTATAGTACACTTAATCCAGTTAATGGCAGACCACTGCCAAAGAAGTGGTGGTCTTCTACCCACCCTGCTTACGTGCTCCTAGCACTCTTCTTGTGCTGGACACAGCACATTTCATTCCTTGTGGGCAAGATCACTTTGTTGATCCACTACAGAAATTAACTGGTTTTCAGTTAGTTGTACAACAGCAAAGCTGCATTATAGTGAGATTCAAGACAAAGTAAGTAGTGGTAGAAAACCCATGAGAATGAGCAGAGGACTGTACAAACGTGAACAGCGACTCTCGTAGCCAGGCAGCCTTACAGAGCATGCCCCCCAAAAAACCACAAACCAGAGGAGGCACAAACAGTGCTAAAATGTATCACACTGGACTCTAACCTGATGCTACTTTGGGTTGGTTGCCCACTATCCCAACAGTTCGTCCATTCATCCTGGCAAATCCAACAACAATGTTTCTGGCATAGGAAGGCATGATCTCAAAGAATTCCCTTTCATCGACAATCTGCAAGGGTGAGAGTTGGGCAGAGCCTTTAAAGAAAGCAGGTTTATATAGATATATAGATATAGATATACACAGGCAAACACAATCAGTTACAGTAGTATCAGAACTTCTAAAACACTTCAGGATTTGCAAAATTAAAAAAAAAAAAAAAAAAAGAAACCTTTTAGTCTTCTTTGCAGCCTTCATTCCAGGAAGAGTAACTAGTGCTGCCCTTATTATCAAACCTGCCACTTAAGCATTCCATCAGAGCACAGCTTTATGATTACTTTCCTCTGTAGTGAGCCTTTTTTCCTAGATCACAACAAAACTTTCAATCAGATGTTAAGAACTTCTTTCTCACAACTTAAATTAATGGCAGACTACACTCTTAAAGAACAATTTCAAGTGATAAAAAGCAACTAGTACTTCATGGAGCTCCCACACTCCATGGCACACTTAACATCCACTCTGTTTCTTTGCGAGTTGAGAGCACTTTACTAAGAGGCCCACACAGCGCGCTCTGCTGCATCTGCCACCCCCAGAGCACTTTCCCAGCACAGAGCAGAGAACAGAGGAACACTTCTATCTGCAGCAGAGGCACACACACTACATCAAACATTTCTGTTGGGAACCACACACCCTGGGTCGCTGCGCTTCTCTCCGGGGTTGACGTCCCAGTGTGTGCTCTGCAAAGTGACATCCACTGGTGTAAAAAGCAGTATCAAAACTCACGCGTTCAAAAAAGAGATCATAATTATACACGGAGCAGTAGCGACACCTATACATGGCTGCCTACTGTTTTCTGATACAATTCCTTGTTTTCAGCCACTCCTGACAACTTTGCCTATAGAGGCTGTGCTGTGCCAGTCATTCCTGACACTGAGCTAAAGGAAAGTTGTGAAAAATGTCAGTATTATTAAAGTAGTTTTATTTCTTTCCCTAATACCCCTCAAAGTCTGTGGGAGGGTTTGGGGGTTTCTTTTCTAATTCATTTAAGAATTTCTTTTTAAATGCCACCTGTTAACTTGGAACCAGTAGTACTGAAATTCAGAATGGAAGAATCCAGAGATAAAAACATCCTGAGCTTGCTTTCTCCACTAAAATGAGGCTAAATATGCAGGAACCTGCAAAACTGAAACATGTTGGCTGAATGAACACATGCGGAGAAAGAGTCAAAAAAAAGCAGGAAAAGGGAGATATTTGCAAAGGTCCTAAAAACACAGCAGAACTCCACACACACACAGTTATATGTGCTGCCTGGGAAATAGTATTCTAAGCTTCATCATCTACCTCAGAACCCTAGGTCATCTGCCATTCAACATCAGAGTGCTAGAAGCAGCAGCTGGGTATTTTAATATTCAAAATTCAGACTGCCAGGGTGCTCTACAGAGGCTCCAGCAGCTTCATGTGATGAAACTTCTTTTATAACCATGTTCTCTGCCCAAGCATTTAAAATGTATTACGGTGTTAAAACTGGAAAAGTGAAGTACTCAAAAGTCAGGCAAGCAATAATACTGCTTTAATACAATCTCCATTATTTATACTTTGCAATAATGGCTTTCAGATTTTTTTTTTGAAAAACAGTATGTTTCCTTCCCTGCCATCCACCCAGGATATCTGCCTCACTTAATGAAGCTTTAACATCAGAATTTCCAGGCTTCCGAGAGCTTGACTTGTAATTTTAAAAATTAATTCTTGTGCTGTCCATGTACATAACTTGTCTCTTAGAACAAAGAGAGAAAAGTAAATCTTTGAATACACTTACGTAGTTTATTACTTTTTATAATAAAGTGACAGAATTTGTGACAGTAATAACAAGGTGCAGGGAGGGGGGCAAGTGATAGAACCGAAGACAAGGGGCAAAGGGATTTCAACTGCAGAGAGAAAACTGAATTACAGCATCTTTCGTCTGTACAGTTATGCATGCAGTATAAGAAGATGTATCCTGAAAACAAAGCTTATGATTCCTTTCATCTGGTAAAAGCTCTTTTTTTCTGCAGTTTTTGTTGTCCCTTCATTCATGGTTAGTACACAGGTGAAAACAGTAACTCGTGAAGACTCAACTAAAAAAAAATAAATCTATCCAGCACCATTCTATTGGTTTCTTTCACTTATTTATTATACACAGAGTATCATATATCAATATTAACCCAACAGTGCTCATGCTAGGAGACTTACGGAGTGTATGATATCCAGCATATTGTAGGCTTTAGTGGATTCAATGGGGACAACTGCATCCAGCTCAGGAACCAAACGGTCACTGCAGAAAATAAGTAAGTGTGAGCAACAATGCTTAGAGATCAGATGAAGATCAAGAACTCAGGTAAACAATTCTATCTGAGACTTCATGGAAACTGCTCCTCAAATATGGGGAAAAGAAACAGGTCTCATCATTCCAGGCAGTTGTGCCCCCAGTCACTGAGCCCTCACACAGCAGAAGGCCAAAAGCTTGGTGGATTTCTCCCTGAAGGAGACTGCTCTTCTACAGGCACCCCTGCTTAGGAAACCACCTCCTGATACTATTTCTCCTCTTTCCCTAGAGGAGCCCAACATTACCCATGCAGAGTATCAGCAGGGAACAGGCAATGATACAACTGGCAGGCTGCAGGGGCACTGGAGGGGTGTGGGACACTGCGCTGGGGCACAATCCAGCGATGGGGAAAAGGATTTGGCAGAACAAGCCTCAAGCAGCAGAAGAGCCTGCTTAGCCAGAGGCTCCAGTCCTTACAGCTGGCCAGGCAAAATGGTTTCTCCTAATGGCAGAGCAAGGTTTCCTGTCATATACCTGGCTTTACTGCACATTTACAAGTCTGATCCTTTCCCTGCTCACGTTGTGCACTTGTGACTCTGAATGCACTAAACCCGAGGAAACCCTTCCATACTTACTTCCCCTGCCATCAAACAAGCAGAGATTGATGGGTGGGGAAAACGCATCCTGTGGCATGAAACCGTGTCTGAGCTTAAACAATCTTTACTGGTCCTCTCCGTAACAGTGATGCACTTCACCTGGAGCTTTACACTGAACAAAACTGCTGGCTCCCTGTCAGCAGCTGGGACTATAACTGCCACCCTTGATCGTATCAGCTTCCTAGGTTAGCATTCACTGGGGCTCTGGATTCACCCAAAGTCCCAATGAGGGGGCGTCAATGTTTATGAGTCACCACTGAGGTGGCTTCAGGGAGTATTGTATTTGTGTCACTCCATTAAAACACTGGTCTATATTTGTTATAAATGGTGTTTCTGTGGAGTTCTTGAAGTACTATTTTAACAATGCCATGATTTAGTACATTTAAAACAAGACTACACAAGGCTCTAGACACCCAATTTACACTGAAGGAAGGAAGCAATCTGAAATTTGTCAAGCTCGGGTAAAAACTGGTAACACAAACCCCAGGGCTGTCACTGGGTTACCTCACATACACAGGGCTAGAGAGGCCTGGAGATTAAGAGATACACCTATTAAGAGAATAAAACTGACAGATATACATGACATAGATATATATGTATACACACTGACAGGAATACAGCAACACTTCAAGTATTTTTTTTCCACACAATTAAGACTACTGCATGTAAATACTTCCATAAAATGATATAATGAAACCTTAATCTGATTAAAACAACCCATCTCAACAGACTAAAACCCAAGCTACAAGATTCTAAAACTTTTTCTTGTCCATAAATTAGATATAAATGTGCACTAAGTTCTGTTCATTACCTGTGGTACTCTGAAGGATAAGGAAAGTAGAAAATTGAAATTATTGCTCCCATGACCTCACAGTGCTGTGGAGTACAGAGGGAAATTCTAACAGCATTAAAATTAGTAACCATCAAAATGATTACCCAGGATACCACAAATTTTAAAATCTCCTTCAAATGGCCACAGCTAAAGGACATCTGGAGCTTGCTAGCAGCGTTACTACATTTAAGAGGTTGAGAACTGTGTTTCTTACAGATGCCACTTAGCACGAGAGAACTGCTGCTCATCATCAAAGCAGTCATCTGAAGTCTGCAACAGCTGGAGACACTGTCACCCAGACTGATACTGGTTTTCATTCCATACAAAAGGGAAACTGTACTCGGTTACCAAGATCTCATAATAGCCTCCTCCAAAAATAGGTATACATACTTCAGGCTTTAAAGGAAATGAAATTTGTTTATAGTCAAAGGCACATAAAGGTAAAATCACACCATACAGTATACCAAATGCAATGAACCAGTCACCCTTCAAAGGGAGAGGACATAGTCACCATTAGGCAACTTGGTACTATAAGGAACCTTCCAACTCTTTAGAACCCAGGCCACTGATGTCAAAAACTCCCAACAAAAGTTTCAGCAACTAAGATTGATGTTTTTCAACACTACACAGAACCTACCTACCTAGAGAAAAAGCAAATAAAACAAAAACCCCACCAGCTTCTGGCCTTAACATTGAAGACAAAATTACGTTACATTTCATTTACATTATTCATGACAATTTTTTGTTGTGGGAAAAAAATACAGTAAGAAAGAAATTATTCTAGAGGGATGGGCTTTGACTGGAGCAGCAGAAAGGATCAAACACATCAATTCAAAGCAAAAGGAGTCTATTAAGATGTCAGTATGTCCAGATGAAATATTACCAATGTAAGCATTAAGACCACAAATAGGAGAAATATTGGAGATGCTGCTAGAAAAACAGGCCAATTTAAAAAATAGATCTGTCTTCACATGTATGAAGCTACAAAATTGAAGATCTTAGAACAAATTATTGAGTATTTATTATACTGTGATCCTCTAATAATGTATCTGGTGCACAAAAAAGATTGTCTCCCTTGAAAAAATAAAGAACTAAACCCTTATACATTAGTAGCTACAACTGACAGCTTCTCACTAGAAAATGAACTGCCTGGTATAAGAAACACTGATTTAAGAAAAAACAGAGGGTTGTTTCTATACTGAAATTAAAATACTACATTCATGTCTATAGAGGGTAATTATCCCAATACAACTTATTAAGTGCTTAGAAAGAACACCTCAGAGATAATGCCCCATATTTACCAAATAATAGAAGTTATTTGCTTTGGTTTGTCAGTATAAAACCAGAACAGTCTTCCAGTTTAATAAGCTCCTACAGATCAGCATAGAAGAATTAAGACTGGCACCTACTTGACCATTCTCTAAAAGCAACTGGCAAATTTATTTCTCTAATAGCAAACAATGTATTTCAGGTACCAGAACACTGACTTGTAAAACTGATCCAAAAGAAGCCTTCCCAAACAAACTCTTTCAAAGACATTACGAAGAACAGTGAAGCATCAAGAGAGGATAAAACTTCCCAACTCACTTAAAATCTTAAAATCTTCATGCGTGTAAGCACCACAAGACACATCACACACATTGGTAGAGTTGAAAGGAAAAAATTTAGGCACAGCTCCCATTCTGGAGAAGGTGGCCACCTCTTACTGGTTCCCTACAGAAAGGGCTGAACTGAGGTGCGACTGAGCCTCAGGTCAAGATGGTTTTACTCCATTGACATCCTGTCTTTAACACTGCTAGCAAGGCTGTCTACTCAAACAGTCTTGTGCTGGCTCTCTGTCTTTCTCTACCTCTTGGAAAAATTCCCTGATAAAAGTCCAGACAGTCACTGTTTTCCTCCTCTTGAAATGACTCAAGTCTTTCCTTTGTTAGGTTGCCAACTACACAATGAGCCTGACAACTACCTAATACATAAAACTTTCTGCCTCCTTTGCCTCCTCGTTGCTTCCCCACCTCTAACCTTAATGACCAGAGCTCACCAAATGAACACACAACAAAGCAGGGCAAGCTCTTCCCACTGTTGTCCACTGTGCTATCTTCTGCCTCGCTTGCTTGTTTCAAGGGACTGTGACATCCCATCCGTACAGAGATTACTTCTCCCTGTGTTCTGTACACAGCCTGCACAGCATTGTTTTCAGAAAATTAAAAAAAAAATAAATCTAACAGTCAGCATGTATGTATGTACACATGCATGTTGGAACACTGCCCATATTCACACACTGCAACGCAGAATTATCAGCCACATTCCCAGGCACAAACCACTCATTTCTTTACACTCCTTGAGCCAGAGAAGCTGTGAAATTCAGTAGACAGAGACCACAGGTCTCAGCTGCTCTCCTCTTACCTGGGATCATGGCATTCACGGACTGGAGCTGGATCACGGTTGCTAAGAGGTAAATAATTAAAGAACTCTCGTAGATGAAGTAAAGCATCTATATCATTCTCAAAGGCTCTGTGCGCAACTCCTGGAAAGAAACAGTTATTGTTAAGCAGTTATAAGTTAAGCAGTCATTGAAACTATTTTGCAGGTTTTCATTTTCAAGTAGATACCAATAAAGATGCAAAGAACTAATGGCAAGAATTTTTCAACCAGAGCTATTAACAATCAGGAGTTTTAAGCCACCAATTTGACCAGCTAAAAATATCTAGAAAATGTGTGGCTGGATCACACTTCCTCCTTAACACATCTGGATTGATCTCATATTTAAAATCATGTATCCTGGTTTATCAGCTGTCACAGACCTAGCTGGATCCCAGCCTTCTGGAATTCAATCCAGGTTACTCTGCTGCTCTCAAGACTTGGACAAGTTCTTTTATAAAGGCTGGATCTGAGCAGTGTGTGTGGTTTTGGTTCATCATCAGTCAGTTCACATAGAATTTGAGATCCTGCAATCATTTTGAGCCTCAAGAAGTTTCCCGAGTCACCAAGTTTTCCCCAGAGGGGGAAACAAAAGTGCTTCATCTCACATTGCCACTCAAGTCTATAGTCAAGAAGTTCAATCATTCATGTCAGTAAGCAAATAAGGGACTGCTAAAAATCTTTCAACCCATGCAAATTTCTGGACAACAAACCAAAAACCCACACTACTCCAATAATCCATGCCCTCTGACAGTCTTCCCATTTCTAGAATTTTTTGTGGATTTGCTACTTTCTCTTCCAAAGCCCAGAACTCTCCCACACTTGCACTTCTCCTATTTTGCTTTCCATTGCTAAAAAGAACCGGCAAGAGAACCCGCCCTATAGAGTAAGATCCTGCACTTAACTACTTCTATCACTTAGACTCAAGGGATAGTCAAAATCTGCATTAGACAATCAGCCATTTACCTAGAACTATGGCATTTACTTTGAAGAACAATCAGTATGTTGAGTAAACTACCCAGCTCTCACCAGATACAGCAGTGTGCGTCTTCGCACCCCCAAGCTGCTCTTGGGTGACATCTTCATTGGTAACAGACTTAACGACATCCGGGCCAGTGATGAATAGATAGGATGTATCCTAGGGGATGGACAAAAGCAAGAACACACAATAAACGCTAGACCTGAGCTGCACAAGCACCGAAGGAAAAGCCACAGTCTCTAGAGGCTTCCCCCAAAGTAAGAAAACAGTAGAGCATAGGGACGAATTTCTTTAAAATCTCTAATGCATTCTATTAAAAATCCACCAAACGTGCAACTATCCACAACCTATCTGGGAAAGCTTTTCTTGACTTTGCATCAAAAATAAGCTTCATCCAAAGCAGGAGGCCATCTTAAAAAAAAACCCCAACAAGCCTTCATGCGAGCTCAGATGAACACTAGCAGCAGCAGGTCAGGATGTACTCCAGCCTCACCTTCACCATGAACGTGAAATCAGTTAAAGCCGGAGAATACACAGCTCCACCAGCACAAGGACCCATGATGAGGGAGATCTGTGGAACTACCCCAGAACACAGAACATTCCTCTGTAACAGAAGGAAGAAGAAGAAGAAGAAAAAAGACATCTAATTTTACCAAAGAAGTGCATCTTTAAGCCTGTGCATAGATTCTGCAAGAATTCACAACCACGAACAGGAGAGGACAGCTTGCTTTACTTACTGGGAGATAAATGCCTACAGAGAGTGTCTTGATGCAAACAGAACCAAAATAATTACGTTGCTTCTGTTTGGTTCCGTTTCCATACATTTTATTTCATATACCACGCAATGACTACTAAGGAAGATGGAATGTGAGACCTCAAAAGATGCTGCAGGAGCAAAAACTTCACTGTGCCTGGAGCAGTAATAAATGTACACACCTGAAATTTGAACATCTAGGTACACTATGGCTCAGAGGTAGAAGTAAGCTTTACTAACCAAACGTGGCACATATTCTTTTAAGATCAGATTCCTGCACTGGCCTGAGTTGTACACAATGGTGATTTGCTGCTGTCCAACAACACGGTTGGCATGTTGTGCAAAAATATGTTTACATAGCTCACTGCTTAACTGACTGCAGTAACTGTTCAACTGTAGCATCCCAGACTGCGCTAATCCAAAAGACCGTGAGCATCTGACTAACTTGTCATCCCACCAGCACTACTGGAAGGACATGTTTATGTTCTGTGCACTTACTTAAAAGCAATGTGTTTTGGTAGGCATATAATTTTTTTGTGATTCCAGTTTCTGAAGTCTTCTTCAGTGCACAGTGTTTGATTTACCAAAGTCCCTCTTTCTGCAGTGGAAATCTATCACCCTTTATCAGCCCGACTGAAAACACATCTGCTGTGGGAGATTCTTAACACATCTGCACTTCAGAGGATACCCTGGGACAGCTGGCGGTGGATCACAATCACCAGTCACCTAACAAAACACTCTCTGAACTACTGTGTGCCCACCTGTCTCAAACAGATAAACACTCAAGAGAATTTACATCCCAACACAGGCAATATATACTTCAGTGTAAATCAGACGGTTAAACAGTTGCTTGGGGGTTTCTTTCTGTTCAGTACACTGCCTATTCTTTCATTCTTATGACAAATGTTACCACACAGTGCAGCTCCTACAGTGCTCTTCACTGGATCACAGAGTGTTTTACAAGGCTCAGCATTACCTGTGTTTAACACATGGGTAGATGGAACTGAGCAGTACAGTCATTTGCCCAAAGCCAAGAAAAGAACCAAGAGGACAGTCCAGGTCTCACAGCACTCATATGTGCTGCTTTTTTCACCAGGTAACACTGGTTGAAATAGGATGGTGATAACCTAGAAGTTTACTTACGAACAACTTAAGTAAACAAAGTCTTTGTCCACCCTTGTAGATGTCAAGCTTCCTGGTTCATCCAGCAGCCTACTTACCAAAAATATATCTGCATAGCCTGCCAAGGACTCCACTCCCTCCTGGATACGGGCTCCTCCAGAGTCATTCAGCCCAATCACAGGGGCTCCAACCATGGCAGCCTGATCCATGACCTAGTGATGGATACAAACTCCTCATTACTGACCTAGCTAAGCCAAAGTCCCAAAGCGACCAAACCTCAAAACATACATCCCCTGGAAAAAAGTCCATACACACCAGAATGTGAGGTGCCTACACAGTGCTCAGCTTCTCCTTTATTTGCATTAACCACCACAGTCACTAACTGCTTACTGATGTGTTTTGACTCATTCAGAATGGAGGCTGAAACATACACATACAAACCCGCCCATGACCTTTAGTGTCTGCCTTACTAGCTGTGCATCTCCATACTCACAGGCCATTATCCAAACCCTGTGCTAAGGGACGTGATCACAGGAGTCTGGACCAGAGAGGACCAATCTGTCTCTGTTCATAATAGGTCTCAACTGCACCTTAAGCTCTCCTTCATACATGTCTAATCTGATCTTTGGTCTATTGCAGTGGTGGCTGTGTAATCTCCTTAAGCAGTATATTCTAATGCTTGATTATCCTTCTTAGAAGTTCTTTGAGAAGACTAAACTAAATCTTTCCTCTAGAAATTTAGAAACATTGCTACTTTCCTGATACACAGTAGACAGAGCACTTTACTACTTTGCCTCTGTCTTCATAAACATTCAATTACCTCAAATCTTCCTTTAGTTTTCACATTTCCCTTCGTGTTTCTAGACCGAGCACCAACAATTCAGTCACATTGTTCTTTCTACATCCCGTTTTCTAGCTCTCTGATCATTTTGGTTACTTGCTTCAAGATCAAATTCAACAGTCCAGCAGAGGCTTAAGTAGGAGGATTGAATTCCTTACATTCCTTACATGAAATATTCTTATTAGATTCCAGTAAAATATTTGCCATTTTCCTAACACTACAGCACTGGCATATTGCATTAAGATCTGCTTTATCTCTTAAATAATCTTCCCTAAAACTACACATTACCAGTCAATCCACATTTTGAATTTCAAAGTTACTTTTACCTTCCTGGTACTAATTAACCCTTTCAATCATTGTTACAGAAGCGTCAGACAAACTCATTAAGACTTTTAAAACTTCAGTCCTATCTTTCAGGGTGCTTGCAGCTTCAAACTTGAGTTTGATAGTGCCTAGAAACGTAGCAAACATACTCGGTCCCATTCAAATCAACACCATTCCAGCAGTGCCAAAATGCCAGCCTGGACATGACTCTGTGATAACTCTCCCTGTAGAGTTCTGCAAGTGGCTTTGCTCCTACCTGCAGTTATTCCATGTAAAACATGCTTTGTGCCTTGGCATCCATTTAAAAGTTGAAATATCACAGTGGCAGACACACAGAATGACTTTTCAAGTTAAACACAATCCCACAATTGGAAATCATCTGTGTGGATTGCAAAGAGAGGCTCTGTGAGCCAGGAGTGGTCTCATCTGCTTATGTGAATGCTACATAAGGGAATTTTATCAGGTGCCTTATTAAAAATGAGTTGAGCTGACATTTATGCTTCTTCCTAGAAGGCCTGTCACCCCATCAGGACATGGTAGTGAAACAATTTCACCGATACATTTTGCTATTTTCCAGGGCCTTTTATATGGAATAATTATTCATTTGAAGGCTTTTCCAGACATTGAAGTTCTTCCTAAACCACACATGACTGTGCACATTCAGACTAATGAAAATGTGTTCATATATTTGAAACCAGTCTTTTTTTTTGCCACACTAGCATTGCAGGAGACATTTCATCATTCCTTCTCAAAAACCCTTTTCTTCATCTCATGGACTCAACAATTGCCTTGAAACATGGCATCACAGACACACACATAGGCTTTAATGTGTTCCCCACCAGAAGTGGGCACACACTACTCTCCAAAAAGCCACACTGAATCTCTGTGGCTTCAGGGAAAACATTACAGGCATTTAACATGGTCTGAAAGACCACAAGTCTCTTCTGCAAATGCAACAGGGAATCTGTAGCCCAGACCTACCTAACTTGGAGCTTTGCTGCAAGATGCCAAATATTGCTGCCTCTCTGCAACTGCAGGAAAAAGTCCCAAATGGGAAATGATGACCACCAAAGAGGCAGATCTCCAGGGTACTCCAGCTCAATAAGTAACGGAGAGCAACTACACTTCATGTTCATAATTTTACATGACATTTTACATTTTTTACCAAAAACCTTGTTTATGATTCCATAGCAAGAAAATTCAGGAAGTTTTCAACCCATACCACTGAACGCTCACACACGAAAAAGTTCTTGTCCTCCCCATCCCTGGGATTCAAACACCAGCTTTTCCAATGAGACAGGGAGACAAATGAGAGTAAGTAGCCACAAGTGTCTGATAAAGGAAGTTTTGAGTACCAAGGTAACCTCCAAGTACTGCTATCTTCAGATTGTTTACTTGTTACATTTGCTTTCTATAAATATTACACACTTCCACATAGCACTGTTTATAGGAAAAAGTTTCCCGCCAGTCATTTCCCATTTCACCAGTAGACAATGTTTGCTTAATTTACGCTTGTACTTTGCAAGTCCCTGTTGTCTTTTGTAGCACAGTAGAAAAGGCAACTTAATTTAAACAAAGTGTATTACTTGGAAAAGCTCTCAGACTGGAAAAGCTCTCAGACTTGAAAAGCTTCCAAAGGGTACCTCTCTGCTCACCTGTGCTTTCACATCTTAACTGACATGCTGAGATAGGCATTTTCAGGTTGTTATGACATACACCAGAATCCACTAGTCAGTCACAAATAATTTTCTCCAAAGTCATTAACACAACAGATTGGAAAAAGGACACCAGTAATTTTTTGGTTTATTTTCTCCTGTGAATTATTACCTTGCAGATCTTCTGGGCATGAGCTCCAGATAAACTGCCTCCAAATACAGTAAAATCCTGGAGGGAAAACAAATTTTCAGGTTAGGGAAAGAATTATTTCAGTAAAATGTTGCAAGTAAACAGTATAATCCTACAATGCTCTGTATTTAGTACGCTGCTCCAGAACAACCTGACTCCCTTAATGAAGCCTGCAGATCAATCCAGTTCACTCCAAGCCTCCTTTACAAGAAAAAAAGATCTTTTCTATGCATTTGCCAGTGATTCCATGTTAAAATCACAAACTTACTATGTCTCATTTGATGTTTTTTGTGTTTTTTTCACATTCACAGAACCATTCTCTCTTTCTACAAAGGTACACTCCTCTTTCAGTAACACAATCGATACTAAAGTAGTCTGGAGAAGTTTCACCTGTGAGCAGGGTCCCACTGCAAGGGGCTGCAGTAAGATATGGCTGCAAACAGGCAGGAATAAAAAGTGAAAATATACCACTGTTCTACATTCATGAGTTATGCTCCAAGAGTTGATTATTCTTTTGTGGGTGCTATAGGGACTATGTTAGCCAAAATTAACTACTGATGCTACCCCTGGGCAGTAAGATCTTTAACAAGTAACACAAGGCCCCAGGATGGATCAAGAAGAAAAAGGGGATATTGACACCTACTGGCACCAACAGAGCCTAGAGCCAACTTCTGCTGAGCTTCTCTGATGCATTTCCACTAAGTCTTACTTTCAAAGAAGTTCCCAAAACTGTGTAGACAGAGAACAGCATGACTATGACTAGCACTTGAACAAAAAAGGAAGAAACATCTCTGGTGGCAGCTCAGTTTGGAGGGGAAAAAAGTCTTTAAGTATAAAAGAAGAGAGATGTATCATGAAGGGAGATATTAAAATTATTTTAATATAAAAAACTGCCCTTTACCTGTGTTCTTCTATAATTAAGGTCTGGTTTTGGCTATCTTACATTGAGGCCCACATAACATTGCCCTTCCTTGGAAGAACTACATATCTAAGAGAAAAAAGGCAGAGTGTATGACTTGCTCCAAGGTCACACAGCATTATTTTGGTCATGATAGCAAACTGAACAAAGGCTACTTTGTGGCCCAGAACAGAAAAGCAGTTACCACTGATCTGAAAGAAAGCCTTTCTTTCACAGTGTTAAGACTAACCAATATAAATCTCTACCTATGGTGTTTCCTGTAAAATATTTTTATTTTAGTATAAAAAGTACATTCTAACACAAAAAGTGTATTTTCTCTATTTATATGCTAGCTATCAGAATCCCTTCCACTAATCATGGAGCTTCACCCCGAGAAATAATTCAAGGTTGCTAAAGTGGCCCCTGTCATGAATTCTGCTCATTGCAAGTCCAGTTGACAGCTCCAGTAAACAGCCCACACGCCTCACCTTGAAACCCAGACGGGTCTTAGAACTCACAACGCCCTCCACTGACACTCGCAGGTATCTACACACCTGCAGCTCAGCCACACACATCCAACTGCAGGGACAGTCAAAACCTGCAGTTGCTTTAACCACACGGCGTTCAGTAACTTTTTCATTAAATCACTTCTTGTTTATCAAAAACATGGTTTTGAGGGACTCCTTCAGTCTCTCAGTGTGTCAATATCCACTGATATTACACTGAAGTAATAACTGGTTTTTTTCAAAACACTGGCTCTGCATTCTTCAGTCTTTTCATCTCACCCTTATCACAACTGGGCAAATCTATCGCTCAACAAAGTCAGTAGAAATGCTTTTTAGCTTCTCACCTGAAGGTGCTCCACTTCCTCCCACAGGATGTTATGTCCATCTTATGTTTATCAGTAGAAGGTGAACTGGTACGTTACTACGTGGTCACACTGAACTACTCTGAATTGATTTCAAAGGACAAGTTCATGCTATTTAAAAACCAAGTAAAACCATACCTGACTGAAAACGTAAGCCAGTCTCCCATTAATCCGCCCACGGCCAGTCACTACACTGTCTCCAGGATACTGCATGAAAAAAAATTAGAAATAATATTTTAAAATAATAATTAAAAATTCAACGCAGCAATGATGTCCTCTAAAAACTCACAAACTTATACTGAGTACTAAGTCAAAGCAAAGACTGAGTCTTCAAGATGACTGGTCTTTCCTGTTTGCAGTGGGGGCTCCACAAAGATTTCCCCCAGCCCTAGAAAGGAAAACTAGAGATAACATCACAGATTAGTCGTGTATTAGTGTAAAGATTAGGGATTTTTGCACTTTCTCTAAAAATTTTAGCACATCTGGAGCTAAGGCAAACGATGACCTTAGAGACAGGTTGTACTTTTTATTAGGATCACCTGATGTTTCTTCAACAATGGACACAGCAAACAAACCTTTCTTGAGGTGTTGATACAGAGGAAAAAACAACAACCCTGGAAAGGTCAAAAAATATAATTGGAGTCACCTCAAACAATTCAACTTGACCTGTCCCATTTTTCGCTCTGTAAATAAGGGAAGAAGAAAAGAAACAGAGTCTGTGTATCCATGTTGCCTTACTTTTTAGTAAATACACAGAAGTCTTTCAAGACAACAGTAGAAAATTAACTTTACTGGGCTGTCATAAAGGAATTCCAGGCATTTAAATGCTTTTTGCTATTAGGAAAAAAACCCGGTATGTTGCGTGGGGCCAACTCTAAGGGCCATTTATGTTCAAGGTGATCTGTTCTCAGGAAGGTCATACTGGTCTGGGGACTTTTCTCAGGCTGTACAAACAGAATTGCTACCAGCTGATGGTTCTTGGCACACAGAACAGCAGGAAACACACCTGCAGTTCCAGCCAGTCTCTCATGCAGATGACTCTTAAAAGGCCCGAGCAGCCTGGCTGTGAGTGTAAGCCTTACCCTACGTTCAGAAAGTTCCAGGAACTCAGAGAAATTCCTGCTGAACATATTCTAACTCACTGGCCCCCGTTAGGTCACTTGTTGTGAAACTGTGCTCTGTAAATACAATCTGCAGCTCACCAAAAGATGAATTTTGAAGGTCAAGGAAAAAAGCAATCCTCTTGTCACCCTCAGAACTTTGCTACTCCTATCATCAGAAACAGCAATTTGTTATCAGCACTGTGGGATGCAGCATTGGGGAGTATGATGAGAAGCAAAACAGCAGTTTTTTCAGTTTGCTAGGGAACAGAGTAAAAAATTACTTGGAGAATAAAAGATGTTTGCTCCCACACTCATTCAGTGGGGAGAACATCTAGCGTGACATACTTCCCAGCACCAACTACCATCAGTCTCCTGGCTACTAAACTGAAAATAAACCACGGAATTATTGGAGTTGGAAGGGACCTCTAGAGATCCTCTAGTCCAACCCCCCACCAAAGCAGGTTTGCCTAGAGCACATTACACAGGACCTGCATCCAGGGGGGTTCTGAATATCTCCAGAGAAAGAGACTCCACAACCTCCATAGGCAGCCCTCTCCAGTGCTTCATCACCCCCACAGTAAAGAAGGTTTTGCTCATATTTAGATGGAACCTCCTCTGTTCCAACTAAATCATTCCCAATGCCTCAGATGCTCATGATGGAAGTCTACTGACCTTCCTCAGCCACAGGAGGCAGTCCTGCAACTTGAAGGACTGAAAACTGATAAACTGGTTTGATAACCACATAAACTGAAGTTGCAGTCATTGTATGCAGCAGTGGCAGATAGAGAGCAGATTCTCACCACACCCCATGCCAGAATACTCCACAAAAACCAGAGCCTTTTTCTACAGAAGATTCACAGTGAACAGGCACATCTGCACTAACCACCTACACGCAAGTTTGTTAGTCCTTTCTGTGTTAAATCAACAAAAGACTTTTCCCTGTAGGAATTTATCAGGCATCAGTTTTACAGTGAGAGACTTGGGGAACCATAGATTTTCTCTCTACATGATGAGCCTCATGTACCATGTTGGTTTAGGATACATGGCCACGTATCTGAAAACTGCATAAGCAATCAGATTGCAACCTACAAAGAGACCAGTATGAATGCTTGCATTTCCAAATGTATCAGATTTCAAAGCCTTAAAGGATTTTATGCCTATACAGTTTGGCAGGTATAAATATGGATGAGAGTTATTTCATCCTATAGCTCTAATGTTAGCTGTAGGGAGGCAGAAGTGTCTACCCATATTTATTCTTCATATCTGACTTTATTGACAAAATTGTAACTACAAAGCTCTGCAGCCTCCTCTGTTATTTAATACAAATCTAAGACAATATCCTGTGAGGTATTTGAACCAAACAG
Organism: Actenoides hombroni; assembly: GCA_024336885.1. Lineage (NCBI taxonomy): Eukaryota > Metazoa > Chordata > Aves > Coraciiformes > Alcedinidae > Actenoides > Actenoides hombroni. Next base: position 122,946,908 of record WUAM01000431.1, read on the forward strand.
ATGACCTTGTAAAAAAGGGGTATCAAGTTTAGACAATGGAAAAGTAAACCATGTAAACTGTTAAATGGAAACTGAGAGCAATAAAAGGAAATTTGCAAAGAAAAGAAAAAAAAAAGAAAACACAGAAAACAAAAGATGTTACATGTGAACAGACGAGTCTATTTTTAACCAGATGGCTGGCTAAACAGCAGAGGACAAAGAAGCAGGAGTTACATGAAATAAAACTACCTTATTCTTACTGGAGTCCATCCCAAAGTCAGAACATCTGTGTTCCACAAACATGTCATATTCATCAAAACTGTCAGGGTCCAACAGCAGAAGAACTCGTTCCCTTGCTGTCAGCTTGCCCTGAAATGGAGCAAGCAACAAGGAATACAGCCATCAGGTGTTTCTGGTTCTGTTTAAAGACAACTGGCAGGTGTAGTTTAATCAAACACAGTCTCACTTCATCTGCTACATTTGGCCCATTAAGCAGCTGCATGCCCCCAAAGCTGGAAACAGCCTATGACGTTATTCCTTAAAAACAAGTGTAGTACAAACCAGACTTTGAAAAGGTGGCTGCCCATTGGAGCAGCACTACCACAAGATAAAGGAAACAATCTCAGAGCTTTTTCAACAAGATATATCATCACAGCTATTTCTGCCTACAGATTTAAATGCCGCTATTAAGGCCTCTGTTCTATTCTTAAACATGGAACCCTTCCACAGCTAAACCAGTCCTTACCAACAATTCAAGGCTCAGTTCACCATGCTTGATATTTGATTGCAGCTAACAAGAGGAAAAAAGAAATAGACAGCCTGAAGGAATTTTCTGACAAAATCCTTTTGCTCTTTTCCGTCAGACACTATAGGAAAAAAGTGGAGTAAGGGCCAAGAATGTAATCAACTGACCAGTGCTGCATGTCCCTTGCTTAGTATCAATGATGCAAAGTTCGTTTTATCTTAACCTTCCAAACAAATCTGTTATTTCCAACCCAGGTAAGCATCTGTCTACAAAGGTCAGGACACCTGGGCTGTCTTCTTTAGGGGATGGTGTGGCCCTGTTTCACCATTATGTTAAAACACAGCTGACTTCTCTACAAAGTGACCCTTGTCACCAGTAGGTCAAAACATTCACAAAGATCAACAAATGCAGGAAAGACTAATACAAGTCATAGATTTAATTCATATAAAACATGACATGTTTGAGGCCCCTAGACAGGCAGAAATGCTCATATATCGGTATGTCAGCGTCTGAAATGTGAGCCTGTAACTCTTGTCAAACATTGCGCATCTGCGGGAGGGAAGCGGCTACCGGGCGAGATGACCATTCACGGAGTCTTAACATGGCTGTTACTATCTCCTTGATGCCCACAAGCCACCGTGGTACCACCAGGTCTCTTCTCTAAAGAGAGAAGCATCCCAGCAAAAAAAATTAACAAAAATATGAAAACTACATTGTCACCCTGCCTCAGCAACACCTAAATTCTGAACAATAGAAACAAGAGACTAAAAACCCAGTTGCTGTCATCCTTCCCATCTGCCTTTTCCTCTGCCTTGCTTCCCCTCTTCTAGCTCTTTGCTCTCATCCCGCAGATCAGCCCCCAGGCCCAGTGAAACGTTAAGCAGCCTCGCCTTCGCCATCACAGGCCAGGCAGAGGTGGCAAGGCGTGCCTACGCCACCCCTCGTGCACCGCATTACAGCCGATCCTGGTGACAGGAGGCAAACCAATGATTCTTTCTGCTGCCTGGAGAAGCGGCTAACGCCGCCCGCGCCGCCGTTCCAGGAAAGCTCCCCGCACAGGAAGCGCCTCTGCAGC
>WUAM01000431.1:122958932-123043684 GCA_024336885.1 Actenoides hombroni
CTGCCCCAGTAGATTCTTCTCGAAGCAGGTCCCCGGGAGGAGGCGGGAAGGGAAAGAGAGAGGGGGGTGGAGGGGGAAAAAAAAAAAAAAAATAGTCTACCCTGAGCGAGCAGTTTAGTCCTTTAAAAGTGATAAATCCAGGCGTTGGGTTGGGAGGGAGCCCAGCGAGCGCGGCAGCTGCCAGCTCTCAGGCAAAGCTGCCGGAGTCGGAGGGTTCGGAGCGCGTCCCGTCCTCCCCGTGCCCCACGGCCGGGCACTCGAGTCTCATAACTCGGTGCCAGCTCCAAGCTCCGGCTCCCTTCGCGCAGGAATGCCTGTCATTCCAGAGCAGAGCGGGCTAGGGCCGAGCTCAGGAAGGGGAGGAGACAGCCAGCCATGCTCAAGCCTCTGAGCTGCTTAATCCAAATCATCAACACCCCTCGCTCCTTCCTCGCCTCAAGTTGAGCAAGAAGAGAGAAAAGCGGCGAGCGAGGGGCAGGGGAGACGGAGGTGTTTTGCTGGAGGAAGGGCTTGGAGAAGCCGTGGCCATCGATACACGGAGGGGTTTTGCCTCCCCGATGGGATCGTGTACCTGAAAGGGGAAAGAGACAAAGCAGGGCGGCGATGGGAGAGGAGGAAGCGTGGGGTGCTCGGGCTGTTGCGGGAGCTCCGCCAGCCCGAGAGCAAAGGGAATTTCAAGCGGAGTGCCTGAGCTGATACCCAGCCTGCCAGACACCTAATAAAATACAATGGCACAGCAATCCCTCTCTCTGCTAAAGTTCCCAGGAAGGAGGTAGGAGCAGGGAGCGCGTCTTCTGCTTTAATTTACATTTAATACAAGGGAAATTTAAATTTCACAAGGAAAGGAAGAGTTTCTTTATTCATTCGTGCTGTCACATCTGGAGGGTTGAGGTAACAAACGTTCCCCTCAGCATTTGCATCACAATAACAAAGAGCTGCAGAGTTTAAACCAGTCCACTGAGATTCTTTCCTTTCTCCCCAAACTCCGTGTGAGGATTTCAGTGAATCTACAGATCCTTCCAACCCCTGCACACCACCGAGGGGCAGGAAAACCTTGAAGCATCCAGCAGCTTCACCTCCACTGAAAGGAAAAGGAAAAAACAATTCTCCAAACCCTACAGGAATTGGCTGCGGCGTCACGCCAGCGACTAAGCGGGAACCTGAACCCGCCTGACCCACCCGGGGTTTGTTTTCTCTCCCTGTAACAAGCAGCAGATTGAAACACCCCGAGATTTGCTGCAGCCCTCCAGGTCCCTGCCAGCCCAACGGCCGCTGGACTTCGGGATCACCGAGCATCCCTCACGCAGGTGGGAGGAGATCAGGACAAGCTCACGGGCAGTCCCAGGAGTAGAAACCTTCTATTCTGGGAAGCGACCCCCAGCCAAGGTTGTCCCTTTGGGCTGGCGTGGCTGGGAACAGCCCGTGTTGCTCAACAGCCAACCCCAAACCAACACCCGCTCGGCAGCGGCCGAGGTGGCCGCTCACAGCCGCCTGTCGCGCTGGGAGGCGGTTGCGTGGTCAACCCACCCCAGAAAGGAAAGAAGGGAGTCTTGACATCTAATAAGACTCCACCTCTGCCCCAAACACCCCCAGGAGATGTTGATGCTCTTGGTTCCACCACTAACGCACCGCCGGACAACCCGCCAATCCCACTGCTCTCTCCTCAGGCACAGCGGTAGGAACACGGGAGGAAGCAGGACACCTCTGGACCTTCTCCACCAGCACCCCGCTCCTCCTCAAGCCCTGCCCGCTGAGCGGATGCCCACGGTCCCCACGGACAGCCGGAGCAGGTGGAAGAGCACGGGATGCGCGGGCACGTGGGGGTGGAGGAGCAAACAGCTCTCGCCTCCCTGGTGTGGAACATACGGCCCTTCCCCAAAGCCTTGCTCTCCTCAGCCTCCCACCACCAGACAGCCCTGTGCTGGTCTGGTCGACCCTAGTGGCGAGTCTTTCAAGTACTTTCAATTTTCATTGTGGGCAATTCCCATCCCGTGGGCTCCACCTCATTTCAGACTCTTTGCTTTGAAACAAAGGAAAAAAAAGCCATTTTAAAGCCATTTAAAGAGGCTGCCATCTGGCAGGGACCCACAAAGTTCAGAGATAGAAGCTGGAAGACTTCTCCAAGTCTGTATATCAGCTGTCCAGCTTGGAAGGAGGTCTGGAAAAAACCAGCCCTGGATCTGGGAAGACTACAGAGCGTTGAACATGGCACCTTGGCTTGCCCGACTTCCAGGGAGATTAAAGGCACCATGTTTTCTGTTGCACTGGCTGGGAAGGGAGAGCACCTGAAGTGCTGCCGCTGAACAGATGACACACAGGAGGCTGTCAAGGCACAGCAGCCCAACCACGTGCCTGCCCCCTTGTCTCTACCGTTAGCAAAACACGAAACATTAGCTTAAATTTCAGGAAAGACAGACAAAAAGCTTTAAATGAGCGTGTTTAAATTCCCAGCGGCCGCAGCACACGATGGTTACCGGGGCTCTGGTGCTGCCCAGCAGCTCACCACCGAGCAACAAAGCCCTTCCACCTCCCTGCATCGCTGCCCAGCCCTCACAAACCATCACAAAGAGTAAGGAGAATATTGGGCAAAGGCACCTGTACCACAACTCTGCACCAGGAGCATTAACCTTCCTTTCCCCAGCACAGGGCGGTGGTGCCGGAGGAGCCGAGACACCAATCTGCGTTGCAATTTGCAACTGGTGGTTGGACTTCAAGCATCTTCCAGGAGTATCAGTCACAACTCTGTTCTCTGTGGAACAGAAAGAACAAAACCCCTCCCAGAAGGCAGCTGGCAAAACGCAGAGAACAGCGGAAATCCAAACCAAAAGTCACTTTTCCAGGTGAACTCTCCCAGACTACCCCTCAGCTCCAGCTCTGCGAAGAAGGATGCAAACTCTGGACCAGTGAGGACAGCACAAAAAAAACAAACCCAAACCAACTGGTTCCTGCCTCAACTCTGGCCCAAGGGCAGAGCACAAGAACAGGCAGACTAAGCGTGTGCTCCAGGAGCCCCCGGTGCAGTCGCAGTGCTTTGTGTCGCAGCGGGGGATCGACACGGGACGAAGCAACCTGCCCGGGTTCCTGCCAGCAGCACACGAAGAGCACAACCCTTGGGGTTCAGCAGCCTCTCTGGTAATGTTGCTTCGGCTTTACCAACAGCAGTGAGGCAAAACCTCACCGGACTGGACAGCTAGGATAAAGAAAAATCCACGTTTCCAGCAAGGACAAGGGCCAAATGTCCCAAATTCCCATAACAACGCAGAAGGGCCAAGTGACTTAGGTGTGCAGCACGGAGAAGAAACCAGAGCAAAGCCTTTACTCCTCAGGGACAGGTGAAGACCCCGAGGAGAAGGAAGAGCTCGGAATACCAACGAGCTTTGTAGAGAAAAGAGAAAAGGAATAGGGCTGATGGTCCCTTCAGTATTTTCTTCTCGAAATGCAAGAGCCAAGCGATCCCAGTCCCATGACAACCTTACAGAGTCAAACGGCCCCAACCCAACTGGACGCTGACCGGTCATGGGTGGAAACGCCCAAGACGTGGGGTAAGGTGGGGGGAAGTTTCACTTCCTCTCCATCCAGACCAGCATCCCATTAAAACCCATTCCCTTGGCCATAGTCTGTTTGTATACATTGCAAAAAGAAACTCTTCTGGATTGTTTGGCTTTAAAAATCTAATGAGGGCCACAACGAGCACCAATATTGGCTCCTCTAATAAAGACCCTGCTGTTGCCACGTCAGTTCACACCAGCGTGAAACGCCACATTCATCTGCACTGACTCAGAGGTTTACCTTCCGTGATTCAGCCACGGGACCATTAAAAAGGCCTCTTGCATTATCCCATCCGGAGCTGCCTGTCTCAAACCAGTGATACTGGGTGGTTTCCCTTCGAGCCCATCACAAGAGGCAGCTCCAGGAGGTTTGAGGTTCTCTCTTTGCTGGAGATGCACCCACTTGAAGTACTAAGGCAGGTCCATTTGACTAGGAAGGGCATGGAGAAGAAAAAAAGTGGCAACACCACGAGTCTGGATGTGTTTCACTCCAGGCTGTTTGCTCTCAATCCTCAGCAGCTTTGGCAGAACAAGAAGAATATGGAAAAAAAATTAAAATATATATATTTAGGTAATGGTTGGACACAATGATCCCAAGGGTCTTTTCCAACCTAAATGATTCTGTAACTGCTCTGGCTGCCTCCAGAGATGACCATTTTGGGGCTGTGCTCCAAAACAAAGCACGTGTCAGAGTTAAAATCACAGAACGGTGGGGTTGGAAGGGACCTCTGGAGATCATCGAGTCCAACCCCCCTGCCAGAGCTGGGTCACCCAGGGCAGCCCACACAGGAACAGAGCCAGAGGGGTCCTGGAAGTCTCCAGAGAAGGAGACTCCACAACCTCTCTGGGCAGCCTGGGCCAGGCTCTGGCACTATCACAGGGAAGAAATTCCTCCTCATGTTGAGGTGGAGCTTCCCATATCTCCCCTTGCTACCATCACCTCTTGTCCTATCCCAGGGCACCACTGACAAGAGCCTGGCCCCTTCTGCTTGACACCCACCCTGCAGATATTTGTAAACATTGATAAGATCCCCTCTCAGGCTTCTCTTCTCCAGGCTCAACAGCCCCAGGGCTCTCAGCCTTTCCTCATCAGAGAGATGTCCCAGTCCCTTCATCATCTTCACAGTCCTCCATTGGACTCTCTCCAGTATTTCCCTGTCCCTCTTGAACTGGGGAGCCCAGAACTGGACACAAATTCCAGATGCAGCCTCACCAGGGCAGAGTAGAGGGGGAGGAGAACCTCCCTCAGTCTGCTGGACACACTTTTCTTTACTCCCCCCAGGAGACCATTGGCCTTCCTGGCCACACGGGCACATTGCTGTCCCATGGAGAACTTACTGTCCACCAGGACACCAAGGCCCTTCTCCACGGAGCTGCTTTCCAGCATGCAGCCTGTAGGATGCTGCCTCACTCTGTTGGGCCTGCTTTAAGGAAGACTTTAAAAAGAAAACTGTTCTTCCCCAATTTGTGTTTGGGATATGCAATTCACGTTTGAAATCAGCTGGAAAAGAAACAGAAGTTTTGAGGGTTCATTTCTGTTCAGCTCCTGCCCTCCCCATCTCCACCACCCTCCACATGAAAAATAGTTGCAGATCTGAAAATATTTCATTTTGTTGAGTGATTTCGAACACAAAGATGATGGAAACCACTCCTGCTGCTGGAGAAGCCCCTTCCACCAAGCACCTCTCCCAGGGAGCCTTCAGCTGGACTTGCTCCGTCACCCCACCAGCCAGTGCCGCGTGCCGGAGCTGGAGCCAGAGCCGTGCTGGTGCTGGCAGCCCCGGCAGAAAGGGTGTGATGGGAACGACTGTGTGGCGTGCGAGCTGCACGGCCTCCACCCAGAGCAAGGCGAGGGGAAGGCCAACGCGCAGTGGTGGAAGCTGCATCTCAAGTAGCTGGATCCGGCGTGGGAGGGGATTTGTGTGTCAGGGAGGTTTCCACACCCAAGGGGACAGAGTCAGAGAATCAGCCATCTTCACCCTGGTGCTCTTTGTGTGCCTTCGGTGCTGCACGCCCCTGTCCCTCTGAAGAGCCTCCTGTTCCCTGCCGGGGCACGAGCGGTCTGCAGACAACCTGTGGCATCCCCCGGACCCCCACGTGTCCCTCCAGCTGGTGCTGGCCCTGAAGAATCCTAAGGAGAGGTATCCTGAGAGTCAGGGTCGAAAAAAGGGAGCTGCTCACCTCCCGAGGAGTGTCGCAGGGGCTCCAGCTCACTTTCTCGATACAGAGAAATCCGCAGCAGTAATTGAGGCATTGTGCCTCTTCAGCCTGTAACACACATGCTCCAACTGCAGCCTTCCCAGCAGAAGCCTTGTCAGTTGAATGCCTCCTTGCTTTAATCCTCAAGATTGCTGAAGGATGCTGCTTTCATCTGATAGCATTTATGGACTGTTATAATGAGCTTTGGCTTGCTGAGATAAATTAAATTGCTCACCCAGAGGTGCATACTTCATTAATGCCAGCAGTGAGTCAGATCAGCGTTATTCTAGCACAGAATGTAAACAGGCTGGACACATGAAAAGGGGATTTTTTTTCTCTTTCTTTTAACCTTCCTAATTGCTGTTGATTTGTATCTTTTTGCTGTGCGTGTTCGAACTCTACTGCTTCTCCACCTCTTCATCTTTTAGGGGAAACCATCAAATAACACACCATTTGGGACCGAACGGTTTAACTGCTGAGTGTTACCAGTTAGCAATACTCTGCAGTTTTGCCTGGGAAGTTTCTAGCTCTTTCACATTTTTGTCAGATAAGACTGGATCTGATGAGAAATTAAAGCGTATCTCTTATTTCTGCCCTGGTTGAGAAGCTTACCAGTGGCAGTAAGACGTTGCAGCCTGAGACAAACGGCACAGAAAAGATGGGTATGAAGTCAACAATGCACAACAATCCAGAGAAAGTGTCGCCGCATGATGTGATGGGCACAAGCTCTGTCTGTGTCCTCAGGGGTGACACTCGTGCACCTCTCATGAGGTACACGCATGTGTTTTGCAGGGGACACAGACATGTGACCGAGTACAGGAGAGTCCTCCCTCGGTACGTTCACCTGCTTCAGTACATCCAAAAGTACGTCCAGACCCTGAGACTGGCTGTGGAGGAGCAGACTTTGAGGCTCTGTGCTGGCATAACAACAAGATGTCCCAGGCTCTAGGTCCTTCGGCAAAGGTTGTGTTTTCCCAGCACATTTCCCTGGTGCAGGTCCTGAGGATGTCTTTTAGTTTCTTTGTACGGGAAGTAACACAAATATAACACAATAAAGTTAATTCATAATAGCGATTAAAATCCCTGAGAGCACGGAGCAGCAAGGGAGGGTCCAGCCACTGGAAAAACATTTCCAGGAGCAAATGTGTGGGAGCCATCTGTTGCCTCGCCATACAGGGTGATAGTCACAGCATGTCTCTGCATCCCATTTGGAAAATTTACACCGTGACAGTAGCTTGCCCGATGTATTTTGCAAGTGTTGCCTGCCAAAAGGTGCACTGCACCAAATGGGACACAAGGCTCAGCAGTGACAGTGCCCCAGGTGCCTCTGAGCAAAAGGCCCTCTCAGCTACTCTCTCTGCCCAGGGGAAGTCAAATGGGGTCCCTACGGGGAGTTTCCTGCTTCCCGTGAAGCAGGGTCACAATAATCTGTTGGTTGGAAGGAAAAAAACCCCACCAAACGAACTCATATCAACAAATACGGTGAAAAACTTTCAGAAGAGAGGGTATAGGCCAGAGGAACAGCTTGCTTCAAGTGACATCTATGGCCACCCAGCACTCCATTGCCTCCAGTCACAAGCACAATGAACTGTGATTTCCATTCCTGCACATAGAAGCTGAGTGACATGCGTGCAGGTAAGAAGGCCAAGAAGCCCTACAGGGCTTACAAAACATGGCACAGTGCTGCACAAGCTCCTTTCCCTGAGGAGGATGGGAGGAAACAAGCATGTGACAGTTACTCATCACATTGCTTAAGGCAAGACTGGGAGGCAGGGAGATGCTGCAGCAATACCCACCACAAAGCTACCGAATGAGGAATTGACTGACAACAGTTTCCTGTCACAGGAGTTGAACCAGGTGAGGAAGTGACCTAAGCTACAGGACAGCCTCAGCCCTCAGCCCTCAGGTCTTTTCTGGTGTGTGATGATAAGATGAGGGACCTGACTTCTTGTTTGACCGATTGAATGTGCTCAGGGCACACCTTCAGCCCTGCTTGCACTTAGCCCCTGCCCTGGGGGTCCATCCTGAGACATGGGAGCTGTGTGGCCCCTCACCAGGCAGCCAGCTCTCCAAAGCCAGGCTCACCAAGGCTGACATGTCCCAGCTGGTGCCAGGCTGGCAGACCCATCAGAAAGCCAAGCAGCACTCAGAACCACCAGGTACCCGTATAGCTCCCTGCCTTCCACCCCATGGCTCTCCTTGACTCATCCCAACTTCATGCACAGCACCAATATTTATATGTGAAAAATGACTGCAATTTTGGCAAAAACAAACTGCCCCCTCAGTCCATTAATAAATCCTGTTTCACTGCCAAAACATGTTAGCTTCCACTTCTTCAGACTGGCTTTGTCTTCCTTGTCTCTATTTTTGCCGTGCTTTGTGACAGACAGCTTGTCTCTGACAAATGAAAGTTTGCCATTACGGAAATCTTCCTGCAGCGTGGCCAGCGAAATATCAGCGGTAGAGGAGCCTTCCCTTTGCCAATAATTCTGCTAATTAAAATCACTGCCTGTAATTTATAGCTGCGCTGCCTGTACCCAGGGAGGAGCGGAAAGCAGACGCTGCTGCCTCTTTGCAGCCAGGCCTGGGGTGGTGCAGCCTCTACCAAAGCGCCGGCTCCTGCCCTCGCCAGTGCAACTGGGCAGCGGAGATGCGGGATTCCGAAAACTCGCGTCGATTTCCCTAAAAGGCTGACTGCCTGTTCCCGTTCCTGCCACATTCCACCGGGGAACGAGACCCGCTCCTGTAGCGGTGCCAGGGCAGGAAGACCCCGGTGGGAAAGGCGCATCTCCCCCGCAGGGACCGACAAGCCGCCGCGGGTTCCCGGCTTCCCTCCCGTCTAGGGCTGCGCTCGGCCCGCACCTCTCGGCAGCGCGGTGCCGGAGGGCGGGGGCCGGTGGGCGCCGGGCGCCTCGGGCCTTCGGACCGCCCCCTTCGCCGCGATGCAGTGGGAGGTGCCCGGCGGGGACCGGGGGGCAGCGGGCGGGGGGCGCGGGCACCGGCGCGGCGGTGGCTTGGCGAGTTGGGAAAGGTGGGGTGGGAATGTTCTTCGGCTTAAACCCGCCTCCTGGCCGTGCAGAAAACAACCCCGAGCGGGTGGAAGTCTGCGGGCGGTATTGGTCAGAGAGGTGGGAAGGCGTTAGGGGTCTGTGTATTTAATAGCCTGGCGCACTGCAAAGAAAATGATCTGTTGGTTTTGCAGACAGACTGTGTTGTCCCCAAAGTGCAGTGCTTTATTTTGTTCACTTTATTTCGTAAAGGGTATGGTAGTTAATGAAATGCCCTGGTATAGTGGCGTTAATTGCTTTAAAAAAAATGATGACTAAGAGAAAGTGTGGTAAAAAATACTCAAAACAATGTACAGACCGTAGAGGCAGGGAAATAAGAGCTTTTTACTTCCCCCCTTCCCCATTTGAAATGTAAAGAACAAGTAATGTAATTCAGATCGAAAGCCAGGAATTTTAAGCCCACAGAAACAATGTTTGGATTTTTTTTTTCTGTGCATAGCAGATAATTGTCCTGTTAACAGTAATTACCATACAAAGCAAATAGTCTCAAAGGCTGCTAGGATTTCCCCACGCCCTCCCCCCAAAGAGAGCTTTCTGTGTTTTGTGGGCACCGGCAGGCACCCGGAATTTCAGCGTTAGTCTGGGGCAAGTTGGGAAGGAACTGCATTCTGCTGTGTTTATGAAGCGGGGGCACGTGTCCGTTCCTGGTAGGAAGCTCTGGAATAAGCTGCTAACCTTTCTTGAACTTTCCTTTGAAGCCTTGGTCAGTGTGGGAGATGAAGTCTGAAGTGTTAGACCTCTCAGTTGATTAATTTTATTTCTTTTTTTCTTTTTTTTCTTTTTTAATTCCCCTTTTGGTAGTTGTAAATCCTGGCCCTGTGTGTGTTAGTGTTTTCCTGGCAGAGTGGAGTTATGTCTGCTATGTTTGCATGTGTTAATCTTTACTAATGTGTGTGGTCACACAAAGATTTAATCGAATTACTGGGTTTTATAAAGGTAAGTATTTTATTTACAAGATCAGGATTTCAGCTGTTGAGGCTGAACTAGTGTTGGATGCTTCCTATCCTGTAGCTATTGGCCCCTCCCACTTAGTCTTAAAAAATAGAGATCTGTTTGTACTGGGAAAGAGGGAGCCTGTTCCCAGGATCCCTGCATCGTCATTTCCTGAAATAATTTGTCTGATTTTTTTGTTATTCCCCCCCCCTCCCCCTCACATAACCTTGATGTCAATATCGATGCATCTCTGCTCTTTATCACTTGCTTATCACTTTAGGGCATGGTAATTCCAATCCCTAACTGTGCTTTTTTCCCATAAATCCTTCTTGCTGTTGGTCAGTCACCAGCCTGCTTTTGCCTAAAAATATAATATTTTTCTAAGTTTTTTTGGTTTTGTTTTTGTTTTGTTTTTGTAAAATATTTAAATAAGATATTTACTTTGGGACTGTATGTTGCTAACTACTGTGTTATCTGACCTCTCCACTTTAAGACTGGTCTTCTGGAGTTGTTCTCCTTGCCTTGACTTCTTCCCTTCTTAGCCTTTTGCAATCTTATTTTCACTCATCTGTCTAAAATTTCTCCCTGCCCAAATTCCTGAGCTATTTTTCCCCTCTTCAGTTTTTCTTGCTTGGCTTTTCTGTCACTCTCAGTTTAGGGAGAGCAAACCATGCTTTTTAGTTTGTTTTCTTCTGTTGACTTTTGCCTCCATGGGTACACCTACTTAGAAACTACTTCTTGATGGTTCCACTTTCTCTCTGTTTCTTTCTCTCCTTGTTTTCTTCAAACTTTAAGGTTATTTATTGCTTTTGCTTATACATATTTATTTTTTTCCCCCACTGTGGGTAGCTTTCTGATAAAGTAGCTGCTGTTTGTTTCAAGTATTTTGTCTGTGAGTGATTCCTCATATTCTCTGTCTGTGTCTTGGGCTCCTCTTTGTGGCCTGTTAGCATACAGAGTTCTCTATAAATACAAGGCTCCTTGTGAAGCCACAGAGTACAATACAGTTTCTGTCCTGCAGAGTTAGCCAAGTGTCTTTCTTGAACCTGCAGGCAGTTAGTCATGGGAGAGTGGTCCTGCCAGATACAAAACTGTCCATTCTGGTGTTGACCAGCAGGAATAAACCTTCAGCTTGCTCAGGCTGCTAAAGGCAGATCGACCTTTTTCCTGTTTACATTTTGTGTTCCTTTTCTCCCACTTCTGTCAGGGGTGAATATTGGTGCCTCTTTCTCTCTTTGGCTCTCTGACCTTGCTATAATACTTTTGAAATACTTTCTATTCACTTCTACACATTAGTGCTGAGAGCTGTTACGCCTTCTGCATATCTAAGGTCATTTAAAGCCTGGCCAACTGTCAAATCCTTTTTAGCTTTCGTGTTTTAAAAAGTAAAGTTTAAGTACTGAGGTAAATATTACTTCGTGAGATGTCATGATAACAAGAGCCAGTGCTGTGACCACCCAAAACTTGATAGTGTGGGGTTTTTAAATATTTAAAAGCTATTCAGATGCTTACTTTCTTCTACCCTATTTATGTGTTTAGCCCATGAGATCCAAATATTTGGGTATGGGTTCATGGATGTGGAAATTTGAGTGTCTGTCGCTTTCCTTGTACAGATTTTAGTAGAATGTGATCCTGAACTGAAATGTGTAAATGTTTGAATGTATTTTTTTTTTTAAATGCTGCATGAATTAGCAGTAATAAGACCCCTACACTTGGTTGAGGGCTCAAGCATTGGACTTCTAGCACTTCCCTTGGGAAATTACTCCCCAAATTAGTGTTCCCTATGTCATCAGCCTTTCCAAGGTATTTAATCTCTGAATGCATTCTATAATGCTTTATGTTGTAGGTATTAACTCTGCAGTCAGGATTGTCCCTTTAATATTAGAGACTTGTTTTGAGAAGAAATTAGTGACAGCTATATAAATCAGCCAACATTAATTGTGCCTTTGCTCTTTTCTCAATGCACTAGATGTAAGCCAACTCATTTTCTTTTGATAGTCTTTTAAACCAGCTCACATAGTAGGGGTGGCAGAAGTTTTTGGACCCATGTAATTATGAAATACTAATTAAAGCTCTGATTTTAGATTCAAATTGGCACATATGAAGTTCCATCAGTAGAAGGTCACAATCCAAATACAGTATGGCATTGGAAGTCAACTGAATCTGTTCTAGGTGGATTTGAGGCCTCTGTCTTGCCTAAAGGGTTATAAAGGTTGAATTCTGTTGATGGTATGGCAGTGTATGTTTCTAGGATTTAAGTGTGATCATGTGATAGTTTCCTAGATGGTGTTGTGGGTAATGCATCATCCTTTTACAGGGATGTATAAGACAGTGTTTCCTAGAGCTTTTAATGCTTAAAAATAGCTACTCCCGAGTGTGGTTTTGCATCTTGTGCTTTGAAGATGCGAAGTCTGGGTTTCAATTTCTGGACTAAAGTGATTATTATTAAATTGCATGTTAATACCATATTTAAATTAAAAATAGTTTAGTATAATTTATGCAACAACCATCTGTGTTTCAAAAGTACTTCCCGTTGGGATAAAAATCTTACAAGTGCCTTTCCTGTTTCAAATACCATGTAGTTTACTGTGTATGTTACTGCAAGTCATTCAAAGGTTCAATTGGCTTTTCAGCATTAACAGCATTTTTTGAAATTCAGTTAAAATACTTGTAAAAGACTGCCAGTTAGATCAGCTTAGCTTTTTATCCATGGAAAACTTCATCCTGGAACCTCTGAAAGATATTTAAAAGGTGTGTGAGAGACTGTTACTGCTCATTTAGAATGTGAAAGTGCTTGAAAGGTTGCATGGCTTTAGGACAACGCTTTAGGTTTGGCCAGGAACCCAGCTGTAGCTTGTGCTGTAGAAATGCGGGATAAGAATATAATTCTTGCCTTAAACACCTTGTAATCTAAGCAAGGGGATGTGAGACAACATGGGGTTTAAGGCAGATTAAGGGGTGGAAAGGAACAAAGAAGCAGCGTGACAGTACTGACTGGTACCTTGTACAGCTCCTGTCAAGTGTTTGGAGGTAGTTCTTGGTAATTTTAGAAGCTTGAAGGCTAAATGGTAAAGCAGCGTTATGGAAGCAACTCCCAAGCATGGGGAATGGCATGGATTACCAAAAAATAAAATAAAAATTGTTGACTTTTTGTTTTCCTATATAAAGATTAGTTTGATACTAATGTCACTTCCATCCTGGTCTTGTGTGCTAGTATTGGCCTGGTTTTTGAAAGTTTTATATTGTCAGTATAAATTGAGTCTTATGGATCTCATTCTGCTAGCTAGGTTTGCAATTTCTCCGTAGCTGGTGGTATATCGAGTGCCATAACATTTGCCATCTTTGTGCCATCTTGTCTGTGTTGTTTGACCTGTGAAGGCCTCTTCTTTGGCCCTTGCTGAGCTAATTCTCCATTGCTTCTGTGCTTCTGACTGCTGCTTCCGCTGTGCCAGTGTGGAGTGTGACCTCCTTCCCACTCCTTGGCTGTAGCTCTTGGTGGTGTTGTTACAGATCCCAAGTAGAGCTCATTACTTCAGGCTATACTTTGTCATTGGGAAATTGTGAATTAGATCTGTGCAGTTTCATTAAACTTCCATATGAAGATTTCTACAAGTACCTAAGGGAAGAAGCAAGTGGAATGCAAGTGAATTATGGCTTTAGAGTAAACAAAGTTGTTTTGGTTTTTTTCCCACTGATGGTATTAAGAAAATCTGAGGCATGCAGCAGCCATGTGACATCCTTCAGAGAAGAGAATGTAGTTGGATGACACCTAAATAGATTGAAACTTTCTAGAAAATTCAATTTCCGGTCACAGAAGTGGAAGAAGGCAGAAGAAACAAATTCCCACTACTAATAAAACTTAATTATATGCACGCTGCTGGATTTTCTACTTGGGATCTGAGCCACGACTAAGCAAGTTAAGCTTGGATATCAGAGTTCTAAATTGAAAAATCCTATTTACGTTTCATGATGGAGAAGTTTGTCCTAGAGATCCCATTTTTTGTCCATTCTTCCTGTATTAAGGAGAGTGAAGGCTGATTCATGATCTGTGCTGCCAAATCAGAGTCATCTTCTATGTTTAAAAAGCAATCTGGATAGGTGTGCGTTTTTTAAGGCATTTTTTCATTGACGTTTTCTTCTTTCCTTCATGTTCACATATTGGTAGTTTTAAAAAATATGTTATTTTTCCTTAAGAATTACATGAATGGTTGCCAAAGTACTTCTGAATTTCTGAAGAGCGTGCAAAATAACCATCATCTCTGAAACACCCATTGGGGAGCATGGACTGTGGGACTAAATACCTATCAAATACCTTCCGCTGAAATTCCTTCTCGTTTTGGAGATAACCAGCATGGGCAGTTGGCTGTAAAGTGTCTACTCACACATCTCTGAATACAGCAATTTTTAGCCACGAACATGTTGGATGATTTCTCTTCCTCTTAAAATCTTACTTAAATTCACTGTTTCCCCTTCCTGTTTTTAAATCCTGTGTGACTCCTGGGAGAACTGCTTTTTCAAGGTTGTCGGCATTGTGCCACAGAAGTTCTGATAATATAAAGTCCTACTAGTGGAATTCAAATTGGTTTCTAAATTAAAAATACACCTCTGCCTTAGCACAAAATTCGGGAGTAGGAAGACAAGCTTCCACTATTGAAGTTGTTGATAGTGGGCTTCAAAAGAAGGTTACAAAGTGAAAATTGCAATATTGTCTTCTGATGTGATTTGAGATGAGAGTGTGTTTCTTATTGAGGCAATGGGAGATGATGGACTGGTTTTGATGGTTGCCTGAGGATATTGATTAAACCGATTGCGTTTCAGAGTGTTTAAAGAAAAGTTAATGTGTTGCCAAGAGGCATCTTCCTTGGGACAGCTTAGCTGTCCGGGTCTATGGACATAGTGTGTTCAAACACCAATTTCTTTGGTTTTGTTTTCTTACTATGTTATGATTTACAGATGAGATTGACTAAATACGAAGCAAGCAGTTGCTGGATATGCTGTTGGAGCTATTTGTGAGGCCAGAAAAGATTCTTTGCATTTAGTACATGACTTAAGAAATAATGCACAGCACAACCTTTCTTTAGCACTGTGGTTTCTAGATAGTAAAGATTTCCCTGCCCTGGGAATTCATGAAGGAATTCACTTTGTAGTCCTTCAATGATGTAATTTGTTACTACTGCCTGCCTCCTGAACCTTGCAGTTCAAGCACAGGGCTTGCTCCTTCTCCAGTGGCCTTGAAGAGCACAGTTTACTTTAAGATAGTGCAGTAAATCTTGATGGTGCAAGCATTTTTGCTTCGTGGGGAAAAAAAAGTAGGTTTTGTTACTTTTTTGTTTCCTCAGAGAATGTGATCAACACAATCTATAATGTGATTCCAAAGTTTTAACTCTTACGAGTGCTAACACTGCATAGAAACCTGTTAAATTAATCTTACACCTAGGGGGGAGATGTTAACTTTGCCATTTAAACCCTCTTAAAATACAGCAACCTTGACTTGGAAAACATCATTACATGAAAACTTAACGTTAGATATTGAAAAAGATGAATTTATTTATCTTTTTAAATCCTGTTCATTGCAGAGTTTAAACTTTGTCACCTAGTTTGTTAAAAACACGGTTATGATTTTTCCAGTCAGTGTTTTTGTAAACACAACTACTTTCAAACAGAAATGTAACTTTGACATAGGACTTGGTAAAATATGTTGTGTTGTTTATTATGCAGGGGGTGGAGTCAGAGAACAAAGCAGTCCCTTCTACAGTTCAAATGCAATTTGTTGTCATATTTCTGGTTTGGGTTTTTTTTTCTTGAACTTTAGCTAAAGAGGTTGGCTGTATTTCTCCACATATGCAGACAAATAGTCTAACTGTATTCTTATCATGGTTAATTTGGGTTCTCATGGTGTTCAGACAAAAATAGTGCAGTTTTTATTTTTCAAAAGAATTATACAATCATTAATTCTCTAGTCATGACCATCCCTATATGAGGGTAATAATTTCTATAGCTAATTTTTCATAGTTTGTTGATGGACGATGCTCAGAAATATTCAGCAGCCAGCAGAACGGTTTTTTTTAAGCTTTTGTGTGTGTGTCCCTGCCATGTTTCCATTTTACCTGACGGGGAATCGTCAATGCTTTTGAATGTCTTTGGACTAATTCTAGTGGCACTGTTGTAGTTGTGGTGATCTAACAGCAAGATGGTATTTTCAGGAAGAAATACTATTACTTAGTTTACAGGTAAATTCTTACTGTTTCGGATCTGAAAAAGGGGTGTGTGCTGAAAGTTGTGGGTAATTTTTTCTATTTCTAGTTTTTGGTGGAATAAATCTATGTCTAGAAAACCTTGTCTCACAAAACCTATTAAAGGACAAGTAGATTTCTGGTGTTGTCATTGTGAACTCCTCTTGCTTACAATTCCTGTTTTGTAGACATAGGTTCAAAGTTTTGTGCAAGTAATACTGCAGGTGTGTCTTGCATCTTCATGCCTCTCAACTGAGAATGTTGCTACAAATGCTGATTTGTTTTCTGAGTACTGAAGTGGGTGTAGGATATCTGGGAGACCAGTGGCACCTCTGCCAGGTGATCCAGGAGGTTTCAGTATGATGAGAAAAGCTGTCAAGTGTTTTTCTAACTGGGACAGTTTGTCAGGGCAGGGGTATGGCAAACTCGAGTGGTAAATCTTCCCCTTGACTTCTGTGCAGTATTTGTGGAATGGATCATCCAGACCATGGTTCAAGCCCACTGTCTGGAATGTACAGTTTGGAAGGGGTTTATCTTAGCGCTTGAGATCTGTGGAAGTAGACCTTTCACTCTTGTCTTGTCCTTGGCAATCGTCCCTTGCACTAACCTCTCTTGAAGTTTCTCTGGTCTCAATTGTATTTAGCTATCTTCTTTTTTCTAGGAAGTATCCAGATTCTTCCATCCATATAAAACATATCTTACACAGTTGCTTTATTTTTCTGCAGATGGTTAACAGACCTTTTCACTACTTGTCATATGCCTGCCTGTCTCTCGTCAAATAGTTTTGCAAATAGTGCTTTTAGGTTTTCTATCAAACTCTGAAACTGCTGCTGCTGTGATGAACATATTTTTCTTTTGCATATTTTGCTTTGAAACCTCATTGAGCTACTTACTCTTCAGTCAGTTCTAGCTGATAATTTCTGAGATGAAAAGATGCTATTTGGGGTTGAAGAAGGGAGCAGTGCAAGGAAGGTGGGTGGGGAGCAAGACTTTTCCTTTCAGAGGCTGCTTCAGTTGAAGTGCTTGAGCTGCAGGTGGATGGACAGCTCACCTTCAAAAAGCCTATCAAGGGATATCACCAGTCAGTGAGAACTAGCTCCCACCCTTCAGGAGGTGCTTAACTCTGAAGCCTGAATGTAGCAATCTGTTAGAGATTACTGCCTGTTGCTAATTATTTTAATATAAACACTCAGATCATGTTTAATCCAGACAGGAAAATGCTGAAAGCGTAGCAGTCCAGCTGTTCAATCTCCAGCTACTGGTTATTCCTTTGAGGTGCTTGCCATATAGTAAGTTTAGGGGTAAGGTAGAGGTAAATATATAGATACTTCATCAGATTGATTGTAACTTCCTGGGTTTTAAAACTTGCTAGATTCCCAGAGCTGTGGAATCATGGCCATTGTAATGTTTGATGTTAACAGATAAACTGGTGTAGGTGACCTGCCTTCTTAGCTCCCTACTTAAGAGTTTTCTCCCCTTCCTTCATGGATGCCAGTCCTTCTTTTGTGTTGTGGAGCAGCTAGGCCATTCAGCCAGGTTAGAGAGTGAAAAGAGCAGAGGGCCGAGAGTTGAGCTGTCCACTTTTCACTTTCTGGAGATACAAATGCAACATAGGACTAAAGCCTGGTTTGTCAGACAAATGCTGGATATTAACCCCAGTGATACATTTATTTCTGCTCGTAACAAAATTTGACATTTTTTTCTAGTTTACGTTCTCAGATGAAGCTTTAATACTTACATCATTCGTAAAAGAGTTAAAAGGCAATATATTATGTTTCAGTAGGCTTTTCCAAGGGGCTACATTAGTTACTTGTTCTTATCTCCTTTTCTAGGCCATTATACTTCTGCCTCTGCTGAGGATAGATGAGAATGGAAGGAGGTGACCTGTTCGATTCAAGTCTTTCTTCTCAGTGAATTTCATCCATTTGGGGCCCATGTGCTGGATATATACAACTAACAATTGCTTTGATTCCCAATTCTTCTCCCCTCTTTGGTCTTTGAGGTACAATTTGCAGGTGCTTCCCCTCTTCCTGCAGCTGTGAAATAACACTCATTAAGGAACATAATAGGAAGTATTCCTTGTGGTTTAAATGACCACCCTCCTGGCAGCAGCCCTTCCAGGACAGCTGTGATATTTTGTAAATAATATTATTAAAAGTATTTCCTTTGTATATGCTGCTAATTAATTGTAAGTGCTCATACTAATGTAGATGTTTAGTAAACCTTTCTGAAAGTAGGATAGTTAAGAGTTGTTGTTTAGGGGAAGCATATTATTGGAGGCTTTGTAAGAACATGATTTTGCTTTTGGCATATCAGTACACCTCTTGCAAAAGAGGGTGAGAAAAGTTGAGGCAAAGATTTGTAATAGGAGGCTCTTCAGGGTAGTAGAAATGAAGGCCTGCATTGAGTAATCATGGCAGGATCTTACACGGATGGATGACTCTGCAGTAAAATGACAAATTAAATTGAGCTTACATAAATACTAAATTATAAACATGAACTTCTCAGAGCTTGCCATTTTATATCTTGCAGATCTATATAAATTTGTAAATATATAGGAAGGGATGCAACTGCTGGCTACCAGCCAAAAGTGAGACCTTGGCCTTGCAATAAAAACCTCCATGACAATATCAGCTCAGTACCGAACATCAATCAGAAAAGCAAAGCAAATGCTAAAAATCAGGACCAGAATAAAGTGGACGACTTTAAGTGTGGCACTGTATAAAACTGTGGTTCACCCATCTTATGTCATTGGAGTTGTGGTCCCTCTATCTCAAAAAAGAGCAGTGAAGTGTTGTGGGAAGGGTGATCCAACGGAATGAACAACTTCTGTGCAGTCTGGAAAAGAGACAGCTTGGAGGGTTCTGTGGTAGATGTCTGTAAAACCAGGGGTAGTGTGGAAAAAAAGGATGCAACATAAGAACCAGAGATTGTCAAGTGAAACTATTAAGAGTCACGTTCATAAAGGTCATTCTCAGTACAATGGATAGTTGACCTGGGAACTTCTTGTCAAAGCCTGTTGTGACTGATTGCATTTTAAATACTTAAAAAGGATACGAGGCCAGCCAAAGGAGAGACTCAGAGTTAGTATTTGGAAACCCCATCTCCCATGAGAAGTATCTCAGCTAATAATGATTAAAAGCTGGGCAAGTATTAGTTTACTTGCCTTGTTCTTATCTTTGCCCTAAGCATCTGCTTTTGGCCACTAGTGAGATGGTCCACCAGGCTAGATGGATCTTTGGCATGACTCTGTGTGGTTATTCCTACGAGTTTCAGGATGGGCTAGGAAACACCTTGGAATCCTTCCTGGCTTTATTGGCATGGTGGAGTTCATAATCTTAATCTGGGAAGATCTGGTAACTTGCAGCATCAGAGGAGTGTTATGCTTGGGGAGCCTGTACCATCCAGCACTTTGAAATCTCCCAGAGTTTAGTACCTCCAGATTCTGAGTAGCAGCTTGAGTGTTGTCTTTGTGGGACAACGTTACTGACTTAGTAGCATTCCCTGAATATTAGAAGTAATGAAACTTACTTTTCTGTGAATTTGCATCTCATGGTTGACTCTTTTCTTTTTAGCTTAATGATACTGAAGTTGAAGGGAGTGATAGGTATCACAGAATCCATATGAGGGAAACTTGGACTGAGAATGAATACTCAGTGAGACAGGAGCTCAAGCTGACAATACTACCACAACTTGGGCATTCCTAATGTTTCTCTTGCGCAGGTTGCTTGGCGTTTACTGAGAGTAGAACTCACTCTGTTCTTTCCTTCGGTGTAAGCATGTAAAATGTTTTGTCCTGTCTGTCCATCTGTGGTTTTTTTCTTCAGAGCTTTTGGAAATGTAAATTGGTATCCTCTTTTTTTTTCATACCTATTCAGCAGTTTTGGCCAAATTTATTTTGGAAGAAATAAAATGCATAGTTGGTGATGACTTTTTAAAAATCTAATTAAAATTGAAATTGATATTTTGTTTATATGGTTTTATCTCTGAAGTATTTTAGTGCTTCATCTTCTGTAAAGCATTGATCACCCTAAGTCGTGCTTAATCATCATAAGTAACAAAAAGAGGCTAAAGATGGACCAAGGAGCACACCCAGCTGCTTTGTTTCATTGGGTATTAGAGCTGGTGGGATTTTGGTTCTGAAAGCACTATCACAAGAATTGCTGCAGAAGGTCCACATGATTAAAATTTCCTTGGCAAGTGAGTGATGAAAGAAAACATCTTTATATTTGATACTTGTTTTATCTCAGTCTGTTTTAATACATGTACTTCACTCCCCATATTATTTCATTTTATTCATTTGTTCATAGCAGTGTGTTTTGACTTGGGAAAATCTGGGTGAGAATTCACTGATGGTTGTAACTCATCCAGCAAAGGCTCCTTATGGGGAGAAAGGGCTGATCAAAGCTGAAAATCTGCTGCTTGGAAAGGAGGGGAAACCTGTTGCTGGTAGATGACTATAGATACTCTGCAATTTTCATTTAGGTGTTAGAATATCTTTCTGGATTAGAGATGGCTACAAACAGCAAAGCGATGCTGTTGTTTTCTAGATACAGTTACTAGTTGGATTATTTCGATGCAGAATTTCGGTTACCTCTGTTCTGTTGTATTTTTATCCTTACATGCTACTTGGTTTTTTCTTAAATAAAAATAAAAACATTCTTCCAGGTTTTTACAGTTCTGTAGATTTGAAGGCATAACCTTCCAGATTGTCAGTACTGTCAGTGCTGCCCCGTGTGTGGATTCCTTTAGCAACTGATTTGTAGCAGGTTTTCATTCTTAACAGTAAGATCTTGGAGAAAATAGTTTCTTCTGATTTCTTCACTCCTGTCTAGGACTGGAGCTCTTGTTGACACTTTATAGTATTTAAGCATCGTGGTTATGACAGTACCACTGTTTTAAGTATTATTTCACTGATATGTGTCTCTGAAATTGGAAAACCAGGAGCCACCACCCCACAGAATATGTCACTAGTCACCTTGTTGCACCTTCTGTTTTGGCACAAAAGTGATCTGTTAGCAAGATAGGCCTTTTTTCCACCCCTCTCTTATCAATTTATTTATTTATTTAATTAAAATACATTACTAGGTGTTTTATTCAGCGTTTGTAAGAATGAATGGGATCCATTTAACTATATTTCTGGCTTGCAAAGTTAAAAATTCTGTGCTGCATTCATGTCATTGACTGTCACAAAGTTAGGCTCTATTTTTAGCCCAGCTAAATGAAAAGTAAAGTCTACTGTGTCTTCTTTCCTTTTGGAGTTGATGTTTCATCATTTTTACATTCCTTTTAGAGTTTCCCTCTGCTCTGTTGCCATTTGTTTTCAGTAGTTTCATTAAAATCTTTGAAGCATCTCTCCATGGGAGTTTATTATTGCACTTTGGTAAATCCATAGAGATCTTGTGTGGTTTTTAAGTTTCTATGGAAGAAACCGTTGAAGGGACAAGAGGATTTGTAGTATGGAGTGTTTCTAAAGGCTGCAGCAGCACAACAAAATAGGGTGTGATGGTTTTCTTCTAAATTTCTTTTTTTTTTTTAAATGTTTTAAAACCAGATATGGCAGGAGTGAATTTTTTTTAGGCTATTGTTTGGATATTACATTTTCTTGTAACTTACAGAACTTTTTCAGGCAATTATTTTGATAACATAAAGAATTTGTCCTAGGCTATCCTGGAAACTGTCCTTGAGTCCATCGTAATACTTCTCTTTCTTTTTTCTTTAGGAAATTTACTACAAGACCCTATTGCTCCTACCAACTCCACATGCCAGCATTATGTCTGCAAAACTTGTAAAGGCAAGAAGATGATGATGAAACCATCATGTAGCTGGTGTAAGGACTATGAACAGTTTGAGGAGAATAAGCAGTTAAGCATCTTAGTGAACTGCTATAAGAAACTCTGCGAATACATAACGCAAACTCCACTGGCACGAGATATTATCCAGGCCGTTGATTGTTCTGCAGATCTTTTGGCTTTGCTCAAAGATGGATCACCACTCCACGAAGAGACAGAAAAATCTTCCGATACAGCCTTGGCATTGTGTTTGACACATTCCCCAGTACCTTCAACCTCAGAACTCACAACTGATCCTCCAGCTAGTTTTACGTCAATACCTGAAAGCACACACAACATTGATATTAGAGGTTCTGTTATCAACGGGTTGCCCAATTGTAATGGGCTTTCGGTAGATAAACTTGGAGTGAATATTCCTTCTCCTGAACACGCAAACACAATTGATGTCTGTAGTACTGGAGAGTATATAAAAACTGAAGATATCTCCAGCAGCCTGCAGCCTGTGTGTGATACAGTTTCCACTAGTGACTTGTGTACGACAGGCATTGACATCTGCAGTTTCAGTGAAGATATAAAACCAGGCGGCTCGCTTCTCCTGAGCGTTGAGGAGGTTCTCCGGAGCTTAGAGACCGTTTCAAATACTGAAGTCTGTGATTCTAATTTGCAGCCCAGCTTGGAAGCAAACATGACTAATGGCCCTTTCCTGCAGCTTTCTCCCCCACCTCTTAGCCATAACATTTTCATGTCCACAGATGCTTCTCCTCATGGAATCTCCTGTACAGCGGCGACGCCTAAGGTAGTCAAGTTAAACAGAAAGCGATCTCGATCGGAAAGCGACAGTGAAAAGGTTCAACCTCTACCCATTTCCAGCATCATCTGTGGCCCAACATTGGGAGCATCAGCTCCTGTAACAGTGAAACAGGAAAATAAAATGTCTTTGCAGCCTATTGCAACTGTACCTAATGGAGGCACTACTCCCAAAATAAGTAAAACTGTGCTCCTGTCTAACAAAAGCATGAAAAAGAATTTAGAACATGCCCCTAAGAAATCTCACCCGAAAGCCAAACCAGGGGTGCTGAAAACAAAAGACAAAGCAAAGGAGAAAGTTCCTAGCAGTAATGTTATGCCAGGAAGCCCGACAAAAACTGTGTATAAAAAGCCACAAGAAAAGAAAGGGTGTAAATGTGGTCGTGCCACCCAAAATCCAAGTGTTCTTACATGTCGTGGCCAACGCTGCCCTTGCTACTCTAACCGCAAAGCCTGCCTTGACTGCATATGCCGTGGCTGCCAAAACTCATACATGGCTAACGGGGAGAAAAAGCTGGAGGCATTTGCAGTGCCAGAAAAGGCCTTGGAGCAGACTAGGCTTACTTTGGGCATTAATGTGACAAGCATTGCAGTGCGCAATGCCAGCACAAGCACCAGTGTAATCAATGTGACAGGGTCACCAGTAACGACGTTTTTAGCTGCCAGTACACACGATGATAAAAGTTTGGATGAAGCTATAGACATGAGATACGACTGTTGAATCTTTCTTTCTTTTCCCTGCCGTCAGTAGGGGAACTGCTACAGTTTTAAGGCAGCTATGGTTCTGTTTAACTTGCTGGAGCTCCTGCGTTTAGATCACTTGTATCAAGTGTTTTTCATTGCTATGTTATGTGTATTAGTGTCTGGGAAATAGTTGCAGATAATGGAGGAGTTACCCTAAAACTGTTTTTAGTTCTTACAGCACCTCATAGTTTGAGATCAATTGCTGATGTAAATGATTTTTTCACAAGATCTTTGGCAAGGAATACATTAACCTCATTGTACTTGGTCATGCTTTGTGCTCAGTCAAAGCTTCTGCTTAAATGTAGAGAAGTGGCATCTGGTTAGTCCATCTAAACTGTGCTAAATTATGATGTAGAAGAGTAATTATTGATAGTCATCATTACTAGAAAATCACCTCATTTCTTGTAGGAGATGCAGCATTGAACTGGCGAATACAGTCTGAAAAGGGTAAGCAACCAGTTCTCACAATCGGAAATTATCTACTCTGTGAAACAGTTTAAAACTGAAAAAGTTCAGTAATATATTAAGAAAATTCATAGCCCAAAAAGCAGCTCAGTCTCCAGAGAAGGGTCAGGAGGATCAGTTGGTTAGAGATGAATGTCGAACTGCTGACTTGGATACACTGTCCCTGTTATCAACAGCTTTTTTTTTTTTTTTTTTTCTTGACAGTTCCACAGGTCATGTTCCTGATCAGTTAGGCCCTCTGTGCCAACTCGTTTGATGTGATACTGACAGTTTTGGCTGGGGCAAGAAAATGACTTGTACACAAAGAAAGCATCATTCTCCCCTCTTTTCTTTTTTCTTTTTTTTTTTTGAGTCCCTGCTATTTTTACTGCTGTTGCCTCTAGAAAAGAGGGGAGTTTGTGGGTTACAGAGAGACTCCTTGGCTGATTTTTGCCCCCTCTGCTGCTGATCAGTGCCTGGGATACACTGAGACTTCCACAGAAGTTCTTGTCACTGGGAGTGTGTCTGTGTTCTATTAAGTTTGTACCACAGCAGCCCCGGGATCCGTCCCTGTGAGGGCAGTTCTTCGCTGACAGGCATCCTTCAGCTGGGGAAGAGGATTGATTGCTAGCTAAGGTCAAATATTTTGGATGTTTGGTAGATAGAATAAGCTATATAACTCAATCCACCCAGAATCTGTCTCCTTTTTTTGCTAATATTTTGAAAGCAGCTTTGAAAGGTCAGTGCTTTTCAGCCTGGGCTGAAAAGCTCTAAAATGGAAAAATATCACAAGTTTATTAAAGAGCTTATCTCAGTGTTGAAATGAAAGCACCTTTGTAGGAATTCAGCTTTATGCAAAGATGGTTTATTTCAGCATAATCTCTAAATAAGAGTACAAGTGGAAGAATTTAGTCTTGCATTTAGGGCTTCATTGACAGGCTAAAAAAGTCAGATTACTTTGTGAAAGCAGAAATTTCTTCTCTTTGAATGATACAGCACAAATTAAACATGGGCTGACTAGAACACAAAACATCGCCTTCTAATTTAAGAGGCAATTCCTGTTTCAACAGCATGTTAAATATATGTGAATTTTTGAGTTACTTTACTGCTTCCATCTTTCCTTTTATTCATCCAGTAAACCCTGCAGTGCTTTCTGACCTAACGTTAGGTGTGTTTTGATTTGGCACAAAGCATGTACAATGATGGTTCCTCACCTAAGAAATAAGCAAAAACCTTTGGACACAAATGGCACCTCCTTTTGTTTTGTAGTGTACCATGGTGTCATTTTCTGTGAATGTGGTCAGATCTTTTTGTTGGTTTTGGTTTGTTTCTCCCCCGTCTTTTTTTGTGGGGTGGGTAGGGTGGGGGGTTAAAGCCATAGGAAGAAAAATGTGATGTACGTGTCCAGTCTGTACTTTTTTGTTTTTGTTTTGCAAGAAGAGTTGAAAAATATTTTTGATAATGAGTAAATGGTGGAAAATGCTTCTTAGTATTCTTGTCTTTATTTGCCAACCCAAGTACCTAAGATCTGTGGTTTTTAGCCCTCATGAGATTTAACGATGTCCTATTAAAATGTATTTAGTTAAACTTGTATGTGATTTTTGTGTTGACCCAAAAGGATCCTACCATTTTCTAATTTGGTGGTTTGATCGTGACCTACTAATGTAAATCTGTTTATTAGTCCACTACGTGTAAGAAAAGTAGCCAAACCAGAGTCTGATTTAAGGGGAGTAAACTGCACAGCATGGGTTGTTTCTGAATGCTTTTGCGGAGCTGTTAAGTTTTGCTGAGATTGTTGATGGTACATTTATTAGGACTTTCATTAAATTAAATACATAGTACCTTTGCTCCAGAAATGTGGGAGTACTTGGAATTTTTACTATCTCACTGCTGCATTAAATATGGTACCAAAAGTTGGAGAATTTAGGTCAAGTGTGTTTTGGAACCGTCGACAGGAGAGCCCTGATCATTAATGTAAAATTGCAATGGTAGATTCAGGTTGTTTCTAAAAACATTTCCTTTTATGCTGCCACGTTCTTGAAATGTGTATTAAAATTCAAATTGATTTAATAAATGTTAGTTTTCTAATTCTATTGTGCAACTGTTAAGGGCATCAGTGTGGCATATGTTGAACTTACTGTCTAAATACTACTTAGTGCATTGATGACTAATTCTGTAATTGTTTAAATTAGGGTTGGCTTGGTTTGGTTTTCTCAACCTCCTGGCTAGTTGTTCTTGAATAAGCTGAGCAATGGAAAGGATCATAACGTTGCTGAAAATAATTGCAGTGGTTCTGGTTTGAAAAGTATTGGTTTCCATTTTACAGCATTCCGAGCGGCGTACTGTTCTGGGACCTTCCAGTGCTGGTTGTGGTCAGAGTTGAGTGAAAACTCAGTCCAAGGCAGCCCAGAGCAAGGACTTGCTCCCTGCTGGCTGTCTGAGGGTTGATTTAGGTCCAGGTTAGCCTGGCCCGGGCCAGGCTGGGCTGGTGGGAGTTCCCTGGCTGTTGTCAACCATGCCATGCTATGGAGTTGGGGAACTACTCTCAGCAGCAGCAGAGAAAGCTGCTTGGGCATTTCTTTTCATATAGGAAGTGTGTGATATTTCAGCTTTCTTCCCAATCCTCTTGATTGTGATTAACTTCCAAACTTGATTAAAATCCTGGAATTTGTAGAGCTGCATCAGAAAGAAAAAGCCAGCAGCTCCTCAAACGTTTTGCTGTAGGAGTCTTCCTGTCTGAAAACCCGTTGCAAAGATGGAAAGAACATGTGGAAGATGCTCTTTCAAGAAAGAGAAGACATCTGAACTGTCACTTTGAGTGGAAGGGCTCTTTCCATGTATTATACATTGGTGAAATAACTGGTTGGGATTAAATCCCAGAGGGAGGAGGGACAGGGGAAGCAAACTGGAAATGAACACATGGATTGCATTGACCTTTCTGCTCTTCTAGCAGTTCATTCATGGAGGTGATGTTCTCACTCTCTGGCTTATTAACCCTACACTGTAGTGCCTGTGAGCAGTAGGGGCACAACAGGCTCTTCTGTTCCTGTTAAACTCCCTGCAGATGTTCTTGTACGTGCACCTAAGTTCTAAACCGTGATGACAGACCGAGGCGGCAGGTAACGGAGATTGTCTTGTGCAGCTGCTTCCATTGGTGTCATTGTCACAGCTCAGAAGCTGCCCTCCTCTGAGCACTGTAAAACTGCAGTGTCAGAAAAAAACTGTAGAGTTAAAATGTGCCAGCAGTCTGAAATAAAACCTGAAAAGCTGCTTCCTACTTCTGGCACAGCAGGAGCTGCTTGTTCAATGAAACCCCGATAGACTTTCAAAAAGATCACACAGATATAGCATATGAATTGTGCAAAGATTCTGGTGTGATCCAGGAAAAAAGCACCCACGCCCCCAGACATTTTTTAATGTATTGAATTTTTATACAAATTATTAAAAAACTTTTCATTGCTAACTCAGATTCTGAGGAATGAAACAATAAAAAAGAGCAACTTTGTGTGCTAGAATCATTCCAAGTGTGTGGCACAGCTGATGAAATTCACTCTGAAAGGTAAGTAACTATTTAAAGTAGTACCAATGACACTGCAAGCCCATCTTCTTTGGTCTTAACTATTTCATCCTTCAAATTGAAATGCCTCTAGTATTTTAAAGAAACCAGGAGGTCCCCATCAAAAACTGAGTGTGCCATACACAGATTTAGGCACATAAGGGAGTGCTGACCCATCAGTCTCACAGATGAGGTTATGTGATAATGCAGTGATTCTGCTGGAGTACTTGCACGTAATGAAATTAGAAAAGGTGCCACATTTGTTTGTCTGTTTGTTTCCTCCATTCCACTTGCAGAAGATCCAGGAGATGTCTTTTTCAGGACAGGTTAAAATGAGGGAGCTTGGCATGTTGCTAAGTCAGCACAAGGATAGTGCTCTGTGTTGTAGATGGAGCTGGAAGGAAGGTAAGTGGTTGCATTGCTGCTTCTCTCCAGGATTTCTGAGAAGGCGGCATGGAACTTTGGCTTTGGCAGGCTGGCTGACAGATTACCAGCAGCAGGGAAGGTGATTTTGGGACAGCAGCTGCAGATGAAGTCAACCAGCATCACACTACCCTGCCTGCCACTATACGACAAGTTTTACTTTTCAAATTCAAAAGTCCTTTATTTGCCAAAAAAAGAAGAAAATACAAAGTAAAAATAAAAAGATAAAACCATGCCAGCACAAAATGCCTTCAAACTACTTTTACAAAGTATGAGAACCTTTATTGTTAAATACTCAGTTTCTAAAACCATCACCCAGTGATACAGAGAGATTAGATCAAAAGGGTAAGCACTGTTTGCATGTTTTTCTTACAGTAGCTCATGCTCTTCATTGAGGTTCACTTTTGATTGCATAGACCTAAGATACTGATTTAGAAACACTGTACTCCAAAAATACATACCGCTAACACGATGCTTCAGTGACTTCTTTTTTTGGCCTTTCAGGCATATTTTGGTTTAGTAACTAAGCACAGTACCTTGGTTAGAGTATCTCGAGTCAGCTTTCTTAAATCCTTAATTCGGGAGAGCAGGAAAGTTTTTCTGCCATGTTTTCTGTAAACCTGAGACTGGAATTTCTCTGGCTGCCCGTGTCTTTCTGCAGCACTGCCGCTGGGGGCAGGGCCGGCAGAGGGGAGCTGGGGCAGGGCCGGGGCGTTGCTGACCCAGACTGTCACCGAGCCATTACCACGGAGATTTTAGAAGAAAGAAAAAAAAAAAAAAGCCAAGCTAGTACCATTCCGGCAGTAATTGCGTGTGGTTGTATCGAGCCTTCTCTCTTAGTACTGCAGAGAGAGGAATATTTGTGAATGTAAAAATAAAAGGCAAGGGGTTTGTAATGACAGGACTCAATTCTAGACAAAAGCAGACTGGAGAGAACACAAATATATTTTTCTATTAATCATGCAAAACTGACTTTTACTCACTTTTCTGACTACTCATAAGGAAAAAGGAATCCAGCTCATAACAGCCTTCAGTCTGAGCTGAATTTCCCATGATCTGTCTTCAAAGGTATGCAACATCTAAAGTGGCATTGACAGTTGCAGACAGGAGGCAAAGTTGGAGCAAAGGGGACTCCTGTAAGTTTTCCGTGCAGTGACTCTTGGGTTGCTTCATTCTAGAGCCCTTGCTGACCTCTGCAGCTGGTGTCTGAAGCACAGACATTCCTGTCTTATGTTCTGACTATCCCAGAAAGAAAAGCTAAGTAGTAGGACAGGAGTTCCCACATTTACCATGTTTATATACTGCAGATTTAGAAACCTTCCATCCAGAGAAGCTGCGGACAGGGCTATGTCACAAGTGGGTGCAGAACACCTTCTTTACCAATTCATCTGTGTCTGCTGAATTATGGATATTTTCAAAGGTACTGGTGAGACACTATGTATTTCTGCTCTTTGGAGTAAAAAATACTTCAAGTTTTGCATCAATATCATGGTAGCATTGCCTTCTATGGCTTGTCCTTACATGTGAATATAAGGCAGGACATTTGCTGTTTGGCTTTGATTAGCTTGTTGTATTGACCTACTAGAACGCATGAATTGGGCTTGGAATTGCTCTGCTTTGCCATACAGGCAGTCAACCTTTTTGTAGAAAAGGGCCTTGGGTTTGGGGGCCAAAGGGTTCAGCAGAGCAGCTACAAGCTTCTGTCTTAATTTACTGAAACCAAACATTGAAAAGGTAACTGGTGATTTTTACCAGGCTCAGGATACTGACTTTGTCAAAAAAAGGCACCAGTCAGGCACATTGGTGTGGTGTGAGATGAAGTCTGAATTCATTTGATGGGTTGAGTCAAAGCACCTCTGCAAAAGGCAGATGAGAAGAAAGATGAAAGATCCTGAAGTGGTGGGTAAATAGAAAGCGCAGGAACAGCAGAAGAAGGCTCAAGGTATGACCTAGCAAGAGCAGAAAT
Organism: Actenoides hombroni; assembly: GCA_024336885.1. Lineage (NCBI taxonomy): Eukaryota > Metazoa > Chordata > Aves > Coraciiformes > Alcedinidae > Actenoides > Actenoides hombroni. The sequence goes on from WUAM01000431.1 coordinate 122,988,646, forward strand.
GCCTAACCACAAGAGCGATGCACCAAGGGGAGGTGAAGTACCAGCTCTTCCCAGTCCATCCTGGGCTGCATCTGCATCCCAACACAGCTGGTGCTTTAGAACAGAGTACTATTTGCTTAATTGATGAGTCCTTCATCTAACTCCCTCCTTGTGTGAAAAACAAATCTTGCATTCCTAGGAGTATATATCCTTCCTGGCAAAGGATGTTGCTCTGAACTCCCATAGGGAGGAGGAGGAGAAGGAGGAAATGTAATACATAGAGAGGTTGAAGAATCACCATCTATGGAGACTTTTTAAAACTCAGCTGGATGAGGTCCTGAGAAACTCACTCTAACTTTGAAGCTGGCCTGTCTTTGGGTGAGGAGGTGGCCTAGAGATCTACAGACATCCCTTACATCCTGAATTACTCTATACCACACTAAGTGAGGTTCTTTTCTTTGAGGCATAAGCGCTATCTCAGGTTAGAACCTTAAAAAGACAATCACTAAGTTATTCTGGAATGAGACTTTATATAATTAGAAAACTGGACTGCTGTAATTCCAGTACTGCTTCTGCTGGAGTTAAACATTAGCAATGCTGAAGTAACATGAAGATTCAATTTCAGCCTAGAATGGGGTTAGGTTCTTGTTCCTTTGAGGCATCTTTGGAGAGATGTAAAATTTTATTAAACTAAGAGTAAAAGGCCACTCTGGACCTAGATGGTGAAGAAGAGCAGTGAACTGCTTTGCCTAGGGTCTTTTGGGTAAAAAGTAGATGGAGCTGGTTACAATTAGCAGTCGTGTGACTTCCATCCACGTTCATTTCTGCAGGCATTTCCTAATTCCTTCTGCATTTGTGTCTTTGTAGAATCATTCCCAGTAAAGCTTTTCCCCTTGAGGTTATAGTGACGATGGAGATGCAGCTCAAACACCCTGCTGTTGAACAGAGTCACTCTTGCGTGCTTCTTGCATTCAAAGAGGCTTATCCTGGTTTGCTTAAAGCAGTCCCTGCTTACGTCTTTTATTATGGAACAGAAGTTAACTCACAGTGCCTTTGCTAATAACCTGGGCATCCAGAAGTTTCCCAAATATCAAATCCAGGATCCTGGGGTGTGCATATGCATCTGGATAAAACAGTAGCTTTGTTTAAGAAAAAAGGCAATGGATCTCCCCGCAAACTTCCTCTCTTTGAGATTTTGATCCTGAGGAGAGTGTTACTAACCTCAAGAAGGGCAGCAGTGTGTCCCACCTGGGCAGTGAGAGACAGGTGTGATGCTTCAAAGGCTCCTGGAATAGCTGAAGCTTCAGTGCAGTGATCAGCCAATTACTTATTTGGTTATTAACACTTAGAGGTATCATCTAGAGATTTATGTTCTGGGTGTGTAAAGGCAAGGAGGTGTCTGCTTGGAGATCTGATCCTGGCATTGGCTGTTCTTACATCTGGCATTCTCATGAGGTAAGAGGAAATAGAATGTATACATACCAACAAGGCATTACCTATTTGGCCACAGTTATGGTAGTTGAAATAAAATATGACAGCTGAAACCTGTCCCAATCTGGACAAGGTAAGGTACCAGTATCTATTTGTGTATCTATGATGGCTAAAATTGAGGACTAATCAGAATATGTTGTAATTGATCACAGAGAGATACTAGTTGACAAGGAGAAACAGGTCCCGCAGCAGAGCATGTGCTATTACTACAGACACCAGTTGTGAACCCGTGGGGAAAGGCAGTTTAATTTTGCACTTAAAGCAGGAATTCATTAGTTACCAGGTTTCCTCCCTGAGACTGGGGCCTACCTTCATGGGTGGAAAATAAATTTTTGGCAATATTACAGACTAATTACTTTACCAGTTAAAGGGTCTCTCTGGTAACAGAGGGTTGGGTTTTTAATTCATGATCTCAGCTTAGTCTCTTAGAGAAGGCTACAGTTTAGCAATAGAAGAGAGAAGAACACAGGGAATGGACGGAACTGGTGCACGTAAGACACAGGAGTTTTAACACACCAGCTGAACAGCATATGTCTTTTTCTGTAAATATGCTAGAAAATACAGAGACAAAATGCTAGCCTGAGTAAGATCCTCTCACACACAGGAGAATATGTAGAAACGTTAACTGTATCTCAAATTCTTAGTGAAACATTCCATCATGTAGTGCATTACCTGTCCACAGATCCATACAAGTAAAATATGTCCAGTATCAACTGTAAGAGCTCGTGGTTTAAAGCACAAAAGGGGACCTCACTCTCCCCATGCACAGGCACGCTGCCTTGGCTTCCAGGACATTGAGAAAAAAAAAGAGAACTTTGTTGTGACTTGTGTTTTAAAAGATTTCTAGACATACATTTAAATTAATTTGGCAGCTCTTTTGTCCCATCTGGTATAAAGTCAAGGGGACAGAATGGCACAGGACGAAACTGCCTGTGAAATGACCACTGTAGATGTTGCATGCAGTTGTTGCAATTAATCATTAGATGCTGGCATTTATTGCACATCTGGGGACACAACAGAATTTATATATAAATGAAACAAGGTGCAATCACCATTTTTAATGAGCGTGCATGATAACACATTGTAAAAAGCCTTTTTATAGAAATTACCTTATTGCAATTACACAGGGAGAGAAAAAGGTTTCTCAAGTTACAGTGTACAAAATAAAGCACGTTGCTCCAATGACGGATTTAAGAAAAATCCCTAGGTGTCTTGGGACTGAATGCTATCCAGTTTGAAAGATCCTGATTAAATGTCTTCCATTTCTCTATGCTGAGAGATCTGAGATAACTATTTTGTCTAACTTGTCTCCAGTTTCAGGGGGAGATAAGACTTCATCTGTGTCATAGTCTTCTTCAAATGATCTGCAAAGATAAAAGGTATGTCTTTAAAAGCTCTATTTTGGTGGAAGGGTTTTCAGGCAAGTCATTTCAGTGGCTACTAAAGCAGCTGGCTAAAATAGAGCAGCATGTAAGATACAAATCTCATCCTCGAGGTTAACGTGACATTGAAAACAGTGCAGTAGTCATCAGTATTCCAAGAGCCAACATGAATTTGTACTCCCATCCAGCTTCATTTGTAAATTCTGAAGCACCTCTTCACTGGTGTTTAGCATTATAAAATTTAAATCCAGTTTCAGTAACAAATGTCAATAGCTCACAGTAGTCTTAATAATTCAGCATAGAACTAAAGTCACCAACCACACACTGAGGGCCTAGAGATTTGGCTTGCTCAGAATCACCTGGTTTCCAAAGCATCTTCTGTTTAGGGTATGTTTTGACATCCACAGAAGAACAATTGTGGACATGCTGTCATGTTCCTCTCTCACTTGGTTTGAAGTTAATATCCAGGGCTTAGCATTTATGGCCTGAGAAGGTTTAGCTGTGAATTCCCAGCTCCAGCCAGTTGCACTGTTTGGGCAGGTTGAGTTCAGTGCTCTGCAGCAGAGGATATCACTTAAGGGCACTCATCCCATTCCTATTCCTGAGAAATGATGTTTTTAAGATGCTTTCCCTCCAAGTCTCAGTACACTACCAGTTAGTTTCTCAGGGGTCCCAAGAAATTAAAATTCTTCCCTTTACACTGAAAGCAATGCTGCTTAGCAGGGAAATGTTGCAGCAGATGTTCCAACAGCAAGCACAGGAATCGCTAAACTGTGCTGCAAAAAGGTTTGCTCCTTTGATACCCCAGCATGGATGGTGCCAATAAAGAACTGTCTACTACTTCATGTGCTGCTTTTCCCTTCACTAACGCATATGCAGGCAGAACAATTCCTTGGGAGCCTGTCAGGATGTATGTTCTGCTAGGGGGAGGATTCTATACTGTAGTCTGGTGATCCCTATGTGAAGAAGAGACAAAGAGCACAGAGATCCTAGATGACATTTTCATCTTCTCTTCCATAAAGGAAAGCACCTGGTTAGTAATTCTGCCACCTTCTGGATACCCCTGCATAAGCAGGAGAAGGGAAACTATGGTCTGGATCATACACCAGTAACCGTTCTGATCATGCATGCAAGGATACCAACAAGTACCCAACACACACACTTTTTGTTAAGCGGTACCAGTTGGGAGTCTTCATGGCCCTGCCTCCCCTGGTGCCCCACCTGGGAACGGACTGGGCATGGTTGTACACGCCTCAGTTTCTCTGTCTCCTAGGTTTAAGATGAGGCAGCTGGGGAAAACTTTATTTCCATTTGAATGCTGTTCTTCGAAATGTTCCTTTGTGTCCCCTTTTCCTTGAATTTTACCAACTTCTCTTAGCTTTCTTCCTCTTTTTCCTATATGTGAAATGTGACCTCTTTCCTGTACTATTCATCTTGCACATTCACCAGCAATTGGAGCTCCATTATGTTTGGTTTTTTTTTCCCCACTGCTTTTTGCTTCTGGACTAAACCACTTCAGAAATGTGCTTCCCATTGTCATTTTCCTCTTCACTCTTTTGCTCCTTAAGGCTCAACAGTACCTGGGGCTTCCCACCTTGGAGGAAATGCTTTCCACCTTTATGGTTGGAAGCATCCAAGGGTAATTAGCACCAAAAATCACCTTCTCTCCTTCCAGGCCAGTTTCAAGACTTCACAGTCCTGTATGGGCTCTCATGAAGATAAAACACCCATTCCTCAAGATTCAACCATAGCACCTCAAGTTTCTTCAGAGAAGGCAAATTACTCCAGGAAATTCTTTGTCCTTCCTTCTGGCCAACACACATTTTGTTACTGGGTTGTTCAGTGATGTACTTCTTCCCCCTTTCTGTTCCTTATGCTGCTGGGTTCATGCAAGTGAGCAACTGAGCCATCAGCTGACTTGAGGGAGACAAGAAAAATGGCCTAAGCCAACATCACTTGATCCCAGGTCTTTGTCCCTCCTATCCACCTCTGAGCAGGATTGCTCTGTGTTGTGCCCTCCCTCCTTGTTGCTCAGGTGAAGGGGATTCTTTCCTATCAGCAGCTAGTAAAAGATGAGCTCTTCCTCCTTATTTCTCTTCATATGGAGAAAGATCTCTTTTCATGAAGGCAATTGTGGCTTTCATGTATATCAACTGGCTGAAATTGGTTTCTGGAGCAGTAAAGAAAGTGGTGCTCCCTTCTGCCAGGCAGGCCATAGCCTGGACTGCAAGAAAGGATTTCTGCAAAACCAATGCTTATATCTGCATTAAGGGCTTGTGTTGGTCAGGTTCAACTATCAGCGCTGCCTTCAAGCAACCACGTGTGTACACATTCACCAGGGAACTGACTCTCTTTGTTGATATCATACACAGATGTATAAAGCCCAGCACGGCTGAGAAGTGTTTGGAGCAGCTTAAGCTTCCAATGAAACATGATGCTTTATTGTTGTCTTGAGTAAGAAAATAATGTTTCTCCTATTTTTGGTGATCGCAGCTCTCAGTAGTCACAACATCCTTTAAGTCACTCTGAGTATCCACTATGTCTTGACAAGATTCCTCTTCCAGGAGCAGTGGTCTCTCAGGGGCAAGCCTGCAGACAGCCAGACAGACTCCCTGTTTCTGTCACCCTCAAAGAACAGCAGAAATAATGTATGTGCAAAAACTCAATGCCTGTTTCTGGCAAATTTGTCTGGGTATCCAGCTCTTTGTTTTTCTTGTTCCCTTCCTTTTCTCCTGCATGGTCTGTTGCTATGCTCCACAAATGAGATCTAATCCTGCTGCCATGACTACAGAGCTTTTCAGGGGCTCTTAAAAGCAAGCAGGGAGGTTGCTGACATGCTCTTTACAGGAAGACACAGAGCTGTTTCAGGCAGACTTCAAAAATCTCCTATCACCTGCCACTTCTCCTCTGGTTTTGGTGAGTTTTGGGATTCATGGTCCTGCAAAGCTTTTATGGCAGACTCCTATTTCTTTTCTGTGCTGAAGACAAAGGTGTTGCAAAGCAGCTGCAGAGGAACAGCAAGTTTATCTTCCATCCTGTGTTACCTCATCTTCCATTGTGAGGGCCACAAAAAGGCAAGGCAGCTCCAAGGAATTGAGGGAACAGCCCATAGCTGTTTGGATGCACATCTCAGGGAGAGAGGGAAACACAACCCTCAATAGCTTTGCAAATCTCTGTTGCTAATTAGTAGGTGCTGCTGTTATCCCAAGCAATTTCCAGTGGGGGAAGGTTTGAAAATTACACAATCCTCTCAGTACTCTAATGGGTCTACAAATACTGTTCAAGAATGGATGAAATCCTGAATCATGCAATATTAGCACAGGGTAAGCATTCTTTGGATATTTGTTCTATTAACCTGGAGACTTCCAGAGAAATATTCACAAGAAGATACCAACACAGACACAAATCTAAAAGATAATTATACTGAATCTCCCTTAGGAGCCTGTGCAGGAAGTCCTTGCACACAGAGAGGCTCTGGAGTAACTGCTTTGCCTAAATTAATTGACTCTAAGGATATCTGGAGTGTCATAATTTGACAGAGAGCTGCAAAAACGAGTGTAAGCATTACAGAAACCAATCCTGTTTTAAAGAAAAGTTATCAACAAACTTAGTAAATTAATAAAAACACCAAAACACAGCTTAGGAAGAACACAGACTAACAGGAATAAATTTTGGTAGAAAGTAAAATTATTTGACTAAAGAAAGTCTCCATTAGGTATAACACATGTAACAGAGCCACAGTTTCTAATCTATGGTAGTGTGATACGGGCAATACATGGCCAAGATTAGCAAAAGTCATTTAATCTCTTGTTTGTATGGTTGCCAAAAGAAAAAGGCTTTGTCCTTTTTCCCAGCTATATTCATTTACCGTGTAAAGAAGCCCATTGTGACAAAGACACCAATACTGCCTCGGGGAGCAATTGGGAGCATTTCAGGCTTCACATGCTCCAGTGCTGGGTCCAAATGATAGCTCCCTTAATTCACTACCTCTGTTAAAAGCAGCATCTACATGCTCCTACTAAACCTCACCTGGAGCCTACCAGCGTGTCCCTGGGGCAGTCACTGCCTACGCTTACCCTTCCTGTAACTGTTCATTCCCAGACTCCTCAGCCACAAGGATCTCGTACTCTTCAGCAGCGTATCTGTCCCAGTCAGAGGGTTCCGGGCCATCATTTTCAATGTCCTGAGGAGATCAGAGAGTCAAGCACACTATGTCCACACTTCTCTACAGCTGTTTAAAATCGGTCTAAACATGTGAAACAGCACTTCTAGGAACAGCAAGCAACTGTATAGAAACGGCGGATCAAAAACTGACTTGCTATTATCTTAACCTCAGCTGCACATAAACTACTGCGGAAAAATACGTCCCTTGGTCGCTAAAGCTCAGTGTGTGACCTGAGCTGCCAACAAACTGTGCCTGCTTCACTTCAGAAGTGCTGAACGTTAATAACTACACACGTTCTTTGGTTTTGCTCAGCAAGCCCTGCATCTGGGCACTTTGTAATTGGTGAAAGAGCTTAGTGATTTAAAATCTTTAATTAAATGTTAAATTGTAACTAACCTTTAGATCAGCTTGCTGGTCTTCACAGTTTGCTAAGTTTGGGCAAGTTTGAGAGAAGGTTGCAGAATAACATGCTTATAAACATTTGGCCCTCTGCCATTTACTGTAAGATGAGGAAAATGTTACCCTCCTCTTCCCAGGCCTATTTGATCGCTGTTATGACGATCCAGTTTAAACAGATAGGGTGGTTCTGGCCTGGGATATATTTAAGCCTTGAAACATAGAACTAAAAAGTTCCTCTTAGAGGTTGTGTGTTAACAGCTGGGAGGGAATCAGAGTTGGTTTTGGCATCCTCCACACTTTACTTTGACCAGATAAGAGGCTTCTGGGAGACAGTCTTTAAGCTGTAGTCACATCTGGTTTCATTGGATATGCAAGGGAAGCCAGAAGTGAGTGACTTCACAGCAACAGCTGACAGAACTCAAGTCTCTGAACAGCCCACAGTTAGTGGTGAGCAACAACTGCAAAATACAAAAGCCACCATCTCCTCCTGTATTTTCTGTGCTTGGGAAGAGCAGATGACAAGTGACAGCACAGCCAGGCTGATAACCAGGCACAATTTGCAAGATCCAAACCTTCCATCTAGTCTGTGTGGCCTGATCATAGAGCTGGCATCTCATTGTGCCTTGGCCCCTGTGTTGTAAAGTGTTTTGGTTCTGTTTAGGCTATGGGAAAATTACTGGTACTGTTTCAAGGATCAGAGTCCAGCTCAGATTTTAATGAATCTTCACATGGAACTGACTTGATGATTGCAGTTGTGTAGAGGACAGGAAGAGGCAAATGAGATCTTAAGTTCTGAATCTCACAGCTCCTTTCTAAACCAAGCAAACCAGGTTCCCTTGTTATGCAGCAGAGCCCTGCTCTTTCAGCCTGCTGGATCAGTGCAACTCAGCAGAATCACACACACTACTGCCAGGGCTGGTGTAGTAGGATTAGTGATGGCAACCAAACCATAGAACCGCAGTATCACTTATGTTGGAAGAGACCCAGGAGGTCTCTAGTCCCAGCCTCTGCTCAAACCAGGGTTTGCTATGAGGTCAGATAATGGGGCTCAAGGCTTTGTCCAGTCACATCTTAAACTCCAAGAATGGAAGCCACAGAACCAATCTGGGCAACTCGTTCCACTGTTTGACTGGCCTACTTGTGATAGAAGTTTTCTTATATTCAGTTGGATTTTCTGTACATCTACTCCAAAGATGGGTTTGAGACAGCCTGGATTTAGAAATAAAGGTGATTTGTACCTTTTGCACTGCAAAGGGATCCCTCTGTTCATTGTCCAAATATTTTTCTAAATTGAAGAAGGTGTTATAGAACACATGTGCCATTCTGCACCTCTTCAGGTCTCTCAGGGTTACTCTTCCTACAGAAAAAAACCCCAACAAATTATTATGCTACTGAATTCTTACTTAAGGAGAGACTGGGCCTGTTCCTTGTCAGTCTTATCAAAGTTTTAACTATAACATCAGTATGCTACAATATTACAAAGTTTCTTTTCAAGTCCATCCAGGATTTTGACATTATTCAATAAACGGGTACATTGATTAGGCATAAATCTCACATACATATGGAGGTATTTCACATTTATGTGAAATATAGAAGAATGTCAATGGGGATGGTCCAGTTGCATAATCTAGACTGTCGGCACATCCCACAGCTGGAATATACAAGACTTGTTGCTCCAGTTGCTGCAAGTTAATTCACAAGGGCTCTTGTTTCAGCATTTCAAATGTCCCGATGCATAACATTATGGCACAATAACCACTGTTCAGACTTAGACTTCTGCAGTAATTTCAGCCCTGCAATTCCAACGCAAGGCTCTACCTATCTGTGGGTTTCACAGGGGCATTACCTTCTCAATCCACTGCAGATCAGTGAGGATGGAAAGTCCCATTAAACAGGGCTTACCTTCCCTCTCTGGCTTAACGAGATCAAGCATCTGACACAGCAAGTCATGAAACGGCAGTGGTTCTATGCCCATCACTTCCATCCGCTCACACTGCTCCTCATAAAAGTACTCCAGTTCATACATGGAGAGCACTCCATCCCCATCCAGGTCCATGCACCGAAACCAGTACTCAATGCTAGGAAAAGAGACAGGCCTAGTGAAAGCACAGTAGTGCACTAAGAAATCCATACAGCAGAGACTGCAGTAATGCACATTCTCCTTTCACCATCCTCTAATACTCTTTTGCCCAAAGGCTGCCATGGGGTAACCAAAGGACTGATGACTACCAAGACATTAAACATTACGAGAAAACTCTGCTTCTACACAATTTCTCCCCAAGAAAGGAAATTACGTGAACAAATGTTGACAGTAAGTTGCCTTCTTCCTAATAATCACTGGAACCCACTCAAGCTACTATCTCTTGTAGAAAGCAGTAGGTCACAGAAGTTTATCTTATCTGCTCATCTCAATACTTTTATTAAGACATGGAAATTAGTCAGACCTTGTAGCACTCCTTTTGTCTTCCTCTGAAATCAGGAGCCACACAAAATCAGCGTAACTCATGCGACCTTCTTTTTGAACTTCATTGCCTCTGAAAGACACAAGGAAAAGTTAAAAAAAACCCAAACAAACAAGAAAACCCCAAATCATCAGGCTCCTAAATACTCAGAATGTTATCAAACATTTTTTCAAAAGCCCCAAATCACTGCTGAGAGAAAATGGGGCATCATCAACCATCCATCCTGCACTCTGCAGCACTAGCCCGTGTGCACTTCCCCATTGGCACAGCACTTGCTGCCACTGCAGAGCTGAACCTCATCTAACCACATCCCCTCCCACAAGTGCTGGGCTGTTTTACTTCTCAGAGACTTTGAGCAGTGCTCTCCAGCTATCCCTGTGCTGCTGTGGAGCACCAACGCATAGTGCTTGCATGTTCCCTCCAGCTATGCACAGCTTGTTCGACAGTGAGGTCTATAGGTAGTCATCCTATGGGATTTTTAAATTTGTTTTCTTAAAATACCCAAAAAGTCTCACTTTATTTTCAGGCAGCTCCATCTAGAACACCATACTGGAAACTATTTAGAGAAGTGGGGATTCCTGAAAGTATCTTGCATTTCTAATCAGCCTGACAGAAATTCCCTTCACTTCTATCCCCAGCCAATAAGCTATTCCTCACCTCACCACAGCGCCGCTGAATATTCGCTCAATAATCCTGTTTGATAAAGCTGGAAACAAAGAAAACATGGAGAAAATGAAGCTACAGGTTACAGAAACAACTATAATCATGTGTTCATGCTGAATCCACAGAAAGCCATTTCCCATTGCTAAAAGAATGCTCTTTTTACATTGTCTGACCACTTTACTGGTCCCCATGTAGCAACATTTTGTGAAAACCAAAGATGACTCTGCGAGTGTCTCTGCCTTTATATCTGCCCAAACACTGTTTCTTGCCACAAATGTGGCAACTGCTTGTTATCTGGATTCTTGAACATGGGCATTGTTACTCCTACTTTGCTGCAGTAGCATTTGTCACATAAGCAAATCCTGCTGATAGGGGACTATTTCAGCATGTGTTGCAAGCGAAATTCAGTTATGAATAAAAAAATCACACATTAAATCCCTACAAAACACTTCTTGGCAGGGCACACGCTGTGGCAATGCTGCTGCAGGGAAGGACAATGGAAAACTAGCGTGGTTTTAGGTTTTGCCAGCCAGGAAACATGTGGGATAGACTGTTATGGTAGAGACACACCAGCCAAGCAGCAAATGCCAGTCTTGAGCAGGATTTACCCATTCACCCTGCCGGACTCCTGACTCACTTCCTGTAGATGGCCTCTTTAACTCCATCTACATGTTCTCCATCACTTCTGTAGTCCTGGCACACTTCTGACACACCAGTCAGTCAGATACAGCCTGCACGAGCCCCTCAAATCCCCCTGGCAGTGACAGGCTGCTGTACCACCACACTGATGGCTTCTCCCCTTTACCCTGCTCACAGCATCTCTTCTATCCTTAGCTCACTAGCACCCAATGTTCTCAGGCCCATATCACCTACCCCACATCAGACCCTCCTCCATCCTCACCCCATTCAGCCCTATTATCAATGCTCCTGACGCCTGTGACTGCTCACATAGAATCCCCATGGCCTTCCCATAAACACCTGTGCTCAGAACAAGTGGGTGGCCACCACACCACTCTGACGCACACACACACCTATAGCATCGTCGTTCTCACACCCCTTTCCTTCTTTCTTACCTCAGCCCATGAGCATCTTGGCTCCTACAAAATGTCAACCCCATCCCCAGAGCTCCAGCAATGTCTGACATCATCACATCTCCAGATCCCTATAGCCCTGGAAACCACAACACCCTACGACACACTTCACCTTTCCTGCCACCTCCAGTCGCATGTTGTGTCCAAACATCCCCTTTACCCACATGTGATTCTCTGTCCCAGAACTACTTTCTCAAAAAGTGCAGCAACCACATGAAGAATCCAAATAGGCTTTGTCTTCAGGATTAAACATGCTGGTCAATAGCTCAAGCTTTTGTCCAAGACGTTACCTCATGGGATCTAACAAGTAAGCACATGGGCACGTCATACTCTCAGAAAACAGAGAATCCTAAGAAGAGCCGACCCAAGTGCCTCCACCTGGCACAAGGCAGTACAGAACAAGTGCCTTTGGATTTTTTAGCCTTTTGTGGATTTGTATTCCATTAACCTACCCATGGCCCTCGAGCCTTTGGCAATTCATAGCATCTGCTCAGCTTGGGGCACAGAGTTTCACAATGAACTCAGAGATTCTCCAGGGTACACGTGCAAACTGAAACTCAGATTCACCAGACTCTGGAATTTCTCTCACACATTAACAAGACTGCACTTCAACAATCTCTGAAGTTCACATGCACTTGTCCTTCTTGTTCCTACTTCCATGTAGCTGCAAAACCCTTAGTAAATAAGCAAGTTTCAAGACACTGTTCTAGCTCATCCTTCTGGCAGTGACTGACACATGAACAGAAGCTCCCTCTCTAGCTACTCATGCAGAAAAGAGCTTGTACTGCATTTTTGTACTGTCTAAGCCCCTATAACTGGCTCTGTAAATCAGCATTTGTATTAGACATGGATGGCACCATTTATGATTTTTTTTTTTTGAGGCATCAAACTAACCAAATTAAAGCTAGGCTTTACTCTTTAGCAGGAACATTCTATTTTCAGCAATCCCCTTCATCCCACCACAGCTTGCAGGCAGCATACCTTGATCACTGTACCTAGCCAGATCCTTCTGGCTGATGTAAAGATCATGGTCAGTGTCCAGCTCCCAGAATTTACAGTATATAACATAGAAGTGCTCATAAGAGAAATAATCTGTGATCTGATTTATGTCATCCTCTTCTTCCAAGAGAGCAAGAGTCTGAAAGAGTACAAATAAAGTGGGAAGTTAAACCTAGACAAACAGGCAGTTCAGCTGCCAAAGTCCTCCAGCCTCTGTGGAAGATGGGTGAACACAGCTCTGAGAGCTAATCCAAAATGCAGTCTTTCTTCCCTATAGGATATTTTGTTGCTGCATTCCTTAACAGGTACTTTCAGAGCATCTGGCTTGGCTATCCTGGTTAGCGTATGTATGCACAATACTTCTGCTACTCCTGTGAACAATTTCTGCCAATTTTCAGCTATAGCGAAGAGTGAGGTAGGAAAATAAGAACACAGATGTTGTCTCAGCTGGGATCTATTATTTGTGAAACATTTCTGACCTGCACCAGAGACTCTTAGAGCTATTTACAACAGCAAGTCCACAGTTCTCCACAGGAACTGAGGTGTATCTTCACACATCCTTGCCTGGCTCTTGAACAGCAAAATCAAGCCTTGCTCCAGTCATGCCTCAACTTGGGAAGGATGGATCCCAAGCAGATCAAACTAATCACCCTGATTTTCCCACACTGTCACTGATAGGAATTCGTCTGATTTAAGGGGAAGGCTTAGACAATTTTCCAACCCTGATCTGTTAACATGTCTTGATAGAAAACACATAGTGAGGATACTCTGGTTTCATTCCCACTTCATACCTACCTCTGTCCTTCCCTCCACTCTGCCTTCCCACCTACAGGAGGATATTGGATGTTTATGAGCATCACCTGCTTGTCTTTCTCCTAGTGCTGAGGCCATGGGACACCAGACAGCCTTTTCAGTCTAATCAATTATGGCTGCAGGAATGTGAAAAAGCTAACAGACTCAAGTGAGCTATTGGTCATGAACTGAGTCTCAGTAAAACTCCCACATCCTGCTGTCCACCAGGTTCAGTGAAATTTCAGACAGGGACAACAGAATGGCACTGCCAGACCTGCACTATTCTGACTTGGTGACACTCAAGTCTAAAAGCCTCAGGTTAAGCACTCACTAGTCTCTTTAGATTCTTTGTAGGTCTCTCAATTTCTTTACAGATGATAATCACTTGGCAAGGTTTTTCAATAACCTTTTTTTTTCCTTTCATAGCTCATGCCAAAATATGCCATTTGCACATGCAGCAAAGAGCTGCCCAAGCCAAAATTATGGTCTCAGAGTTGAACTTCCCTGCTGCAGGAGATGGAAGGCAGAGTAGATATGCAAGGAGGAAAAGCGTATAAAGGGAGAAAATGAGCGAGTAGAGATACAGGGTAATTTGGGAGGATTTGCTTGTAGCAGAGGCTAGGGAGGAACTGGGATCAAAGGGCTTGGACCTGTAAGAAATAATCCAGGGGAGCACTGATTTTTTTTTTAATCAGCTGATGTGATCAGTTGGGCAGAAAGATGCCTGGAAAGAGGAGGGGCATTAATTCATGCTCAAGGCTTTTGAGAAAGACAGCACATTATATCTGAAAGGGTGAAGAGGATGCAGTAGGGAGGTCTCGCTGCTTTAAGTGAGTCAACCTTTCAGCCTTAAGATTCTCTGGCTTTTTAGGTTGGGCTGGAGCGGAGCAGCCTTAGATAGTTTTAAGCTTGTGCTCTTTTACACAAAATATACACAGAACAGAGATTCAATTCCTGAAACCTCTGCTCAACATAAGGATACAGTGCAGGGATTGTATCAAGAACCAAGCTTTATTCATTAACTTTTCTGAAGGAGTCTACTGCAGAAGTGGAAATCAGCTCCTGAGATGCACAGTCTGGCAATTGCACAGCACAACATGCCTGACCAACTGTCAGTGGGCTGATTGCCAGCTGGGAGTCAGGAAATTGGCTGTCCTATCCTCACATATTGCAGGCAATCCAGCAGCTATTCTTGGCTACTCAATGAGCCACTTAACAGAGGTACACTCTTGTGTCTTGCTTCGTCTTGTCTTTGGCTAGATCAGAAGCCAAGAGTCAATCTTCTTGATACAGCTTCAGAGCAGGCCCCCAGTCCCCCTTTGATGCTCTACCAGTCCACTCTTGGCTACTCAAGTCCCCAGTGTTCTCTCATCTCCACTCAGACACAACTTCACCCCTAGCTCCAGCACTCTGGCACTGAGCATCAGGCCTGCCTCACTCCAACCCAGGCACAGCTCCCTCGCTATACAGTATACAGCTACAGGACAAAGGTATGATGCATTCTAGAGCTTGGTCGGGCAGGAACCAACGTACTTGTAAGAAGTTGCTTTTCCGCAGCTCTGTTAGAGTGATCTTCCCAGACCAGGATCGATTGACAGTGTAGAATATTCTCTGTATAACCTGCAACACAAACAGTGCTCTCAAAATCAACTCCTGAAATACACCAGTTGCAAAATTCAAATGCAGTAACTTCATTTTGTTTATTCACTCATCTTACAGGGACTTTTTTTACAAACGATTTAGTGATTCTTTTTGTTGTATATACTATCATCTTAATTCACCATATAGCATGAAAGTATCATTTGTTTCTGGAACAGCATTATCTATTTTCACTCTATAAATATTTTCATTGCTCTTAATTCTCATCTTTGAGCATGCAGATGCATTATTTATGACAGGAAACACATTCAAAGTGCTGAGTTTTAGGCACTGTAGTTTGTATGGGTCAACTGAAATAGTGTTATACACCAGAAAAAAAAAAAAAATCAAAAAAAAAAAAATCAGGACCTATGAAGAGGAAACAGGACATGTCAATGAAAGCCACAATTGATGTCTGACCTACTGTGTCTATAACAATGCCCAATCTCCTGAGTGGCTCCACTGAAAGTAAGCAATAGAGATTATCTACCTGCATTTATCTGAGGTAGGTGTTAACCTCATTTGTCTCCTGATCTGATCTCCCTTTGGTGAAAAGAAGTAAAAAGTGTAGTGGGGAACGCACAGACTTTTGAGAACCCAAGAGAGACTGAATATGCTCCCAAGTACCTAAAAAGGCAAGCTGAACTCTTGCTAGTCCACTCCTTATGAGCTTGTCAAGTATCATCACAGTGGGGAATATGCAAATGTGTGATCATGCACATGCAAGAGTAAGTTACTATCAGCACAGAGCTATGGAATATAATTCTTGTCAACCAAATCTAATACAAACAAATCTTTGATGACTCTGACGTCATGGTGACATATCCTACAATTTTGGTAAACGTTAGTAGGTTATGCTATTCCAATGCAAAATTTCACCTTACACAACAATATGGACATTATAGGGATTAACCCAGTTAAACTGAATGAGATGGGTTTGATTCTTAGCTAGAACTAGCTTCAAGTGGGCAATCACCCTTTAATGGCCATGATTTGACTTGGTCACACAAGCACTGGTTCTTAGTCCAGAACAGATATGGAACCAAGAATGAGATTGTTGCTAACAGCCTGCTTTGTGATACACAGATTAATGAGATAATAAATGGTGATGAGCACAAATAATTTTGAGAGCAACAAGAATGACCTGAGGACTTGAAAAGTACCCTAAAGAAAGAACTACCAGTCAGCTGAACGTGACACCTATTTGTAGATATCCTGGTCCTTTAAAGCCTACATGGGGACATGTGGGACAGTAGGACTTTTTGTCTCATGACATACATAACTAGAAGATGAAATTAGCCTAATTCAGACAGATACAAATGCACATTTACACTGCCTTTGATTAACCACTGGGATAACTCCTAAAGAAATACTGCAGGCTCTCTATCACTCCAGACTTCAAAGACAGATGTCCTTTTACGGTTGTGTGTCAATTCAATTAAAAACAAACAAACAAAAAAATCCATCCTAACTATAGCAATCACTGAGCAATGTTCTCTTGTAATGGCCTGTGTAATGCAAAAGGTCAGACTAGGTAATCACAATGATCTTTTCTGGTCTTAAGCACAATGAAAAAGCTGTATGTTTGTTTCTTCTTCACTGCCTCTGGCAGTTGCCGCCATTCTGGACTCTATTTTTGGACTTTGTTTGGCCTTTATTTCCAGATTGCACAACAGCTCAGAGACTGAAGTGGGTCTCATGCCATACATAACCCATTATCACACCTGACAACTTTGTAGCAATTCTTAAAGATACAGGGTTTTCACATCATTCTGACCACTCAAAAATAACAATCACAAGAATCAGAACAAGGACCCCTAACCAGTGATTTTTTTTTCCTTTGCCTGCAGGGCAATAAAAGACAAAAATATCCACACTTGTGACTTGTAAGAAACTGCTCCTCTATTAGAGCATATTGATGAAGATGTTCTATCGTCTCTCCCCTCACCTAGCTGTAAAAATAAAGCAGAGGTAAAATAAGATCACCTTCTATCATGTCCAGTCACTCAGTGCAGCCTTTATTATTCAAATAATGGTCTAGTTTTGATGGATAGTACATAGTGTAGATACATCAGTATAAAGTGTCAGTACCTCCCTCTTTCTTTACCAGGTTGTGAAAATGAAGCGGTCAAAAAACCCAACCAACCAAAAAAAAAAAACCACCCAAATCACAAATCTAAACAAAAAAACCCAAACACACCACCATCAAAAAAAAAAAAAGCATCTGGGAAACTTCCTAGAACATAATTCCACAGCCTGAGATGATTTGCAGCATTCAAGCCACACTTGCCAGTTACATAACACCAAAAGCCATAACCGGCTTTGTTTCTCTCAGCATGGAAGACTATTTATTCACAATTCAGTACATAACACTTTGGAAGGGGGACCCCCTTCCTATCTGCCCATTATTCTAATGTGATCTGCCTCCAGGAACCAAACCATTGATGGGGCAGTTCTAGTTCTAGACCCTTCCCCAGTATTCCCAGAGAAGAAAAAAACCAATACCACTTCTGGAACAACCCATAAAGCTTTATTAAATCCCGCAGGCCACCTTCCCCTTGCACACTGGTAACACTGCATAAGCTGACACAATTTTCAACAAGCAATACATTTTGCCAAGTTGGTGTTAGTTGACTCAGCTTTTCAACAACACGCAGTGTTAACTAAGCCTTATTTGAACATCCTGAGAGAAGTCATGTTTTAAAGCTTTTACAATAAATGCCACGTGATATTCTGCTTCATCTCCATGAGCTCCAGGAGTCAGTCTCTGTCAAAGGAAACACAAATAGTTTAGTGTACTGGCAATAAAACAGCTCACAGATAGTAATACAATAATTTGTATTGGCCTTTTGTATCCAAAAGACACCTCTAAGAAGTGTAGAGGTAGGCAAAAAACCCCACCTGAAACATGCATACACATCTTACCCATTCTAGGCTGTTAGCTTATTCTCCAGGTGATTTCAACCAAGCGATGCTGTAGCCAGCAAAGAACACAAAAGCCAGTATCTCCTTACAGCCCTTATCTGGAACACAAAAGTAAAATGTAATTCTTGCACTGTCAGCAAATACAGCACTGTCACTGTGAGAAAGTATAAAGTACTCTACCTTGAAGGGATCAAAAGCATCCAAGTGGTCTCAAAATCCAAGGACAAAGTTGTTTCCTCCATTACTTCCTGGTGGAAATACCAATTTTATTTTTTTTACCATTGAAGAGAGATGTGCCAAAGTGTCTGTGCAAGGAGATGTGAGAAATAGAAACTCCTGCTATCAGAGAGGAGAGCCACTGCTGCAGTGGGCCAAGCACTGTCACTCCAGATGGGAACAACCTGTCCCAACAGATCGTCTCCTACAGTCTTGACTCTTGACTCATCCCATTCAGCAATCTGACCAAGGCCAAACACACCAAGCTCAGAAGTAATCTGTCTGTCAGCACAGACTCTCAGAGCAGCATGGTCCTGCCAATGCGAGGAGTCTGTGAAGGACATCTCAGCTTTGTTAGACTTGTGGCTAGGCACCATTCACCTCAGCCACAAGCACCACTGTTTCCTGGCTGCATGGGAGCAAGCCTAGGAAGCCACCTTTGTCAGAATATGGTGACTAAGGGTGCCTAAAGGCTCAGACTGAAGTAGGAAAGCACAGTGGAGACAAGCAGAATGAAGAAACACTGAAGAGCTTCATGTACTCATGAAGGGTCTGGTTCTGTGACTGCTTTATGGTGGTTACACAGGACCTCGCCCAGGCACAAAGGAAGCTGTGGAAAAGGAGTGAGGAAGAAAAAGGTGTTCCCTTTTTTAGTAGCAGCCTGCACTTCAGTTATCTTGAAGTGGAACGTCAGCTTTGCACAGGTGGTCTCTCAGACCAGAACATGCACTGCACCCTGATGATGTCCAAAAAGTGAGGCAAGGGCAATCATTTTGGGGATTACTCTACAAAGACATTTGTTTCTTGCCTTTATTCCCTCCATTAAACCCTGAAAAATACAGGAACAGCATGTGACTTGAGAAGAGGAACCTGGAAAGGCAGATGCACAGAATTGCCTTTGTTACCACCCAACAGCCAGAACCAGGACAACTACACACTGCATCTTGACCTACTCACAAGCACAGAACTGGGTGATATTGCAGTCACGAGACTGATGCTAGTGTGACCTTAAATCTTTCACCTTTCACCCATCCACGTACTTTAAACACCAAATACCAAGGTACATATGCCACAGGCATCTTCCATACTCATCCACTCATGTGCCTCCACAATTCCCTGCCACTGCCATACCTGTTCTGGACAGTTACTGTACTTAAAGTATCTGTTGTCTTGCTCCACGGGGACTAAATATGCTGATAAAACACTAATGTTCATGTCACATTCAGGTGCATCTAAAACATTTAAAATTGATTCTTGTTACACCTTTTCATAAAGCATTAGTGTGACAGTTCAGGGTTTGCCCAGAGCAACAGCATCTTTCTGCCATCTGTTCCTTACAGAAAAGCAACAAGCCTGTGTCTGCCAGTAAGCTCCCAGCTGCCAGTATGTGGTGCAGCTGGCCCCCATGCAGACTCTGGCAAGCAAACAGGAGAAACTAAGTCTTTGAGCCCTGCTGGCATTCACCCCCCATCAGGTCTGTCACTATTTGAATTTGTTACTGCTGCAGAGATAAAACATCCTAACATTTATACTCTTTATCCAGATTCATACGCAACATGAGACAAGTTAAAGGCTTAAAATAAATTAAAAAAAAGCACAAACTTATTCAGGTAAGGTACCTGCCCATCTACTGACTGCAAAGCTGGAACAAAGCTACAAAACAAAACCCAATGACAAACAGTAGTCACAAAAGCTCAGAAAGACTAGATATGCTTCCTGGCAAGAGCGAGAGGCAGGAGAGTTGGACAGTAGACCCTTGTGTGCAATGGATGCTTTGTACCATGGAACAACCACAAATTCTCCACGCCCAAGTGACAGAAATCTTTGAACATACAGCCTTCCACGTCTCAGCAGCCCAGCAAAATCAGGGGTAACTTAGCAGCTCTCAAAGACCAAAGAAGGGCCTCTCATTTTCCTTCACCAGGATTAGAGGCCAAAAAAACTGGTTTTATAGTTTTACTTAAGACCAGAAAGAACCATTAACAACCTTTTGCATACCCTCTTGTACACACAGGCAGATTCAATTTTCCTTTACAAGTAGTTCTTAAAATAATTCATCACTGGTAAAAAAAACCCAACACATTTTCTTTTTTTAAAACACCAAGGATTTGCTCATGGGCACAGTAACAAATGACAAAGCGAGGGTTGGTAAAGCAGCAGCCCAGGAGCCAAAGCAGCCAGCCTACCGTCGTAATGTACCGGGAATGAAACTCCGGAGCATCCTTCAGGAACGTCAGGCCAGGATGCGTTTCCACCACATCCTGCAAGATAAGACCAAATAAAATGAAATAGATTTTCTTCTCCTTTTCACGTTTAGAAGTTACTGGGTTTGCAAACTGATACTTTTTCTTACTTTTGAAACTGTATTTGAGGCATTAACAATAAAACTGAAACGACATCTTTTAAAGTGAACCTTCTAGAATTATAAGTAGAATACATTTTCTGGGCAATACGCACCTGTTGGGCCATTTTGATTTACTTAAGGACAGAAAAACAAAGGAAGAGAGTTAGTGAGTAGATGAAAACTCATTTTCATTGAATGAGACAAAAAATTAGTTGCTTGACCATGCAATTATCTCCTCCATTCACTGAAGATACTAACATTTCTTACAGCTAGCTGAGAACATCACTTTGTATGTCCTCCACAACAATGAAAGCTCTTGTTAACATCAGAAGGCATAGGTAAGGTCAGTGCTTTTCCAAAATTTACTTGAACTACCTCTGAAGATGCCTCTAAGATCATCTGTTTATAAGCCAAACACTGGCTTATAATGCTAAATCTGCCAAGAAATGGATGACCAAAAATGTGGAGAAACTGCTCAGATCCCAAATGAATCAGTTCAGACCCTATATGAATGAATGTCTGTGTAATTTCTACATGTCTGACTCCTCTACTCTTTGAAAAGGAGTTCAAAGTTTTGCTTTGCTTATACCATGACACAGCAAAAGGATAGAGCAGATAGAGGGCCCTTAGGGGTGTGATATGACCCACATTTTGATCAGTCTGACTTGATGTCTAATACTATGGTGTAATATTGCAAGTCTCTGGTTGACTGACAAACAAGACTGTATGTGCCTTTAATTGCACCAGTAGCTAAAATGCAGAGCTGCAATCAATCAGGAAAGGCAGTGTGCCCAGCAGAGAAAAGATGAAAAGGAACATAAGAAAATTTACCCATCACAGTCCCAGTTTTGTCTGCGACACAGAAACATCCAGTGCAGACACAAAGATCTTTCCCCAAAGCAGCATCTCCACAGAGGTTTTGCATAAAGTGCAACACAGTGTGAGAGATCTAGGGATATGTTGAAAAGCTCAGAAAAAGTATTAACAGATGATCAGAGGAGCAGGTGGATCAGATTTATAGAGAAACTATAAAGAAACCCTAAACCTATCCAGAGCCTAAATGGCCACAAACAAAAGAAGGATATTTTGATTTGTCAAAAATATCATATGTGAATAAAAGGCAAAGAGTAAAACCAGGATGCACAGATTTAGCCTGAACATTAGGAAAAATAAATTGGCAGCGAGACTTCCACACTATCAGGTTTAGAGGCATATACAGAACAATTGGAACCACAGAATTTTTTGCAAAGATTTCCCCATGACATTTTATCTGCTAGTCTTGCTAGACAAATTCAATTGTAATTGTCTTGTCAAGCAAATTTTCTAATAAGCTTTTATGTTGTGCTTGAGCATCAACAGCACCATGCATTTTTCTGAACAATCACCTAAAGAAAAGGTACAAATTTCAACCTGATTACCAGGCACTGAAATACAAATCCTAACAATAGACAAGAGACTAGTAAAGCTTCAACAATCCTCAGCAACTTCAGAAAGTTACTTAGCTAGTTAGCAACTACACAAAATAGTCCACTTGAAATGCTTTTTTCTCTTTCGCTCCAAAATAACCCCACCCAGGTGCTGTTCAGGCCACATGCCCTTGATAAACATGTAAAGACATGAAAATAAAGTTAACAAACCAAACATAGCTCTCCTTCCCCATCCATGCACTGCTGAGCTGTTGCAGGTACCTGAAGCAGCGGGATGAAGTCCTCCTGTTCTAGGTAGTCACAGCTAGGCTTCGCCAGAAGGTATGTGAATCTGGATGCATCATCGTGGCAGTTCCGTAGGACTCTGTGAGAGAGATGAAGAGTTACTCCGAACACTTTGTACCTCGCAGGACAATCATGAACTACAGATGGATTATGAAGTGTCTTATCCTGTGACACAATACATCTACACTGTGAATTATGCACAGTTGACCTCAGACTATCAGAATCCATTTTCTTCTATATCTTTCAAAAGCACCAAGGTACCCCCACCCAGCAGAGTTTTTTTTCATGTTAATATTGCTGTGGTAAACCAGGTTTCTTACTGAAGTCTGATTTTACTTTGATTCCATAGCATCTTAAACTTAAGTAACCTGACTTTTCAAAACACTGCATGCTCACTTGAAGTCAATAGGATCAGCTTAACAGGATGCCATAACAGACATGCTCACCAGTTTAATTCTTGACAATATTTCTGTATTGAAGGACATTGTCCAACCAGAGTGACCAAATCTTCAACTAGAAAAATCACTCCCCAGAAGAAAACAAAAGAGCATCCCTTGTTAACTACAGCCCAGATGGCTGCTGGGCACTGAAGTCATGGAGAACAACCTAATGAAAGAATTGGATTGAGTATTTAGAGAAGCATGTAAACTCATTTCTTAGGTCGACAAATTTGCGTCTATGACACCCATTCTTGTCTCTGCTTTCTTCTAATACAAAATACTGGTCAAAATATCACAATCAAAATATCCCATTTTCATGAGTATTTCTATTCAAAACTCTTATGATATTTGCCATATCACTACTGAATACCTATAACAGAAGAGAACATTTGGATATATCAAACACTATGTTTAAGGGAAACAAATTACTCAGAAAATTACCCTGGGTTCTCTAGTAATTGTGAAAATACAAAGGCACTGTTAATTATTTACTATGAGTGATTATTCACCTCCCTTCTCTCCTTCAAGTGTATGAACTCTCATTGAAACACAGTACTGAAATGCCTGCAGTTTTCCTGCAAAGATCACACTGTAGTGGCTTGTCACTAATTCTAGCCTCATCACTTTTTCTGTAAAGTCTGATTTTGGTAAAGAGCATTTTTTGCAAATAAGCCTTCCAGGAGAAAAAGAAAAAAAACCCCAAAACACCAAAACAAAACGGAAAAAAAAATTCAGTGGCTGACAAGCAATCCTGTTAGCTTCACATTCATATCATGCCATCAATTAACAGATACATTCTAGGTCAGCCACAGAAAAGAGGTAGTAATGTTTTAGCTTTAACAACAACAAAAAAACAGGCACATAAAGATGAATCCCAAAGCCATATTTCAGTAACAAACTAAAAGATCTGCTTTTCAGAAATATTCTATACCCAGCAATTCCTACTGACTTCAAGTGGGATCAGTGAGCATGTAGTACTTCGAAGTCATGTAACCTTGAAAATAGGTGTCAGGAATTAAAGATACCCTGTTGTAAAGTTAGAGCTTGTAACTGTTAGCAGGGGAAAAAAAGTGTTTCTAAAAGAGCAATTAAAATGAGAAAAGCATATAAAACTTGGCTTGGATATGGTGTGGTTAAAAGAATACAGAGGAGGGGTATGATCACTGTGCAAATATCTAAAGGATGTGAAAGTCAAAGGAGTGAAAATGTGATATCATACATGAGGGATTAATTAGGAATAACTGGAGGAACCTAAGGAAGGAAAAGTCTTGTCTCTGTCAAGAAAAACCTCACAGTCACCCTTAACGTTTTTTGCAATTTTGCCAGGATAACTACAAGCTGTTTTGACAATATTATCACAGGAAATACTTTGGAAACTCAAGCTTAAAGGATACTTCAAGAATTTGAAGAGCAACCATTAAGTCAAAAACTAGAACTCTCTCTGGATACGAGATGGAGATGTCATTCAGGTGTTTCACAAAGTTGACTAAAGACTGAATTGCCCGGGAGGGAAAAAGGTTAGGCAAAACACCCTGTCTGCTCCATCTCACACCTCTGACTCACCATATATTCAGAGGCATCAATTTCAAAAAGAAACCTTGACAATGGTATATGGACATGACCAAAACTCCACAGATTTGTTATGCAGCATGCTTGAGGAAGGTAACAACTATTAAAGCTCCCAGAGTATCCACTTGTATGATGCTGCTTTATTTTACATTCCTTCTTTCTGTCCTATAACATGATCACATGCCTCCTCTCCCTGCTCCTAAATGGCATTCTCTTAGTGCACTGGTGTAGCAGCAATAAGGGCGGAGATAAATATATCCAAAATCCTCTGACATCTATCAGCCATCACAGAATGGCTGACATATTTCTAGGGAGTGTGTTAACACATTTCATATGCCAACCTGACTAAAACGCAATTGCTTCAGAGTTTGTTGGTGCAGCATGGAAAGAAGTGTTAAGAAGTTTTGGGTAAGAAAACTTAAGCTGATGGAGATTAACCAATTTATTTCCTTCTAAATACGAGAATTATTTGAAATGTCTGGTGGAAGAAAAAATAGAAAAAAGAAACTCCTATGTCAGACTGTTCTCTCTTTCCAGAAAGGGCATTTTGCATTTTCCATACTCACTTTCTCCACACAGATACAAAGGAGTGCACAGATACACATCCTGTCCGTTCTCCGCCTGACGCATTGAACATCGGTGCTTTCCAGTAGAGCGGGCAGCCACACACCTGTAAAGAAACACCAGAACACAGACAGATACAAAAGTAGTCACAAGAACGTCCTTGTTTATTCACTAAATTTACCATCGAGACTTAAGTAATGGAAATAAAATGGCAAGGACACACAGGTTAGTCAAAAGGTGTTTACTGTATGCCAAGGTTCAAAATCCACCAGTAATTTTCTTCTTTGTTATATGCCTTTTTAAGTAGCTGAGCAATATATCCTGTCAGGCTAGGAGAAGGATCAGAGACTGTCAAGTCCTTAAGCTCTATCTTTGACTGAACTGTTTAGCAAGATCCCCTGCAAGGTGAAACAGAGAGAGGCAGTTGTCTTCCAGAAGAGCACTTGCAGAGCTACCTCACTGACCTACCTTAGAAAAGGATAAGCCATTCTCTACATGGGCTGACTTGTTCTCATTGACAGCAAGGTAACGTCCATTCTAATCATAGGCAAAATAATTCCCATCCCATCATTTTCAGTGCAGTACCTTCTGCCCAGAACAGTCAATTTTCTCAACACTGCTAGAGCTCAGTAGAATAACAAAAACAAAACAACAAAAAAAGGCAGAAACAGAAAGAGGCTGATTCCAGCAAAAGGACTCCCTGAACACAACTTCTTAACTAGTGCCTGCAGAGGCTGCTCACTTTCAGAATGGTAACCAATGAAAACTCAAGCATTTTATACTCTTAATGCCTAAAAAAAGCAGGCTTGAAAATGGCTTCAAACATTCAGCTGCTGACACCTTCAAGAAACCTTCTCTTTACCACAGAAATCTTTCCAGCCACCTTTATGACTCCAGACAAGGTATAAGAACATCTGCAAAACACAGGCCTTGGAGGGAATGCAGCTGATCGAGGCCAGGCACAGCTATGAAGGATATCACACCAAATAGGAGGAGGAATATTTTGAAGAAGTAGCTACAAGTGTCATTTCTGCTTTGCCCACAAAGGCTCCTTCACCTCTTCTGTTAAGCAAGACTACCCTCCAAGTCCATTCTCGACTGTTTGTCTGCGATTGCATGTTTCTTTGAGAACTCCAATCAGCACAAGAACAGCTTTAGCACTTAGCCATCCCTGTCAGGTGACTCTACTTTTTCAGGTGTTTAGTTACTCTGAGGAAAGAATGACATTTACTTTTTATTAATTTTTGTTGTTTTCTTTGTGTAGCTGGTTATCCAACATCTATTTCAGAGCCCCAGAAGTGGTACCATTATCAATAATCCCATGAAACAGAGGCAAGCCTTACAATCACTGAATGGCATGGAGAGTATCCACAGAAAGACAGATGCAGAGACCAGACAGAAAGGCAGAGGTCTCTTCTACACATCCCTCCTGCTTTTCCCAGTTTGAACATTATAGGCCACACACAGTTCCCTGTCTGCCATAAAAATCAGTTTCAAATCTTTTTTTTTTGATCAAGCAAGAAGTTTGTTTTCAGAGATGGTTTACAAATAATGTCACTTGATTCCTCTACGCCCAAACAAAAACCCAATTTAGTTTCTTCCTTCAGAAAAATCTTCTTTCTTGGAAGGAAACAGTCCTCTTGGACAGAACATCATTGCTCAATTTACAGTGCCAAAGATCCATTCAGGGTAAACTGAACATACGAAATGCGTCTGACAACTTCTAGTTTTAGATCAGTGTTACTAAAAAACCACGGTTGGAGGAGAGAAAAATAGAATCACCCATCTGCACCATGCTCCCACACAAGTTCTGTGTTTTGTTCCCTGAAGCCAGGAACTCATTAGCAGACTGTAACAACTCCAAGTCTGCTGACACCTGCATTATGGGTATTGAGCATAAGCATCTTGGTGGCTGAGGATAATAAGCCTTTCCCTCTTATGTGTCCAAGGAGATGTAGGTTGGAAACTGTTTTCTCAAGTAAAACTGGAGCAGTAGACACAGATAGTGTCCAGATGAGCAGGACAGCTAACCACAAACGAGGTAGCTGGCACTACCTGAAGCCACAGAGGCAAACTCAGTTTCTCCCCCCCCCCAAAATGAGGACAGCCATGACATACTTTATTAGTTTTAGTTAAAGACTTTCTCCCCCCAAAAATAAAAAACCTAGAGAATAGTTACCTTAGCAACTTTCCCCATTTCACAGATGTTTGCTTTCTCATCTTCAAACTCTGCAAAGGCTTCTTCAATCCTGGCAATGATTTCTTCATGATTAGCACAGACATTTGGAAGTCCTTTAGGGAAGTAGAAACGTGGAATGTTTATTGACAAAGGGGTACTGCTGCTGGCTTTATTCACAGGCAGAAGAGGGCAAGGGCTAACTGAGGACTTCAAAGGCACTGGGGATGACGTTCCAGGTTTCTTCTCTTGTTTACTTTGAACCTGAAAACAGAATGAATAAATACTTTTTAACAGCATGGCATACAGAGAAGAAGAAAATAGTTTGTGATCCCAGTGATTAAGAAAAATTAAAAGCCACCAACAATTAAGTTACAGCACAGGGATAAAAAAAGCATTGTCTTAAGTAGACAAAAATTTCTGCAATATAAACCATCGCAAATTTCGGACATATCACATCTGCTTTGATGTGCATTTTATGCATGTAGCCGTGGATTATGATATCCTGTTGAACTACAAGAGAACACACTCTGCAACTTAGCAATACCTTAGAAAAAGGACAATGCTATTTCTTCTCATGCTGGTCACTGTGTTGTCATTCTGCCCCATAAGTAGCAAAATCTGCTCTTTAATATTTCCCCTTAGAACGAGAGCACTTACCCAAACGTCTTGCCTCGTGTATGAGCAAACTTACACTCTTAACATCAACACTTTCAGTCAGAAAATGGGAACACAATTAGTTTTGCCAAAATATTGCTTCACAGATAGAAGAAAAGATTTGCAAGACCGCCTTCTAAAATTCAGGAAGCCTTTTATTCTATGCCCAACTTAAACAGCCCAAGACCTCATTTTGTTCAAGGTACTAAGTAATGGCAAATCAATGTTAATACTGGGAATTAGAAGAGGCCAGCACAGTTTGTCATTAGGCACCCCCATGATACGGTACACAGTGCAAAATGGAAAAGGGCCGTTTACAACTCCAGCTGAAAGTGCCTTTTTGCAGGAGAAGCATCCAAGGGGTTTTGCTGATTCAGAACCTACATAGTTTGGCAAAAAACAAAGAGAAAAGTGGGAATTGATCCTAGGCTTTTGCCATGCCTCTATGAAGGTGGTCTTTTCTCCCATGTCTACCATATGGTAGCTCTACTATCCAACTGCTCCTCTTCTGTCTGTAATAAACACATGGCTGATATGGTGATCCCCACTAGATCACCTTTCTAATGGATCTCTGCAATCGTCTGGTTCTAGCTTTACATCAATACTTCTCATAAAAGGCAGCATTTGTATTCAAGTACATAATGAGATCCTAAAATAGGTAATTTTTCAGACATGGGAGGGTTTGGTTTTTTTTTAAAACTTTGTAAACTAGTTACAGTATAAGCAGCAGAATTCAGATGCTGGAATACCAAGGGATGACAAATTCCCTCCTGCCCCATGAATACTCACTTTCTTGGGAAAAGGTGACAGATTTGCCTATTGCACAACGGTTCGAATGCAAGAGTTGTTATTAACATTAACCTCTTATCACACATGTCATTATAAGGCAATAGTCAAGTAAAGACAGCTGCAACTTTCAGTTTGTTTATTCTAACTATTTCAAAACCAAATGGTTTCAGGATAATGTTGCCAGGTCTGAGTTCATTAAATACAGAAGAATGTATATAATGAACTGACTAAACTCTCTGCCTTATTATTTTCCAGAAACTTGGAGCTTTCTTCTTAACACATACTGAATACCTCAACCCATGGGTGTGCTTTCAGGAAGGTGCAGAAGTGAGAATTCTAAAAACTTTAAGCCCTGTTTTTATCTGCAGTTTAGAATACTTTATAACCCATTCTTCAGAGACCTATGAAACAAGAAGATAGAAGAATGTTCCTCCTCTTCACTCCTTTAAATGTGCAGGATTTCTTCCTTTTCCCAAGGCTGTCCCATTTCAGGAGCAGGAACACTTGCACACACAAGCCAGCCAAAGCATGCTTTACTACTGTAACCACTCTGTACAGAACACATTAAACTGGAGCATGGATTTCTTTAAGTCCTTCCCTCCTGTGCCTTGGAACACAGGAAAAGCTGAAGATCACTTTCAGCCTTGAGGATTTCTGAGTCTATCGATAAACACCAGTATTCAGAATCTCAGTCTTTGGAGAACAAGCCTGACTGCCACCATCTGATCTTCCTCCCATCTTCCTCAACTCCTACTAGTCGGTCACATGTTGCACATCTTTGTGTCTGATCCAGAGTGATGATGAAGCTCAAAGCGGGCCGGGTCTGAGGCTCAAAGTGTTACTGGGACTGAAGAGGGCTCTGGACAGAGTAAACATCATCCCTGGTTACTCTGTCCCACAGTATGACAATGCAGGTAGGTGACCTGAAATGGTTGCAGGGGTTAAGCTGGGGAGAAGTTGTTCAATCACTTCAGGAGCAGCAGCTGACTGGGTTAGTAGAAGACAACCCTTTTCCTGGCTTCCTTTTGTTCTTTAATCAGTAGAGAAACAAAAGCAAAACCCAGGCAGGCTGAATGTGTCTGGGGAGGGAATATATGGCCCCAGAGTGGCCACTGCTGCATGTTAGATGAAGATCCATCCCCCTCCTATGGCTGCCTGCTTCAGTAAGGGAGGTTAAAGTAAGAGGGCTTAAGAGAGCTCCCTGAGACAGGTCCTCTTAAGAAACTTTCATTTGATTGGGAAATAGTGATTTAATGCATCTGATCTTGGTGTATAGTGATCTGACTTGGGAGAACTAAAACACACCACCACTTCTGCTTTCACAATCTGCCTCCCGCCCTGTCTGCCCTGCCTAGCTAGTGGCTTTTCCAGCCAGCACTCAACTCTACTCAGTTTTCACTTTCTGGATTCCAGCAGAGGGGAAATCCCTGCTGGTCTCTCACAGCACCATATTCATACAAACAATGCAAAGCTGGAACAGACAATGAGGTGCCACTTGACTTCTATAATTGGACTCAACATCCGTTTGTCTTGAAGACCCCCTTCTCAGAAACAAGTTTACTGCTCACTCATTAATCTCTTTAATGCACACATGCACTCCTAGCTGTCAGGACACTAAGGAACTAGGAAAAAAAAAAAAGACTCAAATTTAACAAAAAGGTCCACAAGCCAAAATTAAGCAAACCAACATATTGTTCTCTGAAAGGACATTGGCTCTTCACTTTAACAATACATTCAGTATGTTACAGTACCTTTACAGTACCAGAGAATGACAACATTTGATTTATTTTTCCTTGAAAGGCAAAGAGGGATTTCCAAAGCAGACCACCACAACAGCACAGTGCCATCTTCCTCCTCCACTGTATACTGCATACATCCTGCTATGGTACAAGACTTGAGCTGATCACCATGTAACACAATTCATTGACTTTGCCCTGGCCTTCACCTTCACAAGAGCAGAGCAACTAATTTTCCTCCAGGTACTGTCAGAGTCATCAATGCTTGGTACCAGCTCACATAAACCACCAATCAGGATCCGAGAATCTACATTAATTTCCTGATCCATAATCACAACACAACACAGAAGGTTAGACACCTATAGAAGTAGTACAGGGAATCTGCTAAGCTTCAAAGTAGCCAGTTCAGACACAGGTTTTCAGCTAACCTTTCCAGTAAGACCGAATCACTAACTCCTATTCAGACCAAGTCAAACAAGGTGGAAGCATTGCTGATGGGTGGCTTCTTTTCATAAGATTCTATTTCAGGAATAGAAGTAAGAATTTTGAAATTTGGCTTCTTCCTTCTCACATAAGAACTGAGGTGTCTGTAACAACACAAAGAAAACAACAAGCAGCAACTAGCTCTTGAGGATCCTCCTCCCTAGAAGAGGAGATGGAGTTAATTACAACTATTTGTGGGGAAAAAAAAAAAGAAGAAAGTGGTATGATGAGAAATTGTGAAAATTCCTTCAAAAAAACCCACCAAAAAACAAACCAGTTTCTAATTGCAAAATGTTAACTTCAAATGCTGTTTGCTTAACAGAACACGTTTTTCCAACAAGGACATGCGTTTTCAGAAAGGACAACTAAGGAAGGAAACTACAAATTAAATAATAAATCTTTTGGCTTTGCTACCAATAGCCAATAGATTTACCTTTTTTTTCTAAAGAGGAAGGTGTGACTAAAGCCCATTTAAATGCTGCTCTATAGCACAGTCTAATTTACCTTATCCGCTATATCACCTTCTGCCAGTCATGCAATTTATTTCTGGAGAGACTAAAATAGTAACATCTGCATTATAAATAAACTAGACAGAACTACAGCATCATTGTAGCTACACAAACAAAGCACAGTCATTAAGCCCCTGCCATCCAGGCCTGCCTCAGGGACTTACCAGTCCCAGCAGAAAACTCCACAGAAGGAAGTGAAGCTTCACATCAAGTGAGTACTTTCACATACTTCACATCAAATACTTTCTACTCCTTCCTCCTGGCCCCAGCCTCCAACAAGATCCTAAATAAGTTTACCAGTTTCTTGGTGGGTGTTTGTTTTGGGTTTTTTTGGGTTTTGATTGATTTTTTTTCCCCTCCAAAGAGCATTCTGTAATCCTGTTTTCTCGGGTACAGTGACTCAGCCTGATTTCTCGCAGTCCACAGTGTTGACTTAATGTCTCTCTTCATTTTTTACAGTTCCTGTCTTACTAAAGTCTGATGGTAACTGGACACAAGCCATCCTCAGAGATCATCAGTTCTCCAGAACTCATCTGTATCTATCGCCTGCTGCTTTCTGTCCCTTTCCTGCCCTGAAGCCCTTTCCCATCATTGTGTCTTTCTGCTGCCTCTCTCTCACCCATCTCTACGGACAGTATGAATAAAGGTTCATCTGCACATGGCTCCTATAAGGAAATGCATTTTTGGACAGAATCTTTTCTACTATAAATCATAAACTCATCAGCCCAAAGGAAGTCCCAATTGCAGCAAAAAAAATGAAAACAGACTACCTCAGCAACACAGAATCACAAAAGGATTTAGGTGGGAAGGGACACAGCGCTAACTCTAGTGCTAAATCAAGCTCATCATGGCCTTATCCAGTTGAGCTTTGAAACCTCTCATGCCTCCGCTGACAAACGTGCCTACAGACCTTACACATGCCCTACCTGCCGTGACTGATATACTTCAGCCCACACTCCAAATGCTCCCCTGAAAACTCCATGGTGAAAACAACCATTGTGCAGCTAAATTAATTTGGACAGAAATCCAACAGTGGTGTAAACCCCTACTCCTCACAGAAGCCCCACTGCAGCTCTCATCTGTCCTGATTTGCAGATGACACCCAGGGGGAACGCTGGCAGGGTGAAAGGTGGAACCTCAAGTGGAGAGGCCTTGACCAACTGTTCAACTACCTCCAGGAGAACAGGTGCCAAGTTCTTTACCTGCACACAAAAATCCCAAGCATCGGTTCAGGCTGGGAACCCCCTGGCCGAGCAGCAGCCCTGCTAAAGAGGGTGTGGGGCAAATGGTGGGCACCACGCCGAACGTGAGCCTGCGGCACTGGCTGGTTACAAAGCAGGCAAGCTATGTACTACACTGCATTAGGAGCAGGGCCAGGAAAACGTGGGAAGTTACTATCTCCTCTGCCTGGCACTAGGAAGGCTGCATCTGGATTACTGTGGCCAGTTTTGGGCCTTCACTTCACAAAGGATGGGGAGAGACTGGACAGAGATCTATAGAAGGCAAATCAGATAGCCAGGGTCAGGAGCATATAGTAGGAGAGCCTGAGGGGCTGGGCCTGTTTATCCAGGCAAAGAAGCAGCTAAGGGATGGGCTAATCACAGCCTACAGATATTTGAAGCACAGTGACAGAAATGATGGAGCTAAACTCTGTAGTGGTACATGGTGTAAAAGGGACAACAGTCAAACTGTAGCTTGAGAGGTTTAGGTTGGAGGATGAATTTAACTGAGGTTAGTACAGCCTATAAGAAGACAGCCTACAAGAAGAGGGTGGGAGGAATCCCTATCCTTGGGGAGTTCTAAAGACTTTGAAAGCTAGTGCAGATTTGAACTAGCGTTAGGAATAGTCTTCCTACAAACAAGGTGTTGGATTCGAAACCTCCCTTCGTACCAACACTGCTATGGGAGGCTCTCTGATCCTTCCATAAATAGTCCTGCAAAAGATGAGCATGAAGACTGAAGCTTACAGCTCTTAACAGAGATACAGGTTTTACAAAATACCTTTTCCTCCCTTGTCTTCCTGGCCAACATTTATGTGTTTCACAAACTATCACTCATCTCTTTGCTCCCTATCACCAGCTTATCACCCTTCTTCCTGCTAGCACTTTCTCTGTGCTTAGCAAGTCCAGTTACCTCTAGTCTCAGGTCATCTCACACAAACACACCAAAGCCACAATGTACAGCCCCACAAGGCACAAAAATTAGTGTCTTTCTGCTGCCAAGTAGGAGAACTCCTATCTCTGTCCCCCATCTCCAAATGTACAGTGTCGCTGTGTACTCAGTGCCAGCTCCAGAGCTCAGTTTAATCAGTTCACAATTGAACCCCCTTGGAAAGGCAGAAAACGGACTTAGCTTTGTTGTTGGATAATATTTTACAACGTTATGAGCTAAACCAGCTCACAGAAAGACCCACGGGACCCAGTGCAAGACAAGGATAACACATGGCAAGGAAGCAGCAAGAGAGAAAAGGTACTGGAAAAGAGAAGAGGAAGCAAGACCATCTTTTTTCAGCTGCAATTGCCCACTGCACTAGTTCACTTGCCTTGAATCTGCAGCCCCAGAGCAGTTACTCTCGATGTGTTGAGCAGTGGAGGTTGCTGCTCCTACTCCAGACCAGGTGGAGGGCTCATGTACCAAACGCTTGTCAGTTTTTCCAGTTGGTCTACTAGGAGATCTTATCTCTCCCTGCAAACTGTACCCTGAATATGTCCTTAGGTAATCAGTCTAACTCTGGAGAGTGAATTTAGCTGTGCTGCATGGTTCTTGTTAGTCTCTAAATTGCTCATGGTCCCCACCCAAGCTATTACTACACATTACTTCATGCAATTCTCCTCAAGGGAGTGAAAAAGCATGTTCCAGAGATTAACCTCATCTATGTACCTTAACCTGTCACCAGAAAACATGAAAACAAAATGTGCTACAATATACTCTGGAGCAGTTTTAATAGCTGTTTCTTAGGAAACAGCTGCACCATTCCATTTCAACTTTTTAACTTCCTCAGTGAGAGTCAGTGATTGACCCTGTGAGAGTCACCGATTTAAATACAAATGAAGCTCAAGATGAGCCGATTTCAGCATATTGTAACCCCCTGTAAATCTGGGATGGCTACATGCCCATTTGGTGCCCTAACAAATTACTCCAGTCTTTTGCCAGTTGTCCCAGAAAGTGAGTACAGCAGCTGAGATTTACCAAGAAATAGAGCCATGGTGCAATTTTCATTTCTTAGGCTATATATCCATGATCTTAAGAGTCTTTTCCAACCTAAATGATTCTGTGATCTCCTTTGGCCGCAGCCCAGAGATAGCAGGAAAACAGCATAAAGAAGCACCTTGTGATGGCAAATATCACAAACGACAAAGCCAGGTAGGCTGCTCTGTGCACAGATTTGTAGAGTGGAGAGCACAACCCACTAAATACAGCAGAACGTTGTGGTTGTTCCACAGGCAACAAGAGCAGTTCAGGGCAGTCACATACATGGAGTTTTTCCTACCAAAACCACAGAAAATATTTAATAGTCTTACACTACCTCTCCCCTATTATTAAATCACTGCCCTTGCTGTTAATTTTTTCCCCTTGTTTACGAAGACATTTTAACTCTGCAATCTAAGCCTAGAAGGTTTATTTTTAAACCTGCTGGTATCCTGCTGCAAATAACTTTCTGCAAATAGACACGCCTAGAGGGGACACAGTTTGATTCTGTGATCCAATAAAAAATACAAAGCAACAGAAAAAGAAAAAAGAAACACTAAGCATTCAAACCTGGGCCTGCTGGAATGACTTCAGCCTCCTCTTGAATCGAGATGGAAGAACAAAGTCACAGCCCTTCGCAAGGAATGCTAGCTCCCCTCCTAAGTCTGGGTCCCTCCGCAGAGAGCTCTCCTTGATCATCATCCTGGTCAGCTCCCAAGCAGATGTTGCCCTTTCCAGAAGGGGCACAGGGACTCTGCAGGAGACCACGTCAAGACCAACACGTTGCTTTCTTGGTTCTGATTTTTACAGGCAAAAAGTGTGAAGTGGCTTCAACATACTATGTCTTCTCTCACTTCACAAGGACAACATCCAGAGATTTTATCTCACTCCTGAAGCCAAACCTCCTTTTTTAAAAAACTTATATTCAAAGTATCTTTCAGTACCACGAGGATCTTCTGCCTTCTTGTAATACTTTAATTGAGAAACATGATCTACAACAGAATCTATTTCCCTGCTGGCTACATGACAGACAATCTGTCCTTGGCCTGTAATAGGCCAGGGGTAATATGTGAAAGGAAGCACCCACCACCAACACCAAGAGCGCTAAAATTAGATGCGCTGCAGAAGTGGCTAAATATACCATCTTCCCCAATAGTTTCTACTTTATGTGCTGCAGTTCTGAAATCCGAGGTGCAAACTTGCATTGGACTCAGCTAGAGTTAAACCACATGCTCTCAAACAAGGCCCGTGCACATACAGGGCTAGTGGTTTGAGGTCCCTGCTTCTGAGGTGATGAAGCAGATCAGCCTTAGTTCCCACTCTAGACCAAAGGCTGTAATTTTAAAGACACATCAATTTTTCCTTCTTGCTTGGAAAACGCAAATCATCGAGTTCTTTAAGGCCAAGTAAGCACATAAGGATGATCCAAGGATGATCTTGGATAAAAAGCTCAGACATTCTAAAGTAGTTCATAAGAAATGGTTTCATAAAGACACCAAAACGCATAATTATTTGAATTCACTTTTCCTGTAACTCTCACAAGGCAAAGCAATTCTCAGCAGACAGCAGTCTACTTTTTCTCTAGTTCTGCATAACCTTGAGCAAGTAGATGTCATATTCTTGCTCAGACTGTCTAGGCTTGTTAATAGTGTGTTCTCCCTCTTCCGGCATGACAGTGGTGCTGAACAAGGGCCTAAGCCCAGTTCTTCCTCCACAACATTAACAAAACCTAGTCCCACAGCCCGCTTTCCCCTCCTGACTTTAAAAGTCCTAACTACATTGCCATTTTATTTACTAAGCTTTGTAACACATCAGCTTTCTAGCTAGCAGGGCTTGCTTTTATCGGGATACTGAATTTGAAATGAAAAGGTCTCACTGGGGCTCACAAACAGAAAGCTTTTATTGGACACGTGCTTCTGATGTCCTTTTCCCAGTTTCCTGTAGAAGGCCCCAAATTAATTCAAATACAGTATCACTTATGGTGACTGGACTACAGATAGACACAAACAGCATATCCAAAAGGTTGCTCTTACATATTCGCTCTTGTTGCAGTTAAAAAGGCTATTTATTAAAGGAGAGAGACTCCCAGCTGACATTGACAAAAGGACTTACTTTAATTTCTTCACAAATCCTTATCAAACATAAAATCCAAGTTTATTTTCTCTCCTGTCGTTTCTCAGTCATGAGGCTATGATTCCACAACCTGGGCTGTGGAATCCATTTCTTTATGAAACATGATTTGAACAAGAATGTAGCACAGTTTGAGTCCCTTGAGGTCACTGTAGTTAAGTCTGAACTGTGCAGCCTCAGAACTGAAAGAGCTCTGAAGTCCAGGTGTACATTCACAGCTACAAGTCTGAAGAACCAGCAAGTTGTCAGAGTGACAACAGCCCTCTTTGCCGCGTGCCCCACAAAGGGAGATGAAGCCTAACAGAGGGGTAGGATGAGGATGGGAATGAGACAAGGAGCCCCAAAAACCAAACAGGCAGGCAGGAATGGTTTTACTGGCATTGCCACCAAGCGATTGATACACAGATCCATATGCATCAGTTTGGGAATAAGTTTTGCTGTTCTTACTCTGACAGTTTTTTTCCTAAATATTAAGGCAATGCCTAAAGAGCCCCTGAGGTTCCATGGAACTGGGAGTCCTCCACATCTCACAGAGCAGCATGTCAGAAGGTGATTTATTTTAAATCTGTGGCAAGTGTACTTAATCTTCAATTGAACTCTCACCCTGCTTACAGACTACAGAGAAATTGTAGTCCAAAGAATCTCTCCTATCTACAGCCACATGGAGACCAGCTACAGAGGCCTTTAAAAGACACAGGCATGAAAGAGATCTAGCTGCCACTTCAAAAAACAAGCAAAACAGCCACATATTTTTCATTTGCAAATTAACCAGTTATAAAAGATCCTGACAGTTTGGGGCTTTTTGCACTGATAACCTGGAGGCAAGGCTTGCTGTGTCTGAATTCCAGGTTTTTTTGCACTGTAGCAGGTTCCCAGAAGGGTACTTCCAACCCTCAAAACACACAAGGTGGGTACAGGTCCCGACTTTGAAACACACAGCAGACAGATCTGGTATAAACAGCCTGCAGATCACCTGAACAAACTGCAGGCAAATTTAGAAACTCCTCTCTGCTACAAGTGACCCAGTTTCAAGTGTGAAGGTAAGAATCTCACCTTTGCCCAAAGCTGGAGGCTTAGTCCTAGAAGATTGGAATGACTTAATCATCACAGGACTTAGCTGTACCCCAAAGCCTGGCTGCAACAGTTGAAAGCACTCTGCACAGCTGAGAAGGGCACCAGCTTCAACCATCTTCAGAACAGATTAAACTTCTCCAGCAACACCATGACTTCTGCTTGGTTTTAGAGTCAATGAGGCTGAAAAACTCAGTGTATATCCCTAGGCTTTGTTTTACCTACCTTTACGTGTCTCCTTCAAGACAGATCAACTCCACACAAGCAGAGACTGTACCTGCCCTGATTACAAAGGTGCCTACGTGCCAGGAACATGTCCGTAAGTGTTTTGTACCAGGTCTTTTAATCATAGAATACCCTGCTGGAAGCGATCTCATGGATCGTTTGGTCCACTGTTGCTTTCTTTAATTTAATCCGATTTAATTTTTTTCCCCCATCATCTTCAATTGTGATATACTTTAAGATTCCTTACTATTTTCATTTATGTCAAGAACTATTTCCAAACGGGGGGGGGGGAAGCACCCTTTTTACCCTTCTAAACCTATATAGGTTTAGATGTAATTAATAATTGCTGTTGGAAAAGTGCAGGTTGTGTGTATAGCTTGACAGGTATTATCCATATCTGATCAGAACTATTTGTAACACATATGTAAAATGAAAGTTGATTTTCCAGAACACCACCACCAAAAAGCTTTACAGTATATTTTGGATGTATTTTGAGAAAATGTGATTATTTCATTACAAAGTTAAAATCACTATGATTGTAGAAGACACTTTTCACAGTTAATCACCCCACACAGGACCCTTCAGAAGCACATCGTTAGACATACAAACCACAGAACTACACAGAATTATGAAGTGGCATTTAGAAGGGGCAGAACTATGAAGTTGACAGGTCAACCTTCACTTTGTACGATTATGAAACAATTCCACTCAGAGACATCTTTGGGCATTCAACAGACATTCTGATACAAAAAAAAAAAAGGAGGATATATGTGGCCTCAGGACAATGTTTTAGAGCACAGTGAGTATGGAACACTTCTGGGAGTCTCAGCAATACCCACCCCACCAGTCATTCAGCTGAGGCAGGACTGGATAGAGGCAGCAGCAGCCTCTGGATACTTGTTTCAGGGCTCTACCACCCGAGTTCTAATGTGGTTACACAAAGTGGTCTGAAACCATTTATCAACCTTCCAAACTGAAACCCTCTGCTCACAGATCCACAGTCCCTGTCCAGAAACAACTGTATCCCCTGTGATCTCAGTATGAGCAATTCCATTTACTAATCTGGCAGAAAGCAAACATAAGTAAAATTTATATCCTGTATACAAACCTCACAGCATAAAGAAAGATTCAGAACCAGGAAGCAGAGACATGAGGGAGAGAAAAGGGAGGCAGGAATGCTCTTCCTGGCTCACTACACAATGAGTAACCCTTTTGAGAAGGGACACCCAACAGAGGATGGACACAAAAATAACCCCAAAACAAACAAGAAAAAAACCTCACAAAACAGGCTCTTCGTATCAAACCCTGGACGTGGTCTCTGCTCCAAGTCCTACTCATGCGTTTTAAGAGCTGTTGGAAAAAGTTTGTGAATATTTTGGGAGCAAAGTCCTGCACTTCTCAAACTCCATTCTGAAAACGGAAGGACTAAGTTTCTTACAAATTCTTCTAGGATCCTTTCACTAGAGGACCAAATATTCCACAAGAATTAACTAAATTTAAATACTTAGTCAAATTAGCCATCCTGTACAGGTGGCAGACCAATGGCACAAAGAGGTTAAGGTCAAAACCATCCACCACTGACTGTTCCAAGGACTTTGCATACAGTAACATTTTACTCAAAAGGTAACTCTTTAACTTGCAAAAAAAAAAAAACAAAAAACCAAACAAACCAAAAAACCAACCAAACCCTGACACCCAGAACTTCTACAGATCAGGTCAGAGAATCCCAACAGCCCCATCTCCACCTTCTTCACTATGCACTGGTTCTATTTTCCCCCATTTCCCTCACATCTGCCAGTCTACCCAGGACATGTTATTGCCCTCCTATCTAGAGATAAAAATATAGATAAATATTTGGGGTTTTTTCCTGGCCTCTAACAAACAGCTAAACTGATTTCACTGAACTATTTATTTCAAAACCAGCATATTAAAAAACCAAAACAGCTTAAGACAGGCACACAGAACAGGAAATTTTAAAACAAATAGTTGGAGTTTTAGAGATAAGCAACGGAAAACTGGATCTCAGAATGGGAAATGTTGGATGGTCTGAAAGTATGCAATGCTTCCTGGCCTGCCCGAAAGAAGCGTGATGCGCTCATTATGTGCTCTGTAAAATTGATGGACTTGCTTAAGCATTCATTTCCTAGTTTCTAAATATTTTGGTTTTGAAAATGAAGAAGCAAGTAACTCTATTGTTCTCCACGGACAATCGTAATTGGTTTTATGATAAGTGAAAGTCTGTTGCCAATATAAGTTAGCACAGATTTCAACACACATAGGCCAACTGAGACAGCAAACAGTCTGGTCTGAAGTGGCTCTCCCTTTCCTTTATCATTGCTTAGGATTTGAGGGATATTAAAACTGTCACAACCTTCACAACTGAAAGCTGCACTCTGTTTTCATCACATTAGTTCTCTGAGGTTTTTGTGTGTGCATGCAACTATTTGATAACAGTTTTATGAGCCCTAAGAAAATAAACCAAATACATCATATATTACTCATTCACCATTCATAAGCGTGCACTACTGAATCAGAATCCACACAGATCCAGAGTTATCCAGGAACACGGGTGTATTCCCTAGATGCTATACATCCCTCCCTAGAGAGGGCCTCATGTTCACAGTCAAGCGCATGGCCACATCTATACTAGAAATGACAGCAAACTGCAGAATGAAGCATGGAAACAGCAGTTCCCATGATTTTTGGCCACTCTGCTAAGGGCTAACTCTCTCTGAAGGGTAACTGCTCCATCCACACTGCACAGTGCTCAGACCAGGACCCCTCCAGCTCCTCCATGTCCCCAAGATGCTTATTCTCACTTGTGATCTTTGGTTCTAGACATCTACACAAAGCAAGGGTTGTGCTGCTGCACAGAAGAGCTCCTGTAGTAGGGATGCATGTTATATGTCCATGGAAGGCAGCCTGGGAGCAAAGTCACACCCAGGCTAGGGGGGCAATTAGGGAAACAGCAGCTGGTAAGGGACCAGGCTGATAAGCCATTTGACAGTATAAATGCATCCAGTTTTCAAGTATTATAGAAAAACTGCCACAAAGTCAGTGTCACATTTAATCACATTTTTGTTTGAAGTTCAGAAGTTAAAAAATTTTGTAAATTAATATACAAGACAAGAATAGCTATTATAACTTTAGAGCTTTCAGAGACACTTCATTCTACACTCTGAGGAAAAAGACTCTTTTGCTTGCCAAAGATATCAGACAAGGTTATGCTCACCATACCATTTTCTGTAAGCATAAGTGCCCAGAGAAACATTATAAACACTTGGAGAGCCTACTCTAAAAAGGTGTCAGCACTGTCTTCTGAGGTCAGACACTCTCCACCTACCCCCTTCCACAACTCTATCGAATACCTGCATGTTCAGGAAAGCGGGCAGTTTTGAAGACATGCACATCACGGTCCAACTGCAAGGAGCTGGGAAAGTTCACTTATAAGCTGGTGACTTTCTAAGTGCATATGTAGAAGGCTGATTTTGAAAACTGAAGCCCTCTCTATACTTGCTGTCTTGAAAATTTGGCGCTTGTTACCAAACGAAAAGCACTGAGGGCTGGACAGACAGCCTTGGCTTCCCTCTACAGCAGGCTCCAAGCAAGACTACTTTTCCTGGGAAAACCTACCCTTCATTTGAGGGATACAAGCAATCCAGAATCCACAATGACTCTATGCGCTGGGGATGGGGAAAAGAAACCTAAGTGTTCCTAGATTCTGACCTTTGTGTCATGAAGGGTCTCTCTTTAGAGATTAGTGATGAAGAAAACAGAGGTTGTTGGAGTCTGCTTAGAAATGGAAAAGGGAGAGGTGGAACATTCAGTTCTCACTGGACTGGTAAGAAGCAGTCCACTAACTGCTCCCAGCTGAAACATTGTTTCTACCTCTATTTTATAAGACTCATTTAAACCTCAAGCAAAGTGGCCTACAGGAGCACCAGGAGGAAAGGAGCATGCTCAAAGGTGCAGTTGCATACCAGGGCATATTTCATTTGTTATGGGGTTTTAGTTTCCTGCCTCCCCCCCAAATTTTTTTTTGTATTTAAATAAATGCTACATTTCTGCCAGTTTGAGCATGTTATTCCACAATGCATCATCCAAAGCACAATGAATCACTTACATGTAATTTCCACACCCCCCCCATTTTCCCATGTTTGTTTTACTCACTAACCCATCAAAGATTTGGTTCTCTTACCTTAATCACTTCTGGGGCCTGCTGAATTGAAGCTGGAACAGAGTCTCTGGAGGCAGCCCCAGAAGAGCTTTTCTGCCCTGCAAGGAAGGACTGTGAAGGAGTTGATAAAGTTTCCTGAAGAATCTGCATCACTTCCCTCTCCTTAGACAAGCTTCCCTTGCCTGTCTGAAATTCCACCAGTTCCTGGGCAAAATCCTCAATGCTTTCCAGGATACGCAATAAAAGGGCTTTGTCTTCCTCTTCCATTTTATGACCATTGGTTTCTGTGACTTTTGACAAAGGGGAAGCAGGGTCAGTGGGTTTACTTTTGGGTTCAAGAGCCTGAGGTAGTACCTGCCTACCCTGCCAGTCAAACACCTGCAAACAGGCAGGTTCACTCTTCTTCAGAGAGGGTTCCCTCAAAGTACTTTCCATCTTCTGTGAGAAGCACTCCAAGTCCAGCAACAATTTGTCTATCTCATCCTTGTCTATCTTAGTACACATCTGCTCCCCTTTGGAGACACCAGCTTGGGAACCACACAGTACAGAATCTGAAACTGGTTTTAAAGGAGTTACTTTCTCAGAAGCCTGGGAGAGCTCAGCAGCTCCCACTCTGGCACGTTCTGCTTTAGCATTGGCAGTTAGATCCGAACAACCAGCTAGCTGGTAGCTGCCCTCTAAACTCTCCCAGCCCCCTTTCTGCTCTGCCTTCTTTATTTTCCCTAATGTTCTTTCCCCATCAGACTCCTCCTCAATGTACAGAGCCTCAGTGGAAGACGGGCAGTCGGAAGGGCTTGTGGCTGGTAACTGAGGTAGAGCACAAGCATCTTTCACAGCTCTCGCGCTGTTCTCCTGTGGGACGCTGTGAAGGGAGTTTGAAGTACAGCTCACAGTGCCCCTTTGGATGGGCTGAGAGTTGCTTGTCACCTCACACTGATCACCTGCTAGTCTTGGAGGAACTGCACTTGAGGATGGCAGCTGAATAATATCTTCATACCTGGGAGGCTGCTCATCTCCAAATACTGGGGAAAAGGGAGTTTGCTGCAAGCCATGAAAGCAGTTAACTAGTTCTGCCAAGTCACTACCTTCCTTGTGTCCTGGTGGCTTGAGCTCAAAGGGTAGCTTTTTCAGGTATGAAGAAAATCTTGTCATCAGATTCATATATATCATCTCTGAATTCGCCAGGGGATCATTGCTGTTCCCTCCACTAACACTGTCTGCAGACTTCTTTTTGATGCAATGTTTTATTATGTCTGTGCACTTTTTCAGATCCTCTGAGCACTTGAGCAAGATGTCTAAGCACACCTTAATATCTCCACCAGAAGAAGCATCTAGCTTATGTTTTTCCAGAATCTGGGTAATGAAGTTTTCTTCAGAGAAGGAATGAGGGGAGAAGGGAACCATGGGATTCATGGTGACTTCTGGAGCATCATTGCTCTCCTGCCATTTCTCCCCAGGTGAGGGACTCTGTGAAAAGCCACATGGAGGGCAATTCTCATCATTATTGAAGTGCCCGTAAATCAAGTCAAAATCAAATGATCGTCTGTTGAATGACTCTGACCGAACCTTCCTTCCCTTTCTGTAGGCCACATGACTGGAAGAGTTTTTGAGCTTTTCAAAGGAGAACTCCTTTATTTTACCACTGGCAAGGTTTATTGCCTCACCAGTAATGTCTTTTAAACTACAGGAGGCTTGAACTGAAGAGCTCTTTTTGATTCTTGGATTATTTGGGAGGATTTGCTGATAGTCCTCGTTTCCAGGCAAGGCAAGTCCATTTTCAGGAACTGGAATTTTATGG
This sequence comes from Actenoides hombroni, assembly GCA_024336885.1. NCBI lineage: Eukaryota > Metazoa > Chordata > Aves > Coraciiformes > Alcedinidae > Actenoides > Actenoides hombroni. The sequence goes on from WUAM01000431.1 coordinate 123,032,417, forward strand.
TCCAGGTTGGCACCTTGGACACCAAGCTCTGCACAGACACTGTGGTGGGCAACAATGCATGTAACTCCTTGCTTAAACAGCTGGCAAGTCCCTGCGCAGTAATGCACAGTGTGCTGAAAGTGCTGGTCCACCACCACACTGCTGTAGCAGTTCACAGAAGTGACCATAAGCTTGTAGGTTGCTGCCATAGCACGGATCACACTTGGAAATGAGGCTTCAAAATTCACTGTGAAATTAACAGGAAAAAGTTCCCCCCCCACGTTTCACAGCCACAACAGATTTAATAAAAAACAATGAACATTTTCAAAAGACGTTTGAAACTACATGAGAAACTACTGCCTTGGAAAGCCCTAGTGAAGTCTGGAGTGATAGCAGCAGTGCAGCTACAACAATTAGTGCAACATGCATATCGTTTGACTTAAGGCAAATTGATTCTTGTACTCCACGCAGAAAGCTTTGCTGATCAGAGATGCAGCACAAGCTGCTCCATTTCTAATGGTCCAGGTACATCCTCCAGCAGGTGTCATAAAAATCAGGCAGAAGTGACAAGATAATTTTTGTTTGATCCTTCTTCTCTTTTTTCAGCTGGGTCAGTAAAAGTAGCACGTACGGACAAAAAATCCACAGTATGCTTGTGCAATTCCCCTCTCACACTGGTAAGGTAGATCCCTGCAACAGGAAAAAAAAGGCAAAGTCATTATAATTTGCATGTACTGTGCAGCCTTGTCTGCTCCCAAACACACGGCACCAGACTGTCAACAACCAACACTCACGCACGGACAGAGCAAGAGCAGGCTGATCTTTTTCCTTCACTCCCATCTACCATATAAGAACACTGCTGAGCAGCTAGCCTATATTTATACACAGGCTGTCTGTGTGCTGCCATTTTAACAGCTCTATTTTCACCACTAATTTTTTCAGACTTGCTTTTCCCCCCCTTCCCCAGACTGAATAAAACATTACCTTTAATTGTAACACAGCAAAGCATTTTGATCATGTTATGATTTTCTGGCTTTCATTTCCCAAGACTCTAAAGATAAGGCAAAGACAGTAGAGAAAAGCACTTTCAGAATTTCCAAGCTCTCCAGATTATAAAAAGCTGCAAACAGCCTGGAGCAAAGTAGATGAATGCCCTTAAGAATGCATGGCCTTTAGTAAAGGCCACAATGGCTTCCATCAGCCTTTCACCAAGGTCTCTGGGATCATAGCAAAACATTCTAAGGAGAAATAACTGCTTTTCGTTCTCTTACAACTTACAATAGAAACATGTCTTAGTTAACAAATCTGCTGGTGTAGACATAAAGAGCAGAAAGTAACATTTGTATAAAGGTTAAGCCTGTAAAATCTAGGAATTGAGTATTTTACACTTAGCACAGCCATTTCCAGCTACATTTCTTATCATCATGGTCAGAACAGCACCAGAAAAAAAATAATGAACCAAAACCTGCTTAACTTTGTTATGAAAGGTTAGGAAATCCCAGATTTAAGAGTCTTAAATTTTAGACATTGTTTCATCTTTCCATAATACTTGAATAACCAAATTAAAACACCCCAATGAAATTCTGAGCATCCTCTATTCCTGTACAAACAGAAATGAATTTCATTAAACATGATCATAGCACAGCTAAGTCATATTACAGCATGGGTTTATTTTGTTGTTTTCAAAGATAAATATCAAGCATCTGACAAAAGGACTGCCCTCCATGCATTTTACATCCCACCTATCTTAGCTCGTAAGCCCGTGTCACACAAAAGGGAAGCAGTGTAGAGTTTGGTGTTGCTGCAGTTAGGGATTAGGGATAGAACAAGAGTGCAGAACGTTCACATTTTACGTATTTTAAAGCCCTCATCTGAAATGGAAAAGTAGTGATTTAAGAGCATTCAATGGAATTGGTAGCACGCCACGTCTGCTCATTGCAATTCGGTAGAATTGCACACTGTAAAGAATCCTTCCCGATTTGTTCTTTGGATTATATAAAGCATCAATGATTGCATTTGAGATGAAGAACTAAGTGCTGCAAGTACCGTGCTGGGGGTACCTGTAACAGGCTGCCACCTGCCTATCAAACGCCACAGGCCAAGCTGCACGTTGCACCAGGGCCAGCTACTTGGTACGCTTCTGAGCCTGTCCTGTACTGCTCCTCTCTACACCCACTGGCACTGTCCCAAAGCCCCAAAGGCTGGGAGGGGGGGGATCATCAGAGGTATGAGGTGTGCCAGAGCAGTGAGTCAGGGTGCCAGGGGATAAAGGGTGTAAACAGAACTGTTCTTAAACCCTGGGGTGCTTATACCATCAGGTATAAGCACCAACCTAGGTAATAAGACTCCACACCCTCCAGTCACTGACTTTCAGGCTTCACTATCAGGTGAGCTAAATGTTCTGCTCAGAGCTGCAGTTAGAACAAAATACGATTAGGTCCCCAAAGTCTTCATCGTAAAGGACTTGCTATGCGTTGTCCAGACAGGAACACTCAGGCTTCTCCACCTCTGAACGATTCACAGACTCCCTGAGAGTGCCTTCTAACACACCCAGGGTAAGAGGTCTGCTGCTTTTCCTTTTCTGAGCCTCCATCAACTACAAACAAGCTTTCTGGCATGTCCTGAAATAAAAGTTACACAACATTTAGAGAAAGTAGAGGTTTTCAGGACAGCAGATTTGATAAAGAATTAATTCTGCTTCTGAAAAAACATGGGACCGACCTCCCTGGAGCTCCTTCCTCCCTCTGTGTCACACACAGCAGGGAGAGACTGGTTGTCTCTACCCACAAAGACTAGTCTGGGTTTACATCTAATTTGGGAAATAATTACATCTTAAGTTATTTCTTAGAGAACTAATGTATTAGACTCACTGCCTACTACTCCTGTATCACTCCAAGGGTAATTTCATCCCTACACATTTCTCTAATCAGTTTCTCTAATCCTGTCAGCGACCTACAAACAGTGAAGCTTCTTGCATCAGCGAGGTTATTGCACAAAGACTTCTTCTGGGAAGAGTTCTCCTGGATTCCCAACCTAAGAGTAGTCCTTTTTTAGTTCGGCTTGAATTTCTAGCTATGCCCAATAACAACGCTCTTTCCACCATCTCCACATCAGACTTCCCAAATACTTTTTTATGCCCTAAACTATTGCTCAGCCATGTTACAAACAGTTGGTCCTTTCTATTTTAGCAGAAGGCAGGTCCCCCAGCTATGTTTGCTGCACTCTCTAATCTCTTTCCAATTCATCTGTATTTCTCTGGTAGTATCACATAGCGATGTAATCCAGACACAAACTTCTCAAAGCTAACACAAGATTCACTGCCTCCTCACTCTGCCATCAGCACCTTTTACTGCTGTGAAAGGGAAGCAATCAAGGAATCAATATCAAAACCCTGACAGCCTCTTTTCAACCAGATCAACTAACAACATCTCAATGATCTATTGACTAGTTGCTTTATTATCCCTGCCTGCAAAAACATGCAAAGGTTATTCAAGGCACTGGAGTACTTGATTCCAGCTATGCAAGAGGGAGAAAAAAAAAAAGAAAATTTTCTAGGCATCACAAATACATATAAAGAGTAGAAACCATTTTTCCACTGGCTTGACCAAGGTAGCACACACTCAGCTCATAGCTTTATTTTACAGTGATCTACCAAACACAATCCAGCATATAAAGCTAGTCAAGACAAAACCTAAGAGAAGATTATTCCTGTTATCAGATCTGGGAACCTGGTCTCAAACCGAGCGTGAAAGGGCTTTTGTTGTGGCTTTTGGTTGCTGGCTAAAATCTACTATTTATGAATAGCAACAAGGGAAAGATTGAATGTGTTAAGAAACATTCATGCTTGTTTTTTTTTCAGCCTGCCATTTCATCCCAGTTGTGATGCTGGAACAGCCCCAGTTCAGATACACTGTAGCAAGATTCTGTAATTAGGATGCTGCCATGAAACCGACTCCAAGCCTGAGGATCCAGGATCGGCCTCACCATGTAAGCTATAACTGAATAGGGTTTCTTGTGTGACTGCAGAATAATGCTTTATGTCTCTCCTATCTGCAAGACAACATGAATCGCTTTCCAGCGGAAAAAATGATTGCAGATACTAAGCATGTAAAAGGTTATTCTAGAAGATGAACAAGAAATTCTATTCATGAAAAGATTATGCCGGAGTTAAGTAACTGAACAATGACAATCTGTTGGGCTGGGGACTGTCAGCCAGAGCTTATCTGACTTGCAAACTGCCATCTAAAAAGCTACAGGCCTCTACTGCCTCTGAAAGTCAAAGCTGGCAAAAATCTTCTTGGGCTCCTATTTCCAGCACTAGAGAAAACATTCTTAGTGATCAAAAGTTAGAAGCCACCACAACATGCAGTATGGAGTAACCTAGCATTTCTGCACCAGCACACAGCATGGAGGTCACCCCACTGGGATTAAAAAATACAATCTAATTTTGAGGTGACAAATTACATTAGATGAATCTCATCCTTCAGGATTAAACAAAAGGACAGGAACAACAGTATCTATCTCCAACAGTGGCCATGTGCCAGTGCTCAAGGAATATTGTTTATCTTTCTAATACTATTTCCTAGTAGTACTCTCCTGGCCTCCAACTGTTTTCAACTCACCGGAATTGTGAAGCTGGATGTGGCTTCTGTATACTTAGTAAAATACAAAGGATTTCCCTCCCAAGTGCTTGGGCATCCCCCAGATTCAACAGAAACCTTTTGCACCCAGAGCCCTTTTGACAAGACATTCCTCCACTTACTATCCCTTTCAATTCTGTCACTCAGCAGCTTCAATGCAACAGGATCTTCTACTGAAACAAACACTAGACCTGTATGCACATTGCTCACAGCAGTCCCGGATTTAGAGAATTCCAGGTCATCCTTCTGCCCTCTCTTTCCTGAGATTATAGGTTCTTACTCAGCTGGTCTTGCATAGAAACCATTTTGCACCTCTGCTCATTTCCACTGCCCCTCTTATAAGTTTTTTTGGTTCTACTACACACTTTAAGATGCAGGAACTCAAACTGTGCAAACTATCCAGCACAGATGAGAACCAAATTAAAAATGCATTTTGAACTGCCTTTCAAAAATTACTATATCGTGTCACTGTAGAGTGCTTTACCCTTCCAAGCCTCACTCTTCCCAGTGTCTGTTCTCATAACCACCTGGGTTAATTCATACATTTGGTCCCTCTAACTGCTTTTCAGAAAGAATCAATACTATACTTTGTAAAACGTGTAGGAACCTACTAATAGAATACTCAATGTAAGATGAAGGTATTCACTCCTAGAGGCCAAAATTTTCATACAGTCTCAGAAAAAAGGTTAGGAGAGAGGCAACAGCAATGATCAAAAAGTCTTGAACAGCTTGTTTGTGAGGAATGACTGAGTAGGATCAGGCATTTCAGACTGGAAGAGAGATGACTTTGGAACAATATGATAATCTTCCACAAAATCATGAATGGCATGGGAAGGGTAGACAGGGTCTGACTACTCACCTTCTCCTCCAACACAAGAGCTAGGTGCAATCAAGCAATGCTACAGGAAGCAGGTTAAAAGAAGCACTCATGCAGCAAACCTGTGAAACATCTCATTAAAGGATGCCATGGAACCTGAATGGTTCTGGGGAACCAAGGGGTCATGTTTTAATACTTACTCTGTCTTTTGCTTGGGCATCATTTGATGCCCTTTAATTCTTGCCACGTTCAGGTGACAAACGGAACAATTGTTTCCTCTTGCCATGGTTGCAGATTGCTATCACTAGCTCTCCTCTTATCCATCCTACTTTCACTCATTTGTTTCTCAGGCTGTGCTCCAGCTTATGTGATTACTGTTTTTAAACAAACAGCTTCAACATGCTCTTCTGTGTTTTTCCCTAATCTTACTACAACTCTTTGCAGAGGTGAGAATATCTGCCCCCAACTTTGAGGGGGGAATGCTATTCATTACACAAATGTATTGTGGATTTATTACCATGGCATTCTGTTTTTCTCCCTTTCTTTTTCCTAAAGATCTCTGTCATTTCTATTTGGCTTTTTTTTTTTTTTTTTGACTGCTGCTGAGAACATTTCACAGAGCTTTGTCTGCATTACTTAAAAGATCTCTTTCCTGAATGGCACAGATTCTTAAGAGCTCATCCCTGCATGGAAACAGTTAGTTGTTTCTCCCTGCACACATTATTTTGTATCTACTAGGATCAAGTACCACTTGCCTACAACCAAGCAATGCGAGAACCTTCTGCAACTCCAGCCACCTTTGGTTTTGCTCCCCTAATGTGATTTTCAGCATATACTGTCACTTCATTACTCAGCCTCTCTTACAGATCATTTCTATGTTGAGCAACACCAGCCTGAATACAGATGGCCCATAGCATTCCACTAGTGGCTGCTCTTCACTAGAAAAGCTGACAGTTCTTCCTACACTATTATTAATTTCTGGAAAAGCTACGCTCCTACTCCATGACAGGTCATTTCCTCCAAGAAGCACTAACAAAGAACTTTGTTAAACTCTCTGAAAAATCCAGAAACAGCAGTATACTCGCTTGTTCTGTAACTTCTTGTCAAACAGCTTCAAATAACTTTACCAGCTGAAGCTGGACTTCAGCATTCTTGAGTAAACCATGAAGGTCACCTATCAAGGCATGCTTCCAAGTAGACATGACCTTGAGAATCACCATCCATGACAGGATAAATACTCTTTGGAGTCAGTATGGGTTTGGAGAACTCCATTTTTACAGTAAGAAATCAGTTTCAGTAAATTTACTCTAAAAAGAAATAATAAATCCCTCAATACTAACTTAAATACAACTTATCCATGTTTACAGTAGCAAGGTAAAGCAAGCCCAAACAGAAAAAGATTTGGACTAGCACTGATAACAGTAGCTTACACTTTTTTTTTTTAAATAAACCTGGCACTAGACTCTATTGTTCTAAAATACTGACTTGCAGTTAGTGAATGCAATGTTATTCAGTGGAATTATTTCTGGTTAAGTCACAGGTTTATCTAATACCCCAGTGATGCTATACCCTTCAGAAACACCAGTATGCAAGAGCCTTGAAAAAAGTATACTAGAAACTCTGTTGTGGAGAACCAACACATGGGCCTTGCACAGCTTGTCGTTAAGGGTCCCAGCTGGGGAGGAGAACAGTTAATAGCAGCAAGGAAGATTTCGCCCTTTCCAACTTTTCTGAAATACCTTTCTTCAAGTTTCCCTTTTCACAGAGACTTGGAAATAAAACTGACCAGACAGGAATTTGTGTCCCATGAGACTGGTTTCCAGTTAAACAGATGAGACAGCAAGAGAGTAAAAGCTCACACATTTTTTCCACATAACACCAATCTATTAAGTATAAATAATTTGCCAACTGATTATTGTTCCAGCCCCATGTCTGTACAGAACTACCATTTAATCTTAGCTCGTTTAGCAGGCCCTCCATACATTAACATAAATGTTAAAGCCTAGCAAAGCATAAGTAAAAAACCAAAATAACTGTAGGAGGCATAAGCCCAAGTGAGCTTTGTCATGCTGACAGAAAATAAAGTGACCAACCAGGAAACACAGGAGGTAAATGAGCTTCAAAAGTACATAACTGGCAAGGCTCAGAGCAGAGGTCGGAAAGCCAGCTTGAGTGAGTATTGTGTCTCTTGGCTGTTTATAACCTTACATGGAAAGAGATAATTTCATATTAGCAAGATACATTTATTTTCCCTGGAATTAATTTAGTATTAACAGTATCCAATCACTTCACACAAATTAAAGTGGTTTTATTAAAGTGTTAAGATAACAAAGGAAGAGTTGTGTCCAAAATGTCATTCCCTCAGTCATTAACCTTTGTTGATACTGATTCCCTGAAGCCATCTTGGAAACTTACTTTTAAGTTTGGTAAACTTCCTCCTGTAGCAGACTAGCCTTCTGCTAGGGATATGCAGAGTAAAATAAATTTTTAATTTAACAAAACAAGACAATTTTTTCATTCATTGCCCATCTATTCAGAGCTCATACACTTCTCATTGCTGTCCTATCTGACTTCCTCATCTGTACCACACGGTTCTTTTACTCACTCGCTTCCTCATGCAGTCAAGATTTTTGGTAAGGTTCTCCTTGTCTAAGGTGACAGCCCCTTTCTCCATGGTAGCCCAGTTCCCAGCCCATACCTGTCCCCAGCTGGAGTACTATAACTCTTCCATAAGTCAGCAGGGAAATGCCAAGCAGGGGAGAAATGCTCCGATGCTGTGCTGCACGCTGATCTTCTCCTCTGAGGCATACTCACAGGAGTAAAAGCAAGCAGTCATTTCCACCAGTCATACCTTCCACAAGCCCGTTCCTGCCAGCCTCCATCTCACACTCTGCAGAGGAGCAGCTGTGGAAATGTAACAAATTACATCAAAAGGTGCAGCATGTCCCAGCATTCAAGAAGTTTGGCACTGTTACAGCTTTTACTGCTTATGGCTTTGGTAAGCCACACCAAAGGCACAGAGCAGTGTGATCAAAGAAACACAATTCAAGGGAGTGTAACTTTCCTACCCCTTTTCCTCTACCGAGGAAAAAAAATTAAGGCTGTTTTAGCCAGACATCCCAGTAAGACAGAGGAAGTAATTTGCCCTGTATCTTTACTAACCCAGAGAGCTTTAAAAAAAAAAAGCAGCCCAAAACAACAAAAAAAGCACTTCTATTAATTTTCTTTTTCCCGTGCCTTTAAACAGAAGCCAATTAAAAACATAAGTGATATGTGCAAGAAACAGAAAAGCAGATAAATATAAAGATTTCCTTATTCTGGTTTGAGTGAACAGCAGTGTTCATGAATCTGAGTATTTATTAAACTTGTTAAATGTGACTCTTCATTTTGATTGTTATGTGTGACCTCGGGTATTGCTTCCTGCATCTTATTCATATACTAATTCTGTTTGTAGAACAGTAATTTCTCCATTAGTATAGTATTTACAAGCTGCTTAAACATTAACCTGTTTGCCGGTATTGTCCTCATTTTACCATGAAAGAATTGTGGCAGAAAGAGTAACAGTTTCGGATGCTCATGGCTTGATTTTTCCAAGTATGTGACATTACAGAGTGTTTCACAGCACGTGCTCAGTTCCAACTTCCCTTACAGCTGTACATCAGAAATTCTGCAAATCAGATCCAGGGACATAAGCAACAGAGGGAATAAACCACTGAAGTCTGTGCGAGACGCTTGTCCATAACACACATGAAACCAGTTATTTAAGACAGCACTTGACTACCTTAATTATGAATGAGAAAGTTCCCTTCCTCCCACGCTTCTACTCAGCTGTACAGTTTCTGTTAGAATTGGAAAACAGAATCTAAGCTCTAATTTAGTCTTCAGAAAAGTTCAGTTCTGCGCAACAGGAGAAAACCCAGTCTATTGGGGAAGAACAGCATGCAATCATCTAACTAAAAACAGTATTGGAAAACATTATATAAAGTAAGTGAAGCAAGACTGTGCAGCAACCTCTCTGCTGGACCAAGATAAGTCAAGTTCAGAGGTACTGTTTAAAGTGAGGTTTTCCATGTCATTCAAGGGGGCAGAGATGCCCGTAGGAAGGATGGATAAAGGCCCTTATAAAAACAAAACACAAAAACCAAACACCCTCCCCCACTCCCCCCCAAAAAAAACCCCCAACAAAACAACCAAAAAAACCCCAAACCACCACCAATGCTACTGTGCAGCATCATATTTGCACCTCAGGGCAGTGAGTGTTAGACCACAGGACTCCAGTACAGAGATTTCTGAACTGCCTGAGCCACAATATTCATCACCTGCTCTGCAGGCTGCAGCTGAAGGAAATGAAATAGATGCTTTACCAGTGAATCTCGGCAGCATTTGGCAGTCACACATCAGTCAGCTTCAACCCGAGGCATTTTGCCCACAGCTACCTTTAACACTGCACCTCTGCAAATTATGACTGAAAAAATAATATGACGCGTGACAGTTGCAAAGCTCTAGGTAGTGGAAACTGGCTACGTGTCATCAGAGAATTAAACTTTTCTCTTTTATTTCATACTAAGTAAAATGTAAATCAGTCTCAACTGATACACAATGTTACCATTTCCAGATATCTAAATACTGAAAAAAAAAATAACCAACCCACAGTCTTCTTGCTTCAACTTCTCAGAATCCAGCAGACATTAAATATATAATTGTACAAACCCCAGAGAACTCTATTAGTACTATCTCTTCAAAATTCTCATGAAAATAACTTCCCCCTATGTACAAAAAATAACCAAGAAAGGAGGCAGCTATTCTAAGCAAATGCTGGGAAAAATTATTTCCTGAAGCAGGTACAGCCATGAGACCATGACCAACAAAAATCTGTCCGGCCTTTCAGGCAGCAGTTCAGTAGCACAGACCTTAGGGTCCACCTGCCTCTCCTCTCGTATTCTTCCCTTTGCAGGAAAGCTGGGGGCACTGAACGGAACGTCCTCCAGGGCTGCCTTCTTTAGTGTGAAGAACCGAGGTAATAAAATTAGTACTGGTCTTAAAAATATTTACATTACTTGAGACCAGTGCAGTCTGATGACCTTCAAAGAGAATTACTCCAGCAGGAACATGTCCCTCGGTAAATCATTCCATTAGTTACTCAGTTTTACGAGTTTCCATCCAACTTAATCTTGGATTTGTCTGCCCGTGAACCAAGAAGTCTTGTAGCCAAAGCTATCCCCTTTCTTACTCACAAAGAAATACTTCAAGAAAAACAAACAAAAAACCCAACCCAAACAAACAAAATCAAACGAAACAAACAAACAAATACAAACCAATAAAAACCCACACCAAAACCCCAACCACCCACTTTCATGACCACGTATTGCCAGCTTAACTTAACAAGATCAAAGGTCCAGCTACGCAAGGTCCTGGGAGAAGCGTTCACAAAACAAGGACAGCCCAAGCACCGGCGTTAACCTTCTGCTTTACAACCAACAGCTTCGGGCCATCCTGAACTGCAAACTACACCGAGATCACGGTGCTCAAAAGCCGTTATGCCTCTCAGCACTTAGTCAAAACTCTTTGGAGACAATTGATAGCCTCGGCCTCCCCCACAACACCACGTAGTACTGTTTTTCACAACTTAAGCGCGAGCGATGCAGCGTTCCCTCCCTCTCCACGCTGCGTGTCACCCACTAACTCCATTCAATCACTGCTTCCCACAGCCGCGGCGCAGCCCGTCTGCCCCCCCCCCCCCCCCCCAACCCCCCCCCCCACCCCCCCAACCCCCGCCCGGGGCCGGCGGCCCCCCCCCCCCCCCCCCCCCGCCCCCCCCCCGCCGGGCCCGCC
>WUAM01000431.1:123044413-123058721 GCA_024336885.1 Actenoides hombroni
CTCGCCTCAGCGCCGTGCCCCGGCACTCGGCGTCACGGCGGCTCCTTATCCCTCAGTCACTGAAGAAATGAATGCGGTTGCTCCGTCTCTTGGCTTCAGCGGGTTTCCAGCTCTCTTTGACTCCAGGCCAGTAGCAATGCCCTCCAGCAGAACAGCGTGATGGGTGCCTCCGAGAAAAGGCAGAAGTTAAGGAGCAAAAAAGAGCCAAAGTGCACCTGGAAGGGGAAGGCAACTGCCGCGCCTCAGCGGCTGGGCCCGGAGCAGGCCTCGTGTTGACAGCGTGTTTTGCTGCACTGCAGGTCCTGGTTTTGTGTTGCAATTACCAGGCACAGTACCAGGGGAGGAGGTGCCCGAAGACACCAAAACACGGCTGCAGGTAAGTCTTGTGATGCTTAGGCCAACCTCATGGGGTCTTTGTCTGAGTGAGCTTTGAACCCTTGCTTGGTTTCAACAGCCTCTTCCTTCAGTCACACACATGGACACCACCTTGCTACCCTGTGCTCCCTCACAGCTTAAAGGGGCACCTGAAAATCTCCGTTGGAACACGTCACATTTGTGTCTTGCACCTCCAGTTTATCTCCCTCTTCTTCACAATAAGGAGAAAAGGTCTCCCACCACTTCTCCCTTCTAAGCCTGCCCCAAAAGTCAGCTACAGAAGCCTCCCTTTAGCAGTTCTTCATTTTAGTATCTTCTAAAAGTGCTAAAAAGCACTTGACAGGGAAGTCTCCCTCTCATTCCTTTCTCAGAGGTGAGGGAAGCAACCCAGTCATCTGCAGCTCCTTCATTCCTCCTTACTTCTCTGGAGAGGAAAAAGGAACTGTTTCCATAGCTCTAAATTACCACAGCTAACTCAGGAGAAAAAACAAAACAAACCAAACTAAACACATTACTGGTCAGTGGAGGTGGACAACAGCCCAAAGGGCAAACACCTCCCACCCAAACAACCCACTGATCTGAGCCTGTTTCTCAGGACTCTTCCCTTCTTGGCAGGACAGGATGTGCATTCAGTCACTTCAGAGAAGTGCAGGCCCCTTGCTGTAGGGCTGGACAACCAGACATGAGACATACATGAGCACGTCGGGGCAAGGGACTGTGACTGCAAATCCCAATCCATAGCCAAACCTGTGTTAGTCATGCAATGGAAGAGAGCTGCACTTCGGTCACGTGGGGTTTTTTAATAGTCTTGAAGGATTGAACAAAATTACAGTAACATAGTTAAGCATTAACTTTGTACTACTTATCCTGTAAATAGTAGCGTGGCTGTTTACCTTTGAAGTCTGACTGCTGTGGAAAGTTCAGAGCGGTTTTGCTGAGTGAACACCCAGAGTTAAATTAGGGATGTTGAAATGCATATTTAGTACAATACTAAAATGCTTCAACATGAAAAAAGCCAACCCTACAGACTTTACTGTGCACCAACTCACTTGGGATAAGTGGCACATGGAGTATGAGAAATGAGCCTGAGCTAACAAACCCAGGAATTACTAGTACAGTATCATCTTACCTTGACTGACTGGTGATGAATTTGGGTAGGGAGGAGAAGTATCTGCTGGCAGTCTCAGGAAGTCCCCCAAGATAGTGTATCTTGGGTAAGGTGATATCTTCCAGAGACTCATGGACCTTTTCAGTCTTTCACCCACTTCCTTTCAGGAAGAGAGGCAAAGACATGGCAAATGCAAGGGGCTGCCATTCTTCTGCAGAGAAGCTACAAAGCCTTCCTGGGAGATGCAGTGGACGGACTGACTGAGCACTATTCCCAGTTATCAGTGGAGTTAGTGAAAGATCTTGGTAGACCTGGGAACGCTTTTGTCTTTTCTTTTACTCTGAAGACCTGTGGGGATTGAAAGCCAGAGGAACCTTCCCCTTCATTTCAGCTGGGCTTGGACAAGAGCCCCAGAGAACACAGAGTAACTCAACACTGTGAAACTGTGAAATGTATTAGTGAACATTTGTATTTTCTTAGTATCAAAAGAGAGGACATTATGTAATACTTGCTACTGTAGGGGAATAGGAATGTCTGCTTGGTTCTATGATTACAGGGTAAGTAGTAGCAAGTTAATGTTTAACTATGTTCTTGTAATTTTGTTCAGTCCTTCAAGACTGTTTAAAAAAAAACTAAGCAACCTCAAACAGTAGAAAAAGTCTGGAACGGTTTTATTACGTGACACACAAATACCACCCTATGATCCAATTCACTGCCCTTCAAAGTAAGGAAACTGGTGCTCTCTGAAAGCGAGAGCCTGACATTCTGTAAGAAGCAGCGAAGCCCTGCCCCGTAGGCCAGTGCCCCAGTGCAGTCACCACCCGTTCCTGTCCTCGGCTGGTAGGAAGGTGGAAGAAGCTTGACTATGCTAAAAATGTGCGTGCCTGATGCTGGACTGGCAGGACGAGAGCACTGCAGGGATGGTACGTCCTTTGCAAATCCAGACCTGGCCTTTTGTTGGCACAAGTGTCAGGTGAAAGTGTGGCTCAGCCACTGCTCGCTCTGCTCTGCCAGCGCTGCTCCACCACTGCTTTGCTTGCGGGATCTTTATGCCAGACAATGAGAAACAAGTTCAGCTTGTGCTGCTTCCCTGTCAGGCTGGCAGAGGTGTGGGCTGTACACTTAGGGCTCTGGTGAGAGGAGGGGCTGTTTCTGCAGGGTAGGGGGGAGGTTGAGCAGCGTCTGAAGCAGTTTTTTGTACCCTCTGCAGGGCCTCCTGCCCCACCGAAAAAGGCGTTGAAAGCGCGTAGAACTCCGCTCTGCGTGTGATGGGCCTTTTTCGGTTCATTACTGACCGCTGCGCTAATCGCCGTGAGTTGTCCTCCCCGAAGCGAAGCGGAGCCGTTGCGCAGGTTCAACTGCCCGTGGCGTGACTCATCCCCACGGGTGCTGCGGAGAGAGCCGCGCAGCGCAGCCGCCCCCGGGCCACTCTGACAGCGGGTGATCTCGGAGCGGCCTCAGCAGGCCCGGGCACGCGTGACCGTGTCCGTGACCGTGACCGTGACCGTGACCGTGACCGTGACCGCAGCGGGGCGTGGAGCGCGCTCCGGACCGCTGTCCGCGCGCGAGACGGCGCCGGCTGCGGCCTCCCGGAAGCGGCAGCTGCTCGGCCGCCCGCCAGCTCCGCCCTCCGGCAGTGACGCCCCCGTGACGCAGCGCTGCGCGCGACGCGTGCGTGGCGGGGGAGCGGCGGCGATGAAGGTGGCGGTGGCCGGGTGCTGCCATGGCGCCCTGGACAAGATGTACGAGACGCTGGAGCTGCTTCAGCGGCGGCATAACGTGCGGCCCGACCTGCTGCTCTGCTGCGGAGACTTCCAGGCCGTGCGCAACGAGGCGGACCTCCGGTGCATGGCCGTGCCCGCCAAGTACCGCCACATGCAGACCTTCTACCGGTGAGCGCCGCCCGGCCCGGCCTTGCCCCGGTAGGGCCCAGCCCGCTCCGCTACAGCAGCTGCCGTGTCTCCGCAGGTACTACTCCGGCGAGAAGAAGGCCCCGGTCCTCACGGTGTTCATCGGTGGGAACCACGAGGCGTCCAACCACCTGCAGGAGCTGCCCTACGGTGGGTGGGTGGCGCCCAACATCTACTACCTCGGTACGGTCCCCCGCCGGCCTTTTCCCGCCCGCCCCCTTGCCCTGCCCCGGCCCCGCCGCGACGAGCCGCGCTTCCGTCTCCCCTAGGTTACGCGGGCGTGGTGCGGTTCCGCGGCGTGAGGATCGGCGGCATCTCGGGCATCTTCAAGTCTCACGACTACCGGAAAGGTATGGTGTCACAGAGCGGGCCCGGCTGGGGGGCAGCGCTGCGGGGACAACTGGGCCCGAGCTGCCGGGGGAGGGTTTGCCCGTTTCTCCTCTTTTCTGAACCGACTCTTAAGCCGGAAACTTCTCTTGGCTCAGTACATGGATTTTTCTGGAGGTGGTAGATGAGTTGGTAGCTGCCTGGTGACCATAGCAGGAAGCAGTGCACCTCTTGAATGTCGTTGGATCAGTCTTGATTTTTCCATAACTGTCCTTGCAGTGTGCAGTGCAAGACTGTTTAGTTTTCCTTGTGTGAAACAGTCAGTTTGTAAGTGTGATATTGTATTAATATACTGGTCTGAGCAGAGGTAGTGCCAGTACATCTCAAGATCAGTTCCTCCTGGTTATGTCTATTCAAGAGCCCTTCCTTGAAAGGGTCACCATCAGCAGACAAGAAATCTTGTTGTAGATGATACCTGATGTCAGCAAATAGAAGTTAATTTTTGTGACCTCTTCAACACAAGAGGACACAACAGAAGATAGTGATATCTTAGTGATATACTGCTTCAGAGATGCTTTGCAAATGGCTTTCAAGCTGCAAAGTAATGAACTAATTTTCTAGGACACTCAATTCTAATACCTATCAATGCTAATTAAATGCATCAAACAGAGTTTGCACATGGGAAACAAGACTTTTGACAACAGTGCTAACTATTAAAAATATTTTTTTTTCTACTCATTGTTAAGACTACATAGGAACTTTGCTAGGCATTCAGGTTTTTTGTTACACAGCAAAGTTGACAACTACATCATTTTTGATACAGTACACGTTTGTGCTTCCAGAGTCTGTGGTGCCTGTGGGCAGTTACAGGCATGTTTAAGCTGCTGCTGAACGTGTTAAGCTGTAGTTTCACGGTTGGTGGCAGCACTCTTGAAGAAACGCAAAAAAATCACAGCCTTGGTGACCTGAGTCAGGAGTCAGATCTCATCCAGTGCTCTGTGATCTGGTTTATATCTCTGAGCTGTTACATCCTAACTTATGTTCTGATGGCTGACCACTCATGTAGGCATGGTCTGTGCTCTCCTGTGTTGATGCCCAACTTTAGCGTGTTCCCATCTACTTTACATTCTTTGGCTGTGCCAGTGTGTGTGTGTGTGTAGCCATGATGTTAGTAGATACACTGCATAGCCACATGCATATGTAACTGTGGATGTAGGAGGTGTGGGGAAGTAATGAAAAGAGTTATCTTACCAGAGAGGTACAAAACCTTATTCAGGAATTAAGTACGTAAGTATTTCTTACAGAAGTTACTTGCTTCAGACAGGTCCTGGGTTTTAAATATTTAAGTATTCCACAGAGTGAAGAAATGCTCATTGTTGTAGACACGTTTTTGCAACATATTTGCCTCACATAAAACATCAGCAGCCTGTTAGTGTAAGCTTCATGTAAAGAAAATACTGTATCTCCTTTGATTATTGGCAGCCTTGTACTTGGTATTGCTCTAGGTGTCTGTGTGACCCTCAAGAAGTTAGCTTGCAAACAGTGTTAGAAGAGAACAATTGATTCAGGCAGCTACTTTTTGGGTTTTTTATTTTTTTTTTCCCCAAATGTTTCAGGTCACTTTGAGTGTCCACCATACAACCAACAAACAATTAGAAGCGCTTACCATGTGAGGAATATCGAAGTCTTCAAACTCAAGCAGGTTAGTGAAAATCTAATTTTTTTCTGAACAGTTGTAAATAGTTTTCATTAATTTAGAAGTTAAAGCTGCTCTGACCAAGTACACTATTGGATAGCAAATCTTACCAACAACTCCCAGCTAATCTAAACAGGACATTTTATGCTGTCTGTTGTTTCTCTGTTGTTCCTGCCGAGTATCTCCTCTGACACTTTGCATAGCAGGGCAAATTTGGTCTGAATTGGGCATGAGCAGGAGTGGGTTTTTGTTGGTTTTTGTTTTTTTCTTTTGATTGGATAACATTCACAGAATGGAAGGTACTCCAGCTATACACCTCTGTTCCAGCTTTAGGTAGATGGATGCTACCTTGTCTAACATGCAGGCTGATTGGTACGAAGTTAACTATTCAAAACTGAACCAGTTGAATAAGCTGATCCTAAATTCCTGATTGAAATATTTTTGACTCCTAGGTGAGAAATTCAAAGGACATATTAGATTTATTGTTAAGCTATTGCTTACTCCCTGCTTTGTCACAAGGGCTACTCCATTTGGTTGAGGTTGTGGTGTGAACACATGTGTTTGTAAGCATGTTGGAATGATTATTGTACACTTCAGTGTTCAGTAGATACGGGGATACTGAACACAGGACATAGACTTGCTGTCATAGTGGAGTTTGATGTATTTCACTGCAAGCGTCTTGCTATCTGTGCTCAGGTTTCACCTAGAATTGTGTTCTGATGCAGCTGATGGAAATATGCTGAATATCAAGATATGCTTAAGACTGATTAACTTCTGAGGGATGCTTCTTTTATGGAGGAATATTGTGCTTAGCCATTATCCCTTTTAATCAAAGCTTTAAGAAATCTTACGAGGACGAAGTCTTTGATTGTGCGTAGAGAACTTGCTCTCTAGCTGCAATTTTTCAGTTTTCTTCTGAGTGCCTGACACATACTCTGGTAACATGACCTCTTCTACAAGCGGTATATATAAACCACAGCTGACTGTCCCAAGAAAGTGTAGTACAAACCATGGGGACTAGAGAGAGTCCCTTGACAGCTTCAAAGGCCCCCTGAAAGATGGGGCTCAGTGATATATTTGCTTTGGAGGTGAGGCTGTTGAACATGTTACACAGGTTCTGTCTTGTGCTGTGTAATTTTGAAACTTCTGTATCATATGTATTTTACTTATGTGATTTATTTTTACCGTGTGTATTTTGGCTTGACAGTTAAAGCGTCCAATTGATATATTTATGTCACATGACTGGCCAAGGAGCATATATCACTATGGAAACAAGAAACAGCTTCTTAAAATGAAATCCTTTTTCCGTCAAGAAGTGGAGAGCAACACATTAGGAAGCCCTGCTGCTTCAGAGTTGCTGCAGCATCTGAAACCCACCTACTGGTTCTCAGCACATCTTCATGTCAAATTCGCAGCTTTCATGCAACACCAGGTAAAAGTGGGGGGGAAGGAACCATGTATGTGTCCCAGACACATTTCGGAATTCCAGTGCAGGTAATTGTATCCAGAAAAGCAATTTCTTAATGTTTTTGCTCAGTTACTAAAATTAATCTTAAGCCATAAAACACTAAGTGGTGTTAAGTCTACTAGCCTATGTAAGTTAGAGATGTTGTAAGTCAGTGGTATAACTACCTACTTCAGGGACAGCGTGAAATAGCCAACATTACTGCCCTTGAAACTTCTTTAATTTTATAGAGAAGCACTCTCTTTCCCACTTTATTGGGAGACAACCTCAAAACAAGTTGATAGAGAAGTGGCTGAGAAGAAGATAGCAGTTAACTGGGGATGGGAGGATGCCTGTAGTAAGACTTGGCAGATGACCTGAGTAAAGGCAAAAACCAGCCCCTGCAGGCTGAAACTTCTCTTGTTTTTAGTTATTCCTGAAAGCAGTGTGACATGCTATGCCTATGTGCAAGTTATTTACCTGTAAAATGTAACTCTGAACCTTCTAGACTCAACAAGACTGTTTCTTATGTTAAAGTTTTTCTTCTTTGCTTCAAGGCTAGGTGTGCTTAGCTGCCTTGGTTAAGGATAAAGTGTGGCTCTGGCCTTATCTTGCTTTCATCTACATCCAGCTCCCTGTTAGACTTCCAGTGAAATCTGTCTTTCTCTCTGTCCTTCCATCCCTTTCTTATAATCCAATGCTGATTTTCTATTTCAGAAAGTCTTTTGCTGTATCAGTTATGCATTTAAATCTCTTTATATAGCTTGTTTAGAATAGTCATATTTCATAGAAATGCTAATGACTGTGTTAACACTGCTTGTTTCCTAGACAAACTCCAAAGAAGAGCTACCAAAAGCAACAAAGTTTTTGGCTCTGGATAAATGCCTGCCACACAGAGACTTTCTGCAGGTGATGACCGTGTGCAGTGGGTTTTTTTTTTTTTTAAGTATTTCTCTTGTCTGGACTGCCAAGTGCTGTGCTTAGATGTAATCTGAAGACTAGTTAAATGGAGGAATTAGAAAGAAACAAGGAACCGTGCATGTGTGGAATGGTCTTTGTATAATATTGTGTTGAGATAACCAGACCTTGTGCCCTGTCATACAGGTGCAGTGTTTGCCTATTCCTACCATTTCTACCATTTCCTTCCACCTTAGAACAAATACTTGAGTTAATGGTAGGAGTAGCTCTACTTTAAACTGAATTGAGCCTCCTGTTGTGGTGTGTTGTTTGTTTGTTCTGAATGCACAGCCTAAGAAGAAAGCCCATCTTGAGGCTCTTCTTTCACAGTTTAGTTCGGTTCAGCTAGTGCCTCTTTCTTTAGATCTGGATTCGTGAATTCAGACAAGACTGAGTCCTAAGTTGAGTACTCTTAATTTCCTTTCAGTATTGTGAATTCCAGCAGGAATTGCTGTGAATTTCTAGGAGAATGGCTCTGCTTCTTCTTGTTTGGTGTGTATCTTGGCTGGGAAGGGCAGTGGACAAGTAGGAGGTTTAGGTTGTGAGAATTTCCAAAATGAGTGCCAGACTGATTTGCCAAGAGCAAAACAATGCTCATGTCTGTGGCCTATGTATGCTGCCTGGGGTGCCACCTGTAAAATCTCAACTCAGTAGCTCAGAAATGTTGTGCTATGAGAGGGAGCTGCTGACAGCATGTTCGTCAAATGCAGTCAAGTGTTTTAGCAGTCCTACTTTAAAGTAGATTAATTTGTTGATTTTAAGGGTTCTTTGTCCTTTGGATATGTGATGAGATCCATTTGCCCTTGTAACTACTTCTGAAGAGAGTATGACCTTTTGCTGTGCAAAGGTACACTGGGTTACTAGTCCAAACTTGAAATCCTGTAGCAAAACTTATCTGGAGTAATACTACCTCTAGCATCGTGCTGATCCACCTGTGTAACTCTGGTTTAAAGTCTATCTTCCACACACACACACACACCCCCCCTCCCTAAAATGACATGAAAAGGTTGTGTTACTTCATGGGTTTTAAATCGGAGCCTGACTAATAAAGTTTGGCTAAACTGAATGGTTTGATTTGGGTTAATGTCACTGTGACAATGTGATTTGGATTTGAATCTGTCAGCTGTTGAAAGAGTTTAAAAACATTTCATGTTAATTTGATTGTTATTCTAAGAATGCAGCTTAGCAGAATAGCTGTTGCTATCAATTCTTGATATATTTCCATTTAGAAGATGGCATGAATTTAAGAGCAGGCAAATTCTGGTTTCTAAGTTGCATTAACTGTCCAATAGCTGGTATGAGGGAGGAGAGTGTTCAGCTTTTTAATTGCTATAGGCTAAAACACAGAGATGCCTTTTTTTACCCTTGTCGATTGTCCTTTCTTATTCCCTTGTTACTATTTTCTGTAGGGCTAGTTTGAGAGGACTTGTTTGAGGTCATTAGCTCAGTGTACTTGAAGCTTGATTAAAACTCTGTACCATGAAAGTAGCACTTCAAACTTTTAATGTTTCTGATGTCAAGAGAAATAACTCACCTCATCTGTTTTCTGTTTTTTGGTTTTTTTTTGGTTGTTTTTTTTTTTTAAACAGATAATAGACGTAGAGCATGATCCTTCTGCAGGTGACTCGCTGGAGTATGATGCGGAGTGGATCGCAGTCCTCAAGGCCACCAACAGTCTTGTTAATGTGACTCAGAGCTCATGGAACATGCCTGAAAAGAATGCCCTCCATGCAAAGTAAGTTGTGTGCAAAGTAGAGAGGAAAGTGTAGGTTTGCTGGACTAAAGTAAACTTAGCTCATAGTTGTGTTTCTCTGTTCTGCAGCCTGTAATGCCTGTAGGACTTGCTAAATGCCTTGGAAAACAAAGGGGCTGGTGACAAGAGCTGTACTCTGGAGCATAAAACTTGTTTACTGCTCTACATGGGTAGTTAGTTTTGTTTTGTGAACTTGAATACCACAATTTGAGGGGCAAAAAATATATGGTGGCTGATCATCTTGCCAGTTACACTGAGAGACTGTAAATGAGGCTGGATTATGTGAGTGGGCAGGTGAATGCTTATTGGGTGGGTTGGTATAATACAGATCCTTGGCAGGGAGAAGGGAATCCTAGTATTGACCAAAGGCAATCTACTCTCCTGAAAAATCATTTGAGAAATTAGGTGTCTGTTTTGAGATTAATTTATTATCCATCTTTAAAAGTTTCTCTTTGCAGTAGAAAAGGAGATGCCTTTTGACAAGCTGCGTTTGTTGTAACTTTATACACTTATTTAGGTGGGATTACAGTGCGACAGAAGAAGCCATCAAAGAGGTGTTAGAAGAGCTGAATCATAACCTCAAAATTCCTTGTAACTTCACATTGACAGCTGCTTGTTATGATCCCAGCAAGCCCCAAAAACATGTGGAACCAGTTCATACTATCAATCCACAGACCACTGAGTTTTGTGCTCAGTTTGGCCTTACTGACATCAATGACAGGATCCAGCAAGCTAAAGAAGAGGGCTCAGTACGAAGCGAGTATGAAGAGGAGGAGGACGAAGAAGATGTGGACAGTACCGGGTCAGCAGAGGAACCCAGTGAATATAATACAGATAATTCTGGACTTTCATCCATTAATCCAGATGAAATCCTGCTGGATGAAGAAGGTGGTGATGAGGACTTGAGCACGTGTTCTGTAGATCCTTCCCCTGATCATGCTCCTGACTTTTCTACAAGTTTTTCTGACATCCGGGTCATGCCAGATTCTATGGCGGTATCATCTGATGATGCTATGGATTCCACTAATGAGGAACTGGAGAAATCTGGTGCCAGTAAGCAGGTGGAAGAGAAGAGCTTAAATGAGAGACCATTAAAGCGCATTGGTGGTAATGAAAATGGAAACAGTGGCATTAAAAAAATTAAGAGAAGGAATCAAGCTATCTATGCTGCAGAGGATGAAGATAAAACAGAATAACACTTCATATGATGTATAAATAAGTTCTCCCTGTACCTTTTTATGGGAAGATGCTGAGAACTGTGGTGGACTACCTGTGCTTTTAATGTTACTTGATCTCATTCATGGTACTTTCTTAAGCTGAAGAGGCTGTATGTACCTCTTGCAGGGAAGATTTATCCAGATCAAACATCTAAGATACCATACTTTGTCAAAGGATTTAAAGCTCATATGTAATCAGTTGGTTTTGCTTCCGTTCTTGGTTATTAGTGTATACTACATATATTCAGCTGTACGGCTCTGCAAGATTCACTGTGCTTGTTTAACAAGAAGTCTTTAACTATAACTCAAGTCAAAGCAAGAGGATGGCTGACTTGGAAGACTGAATGATTTGATTTTATTGTTTTTGTCTTGTTTTATATTGAACTTTTAATACAAAGTAGAATATGCAATAACTGAACTATGAGAACTAAACTTGAAAATAGAATTCCCATGATAAGAAAACAGCGATAGAAGCATGAAGATTTTTGTTTCTGGAGATACTCATGTCTTAGAAAACCTTCATGTTCATAAACAAAACAATGTGTATTGTCCAGTATTGGCTTTTAATTACAGTTTTGAAGGGAACCAAGTCTCTTAATTTGAAGCATGACAGTTTTATGGGGACCATGGAAGAGTGCATCTCTATTCTTAAAAACTCTTGTGTGCTGTTTCCTAAAACTTCAGAGCCATGTCTTAAAGTTAAAATGCAAGTACTTAGGATTAACAGCTTCCTAAATGTGGGCATCATCACTGTCTCGAGTCTTACAAGTTAAGGCTGTATTGGTATTTATAAGTTGCTTGAGGCAATAATGCCTCCCATTATCATTGGCCTAAGTTTCCACCTGTCACTTCTTTTCAGTAGTGTGTGACTCATCAAATTCTTAAACTGCATTTGGAATCTTCCAAAGTACCTTAATAAACTTCATCTGAGGGAGAACAGGAGTTGCCAGAATATAGATCCTCTTTTACTGTTCTAGTTTGCCCTGAATTATTAGCAAACAAATTACATTCCTTTGGCCTAAAGGGCTGTGAGGATAACAAAACTTCCTGAAGTTATGAAAATGACAGTGTTTTCAAGAACTGTAGCATATGTCATTAGACTTATTAGTTGTACAGTCTAGCTCTGCTGGCATTCTATGCTGCACTTTCAGAGTGCAGACAGAGCAGGACTTCCTCATGACTGTGCTGCCCTTGGGAGCAGAGGCAGCTCCTGTGTGCTTTTACTCCTCTTAGGGCATGAGCACTGTGAAGAAGAAAGCATCCTGACAGGAAGAGGGGACTGGGTAGGGAGCCATGAGTGAAATGGATTGGTGAGTCATGCAGCAGGGAAACACTTTAAGGTCATGACTTCCATCTTTGAAATCATTTCCACATTCTGGGATTAATCTTGGTTCCTCTCCTGTCAGCAGTTCACTATGAAAAATAAATGTGTGTAAGTATTTAAAAGCTGGAAAATGGCAAAATTAATGCTTTTCACAGTTCTGATCAACAGCTTTATATTGGTGGGTTGATGCCGTTAACATCCTTGGTTTTTATCAGAGGATGCTGTCTTGTTTAGTAAACTCCTCGTTGCGCCCTTGTAATGCTGCTGCTGTATCTCTCTCTGCCTGCTTATTTTCATCAGAACACCTACCACAGAGAATTGTGGTAAGATACGATGGAAAAATCGAAAGAATTTGGTGTATCCCTCAGGTTATCTAAGGTAGCTGTGAACTATTAGCTAGATTACTGAAGACAGTTGAGTAAGAGTTATGGGTCTGCACTGCTAAAATCTTCAGCATGCCTCATGATCTGAAGACTTTAATGGAAATAAAGTATTTTAAGTATAAATTGTGTTACAAACTTTAAAAGTCTCCCAAGAAGTCTGCACATGGTATTCAGCTGTTGAATTATATGTGAAGCTGAGTGGGAGATGTTACTTGTAATAGACTTTTTAGAATGACTTTTTTATGTTTTTAAACCAAATTATTCTGTTATGTGTCGTCCTCTGTCCTCCCCTTTCTGTTAAATGTGGTTTGGCTTTCTAGAACGCAGGAGACTTTGACAAGATAGAATGTTGGGCTCGTTTGTGGTTTGTCTTTTTTTTCTTTTTTAAATCTTCAAAGATTTTTTTTTTTTTTAGTATTTTGGCATCCATTGAAGAGAGGGCAGCTGGTGGATTGAAGATTGATGTAATTTTTTTTAGTACAAGTCACATCTGAGCTATTACTGTGTCCTTTCTTGTTGTTCATACCCTCTGCACAGTTTGAAGTATCCAGCTCTACTGTGCTCTCATCCATGATGGATTTTCCCTGTCAGCAGGGTCCTTTACTGCATATAGAATTCAACTGAAGCTCTAAACTTGAAGATTCCCCAGTAAGGACCAAATAATCCAAAAAGTATGTAAAATGCTAGGGAAGGATGAAAGTTTTAATTCGTTCTTAAGACCCAGAGTCCCCTGTCCTCTTTATAAGGAAGCTTTAAAGTCTTTCTGAAAAGTTTTGACTTGTTAAATTTTGGTGAGAAACATCTGGAAAATGTTTCTCTGTTAGGCCCTAGTACAAGTTGTAATCACACTTTTTTTTTTTTTTTTCAGTATATATGAGACTTGCACTGAGGTAAGAGCAAAAACATCTTTAGACTATGAAGTGCTTGAGGAAAGTGTTCCCTTGTTTCATTCCAGGCCAGCACGCAGGTATTTTGTTCAAAGGCTGCTACTAATCTACCCAGAGAAAAACATGTTAAGAAAAAGGCTACAGCTTTTTTTTTTTTTTTCCTCAGAAGTGGAGATATTTTTATAAAATTCAAGCCATTAATGTCAATGCATCACAACTTACGTTTATTGTGCTCCCATTATCCTCTCCCGTCTCTTAACAGCTGGCAAAACTGCATTTACCTTACGGTAACAAAAGTTGACAGAACCCTGATGTGTTTTTACTATCCACCCCACTTAATTCCCTCATGAGTTCATACAATTAGTATCTCCATGCCTAAAGATGTGAAATAGAGGGGTGCTAATATCAAAATACCCGTTCTTACAGAAGTCTATAGTAAAATGGTGAACTCTGGGGTTTTTTGGGGGTGTTTTCTGCAAAATCCCCAAACAAAATAAATCCCCAAAAGCTGACAAACCAAACCATCTATTTTATGAGCAGCAAGGGAGAGGATTGGAAGGGGCATGAACTACCCTGCCTCTGTCCCAGAGGAAGTGTGCGCCCCAGAGGATGAGTCTCCCCAGCTCTAGCTCTGCATGTACCTGATGTGAGCCAGTTACCCCCTCACACCATCTTTATGTCCCAGACAGGACGATCCGTCAGAGGGACCGGCAGAACTCCCTGGCTCCCATTAGTGCAGTCAGAGGACGAGGTAGCTGAAGCCAAACCTGGCTGCTTGTAACAAAAAAAGGTCAGGCTGTTGTAGGACAGTAGAGGGGCTGTCCCGAAAGCCGTGCCTAGTGACTCTGTCCGCCCGGCTGCGGAACAGGGACTACGAAAACACCGGTGGGCTGCGGCTGTTACGGTGCTGTGTGAGAAGCCGGTGAC
>WUAM01000431.1:123059395-123098730 GCA_024336885.1 Actenoides hombroni
CTGAACTCAATGTATTTTAACTCATTTTCCCCCTTAGCTGCATGCTTATCAGTATATTTAGCTCTAGTGTACTTTAGCCGGCCGCCGGGGGGAGCGCCCGCCCGCTCCTTCGCTGCCGGGCTCGGCCTGACCTTGGCCTCGGTGGGGGCCGGGCCGCGGGCCGAGCGGGGACCCCCCGGCACCTGCTGGGCCCCTTTGTGTGGTGGCGGGGGGCCCGGCGGGCCGGCCCCGGGGCCGGGAGTGGGTCTGGCGGGCTGCGGTGGGCCCCGGGAGTCACACGGGCGTCGGCAGGGCGCTCGTTTCCGTGTCCCCTCCCAGTCGCAACAACTTCTCGGAGCGCGTTTTCTCTTCGAAACAGCGTTCCCCCCTTTTCTGAGGCGTCTGTTCCCATTTTTGTTAGGGGTACTAGCTCCTCGGAATGTATTTTTATCTGATGACACGACTTGGGTTCTTCAGCTGTGCTCCGGCAAATGCTTTTAGTCCTTCCAAACTCCTCTTCGGCGAAAAGAGGGTTCTTTGGCATTATTTTGAGCTGTAATAAGCAGGCTGCGGCAGAAGAGAGGGGAGTTTCTCTCCGAAGTGTATCGGGCTGGCGAAGCATCCGCTCCCAGCCGCTGCTCGCCAGTGGGTGTTGTGGTGGCGAAACGCGGATCTTCTCGTCAGAGCTTTTCGGGATCTCACCACCACGGCCTTGTTGGCTTTTGCTGCAGGGAGGAGGCTGATGTGTTGTTGCATCGGTGGGCAGGGCGCTGGCGTTGGGGAAGGGGTCTGACAAGTACCACGTTGCCTTTCCCTGGGGAAAGCTGAGAGTAAGTAGAAGAGCCGGTGCTGCTTCCCCGGTCCCTGCCGCCCATCAGTGTCCTGCACCGGGATTTACAACGCGAAAGGTGCAGTGTGGATACTGCTTAAAAGAGATGAGCTTTGGGGCTCTTTTTCTTTTTTTTTTTTTTTTTTTCCCTTAAAATTTCTTACTAGGTAAGAGAACTGTGGAACTGATGATGAATTCTTTATTTTTGTGGACTATCTGAAAAACTTGTTTGTTTGGATATGAATGCCCTTTTTCTACATATTGCAAACCTAGTTCTTGAGAGGGTGAAAGCCAGGATATTCTAGAAACAGAAAGCAGTGGGATCTCTGAAGTCCAGAAGACTCTTTCATATAAATACATAGATCAGGTAGATTAAATGCTAATGCAGTTCTCAAAAATACTGTCTTTCATTTCATGGTGGAAGTTTATCTATAGAATAGTTTTGGTCATATTTAATAGTATTCCTGGAAACAAAGGAGTCTTGCTGCCTCTAGATGATTCTTATTCTATCAGTTATGTGAGACCACAGGCAAGGAGCAGTTCGTGCTTCTGACAGCATGGGGAAGCAGGAGCAGGTTCAGCCCGAGAGTAGATAATTGCAAAAGCAAGAAGGAGTTTTCAATTCCATTATAGCTTCCTTCAAGGAAAATTCATAAGGGAAAAAGTGGGAAAAGCCTAATAAAAAGTTGAACTGGAAAAAAGCAAAAAAAAAAGTGAGATAATGGAAACACACCCTTGCACGTGTTTCGTGAGAACCTGGAGGGAAAATTCCCTTTCCCACCCTTGTTTTTTGGAACGCTTGCCATATCCAACTTTGGATCTTCTCAAAGAGAATAACAAATCATTGGTGCATAAATGTTTAGCTTACAAGCATGGTCCTGTTGTTGAGAAGAGAGTTCACTTTGTCTTACAAAGTAGTTATGGGAATACTATAGAGAATATTGTGCTATTGTCCCTGTTGAAGTTGTGTGGGACAGAACATAGGACAGTCTCTGAAATGTGTAGGTACATCATGATAAAGTAAGTTACAGGAAAATGTCTTGATACAAGCTTCCTTATTTTCAAGAGCTGGTTTGTGGGCATTCTTCTTGAGCAACATTAACTGCTCTTGCTTTTTCTTTCAGGAATTCATGTTTCTTATATATAGTAATTAAGCATAATAAAAGGGGAATTTAAGGCAGTGCTGATAACTGAAGTAGACCCTTTTTGCGTGCCGTGTTCATCAACAGTACTCTGTCAGCTTACCTTGGCTCCTAACACAGCGTTGTCTCCTTTAAGTACATCATCATTTTTAAATCACCCTTGAACACAGGGTTAATTCTTTGTGTGGATGTTGCTCGACAGTAACATACTACTCATTTAAATATGATTCTGAGGTTTTGCTGCTCTTTTGCCTGATAGGCTTTGTAGGCTTGCTGCTGCGTTAGCCATTCCTGTTTGTCTGCCATTATATGAATTGATATAAAGTATTACATGGTTATTTTTTTCCTCTTTCCCCACAGGAGGTAACGGCTAGTAGCCGCCACTACGTCGATAGATTATTTGACCTCGATCCTCAGAAAGTCCTGCAAGGTGTCATGTAAGTCATCTGAAATGCACTTGGGCTGTTGATTGTATAATGGGCCAGATTTACTTGAATTCCACTAGAGTTTTATGTCAAGGACAGGAAGCTCTTCCTATCTTTTTTTGAGAAATCTTGTTGGAAAATTTTAATGCAGACTTGATAATACTGCTTTAGCAGACTATCCCTCTGTAGTGCATGTGGTTCATAGCACAGCCTCCCAGTTGGCAGCAATGAGGTTAAACATTCTGTGAGCATTCAAGGGTTTTTTTGATACATTTCTTCCTTTTGTCCACCTTTCGCTTCTCTTTCAGGTCTGTTGATACTCCTTTCTCTTATTCCACTGCCAAGTCAGCATACCTGCCTCTTCCTTTTTCCCCTGCTGCCATGCCTGAGTGTTGGCTTTTTAATTTTTTTTTAAATATGTATGAACATATCACCAATGGGAACTGTGAGCTGAAAGAAAATACTTGCATATAAATCAGATGCAAATTACATTTCAATACTTTTGTTGCATGCCAGGGATAAGGAGTAGTGACTGAAAGAGCAAGTAGAACATTTGCCCTGCTGAACAGGTAGTAAAACTGGTGCAAAGATCTGTTTTTTTTTCTCGCTCTCCTTGGGCTCTTATCCCTTTCCCCACACAGCAACGTGGTAAACGGGTCCTTGTCCAGGACTGACTTTGGGAGGTGAAACCAGACCTTTTCAGGCTTACCTGTAACTTGCTGTCTGTGGCTGTCTAGCAAAATACCAGAAGACATCAAAGGACCAAGTGGATCAAAAATCCAGGATGTGTTAATTAGTGTCCCTTTGAAAAGGATAAAAACGTCAGTATACGTAAAACTGTCCTTTACTGGTTCAAATGCTCCCTTACCTGTACAAAAGCTTCTGGAACACCACTGTAGCTATATAGAGGTTCTTAACTCCTCCCTGTAGGAGAGTCTGGTTTTGCTTCCACCCTTTGGCTGCCTTAGTCCACTACTCATAAGGGCTGATGTGATGGTCCCAGGGGCAAGGATGTGTCTCATCCGATGTCCAAGTGGGTTGACTGAGCCCCTCTTTTCTCCTTGACAGATGCTTTGAGATCTGGGTGGCACTCCCACCCTGCTGTCCTTTCTTTTCAAAGGACTGGAACCCACAACCATTTGTAATCTCTTCCCTGTCTTTTGAGGTGTTATTCATACCTTTTGCAGTACAACTGATGTCTCAGAAACAAGAGTTCTAGGGAGTATCTTTGTCTTGGATAATATCTGAAATTCTTCATCTTGTCCATGGATGTCAGTGGATTCTATGCGAAGATGCTTTTCTTGCATTTAAAGCCAAGAAAATACCAGTTTATTTAACAGTAACTTTCTGAGGGCTGATTTGGACAGTAAACTGTATTTTTGATGCTCTGGTTAAAATCTTGATTCTGAGAATGTATCTTTCCTGACACTTGTGCAAATCCTATGTGCTAGATTTGTTATTTTCCAGACATTGGTCAATAAGTGTGAAACAGTCCAATTTAGAAAAGTGTATATAGAAAAATAGAATTTAGAATAGTCTATATATAAAAGAAGTTCTGTCAATCCAAGATTCTTTTTGGGCAGAAAAATGCCACTTTTCCCTTCTTCCTTTGACTTCCGAGTATCTGAAGAGATATTGAAGTTGAAATGACCTGATACTTGGGGTGTGGTAGAAGAGGATTAAAGTTCTACCAGAAGTCTCTGTCAGAAGCTTTACCAGATATTTTGCATGCTTTGCTGAAAATCCTTGGTTCCCAAAATGTGCTGGATTTTTTTTTTTCCTGCATCTTGGCTGAAAATACTGATGACCTAGATTTTTATTTTGATTGATGGAACTGTACGACTATCAAACATCAGAAAATAGGCTGTCTTAAGAAGCTTTGTTTCTGCAGATTGTTACAATAGTCCTGTTTTTCATATGCTATAAAAGACATTTGAATGAGTAACTTGGGGTTTGGATTTTTTTAATTGCATCCTTGTAATTTTAATGAAATTCAACTTCTGAATGAGGTTTGATAAAGGTAAAATAAAGGTAAATGCTTCTTGAACTTGAAAATCGTGTCAGTCCAGTTGTAATCTTGTAACCTGAGAAAGCTTTTAATTACATATTCTGAGAGTATTTAAATGATCAAATCTTTTCCTTTCGTTCCCATGAATTGTCAGGGAGGTGGTGTTCAGAATCTTCTTTTGTTCAGACAACAAAGTTTTACCTGGCTAGGAGCTTTTTCCTTTTCCTCCTCATGAGAAAACTTAGGAACTATTTCCCTTTTGTCTAGTACTGCTGTATGTGATTCTTTTGATCTTCTAAATGTCAAGTTTTTTGCAGAACTTTTGGTCACATAATTTCTATCATGTTCATCTGCGTGTTGGTATTAGGTAGGAACAGGAGAATAGTGTGTTCATGCCAGGAAATGATGGATTTCAGTTCAGGATTTGAAACATTGAGATTCTTACAAGGTTGACTGCTGCCTTTTACGTTAACTGATAGCGAACTGTTTGAAATGTGCAAGGCCCCCATTTTGATGCCCACATCTATATGGCAGTGTATGTATTTACTGTCTTATAAATGAGCAAGCTTAATATAGTATTTTCTTTTTGTGAACATAAACTCTACTTTGTGGCCACACTTATGCTTGAGAGGTCTTAGAGGTTTGCTTTGTGTCTGCTTACGTGTTCTTCTAAACCTTGTATCTTCTACTTAATATTCTACAGTTCAAATTTTCTCAAATGTGCTTTGACTGCATTCTGCAAGGTCAGCATTAGAGTCAGGTATGTGGTTATCAAATACATTTAGTGTTGACAGTGCACAGACTACCTCAAGAAGATATTGTAGGGGATTAAATACTGTGTTCTTTTTGAAGTTCTCTTAAATGTTTTGCTGTTACTGGCAGAGGAACAGAACATAGATAGCTCTGTAAAATTCTGCATTATTAGAAGAGCTTCATTTGTCCCAATAAGGTTACTGCAATGTCATCCTGTGCTGTGCAGTGTGGCAGTTGTGGTAGTTTTTTTAAACAATTCTGGATGGTGATCCTTAGGATATCATTTGCTTTTCACCTGCTCTTAAGCTCAAGACCACGTTGTTCAGATGCAAGACTGATAGCTATTTTTGTCCTCTAATTTATTTGTTGGTCAGGGTCTTTTTTGAGACACTTTTTGTCATGCTTACATTTAGCCTGATGTCTTCAAAGAGGCAATCTATCATTTTATGGAGGGCTATGTAATTCCACCTCAAGGGCTGGTTTTGAGAGAAGCATTCTGTCTAACAAATCTGGCTTACTCAAGGTCCCAACTGTTTTTCATCAGTCTGTTCCTCAGCAGTCAGAGGGTGTCATCTTTTAAGGCTTGTAAACAATCATCTTTGTGGTGCACTGAGAATCCTTACGCTATTGCTGTTTCTGTCCGTTGTGGATGTGCTTGTCCAGCCAGCTGGACTTTCTAGACAAGGGTTTTCCAAATTTGTGTGAGCATTTTCTTTCTCGGGAGAATGAAAGAAGCATCCTACAGAAATGGCACTTGGTACTGAAGAACCAATTTCAAAACGTGTGTCTGTATCTTCCTTTTTCCCAGAGAGCATGCCTGGTGCTGTGATGGGAATACTGGCATGTATCTATACAGAATATTTAATGGGAGTTATATATACTTTCTACATAGTGTGATTTTGAGTGTTTGAGAACTGATGTTGCTGATAAGAAGAGTATAGTAGTTGGCATAAGGGTAAGAACTTGTGGGCCACTTTGTATCTGAGAGTTGTGTTTGTAGGGTCCCTGCAGAGGTCAGGGTGACAGTGCTGCAGTGTTTAGTGGTTATACTCAGTGTTTTCAGGACTCTGAAATGGACGTTCTAGTACAAGCAAGATGATTGGGCTTTTTGGGTGCAAAGTTAGGTTTGTGTTAAGGGCTCCTTTAGGGGACAGTAGACTTGTACTTGCATTTGACTGAAGATGTTTTGTACTGCTTGGCTCTTCAAACATGAGCTAACGGAAGGCAGTCAGTAACAAGAAAAAAAGCCCATCCTATATTTTAAGTAGTAACACGGCTTTCGTGGAACCTGTCTTGTATCTCTCTTGTGGTTGGTTGCTTTGAAATTAATTTGTAACACCTCAAACAGTGTGTGTTTTTTACAGCCAGCTTTTTTCATTTGCATATTCTTGTATTTGAAAAAAAAATGTTCCAGACACATGTTTAGATGACTGTGTATAATAGTGTCTTGTATTTCTTGGCTATGGCAATTGGAATAAGAGCATCAGTGCAGTGTTCCACACGTGCCTGCAGGGAAAGCTGTGTGATATACAACAACAGGCAGCTTCATGGACTGGGAAGAGAAAGAAATTCCCATCTCAGTTCTAATGGAGCAGCATCCCCCTTCAGACAGTTATGAAGAGCCTCTTGGCACTCAGGCACTTCCAAAGCTACATTTTCTGTAGCAGTCATGTTTTGGGTTTTTTCGGTTTTTATCTGAACAGGGAAGTCCTTAGAGGATTGTTCCTGTTATACTTTGTCTCCGTACATTTTTGATCAATCCTGTTATCTCCTGGGCAGTACTCTAGTAAATGCATATGCTTTCAAGTGTAGTAGGGAACTTTGAGATCTAATTGGCTAAGAACAACTGATTTGATTTCTTGAAGTGTTGTTTTTGTGTGGTGTCATTCATGTGTTGAGAGAAGAGGTTCCTGAGTCTCTTCTGTTGATACTTTGTGAACTGCAGGATAGGTTTTTTGTGGCTTGGAAATGGAAACCTTGTTCCTTAGGTTGCACAATCTGACAGAAATCTGAGCAGGTTTAGGTGATGCTGAGAGGGTGCTGGGAGCATTACTCCATTTGCTGATTTCTTCTTTTCAAGAGGTAAGCTGAGTGATCTAATAGCTAGACAAGCTTGTCAGAGTGATAGAAGACATGATTGAAAGACCTTAAACATCATTTGAGAATTAAGTAGTGCTCTGTGAAGAGTGGTTTTCAGTGTAATAGGTTTTGTAGAGTCAGATGGAAGACCAGCGTAGTCACAGAGGGAAGAGAGGAAGATGCAGTAGGAAGAAAGTGCGTTCCTCTCTGAGAGTAGCATATTCTTTCTTTGTGCTTGCTTTATCATGCTGCAAGAGGTACAAATGCATAATACTATTTGTTTTGCAAGCAAATCGTTATGTATTGTAACTCCTGTCTGTTATTCAGAGGTAGGCTAAACATTAAGAAATCAGGTGTACTTCTTATGTTTGGCTACCGCTTTTCAGCCTAATACAGTTGTTTAATATTTCAAGCCTTGCAGTTGTGACTGAGCCTTTGAGACAGGATTGATGATTAATGAATCTGTTGCTGCCTTTCAGAAGGGTGTGAAGCTGCTCTTCTCCAAAATCCCTCTCTTGGTGCCGACCTCAGAGTAGTGATGCTGTTGCTGTAACAATTTCAGGCTGTAAGTAGGATGGGAGAAGAGAAACAACTTCCCTCAGACTAGCTGATGTAGCTGCAGAAAATCGAGCGAGTATTGGTCACAAAAGTCTTGCGGTCTGAGTTAGAAGTGGCAAACTTCAAGATGAGCACAGTTGAATACTCTGTGCTGAGGTCATTCAGAGTTTAACTTAACTTTATTAAAATGCAGAGGAGAGGCAGTTGCCTGTAAGGGAGGACAAAATCTGTCAGGTGGCTGAGGGAGAAATAGATGTTATGCCCTTTGCGGGAAGGGAGGGGAGGGGAGGGGAGGGGGGTGTCATTATTAAGACTGAACTAGAGATCGGGCCTGAGGGATGTGTGCCACAAAGCCAGCAGTGCTACTGAGTTTGTGATTCTTAATATCTGGAGTTTGATTTTGTTGTTGTTGTTGCTGATGTTCTAAGTTGCCAGTTCAAACTGATTGGAATCAGCATTTAAAATAAATAATTTATTTCCTTTCCAAAACAAGCTCATTTTCAGTTTGCAGTATGGAACTGTGGTCTTTTAGGCTATCTCCCTGTAAAGGGCTGACATTTCCAGTAACATTGAAAGGACAGAACTATATTTACCAATTAATTTGTCTACCAGATGATTAAAATTATTTCAGTATATATGCTGTATTGCTGGTGCTGAAATGGTAATTTAAATGTGTTGGGATTTATTGATTGATTTATTTTTAATAAATGGGAGGAATGGTGAAGTAGCAGGAAGGCTAGCTGGTAAAATTACTTGCTAAGACATACTCCAAACATGCATTGTCTGAAATGTCCAGTAACTCTCTCATACATGGAATGGGAGTGTTTATTTGGATGTGGGTTAGTTATTGTGTTTCTGTTCTAGGGAGCAATTCACACACATTGGAAAAGGAAATTTAGACATGACTAAAGCATATGGAGGTCTGTACATCATTTTAGCCATTTGGAGCTAAAAATCTCAGGCTATACTTCCATGTCAGAAAGCCTTCAGGTTATTATAATGTAATAAGTAGGTGCTGTGTCAAATTAACAGGTTTTGATGATCCTTCAGTGGTTGCTGGCCTAAGCTGAAGTGTGCAGAGTATCATACAATATTATGAGTTCATATCTGAGAGCAGCTAAGCAGGTATGGGAAGGCCATTTTAACAAGTTTTCCTGTACTGAATGAAACTTAAAGTGATGTGAATGACTTGTGGTGGACAACATTCTTTTGTTAATGAGCGATGCGCTTAAAATGGGAAATGGACAAAAATAACTTGACATCAAGAGACCGTGAATGAAAAACAGTGATAGAAAAATGTGTTACAGGATGTCTCTTTGTTTAATGGAATTTAATTTTTATTTCAACTGTGGGCAATACTGCTAAAAGCTGAAGGCACTGCTTCATCCTGGGAGGGGAAATATCCTTGGGGGAGATAGACACATTTTAAAAAAAAAATGGTAACACAGTTAATTCTGTGTGATATTTGGGGTCATTTCTCTGAAGCAGCAGTGGTGAAGGCTGTTCTTTTCATGGGGTTTGGCTGTTTCAAGATAACTGTGAAAAAGTATTTTGCTGATCTGGTGTCACAGAGCAGAAGATCTCTCAGTTTCTGAGAGTTCTGCTGAACGGCAGCTGTTGAACACACAACTCTCTTTGTATCATTTTTTGCTGTTACAACCTAGTTTATTTAAATAGCAGAGACTGATACTGAAACTGAAATGCTGATAATAGAGAGCTCTAGCAATGGTTTGTGTGGCTTTGTTTTGTTTGGGGGTTTTTGGTTGGTTTTGGTTTGTTGTTGTTTTAGTTTAAAATGTTTACATAATAAAAGCTAGCTAAACTCCCATCCTCTGCTGACTTCAAGCATTTTAAATTTGAACTACATCATTCTAAAGGTTGAGTAGGCAATTTTTCTATCAAGTTGTGATCTGCAACTTCTAGCACAACTTCCAGTCTCAGCGCAAAGGACGAGGCAATAAAACGTGCTTGAGAGAGAGGTGGGAAAAACAGCATCTCCTATTTTGTCACTCAGCCTAGAGATATGAAGGGAGCTCAAGTTGTAACTGCAGCCAGTGACATGGAGAGCTTAAGTTGCTAAGCTTGATATAGAAGGCTAGCCTGTGAATTGGCTGACGTAAGCTCTTACATGGAAATAAAGATTTGATGCATCTGTCACATGCACACACAGCAAGAGAAGTACTGGGATAGATTTAGGGTAGGAATAAGGTGTAAATATTTCTAACTAGAGGTGTGGATCATTGAAACAACTTACCTTTCTCTTTGGTAGACTTTCCTTGGCAAGAAATCTTACGACAGGTAAGTTGCCTTTCCAAAGAGGATACTTCAGATAGGAGTTCAAGTGGTTTCTCTGGCGCTGCGATATGAAGAAGTTGGATTAAACAAGTGCTTTTAGAGTTATATATGTTAAATTCTACTGTTCTGCATTGCTGTAATAATAGCCATATGCTGTTTTTCTACAGCACTTCATTTACTCAGTGTCTGACAGTACAGAATTAAGACTGGGAACAACCATGAATTTAGGGTTTCCATGTTTAAATGTTGAGTTTATTTAGTTTGCACTGTATGTTAATTATGCCAGTTTCTAAATGTTAAAACTCATTTTAAAAAGTTGAGTAACAGTGTCTCCATGTCCTACTTTGTTCTTTTCCATAAAATAATGTTTTTCTTTGCACCAACTGCTATTTTCTGAACGGGGTTAGAAATCTTGAAACTTTTCTTCCCAACCTGATGATTAACCTTAAAAATAAGCTGATTTATGATTGCTATGGTTTGCTTGAGTTGACAGGAGTTTTTAACATTTTATTCACTTGGTACGACTAGTAATCATGTTAGTACAAATATGCTTCATGCTAAAGGGGTAGGAAATGACCCACTTCTTGGGTAATTACCAGATATTCAAGTTGTAATAGTGTCCATCTTAAGACTAATTCAAAATAGCAGTGGACATATTTTAACATGCACAATTTGTCATTAATTCCTGTTGTGGAATTTTTTCATCTGTCCATAAAAATGGGAAAGTGAGAGGAAAGGAGAAGGAAGAGGAGGCAAAAGCTATAGAAAGTATAAATGTCAAAAGTTTAGCTGCCCACTTAGCTTCCGACTCAAGTCCAGCCAGTGCATGTACCAGTTGCTTATATCATACTGAAACTTAGAAACTCAGGGCAGCAAGTTTTTATTTGAGCTTTGTCCTTGTATCAGCTACTAGTACCTCAACTTCTTAGATAGTTGCATTTTGAGTTTTTAAAAACCTTTTCAGAATGGTGCTTTGAGTCATTCTATTGTTAATAATTTTGATCAGCCTCTGGTAGACAAATCTTGCGGTCTGACAATGCGCTGTTCTGGGTGCTTCCTCTGCGTGCGGAGTTCTCTTGCAATCTCTTGTAACTATTTCAGACTAAAAGTGAAAGCATTGACTTGAAGTGTCTAGGACTACTTTTCCTTTTGTGATTGTTGATCTCATGTTTGCTATCCTTCTCTCTCTAGGAACCTCTCACATATGGCTATGTACTCTGTTTTCAAAAGACACAAGATGAGAAAATCTAATGCGGGCTGTTGATTTCCTCCTCCTCTGTGTAGTTCCTATTGCTGCTTCCTCATCAAGTCACTCTAGCTT
Organism: Actenoides hombroni; assembly: GCA_024336885.1. NCBI lineage: Eukaryota > Metazoa > Chordata > Aves > Coraciiformes > Alcedinidae > Actenoides > Actenoides hombroni. The sequence goes on from WUAM01000431.1 coordinate 123,070,785, forward strand.
GTTTCAAGATCTTTCGTGCAGTTTTGCTAGAAGGTGGCAGAGGAAAGCTCCAGGGCTTTCTATCAGAATTTTAAAATGTCTTTATTTTTGTGCTTGATTTATTGTATTTAAAAACATAAGTAAACTTGAATTTTCACTGGGGAGTCCATGAGTCTGTGTTGCTTTCTCTTGATCTGTTTTGCAGAAGAGGTGCTGGTCTTGCTAGGAAAGCTTTAGAGGTCTGATCTTTCTCAGCTGAGAAGTTAGCTCACACCAGTTCAGAGAACTTCACATTTAAGTACTGGACACTTCTGTTGTTTCTGTGGGAGAAGTCTCAAACTTAGAATCAACTTCATGAAGATGTTGAACTTTAGTAATTTCTGCTTAAGACAAAGTTCAGCACTTCAATAATAATTTACATTGACAGGTAGAATGCTTATTTTCTCAGGACATAGATGTTTCATAATATTAGTTTTTATTGATTTGGAATCATTAAAAACTAAAAGCCATATTTTACTCAGAAATTGTTATGTTTAATATTGCTTCTTGCTTATCTGAAGTGGGCTATATCTGATGCCTTGCAATAATTACACATTAAGCATCAGAATAAAAACATTAACTTAATACACAATTGGCAGATTAGTTCCTCTCCTAAGTCTTGTCAAGCTGCATTTGGATGGAAGTTAGATTTTTTTTTTTGAGAGTTTAATATACTTCTAAAGTATTTTAGCACTCATACTGTGCTTTTACAGTTAAGAAACTAGCATGAATTGCTTTTTATTTATAGCTAATTAATTTAACTGATTCTTTCAGGGCTGCTATGTTCCAAAAGATTGTTAGAACTGATAAACTTCACCTGGTAATTTTTCCCCCTTTTCTAGATTTTGTAGGAAGAAAATACATCTTTCTGCTTTTCCAATGTCTAGTTAGTTTCTTAATTTAAAACTGAGTGGTCACAGGACTTAACTGACGAAACTATATTCTTATTTCTTTAAGAAGCAATAGGAGATGGAAAAAGCTGCTTTAGCACTTCAGGAAGCAATATTTCCAAGCTGGGAACTCTTTTCTGTATTTTATTGTTGGCAGCCTATATTATCCTGCTTGAAATTTTTTTCACATAAATGACTGCATTACAGTAAATGTGGGCATAAATATCAGCTATCAGATTTTAAATATATGCATTAAAATTGCTTTAATTCAGATTATTTTGTTACATGACTTTGAATTTAGTTTGAATCTAAACTGGAAGGTTTAATACACAAGCTAAAAAAACCCCAATCCCCAAACTAGCCAACCTCAAATGCATCTTAAGGCCTGTGACATATAAATGCTTCATGGTTTGTGTTTTGGCTGTATAGAAAGCTACCTTTATGAAGCTGAGAAACTAAGTAGTGCTGGAATGTACATGTGGAGATCTGCATTTTTCTTCTTCTCTGTGTTCTTCCACGCATGCTGTGCTGTTGCCTGGCAGTAGGTGTTGATAACCTACCTCAGAGCTTGGAGATGATTATTGGAAAGCCTGTGTATCCCTCTTCTGCATCTTGGCCTTCTCACAGATTAGGCCTAGAATCATCATAGACTAGTTGTTCCTTTGAAGTTCTCACCTCTTTGTAGTTGTGCTTTGCTGCTGTTTCCTTCTTTCTCCTTTCAAGGACTCCTTTCTTTTCACAGTAGGACATGGGAGCAGTGTGCGCGACATTTGGAAATAAAGTGGATATCCAGTTCTGGACTATCAATTTCTAAGGTTTCTTTGTTACCTCTTGTAGAAGATAGTGATCTTTACTGCTTTTTCTCCCTGGATGAATTTCATGTCATCCTGGATCTGAAATCAGTCAAGCTCAAACTTGTTGGAGGTGATGTTTTCAAATAAGGGAGTTGCCCTCCCTTTTTCCAAGGATCATGATTCACCAAGGATCTGGTAGACTAGGACAGCACGTGGTGCTTTTTTCCTTCTTAAAGACATCAGCTTCCTAGTCAGGAAAATCTCCATATAATGTAATGTGGAACCATATAATTATTTTAAAAAAAAAATGTTTACTATTATTTAATATTGGATTGTGGCGTTTTAAGGATATTCTTGGTTTTCATATCTGTGTATTGAATACATTCCTTTCTTTAAGTGGCAAATTTGAGGAGATAAGTGTGGCATGGAACTAGGGAGTGCCAAGGCATAAGGCATACAAGCATGGTGATATTTGCCAAGTCCCTTCTCTGACAGTCTTTGGTCACCTTACCAATTTGAAGGTATTTTACATTCTTGCAAGTTGAAGTGGTTGAATGTACATGTGTTGGGTTTGTCAGAAATCTCCAGCTTGTGATAGTTCTTGTCTGTCTGTCATGACCTCTCTGAGGAATTTATGAACTAGGATGGAGAAACTCATCTGAATCACTTACAGATCAGGACTGTGACCTCCCTAAACCTCTATAATTAGAGTTTTAGGGAAGTTGACCATGTTCCTGCCACTTCCAAAAGGGTTTCTAAATCAAATTCTAATAGGCAGTACTTTACTACATATTAAATGGTTATAGGGTTAAAAAGCATCTCTGTTGAGGATGTGGTGCAAGAGTCACAAAAGTGCATTGTTGCTGGTTTGTTTTGGTTTGATTTTAAACACAGAGTTATGTGTAAAATCACCTGAGCAGCTCATTGTAATCATGAAAATCTATTAATTCTTCAGAGTGCTTGGCAAGTGCTTTCTCTTTAGTTTCTCAGGATGCCTTGGTACAATGCAGCCTTTCTGATGCCGTGGAGAGCTGGTGCCTAAGGATACCGGGCAGAGTTAGCCTTTTGAGAAGCCCTGGAGTGGCCTGAGCAATTCAGTACTTGAACCTAGCACATCTGTTGGTACAGTTTCCACTCCTTTGAGACATCTGATCATTGCTTCTGCCACTGTTTTGGACTGACTCTTGTATTTTAAAGACCTTTAAAAATGAACAGAATATTTTCATATGAAGTGTTCAGCACAGAAGCCACTGAAGTACTGTTTCTGAGGTTAGTGGAATCTTCAAGTCCATTCCTTTAATTTTCTAGGGCTTCCAGCTTAGCCAGTCTTCTAATCATGCTCCTTCTTCTCTGCCTCCTGTCTTGTGGTATAAAGTTACTGAATTTATGGGAGATAAAGTAGAGAAGTCCAACATTTTCTGCTGCTCCTCAGCTGTGTAGAACTGTGTGCAAGGTAGGCAGACTGCTCTTCAGTAATGGCTCATTTGACAAGTCAAGTGGTTTCCTGACTCTGCTGGTGTTACGAGATAGATAGAACTGCAGTTCAGTGTTAAGCTACTTTTAATGCTGCTCCCTTGTTGGAGCTCCAAGATGTCTAGCCAAACTTTAGAAGTTAGCCTCTATTTGCTTAAAATTCCTAGAGCACTCTTCTGGGGCCAGGTAACTGTGCTACAGCAGAGTGAGTCACGGGGAGAAAGACTGCGGGAAGAATGGGCAATTACCTTTTACTAATTGAGGTTTATAAAAGTTCTGTTTATACCAGTCCAGATGTTTCCTGCCTTGGCTAAGAATTTTTTTATAACTCTAATGAAAGTGAGTTTAACACTTGGGACAGTTGCTTACTGCAGTGGAATCTGCATGCTCAGCGTGTACATAAGGAGTGTGTAGTGTTGGTGCAGGCCGAGGTGGATCTTAAAGTTAACAGGGCTACTCTAAATCTCTTCAATGTGCAGACAGCAGGTGGAAGAGTGATGTAGTGGCATGAAACTAAGTGACTAACTTATAGCTTGGGAGCTTTAGTGGTTGCTTTATGGGTGTAGTTAGTGATTAGTTTATTAATTTGTAACTTCTAATGCTAGAATCAGTCCAGGGTTTTTGTTGTTGTTGATAGTTACCTGAATTTGGATGGGGTTGTGTTTGGTTAGTTGTGTGAGTGTTTGTTTTTTGTTTGTTTGGGTTTTTTTGTCTGTTTGTGGGTTTTTTTGGTGGTGTGTTTTTTGTTTGGGTTTTTTTCCCCCCTCTGCTCTTACAAAGGTCCCTACAACTAAAGCTTCCTAGAAATGTCATCTTAATTTTCTGAAACTGGTCATAAGTTGCTAGCTTTCTTTTACATTCTCTGGATCTTCGTATATGTTCAGTATGTTCATACAAAGAAAAAAAACCCTTTAAAATGTGTTGGTGGTTTTTTAGAATAGAGCGGCAACTTCTTGAACAAGATTGCTAACCATACATTTCCATATCACTTCTTAGTGTGTGCAACCAGTGTCTTCTTTCCTGAACGCTTCCCTTGTTCCTTTACCATAGTATGAGTGCTTTTAATGTATTTAACCTTACAGTAACTCTTGAGACAGGAAAATGCTTCTGTTTTCACTTTATTCTTGGGATTTTGACATAGAGATGTTCAGGTGTCCTGGAATTCACAAAAGGACGCCTGTGGTGAAGAGGAGAGTGAAAGTCTGGTCTCTGGAGACTGCTGATGCTTCCTTGTTCGTTTTTTTTTTCCTTGTATTTTCTTGAACCCAGTAGAATATTCAATTAGTACTTTAAATAATCAACATTTGATTTCCAACCAATAGTGTTTTTTTTTTCTTTTAGAAGTCTAGTGAATATATGGGTACCAAAAAACAGTATATCTCTTTTTCCTCAATAATGAGACTTCTTCATGTCTGCTGTGCATGTGAGAGAGTTTGAGTTTTTGCTTACTTGTGGAAGATGGGATGTAATGGAATCCCAAAGCTCTGGGGCATTTATCTGTGGGCTGTGGAAACTGTGCCCTGAAGCACTACTCAGTTCTGTAGGTGCAGCATGGACATGTGGAAGATTACTTGATAAGCCTTCATGGAAATAGTAAATTCTATAGATTAAGCCCTCAGTACCTCAGCATAATTTACCAGGGTTTGTTTTTCTTTCTGGATTTACAGAGATATGAAAAATGCTGTAATTGGAAACAACAAACAAAAAGCCAACTTGATTGTTTTGGGAGCAGTTCCAAGGTATGTCCTTTGCTACTCTCCTTTTCACTGATTCACAACAGGTCTGGAATAATGATCCTTAGATCACAGGCACTTTTTTGTTTTAACATTGATTGTAGTTGACTGCATACTTTCTTAATGTAACTGAGAGAGACTTGAAATATCTGTTAAGCTCATGTATTACAGAACAGGCTGTTGAGTAATGCTTTTAATTTAGAAGTTCATAGAATTCTCTTAAGTAGTCTTGGTGATTTTTATTAAACCGTATCAGCTCAGGAATGAAATCTAATTTCCAACGTTGATGATATTAATGATGGATGAAAGTGGTTGTATCATAATCCTATTCTTCAGCCAATTGCCTGGTGAGTTCATGAGTGAAAATGTTTAAGTTTATGTTAAAAATATAATTTAAAAATATGAAAAACCACCTTAGATAATTTGCTTGTCTTCTCCACCTGCTTCAGAGGATTAAAAACCATTGATCATACTTTATTGCTGAATTACTGCTTCAGCTGATGTTAACATTTTCTGGATCCTGATTCCACTAGTATAAATTTAACAGGTAACTTTAACTGCTGGACTGGTCACTACAGCTTTCATTTCACCTCTTTTCAGCTTGCTTTCAGCCACAGTTTGCAGCAATGGAGAAGGAAAACACTGAGCACTGGGTTACTTGTGCTAGCAGTGTGGGACCCACCTGTGATCCTTTTTCTTAAATGCCAGCTAGATCCCAAACTGTCCTGCTTGAGAAACCTTCTTCTGGCTTGTCAAAAAGTTCATTTTATTTGCAGGGAATATCTTCTCATTTACAGACTGAGTTTGTGTCAAGGCTAGTTTAAATTCCCTAGGGATTAGATGTGGAGAACCCCCTTCTACAAAACCTGCTGAATTATCTTCCATTTTGACCAGATATAAACAGGTAAAGAGAAGACTTCAGATGAGATGAAAAGATCAAAGTGGACATTTGTTGAAGATTATGCAAAGTTTAAGGAATTTGTTTCGGCAACAGGCTGTTGTGACTACTGTTGATTCTTGTGGTTCACTCTTTAAAAGCAATAGAAGATCTCCAACTTCCAAATCTAGAATCTGCCTGTTCTTAAATGTTGTAGGACTTCATGTTCCTTCAGTTACCCTGCTTCCCTGCTTTCAGCTGTTACTTGTTCTGTGCCCAGAAATGAAAATCCAAAAGGTTGTGGGTTGGTTGTTGTTTTTTTCCCCCCATTGTTAATGCCTTCTGGCTGTCCAAGTAAATTATATGGTTAATCTATAACTGCAAATAAAATGACTGGGGTTGGAAAGTCTTAAAAGGTAAACTATCACGCTTGTCCTCGCTTCATTGCAAGTTATCCTCAAAGGACAGGAAATCTAAAGTCAAGGCTTTTTGGACTAGAGGTGTAGATGAAGGTAAATTGGCTGGTTTATTGTGAGAAAAAATGATTCTCGCTGGAGAAAACTTAAGCGGCATCATCTACCCCCAAGTGCCTTCCTGAAGGCTTTAGAATTTCCTCAAGGTGTTGCAGGCAGACTTAAATAGAGGATAGACCATTTGTATTAGAGAACTTCAGTTGTTCTCTCTAACAGGGTGTTGGGAGTTCATTGGCTTTTTTTGACATGCCTTCTAATTCATGGAATGGCTGCTGAAGCTGTTAGAGTGTGGGAACCTCTCGAATTACAGTCTGCAGAGTCCAATCTCTTGATAGAAGCAGAACTAAGCAAGATGGTATTCTTTAAGTCTCCTCTGCAAAGGTAACGAGGAGAACAGTTTTCAGAGTTCTGCAGTCTCCCAAGGGAAGTTGACTCTTTCCTGTACTGGCATGGGGATTGTTAGAATTCTGCTGCCCTTTATCCTCTGGTTCAACTTCTCGTACTCGTTTCTTGCTTCTCTCTTCTTCCCCATGTATTCCTTCAGCAAGCTTTCAGAAGAGAACTTTTAGACTCAGAGAATCCCTTCAGATTTCTGTCACTTAGTGGAAAAGAAAACAGTATGTTCAAATATTAGAACAGGTTTACATGAGGCTTGTAAACAAGTCCTAGGAAGTATCTTTTGTTTGAAATTGGCCCAAATACTATTGGTAGGTATGAGGTATCCCGATTATTGTAAGGTATTAGACGGATTCTTGGTTGGAAAGAAATGCAAAGTCCTTTGATGATCTTCATGCAGGAAGAAAATGCTGTGGAAAAATGGCTGAATCACTGTCATTTGTAGGCCAGTGACCTCCCATGTCCCTGAGCTCACTGCTTAGTGGTGTCATCTTTAGAAAGGGAGATTAAATTTATATCTTAAATGTAATGGGTTTTTGTCCCTTTGAAGTTCAGTCTGACTTCTAGTCACTTCTTGACCACTTGTTCTGAAGAGGGTGCTAAGAACAACACAGCTGATTGAAGAAAGCTTGCAGAATTGCCATTATAAGTCTGGACTTAAAAGGACTGTACAAATGCACAAACATGGTCTTAGATGTTAAGAACATAAATATGTCCAGCCTGTATGTGGATTTTGTTTCTTAAGAAATTGTTTTCTATATCTCTTCCTCTCTACAGAATGATAGTTACTCCTTTATATTCTCACGAAATGCTGGCCTCAGGCATCTGTCTCAACTGCAGAAATTTTACTTTTGGAAACACTTTTTAGTAGCAGTCCCAGAAAATATAAATTTCTAAAGGTCAGGGAGAGGAAAAAAAGGTGTTTTAATACCATAATACTAAGTTCTTTTAGTGGCAGGCCACCTTAAAAAAAAAAAGTCAGCCTTGCCTGAAGTTGTTTACTATTTGTCATTCTTCAATTTTCAATTTATTTTTTTTCCCTTCTACTCCATGTAAGCAGTGAATGGAGAAGTCCATACTAATTACTGGCATGCTCTTCACTTGATGGTTTTGTCAGAACAAGTGCTGCAGCTGTCGTGCCTATTAACATGTCAGACACCTCTTTAGAGTCCTAGCTCAGTATTTAAAGCTTTTTGTAAGTTGTTTTTACCCCCTAAATCTCAGGGAAGTGATTGAGTCCTCAGTTCAAGTTTAAATTGTTCTTTTTGGAGTCATCTTGATAGACCTTCTGATTTAACAAAACAATGTTCATTTAGTAGCAGTTACTCTATAGTGCTGCTGGCTCCCAGTCCTCTGATTTGTAATCTCAGCCCCTTTCTGGTGGAATTTATAATGGAAGCTAGTAAAACTCTTGTTTACTGTGGAGGCTAGGCTGACAATTACATCTATTTTGCAAGTCTGTGGACCACTTTCTGATGCCCTAAAAGATGCAGCATTCAGTGGTTTGTAATCCAGTCGACAATTGGGCCTTTCAAGCTATGTTTCCTCTCCCTTCATTTGGTGGGTGGCAGAGAGTAGAGAAGGTGTTTAGATTCCAGTGGTCAGAGCACAGCTTTGTCTTCCTTTATGTTGTGGTTACCTGTTAAAACCCTGACCTGTGCTGTTTTGTTAAAAGTGTTAGCTGAATCAAGTTATTGCTTACCTAATCATTACTGAGAGTTTAATATTTAAAGTCTAATTCACTTCAGAGCTAGTTGCTCATTGAAAGTGTCAGTTATTCCTTTGATCCAAAATTAATACAGAGTTTTAAAAGTAAAATGTTAAACATAACCATCCAAGACCTTTAACAAAAACACTAAATCATTCTTTTCACATACCAAAAACTATTTTCTAACTTGCAGCTGATTGTTCTCCAGAGTCTTAAGGTGTAAAGTCAGTTGTTTGGAGCTGTAACATGGTAATGTACTTCTTCCCAAAGTTAAAGGCCTATCTCTAGGTAGGTGCCCCTCAAATAAGTTTATATAATTAATTTTCACCTTTGTCTAAGCAATTTATTGAGAATTCTGTTTAATTGTTGGGTTTTTTTTATTTTTAAATTTCTTTGTAGCACATTTTGAATGACACGTAGGACAGCTGATGAACTTAGATCCATTCCATCATTTGAAATTTGAGTTCTGTGAGGTATACTGTTAGGTTGTCTGTGGAAGTGAAAACTAGTAAGAATTTGTTGGGTTTTTAAACTTGTTTCTAGGGCCGTGAACACACCAACAAGGGCATCCATGAAATTTGATGTTTCAGTTTGTTAAACATGCTCGAATTCCTTCAGGCAGTATTCTTTTAAAGTTTGCCAAAAAGTGAGACAGCTTCTTTGTTAACTGTGTAACCTACTAATATGATGAGATGATCTCTCTATTAACTGGAAGGTTCTGTTATGTCCCAGAGTCTGTCAGCTAATGAAAAGGACTTTATATAGGTTAATATCTACATTAAACACAAGAGAAGTATCCATAAAGAAGATTTTTATATGCAGTATTGGCTGGAAAATACTGGAAAAATTAAAGCTGATGTACTGATGAGTAGAGGAGTTCACATGTACCTGTCATAGCGTTTGAAACATTTGAGTGTATATTCCTTTTGGTTTAAGATTTAAAAACAAAACTTAGGCAGGGTGGTTTTTCATAGCTCACCAGTATCCTGATCAATTCTTTGTTTAAACGTGTGGTAGTACAAATTCATAGATGACCCATCATGTTGATGCTTGATCCTGCATGAAGCTTAGCACAAGAGCATCCTTACATACTGAATGCTTTCATACTGAGATGCTTACTATTGTGAGAGCAGTTGCAGGACTGCAGAGTAAAAACACTATTGCTTTCTGCTTTTTTGGGGGTTAGAGGGGTAAATGTCAAATAACATTCTTAGTTAAAAAAAAATATTTACTGTTTAAGAAGAAGATAAACAAGAAACTTCCTGTGCTTGGGTATTTAGGAATAACAGTCTTGTCCACATAGCACCTATAACTTTACCACCAAGAAAGTCTGTCATTTAGTTTGTATCCTCAAAGGCTTGCCTTCATGGCTGGAATATCAAGCAACCTGTTATAGCTGATTCTGCTTTGATCAGTGGGTTGGACTAGGTGACTTCCAGAGGTCCCTTCACACATCATCTGTTCTGTGATTGTGATCTCATTTACTGAAAAATTGCTTTTATATGTCTAGTTTTTCCTTGGAGTTATCCTTGAATTCAGGCACTCACTCTAGAAGTTCTTTTAATTGATGTCTTTTATAATGCTATTGCTAAAGGACTGGCCATCCTTTCACTGTAGGAATGCAAGTATCTGCTTGACAGAACCATCTTCTGTACAGATGGGATGCGTTAGCCCGCACCTAACTATTCATCTCCAAATCCATCATTAGTTAGTCTAAGGAAAAGCTCCCCTCTGAATGAGGGTATCGTTTCAAATGAAAGTCTTAATTCCTTAGTTTATCACTTTATATGCTGAAATTATGCGTAGCACGTGTATTTGTGAAAATATATATTGTGCTTGGTTCATATGGTGATGCAAATCTCTGTAATTACTGGATGGTTAGGATTAGACATAGCAGTATTGAATCCAGTACTATCCCAAAATGATTTTAGACAGAGATTCTCTAAACCACCTTTGTAGGTAGGCACTGATCCATGGACCTGACACTGAATTTCAGTAAAGAAACAGCACAGTAATGAAGTAGGAGTTGACTTGCATAGATCTGACAGGACTTTTTCTTGTTCGTCCCTGGGACAGTAAAGCCGTTCCCCTATTTCAGAGAACAAACTTAGCCATCAGTTTTCACTGCAGTCCAAGGCTGGGTTACTAGACAGGTGTTATTAGGTTTACCAATGACAGCAGATAATTCTTTGAATGTTTTCTAGTTTCTAATCTTAAAGTAGCCACCAAAAAAGAGTTCTCTTGTTAGGAAAGTTCTGGTATTGTTTAGTGGAAAGGGCCAATGAATGGTGGAAACAGGCATGAGAAATAGTTAACCTCTGTGTTCCTGTCTCTGAGTGACTGATGATAAATGATGTTTGCTGCTGACTATTTTTGTATCTGCTCGTTTATTTTCCCTGATTCTTTGTTAAATAATTTTTAGAAAGGTAAAAATCCTTAGTAGCTGGGGATTGTTGACAAAAAATGGAGACTATTGCAGGGTTGACAGTTCTGATGAATCGTACAAACCCAGGATTCAACACAGTACTGAAAATACGAAGCCAGTTACTTTGATGACGTGGAAGAGGGAGAAAAACCTCATCGTGGAGGTTCTACCCCTTTTATGGAAAGAAGATGGCAACTACTTCCTGTCTAGTTTGTCTGTGCAACACCAGCTGTTAAAGACAGGATAAAACGCAAACCATTCCTAAACAGGAGGGGATGAAGCGTGCCTGTAGTCGTGCCTGCAGACATCTGAAGACAGAGTTCTAGTCTGAGGCTTAAAGAAAGGGCAGCTCTGGAAATGTTAGTGAAGTGGCAGGTATGAAGCTGGAAGTATTATTATTTTTTGTGTTTTGGGTCCTAAACTGGACTTTGATATGCCAGATAACCTGTCTTTAATATAGGTGATAGGATCTTTGTTTCCAATAGGAAGGAAGGGTGTTCAGAAGTCAGTCTGGGTAGAAGAAATTAAAAAAAAAAGCCGTGAATAATTTAAGCTCAAAAATCCCTGCCAATTTTGAGTATTAGATAAGGGGTTCCTAACTTGTTTACTTTAAATACTTATCAGTATAGTGATCAAAGTCTTTTTTTTAGCATAGTGAAATTGCATTTTATAGAAGGCTAGGAATTTGTTAAGTTTCCCTGGGTCGGTTGATAGTCTGTGGAGCAGAATTATTTTAAACTGGAAACAAGTATTTCCAAAGAAAAGCCGGCTTGATTGTTCTACCAAAACCATAGCAGTAAGGAGTAGTTTTGGCACTATCAGTATGAATTGTTTTGGTACAAGATGGCTCTTAACTGCAGAAGAAAGTGTGTTGTGTATCTGTTCTCCAGAATAGAGGCCTGGTGTGCTTAGTGATGCACAAACTAATGATGATCTTCTTAGCTTATTACATCTTTTATAAAGCAGTTTTTGGTGAGGTTGTGTCCAAAGCCAGAAAACATTAGGATCTGCTCAAGTTCTGATTTCCAATTTGCCTTCCAGTTTCAGTATGTTTTCAACTTGGTCTGTTTGTGTGGGAAATCATTTGGATACACATCACAAACGTGAGATGAGGTTTAGGTTTTTTTGCAGGTGGGGGTCTTTTTCTTAAGAAGGGTTGCTGACTATTCAACATGCTAACACTTTGCTCTCCTGATGCTACCTTCCATTTGAAACATAAGCTGATGAGGTGATGACTTAGGTTCAAATGGACCTTTAAGCTTCATGCCTGTGTCTTTAGGGTTTTTCTTTACTTTTTCTTGGCATCTTTCTTCTCTGAAATTGTTTTTTATGGAGTAATCTTGTCCATAATCCATAAGTGCTCAGTAGCAACTCTGTTCTTGCCTTCCTCGGTCTGAAAACTTTTGTTGGTAGATATGCAGCTTTTGTGGCTTGCACCTCCTCTTTCTGTTGCCTTGGGATTAGGACTTTTTTTACTCTAATGACAGTGCCTTTGGTGGTTCTGACCCTGGCAGTATATGTAAAGGTGCTGGTGAAAAGCCAAGGTGATTTAACAGGTCTCTTCTTCTGACAGACGATTATCTCACAGAACCACCTCTCTGTGCTTCTGATCACGCCCTGCTACCACTTCCTATGTCGATGTTTGTTTGACTGCATGTAAAACTGCTTCAGTTCAATCACAGAAAAACTGACTTTCACAAAAAAAGCACATATTTTTCTCTTGAGTTAAAAATGGAGAGATGAGCACAGACATAGGAGGGAGCAGGGTGCCTAAGAGTAGTAATGTATGTACATCTGCACCTTACTGTGCCGAAACGCTGCTGGTAGTGACAATGCGGTGAATCTCCAATCAGAGTTCGTGGAAAAAGAAGCAAAATGGTAACTTCAAATGATTTAATGATTGATGATCCTGCCTTGGGGCAAGGTCAGTGACTAAAGGATCTGTCAAGATTCCTTAGAGCTCTGATTCTGTGATCCTCTGTTCCCACCTAACTGACCTGCTGGCTGCAGAAGTGTTCACATCCATTTGTACCTCATGAGCACTGCTGATGGTGTTAATAAGAGGCATACTTGTTATCAGTTTGTATGTCTTTTGAAAATTCATGATCTCTGGCATGTTACCAGGTCTTTCAAAAACTCCGAAGTACGTTTGGACCTAGTTCTACTAGGTCTGTCAGCAGGTGTTAGGCCCAAACTTCTGGGACATCCTTACAAAGGCAAGGCACGGTTATTTCCTGATGCCTTGTTCTGTTCTTGGCTGTGGGATTTTGTGTCACATACTCCATAGGGTAGGGATCTGTGCCCAAAACTAGTGGTTTGTGAGCTTAGGTGAAGGAACTTCATCTGCAACACTGGTATTTTTGAAGGCTTCCTTTGCTGTAGAGTGGTGAAAAAAGTGAATGTCTCCTGTAGTTGTCCTTGCTTTTTTCTTCCAAGCAAGTCAAGAGTCAGGGTCTGTTTATGTAAGTGTATCTCTATGAGGAATAATGCCCACCATCGGGGTTGTGCATCATTGGAACAAAGTATTCTTCTAACCCAGCTACCCATAAGTCAAGACAAATACTTGCAGTGAGCAGAACTCTTTTAGAGCTGGTTTTGTTTAAAAGCTGTGCAGCCCTCTATCTCTGAGGGGCATTTTCTGTTAGCAAGAAGTAAGTTGTTAATATAAGCTGTACTTAAAAAAACACCTTTTAAATTGTGGGGTTTTATTAGAATTTTAATTTTCAGGTTTAAGAACATCATGTAAAAGGTAGCTTTACTGTATCTCATGGCATCTTGCAGCTCAGTAGATAAAATGCTACAGCACTGGATTTGGTTAAGTGAACAAAAAATAGATTGGATGCAAGTTGTGTTATATATATATAAAACTAATTATAAAATATTAATGTGAGTGAAAATGTCTAAGCATTAGAATAAATGATTAGAGCTGTAAGCTGACATTCCTTGTTTTGTTCCTAAAGAAAAAACATTCTTTGCAGCTTACTTCCCTACTGCTTGCAGCACTATAATCCTCTAGAAGGGCCTTTTTTCTCTGTAATCCCCGTGTCAGTGGCTTGTGTTGTTACCGTGTCCTTTATAGACATTGAAATAGTTGAGACATTTTCAATAGTATAGTTCAAAGCTGAGTCCCACCATCACATTTCTCAAGTTGGCTTTTTTAAAAAAACCTGACAGGTGCTGTTTGGTTTCTGTGAAATTTTTCAGAAGCAGTTATTTTTGTTTATATTTGTAAGCTTTTGTAGGACTGTAGTAGAGTTGGCCCAGGCTCCTCAGATTCAGCTTTTGGAGATTTTCAGTTAACTTCTCACTTCCAGAAGTGAGACTGTGACATCTCGGTTTAGGATACATTTCTTTAACTAAGAATCATAAAAATCACTCATTTTTGAGTCCTCCTGTGTAAGAATCCATAACTATTTAGTTTGTCACTTCGGATATTTGACAGAAATGATTCTGTGTACTTTTAAAATCATACCTAGTTCTTGCTTTAGAAAATTCTGTGGCCCGTGATTGGTTCCTGTTAGGCTGTTTGATAAGTAATGGTTGAACTGCATTAAAAGGAGATTTTAAACAAATGTGTCTCTTGTCCTTGCTTGTTTGATCTATTCTCTTAGTTCAGTTCAGTTCACAGTTTGGGACTGATGCTCGCTGGGATTTCCCATATGTTCAGAGGTCAACCTCTATGCATACATTAACTTTTTATTCAATATTCTGTAAGCCAACAGTAAGTAACATGCCTCAGTAGTATCTTCATCTGGGTATTCATTTCATAGGTTTCGATGGTGGAGTTGTCAGGGCTTGCAGTGGACTGGAAGACAAACATCTTCCATGGTAGAATAAGAAACTGTGATCATTCCAGTGAATAGTGTGTTTGGCTGTTTTCTGAGGAGACTAATAATAAAATATTCAGACTCGTGTTTGAATTAAAGCTCTTATTTATTCATATACCTCTGACAAAAGATATCTCAGGATTCATAGTACTAAACCTCGACCTGTAACCTGAGCTCTTTTTTTCACGTGCCTGCTTATGGGCTTGGTCAAGTGCTGAAAATGTTCTAACAGCTGAGTTTTATCTCCTTCTCAGGTATTTTAAGAACTTAAAAAGATTTCTGTGACAACTTGTGAATGGGATGGAATGTCAAAAAGTAAATTTCTGTTATTTTTAGCTAATTGTGAGGTCTGTGTTCAGGCTGGATTGATGAGGTCTAAATCGTGCAACTCTATTTTATGGTGCACAACTCTGATGTGCTACACCCCCCTCAATCTTCCAAAGCAAGTCTGAACTGTTTATCTTCCTTGCTAAGCCGTTCTAGTTACTATTTGTTCAGCAGCTACTGTCCTTGAAAGTTTTCTACTTTATCTAGAGTATTACGTGGTTTTCCTAGATCAGTTTTCCCTATCAGTTGTTCAGAATATATCCTGCCTCTAGCTGACCTTATTTTTGGTTTCTAGACATAATTATTCATGGAGTTCAGTGAAGTATTTGGATGAATTTACTGTTGTACCTCATGTCGATGTGATTGCCTGGATACCATTACTGACATCTGAGAAAGAGGCTTTCATCAGTTACTTGCTCTTAGAAGTGCAGAGACAAATGAAAGAAGTTGTTTTCTATATAAATATTAAGAGAAAGGTATCTTAGGGAAGCCTTCTAGAAGCTTGAAAAAGTCCAAATATTGCTTTTTAACCAACTTAACATCAAACTTTGGGTTAATGTTCATGAAGATGTTGCAAGATCTTGCCATTTGCTTGATTTAATTTCCAGTCTCACTGTACTGAGCTTCACTGTGGGATCACAGGCTAAAGAGTCAACAAGAACATTAGCACCTTTCTGCTGTTTTAGAATATCTGTTCTGGGCTTTTGGCTTCTGAAACTCTTAGGCTCTACAGAAGTGAGTTATGGTGGTGCTAGCAGAGCCTTGTTCCAATACTTCTGCAGGTTTGGTAGAAGTTGAATGGCTGGCTGATGAGGGATAGGGCCAGAGAGAAGAGATCCAGGTTAAACAGATGCACTGTGATCTTATAAAATGTGGACTATGAACAAGTACCTTAGTAACTTTAAAAAAAAATCCAAAATACAAATTATGACCTTCCTTTTTATCCCTTGCATGTACAGGCTGTTTTTCTACATTTTTATCCTTTCAATACACTTGAGTAATGTGTTAGAAGCATCTTTACTGAATGTGTCTGTTAGACCCCGGACACCACAAACCAGGCCAGGATGTACATCAGTGTGCTAGCCCTGGGTTTCTCGTCACAATACAAGAATGTGGTCTTTGTCCTTAATGTTTAACAGTAGTGTATTAATGCACAGTTTTATCTTTATCAATTATGTGGGGTCTCCTTACTTCAAACTTCTTATAGTACTAACATTTAACTACTTAATTGTCAATGTTTTTTGGTGTCAGTCCTCTCTTTTTAAAGAAAGAACCAGAAAGTGTTACAATATGGATGTGGAAAACCTCATTTGAAACACAAGCATATTTTAAAGATCTAGAAAAGCATATTATTAATATTTCTTAAACTTACTTAATGTAAAATCTAAACTTACATTTTCATCTTCACTAATTATAATGCTTAGTTAAGGGTTTCTATTTTAAATGTACAGTAAGACTATAGATTATAGTCAATGTGTTTCATTTTCCCTCTTTAACATGAATGTAGCTGTAACACCTGTTCCAGTGCACAGTGTTAGTGGGAAAGAAAATAGCAATTATTTTCTTTGGAAGAGAACAACCTTCAGAATTTAAGTTGCTTTTGGATTTTGTAAAAATACCTTTTTAAAAAAAAAGGGGGGGGGGGGAAGGGGAGTTTAGATCCAGCAGCTGGAGAAAAGGAGGCTGTCTTTATAACTGCCTGAAAGGAGGTTGTACTGACAGGGGGGCTCGTCTGTTCTCCCATGTAGCAAGTTAGAGCACAAGAGGAAGCGGCCTCAAGTTGTGTCAAGGGAAAAATTTCTTCCATTAAAGGGTAGTCAAGCATTGGAACAATAAAGTCTCCCCTGAGCTTCCTTTTCTCCAGGCTAAACAACCCCAGTTCCCTCAGCCACTCCTCCTAAGACTTGTGCTCTAGACCCTTCCCCAGCTTTGTTGCCCTTCTCTGGACATGCTCCAGCACCTCAATGTCCTTCTTGTAGTGAGGGGCCCAAAACTGACCCCAATATTTGAGGTGCAGCCTCCCCAGTACTGAGTGCAGGGGGATGATCCCTGCCCTAGTCCTGCTGCCACACTCTCTATAGAGGCCAGGATGCTGCTGGCCGCCCGGGCACCTGGCCTCTTCTCATCTGCTCACAGTCATTCCCGTTAGATTATTTTCTAATATAAGAGATTTTTCTTTGCAATTAGTGAATGTCAATCAGAGTTAGAACCACAGATGGGATTACTTTCCATATAGTAGTTCAGTGTCCAGAAAAAACACATCTTTTCAAGGTGAATTTTCTCCAGGATTGCTCAGTGCATTTGTATGTTACCAAAGAAGCTTCTGCTCCCTGTCTCTCCTTACCTGATCTACAAGCTTGCTGTCTATAAAGGGATAGCAATGCAGGGTTCTTGTGTCCCATTTGGAATACCTTTTTTCCCCTTTTTGATTATTTTACATAACATTGATTATGTATTTTGCTTCAAAGACTACAAAAGTCTTTCAGAAACAACACTAATCTGTATGTTGAACATAGCACAGCTGATACTTCAAAGAATTCAGTGCCAGAATTTGTAGCTTCATGTAGTTTAATTGCCTTAAGTATAATTTTTTGTTCCTTTTCCAGAAGCCCATAATGTAAGTATGGTTAATTTGGAGTTTGCACAAGTCATGTGTTGAGTTACTTCTGTGGAACAACTGATATTCAGAGCCTTTTTTACATACCTTGCTCTGTCAATATTAAAGGGGCCTAGAGTAAAATGAAGAAGAAACAGCAGTTCAGTTCCACTGAGCCATGTGGGCAGTCAGGGTGCAAGTGCCTCAGGACTGGTCACTGTAAAAAAATGAGAATAATTATGCAAATTAGAGGGTAATATTTATGCAGTACCAAATTGATGTATATTAGTCAGGAATAGATTTATATAAGAAATTAGTAGAGGTTTCTAAACATCAGGAATAAATGGCCTTTTGAAGAAAACATAAGCAGGGGCAGAGAGCTTGGATGCCTTTGCCCGATAAGTTTGTGGAAGGAGTGCAGTAAAGAAGACAGCGATGATCCTGGAAACCTCTGCCATTTGGAGTTTATGCCAGTCTGATCCTTTCAATCTGAAGGAAGTTGAAAGGAGAAAATGCAGCTGTGCTTTTGGGATTGCTTGCATCTCTCATGTTTTGTACAAACTGTTTTGTTTCTGTTTGGAAAGAAATTATATTTAACTTCCTTAGTATGTGTTTGTTTGGGAGCTGTTTTCCATTGTGAAATTAGCTATGTCTCCAAGTGATAGTAGCACACCTCTGCTTTCTGGCTGCTGTCAGACCTGCATTTAGAGCAAAGCAGATTCCTAGCAGATGTGTAATCAGAAAATTTTTCTTCCGGATCAACTGTTGGGGAATGCTTTGGGATTATTTCGCTGTTCTTTTTCAAGAGCTTGGTAAATCATCTGATGCCTGGGGAAGCCTGAATTTTACATAATGAATGTGCTGCTTATTGGTATAGAAGAGACATTTGATCTCATAGCTTTCTTCCAGTGACGTGCTGTAGTTATGTCTGTTGGCCTTTTACTTCGGGTTTCAAATGTAGGGGATTCTAAGAAGCAAATTCTGCCTTGTGTAAGTGGGAAATATTTGGAGTCTGTGTTAAAGGTAATCTTCTATTTACTGTCTGTTGTGGGGCTGACTGCAGTGCCCTCAGTGACCTTTCCCAGTCCCCTGTACCTTGATTACACTTAGCTACTTCGTTCCCAATTTTGTTGTTTGTTTGCTTTTTTTCCCCTTGACTTTGAATTAGTTTTGGGGGAGTTTTGTTCAGGGATCATTTTATCTGAGTAACTACTCTGTCCCCTTCAGCAGTGGGGTAGATGTTGTCTTTTGGCTCCTTTTTGATCCTAGAGAAGGCATCAGTATTCTGCCTGGCTTTAGGAGAGACCTTTTCAACCTAGACAGAGCAAGGTCACTAAAATTCCTGGTTTAGCTCAGTGAATCTAGAAAAGTTACTGTATACGTTGCATATACAGAAAGAATTGTATCGCAGTGCCCATCTTACTTGTTACAGTTTTGCTCAGACTTGGATGTAATGTGGGAATCCTTAGTTTATTTTTTTTTTTCATCTTAAGCTTATAGACCATGTGAATCAATAGAACAATTTGGGTTGGAAGGGATGTTAAAGATCATCTTGTTCCAACCACCCCTGCTATGGCAGGGACAAAAGCCTCATCCAACCTGGCCTTGAACATCTCCAGTGATGGAGCACCTACCACTTCCCTGGGAAACCTGTGCCAGTGTTTCACCAACTTCACAGTGAAGAACTTCTTCCTGATTTCTAATTGAAATCTGCCTTCTTCCAGTTTAAAGCCGTTACTTCTCATCCTATCACTACAAGCTTTCTTAAAGTTCATTAAGAATTATCTTCTGTGCTGATGGGAGGTAGGAATCTGGCTGCTGTCTGGGCTCTTTGTATCACTTTAGGCTGAAAATGTTCGGTGACCTCTGCTGTGATTCAAATGCTACTGGTGTAATCTAAAATGTGTTCAGAGGGTCTCCTAGGTATCTTGATAATGTATTTTCAAGAATCCAAATTGATTGAGATCCAAGGTATGTGTTTGGCAAGATGTGTTTTAGGCTTGAAGTGTTCCTGTTTAGCTACAATTCAGCTACCTTCCTGCAAGTAAAACTTTCCTGGGCTTACTTTATGTTCATATATGATAATTTCTTAGTGTTCAAAAGTCAGGTTACTGTTGGCTCCCATGCTTGTGCTTGATGATGGAACTATTTTGTAACCGTTTCCCAGATGAAATCACTGCCAAAGATAACAACCATCACGTTAGTGGTAATCATGTCCTTAGGTGTTAGGGGAGGTGCATGAGGTTCCCTATCCCATTGACATCAAACTGCAGACTCATTTCCTTTAATTGAATTTTGGGATCTTCCTAGTATCCTGAAAGACCTCATCCCATATATCAGCACTGGGACACTACATTTCTAGAAAAAACAGTGTGATATCTTTCTACCATAATGACAAGTAAAACCTGAGTAGGAACACACAGTGTAACAATGTTCTTATGAAAGAAGTGTTCATCTTTTGTTCAGTCTTCGTCTTTCTGTTAAGAACTTCATCTTCTTTACATAGCAGGATTCAAAAAAAAATTTTTTTTTTTTTTTACTAGACTTAAAAGTTCTTTTCTATCTGAATTTTCCTCTAAAATAATTCTGTTTCCAGGTTGCTGTATTTACTTCAGCAAGAAACCTCCAGCACAGAACTGAGAACAGAATGTGCAGTGGTCCTCGGAAGCCTTGCAATGGGTACAGAGAATAATGTCAAATCCCTACTAGACTGCCATATTATCCCAGCCTTATTGCAAGGTACTTTTTCCTTAATGGATGCGTGTTAGTAAATGTTCCTGAAGTACTCAACTAAGCAAAGATAAAGAAACTGAATAGTAGCTTTTGTATATATTTATAGGATTACTGTCTCCAGATTTGAAGTTTATTGAAGCTTGCCTGCGATGTCTCCGTACCATTTTCATCAGTCCTGTAACTCCAGAGGATCTACTATACACAGTAAGTTGTAAGCAGATTATTATGTCCTTTTAAAACCTGTAGTGTCATTTGGAGTGGAAGGTCTTGTCTGCAGTAGTAAAGAGGACTTGTTTGACCAACAGCGTTAGCATTTCTCACCTATGGTTAAGGCATTTGGTGCACCTGACATTTATAGCAGTATTTGATGAGACGGTTGAGAAGGCAGTACACTGATAAAGAAAAAAAACAAAGGTGTTTACAGAATTGAGCCTCTAATAGTACTTACAGACACCATCATCACAGCTATATTGGCAGAAGTTAGTTTCTGAAACTTAAAATTTTATCTGATGCTGTCCTTCCAGTCCAGATGTGAAGGTGCTTGCTTATTTTTTGCTCTTCACTTGGAAGAGACTTACCTCATAAATTTCTCTACTTCTAGTTAATATATATACAATTTACATTTAACTGACAGAAGGATAAAAAGTGTCCTCTGCCATCTGGAGTTCAGCTTGGAGCCTGTGAGTGATAAGGCTGACATTGTTAGTGCTGACCTTGTTAAGGTGACTGGGCAAAGCTGTTGGCAGCCTCTTGGTAGCTCAGACACAAAAGGCCTTTCCCAGACTCAGTTGCTATCCCCTACTAAGAAGGAAGGGAAAGACGGGTTTGCATCCCTCCTTTATCCCATCGTAAGGGATGAGGCAAGCTATGGCATGAAAACTACTGTACCAGCCATCTCTTTCTGCTGCAAACAGGGCAGCATTGCACCAGTCTGCTGGCTGGAAGTCACCGAGCAGGTTCAGCTTCTGAGGGTAATTGGGAGCTCACAGTGCTCAAGAGTCCCACCACTCAAATGGATGACTGTTACTTGCAGAGGAAGACGTGACACTTATAGAGAAGGACACAGCTGACCTCTCATTTCATACTTTCTCTGTGGTTTGAGTGTCACTCTCATTATTAGAGACAATTTCTGTATGTTAATAGTCAACAGATTTTCTTCATGGTTTTTGTCTAGTTGTTATGCAGTGCTGTAATGATGTCTGTTTTGTTCTCTGTTCTTTTTCTAATGATTTCTTACATTTTAATTCCAGAAATAGGTATGTAATCTTGTTTTCTATGGACTCAATTTTACCATACACCTATTCTGAATTTCATCTGCTAGTTAGTCCATCTCATGAAGTATTTCTGCAGCTCTTCATAGCTTACCCTTGTATTTAAAATGTGTAGATTATCAGCCAGCTTTGTCCTCCACTGTTCACTACCTTTTTCCAGTTGTTTTTTGATTGTTCAGCAAAGGAACCTTCATTGAAGATTGTACGTGTGGCCAATGAAGGCACCTCTCCTAAATGATCTGAGAATTTCCTCTTTGTGTCTCTGTTCCTTCCTGTAACTATTTCATGCTCTCAAATTCCCCCAAGTTGGCCTCTTTCATAATTGCAGGGGCATCCGTTTCCTGCTCTCAGCATCCAAAGTCAGGGCTTGAGATGATGGTCTCAACTAACAATCCATACCTCTTCCTGGGGATCAGTGCTCAGTAGAGACTATTAATTACTCCCTGTTTGAAGGAGAGATTTGGTATCTTGAAGGGAGAGGAAGTGGAAGGGTATGTACAGAAATGTGAAAATATTAGCATATAAATTACCACTAACATTATGGGAACAATATGCCTAAGAGACTGGATTTTCTGCTTCATTCTTTGCTTTCTCTGCTCCACAACAGTGACATCAGAACTCTGCTACCCTGATCCTTACTCAGGCAAATGTGATGTTAATTAATCGTAGCTGCAGGAAGTGATCATCTGGTGAGGGTGCCTTTGTTAGTTTCAGCTATAATACCCATTTTTCAATCTCCCATTCCAGTTGGACACCTGGAAGTTAAATGTTTTATGACTATGTTTAAGGTCCTATTTCTGCAAATCAACTTTTTTGCTTCT
The DNA here is from genome assembly GCA_024336885.1 of Actenoides hombroni. Taxonomy (NCBI): domain Eukaryota; kingdom Metazoa; phylum Chordata; class Aves; order Coraciiformes; family Alcedinidae; genus Actenoides; species Actenoides hombroni. The sequence goes on from WUAM01000431.1 coordinate 123,093,147, forward strand.
TTTGTGAGAATAGCCAAACCCATGCTTTGAAAAGTAATGAATGCAGATCCTTTGAAGAGATGTTTTCCTAATCTCTTGGAAGGTATAGCCACAGCCTCCACTGCTGCAAGCTGGGTTTCACAAGGCAGCAGTTGAGAAGTTGTCTTTGCAATTAAAGGAGCAATTATGGATCTAATCAACACTTCATGGCAGACACTTTGCTTGTATATAATAACAGGAAGAGCTTAAAGTTCTTATTTAGCCACCCTCCTCCCTCTTTGTTTCTGATGACAGCAGCTCCAGGGAGACTGTCACCGTTTCCAGATAGGTTCAGATTTTGAATGAAAGGGCTTATTTAGCAGCCTCTCGAGTTCTGCCTTTATCAAATCCTATTTTGAAAGGCAAGACACTAAGTTTGTCAATGGCTTTTCATTCTTGTCCAGCAGTGCTGGAGAAGACTTCTGAAAAGTTAGTTCCTGAGATAACAACTTTTCCTAGATTTTCTTTGCAGTTTGCCTGCATGGAGGGTGCTGTTTCTCAGACTTTGCCCAGGACTATTTCCAAGACAAGATATTATGATTTAGCTGAAGGATGTTACAGTCACCCTAGTGATTTCAGAGGGCCTCTCACTTAAGATCCAGGATATACAAGTGCTTTAAAGAGAGCTGTTTAAAGAACTTAAAAAAATATTTCTTTCTGTTTGTAGTAGGTTTGGGAGAAAATAAACATAAAATCTTCTTTTAAAAAAAATAATCCAAAAAGCAACCCCATGTCATCAACAGCAACCTGAATATTTGTGCCAGCAGAAATGCTAGGTGTCAGAAGCTACATCTTTCCTCTTGAATCTTTCCTTATAGACAGAAGCTTGAAGGATAAACCTCTGGCAACTTTGAGCAATTATCTTCAGTTCCAATGACAGAATAGTTCTTCAGAGGTGGAGATATTTGGGTTGTTTCCTATAGGAATTTAGGATCCATTCTGAGAACATGTGAAAACCTGTCCATTAGTGTATTGAGCTGAGTGAACACCAAGCTCTCAACAAGGCCAGGCTTATTAGTGTCTGATACTGAGATCATACAGCAAGTTTGCTGCAAAGCAGTAAGCTGTATCCAGACCTGTGCTAGGTAAATGCATCTTGTGGAGACTTCCTTCACTGAAAGGTCACAGGCTTTGGTGCTGAGACCAATTTAGTGACCATCCTGCAAGTGGAAATGAGGTATGACATGGAGTCCCAGGCTGAGATCTGTGGAGGTGCAGATGTATGTGCAGACTTTTTTTTTTTTTATTTTGTAAAATTCTATTTGGAGGTGTTCTGTGCATCTAAACTATCCAGTGCAATGTACCTAGGTGTGTTTTGGTTTGATAAATAGATTCAAGCACTAAGTCAGATCCAGTTTGACTGATAGCTGTTGCTTCAGCTCTTGCTATTTAAAACAAAATTAACGGATTCAGTGGCAGAAAACCTGGACAGCCCATGAGGGCATTCTGTGTGTTTCCTTACAGATGTTCTCAGTTGTGATCCTGTTTTCCTTTCTCGGTGGGACCCAGATACAATTTTATGGAGAAATTGCTATCTGTGGCTACTGTGCTGGCCTTGAAGGAATAGGCAGGTAGCAGGTACACTCTGTGCTGTGAGTGAGTCTGTCTTTGCAGGAAGCTTGGAGAATGAAGGCACTACAGCAGGATGAGTTTCTCCCTGCTGTTCAGACAATGAGGAATGAAGTTTTGGAAATCTCGCTTTTCCCAGCCTGTGAGAGCTAGTAATGTTAAGTGAAAGACATCCCTTACTGTTCAGGTTTGAGAGAGAAAACATCACCTGGTGACCAACCAGGCTTGGTGAAAGGGAGGAGGAGCAATTGAGAGGACAAGGCTAGCAGGACAGAGCAGGATATGTTACACTGATTAATAATCAGGTATTTAATGAGCAGTGAAACCACACTGCAGAGTGTACACATGTTGCACCATGGCTCAGTGATATGCAGTTACTAAAGGTGGAATCTAGGTCATCTTCTAATGCCTTACTCCTTTCATTCTACTTGTTTGTAATGGCTGAGCCCATGCAGCAAGGCTCAATGTTCTCTCATCTGAACTGGTCCCTAAAAATGAGAATTATAAAATGATGATTTGCTTAGAGGGCTTGAATTTAAGTTATTGGGATGAATATAAGAATTTCAGGTCTCTTGACTTGGAAAAAAAAATGATAATCCTCTGTTACAAAGAAAAATTTTAAGAACAGATCTTTCAAATTTTGTTTAAATATTAAAAAGGAGTATGAAGAAAGTAGGGTAGGTATTGGGATCCAAGCAGGTAAATGCAACTCTGTTAATTCTCTCTTTCTGAATTCTGTTTGGATGGGCAGTAATTTTGTTGCAAATAAACTGTAGAGGTATTTGTCCTAAGTTACCTGGAATTAATCTTTGTTAGCAGACATTTTAATGGATTTGTGAATCTCATTGTTTTAACTGCAAATTATGAGGTAGAGTTGGTGTCACTAGTGTTGCTACAAAGATCCTTTTTTATTTGGATATTAATATGAAAAAAAGTGGGATTATGTAGCCTCATATTGACACACAATTATTTTTTGTGTTAAGTTGGAAGTCAGTAACATCCACACATCTTTTTACTCTTTCTAGATTCTTTTCTGATAAACATACACAAATTATTATACAGGTTGGTTATATTTTAGCAGAATCAAGGGACAAAATTAGCATGATTTTTTCACAAGTGTTAAGGAAGCACTCTTGCAATTTTCAAAGAGTTTTTAAGCTTTTAAATACCCACAACATTTCTGATGTGATGGAATAAAATGAGAAAGTGTATAAAAGATATATCCAAAGAATTGCTTCTCAAATGTATTCTTTTATAGTGCAGAATATCTAATAATACAGCTTTTTATGTATCGGTAGACTTTCAGGGTACCACTGTTCTGTTGATTGCAAGGATTCATTAACACTTATATCCTATGTACATCATTTCTGGGGTCACAGTGACACCAGAAATGACCTGTCAGAACGTTTGGTATCGAAACAGCCCAGTCTCATAAATGCAAAGTTAAAATGCTTTTCATCATCCAATATGAACACCTTCCCATACTTGAATTTACTGCTGGGCCACGATGCTGCACTGGTCAGTAAAATGTTACCTCACACAAATCACCATGTGCCAATCTGTTCCCATTCCTGTAACTCTACAGCAGAGCTTCCCAACAGCTAGAGGCTCAATTTGTGTCCACTTAAATATTTACCAAGACTCTCCTATCTATCAAAATGCAGCCCAAAATATTCGTGTGATCAATGCTGTTGAAGTTTTAGGTTAAACTGAACTAGATGTCACTGGCTACAATGTGAAATAAAGCTTGCTAGTTCCTTCTGTGGTGTTGGATACAGGGAGAGATGTTGTGCACTCATCTGTGTTGAATAAAATAGTTTAACTGAGTAATTTTTTTTATTCAAATGTGAAAGCAATATATTTTTATTCATAGATGGGGAGATGAAAACGAGGCTGTTGGAAGATAGATTCTAGTAGAATCTATGAAAGATAGCATCAGAAATCTTTACTTCTCTACCTTCAGGTTGATTTCCAGAGGCTTCTGATACAGCAGCTGCCATTTTGCACTTTTTATAGATTTCAAGTGCTTTTGTAGTTAATGGAGAATCTAAATGCTATTCTGTATTTTCACTGAAATCTGATTTTCATAAGCAATTCTACCAGTTCAAGTTTAAAAATAAGATGAGGTGCAAACCCTTTCTGCTAACTTGAGAGAAGGAGAGAAAGCCTTGTATAGGACCGCTTCAGAGCTGTCAGCATTATTCAGCATCCAGATGTGCACTGGTGGTGTGATAAAGGTGACAGATCATTTGAGTGAGCTATATTTGTTGTGTGACAGAAGCGTGGAGCTCTACCTGCCAATACCTCTCTGTTAGACAAGACAACTGCACAGAGCAGTCCCTAAGAATTACCTGATTGACACGAGGGTCAAATCTGATTGCAAGCTACTCACCTATGATTTAGCAAATAAATTATTTGCTACTCTTCTGGCTTTCATTTTCTCCCTAAGAACCTGAATGGGTATTGACATCTATAAATTCTTATCTAGAATTTCCTGGGTGGCTGAGAGAAACCTAAATTTAAGGTAAGGAGAAAATAGAGTTAGGAAGCAATATATAAAAGTGAGTGCTTAGAAATTAGAACCCCACCTGTTTGGGGGAAGAGACCAAAATGAGACAAATGCGTTTTCTTCCCCCTGCCCTCCCGAAATAGGTTTTCTGCTTGCTGACATCCCTAAAGTTTGCAATGTTCTATGGCTTTCTAGATCACGTAGATAGAAAAGCACATGTTACTAAGATTAGGGAACACTGTCTATGCTTCTTTAATAGTGACAGTTTGAATCCTTTTTAGATTAATGGGATCTCCTCTGGCTAAGGCTTACTGAGCTGGTGCAGATTTTCTCACTCGGCTCACTCTGTGTATATTTCTTTACTTTTGAAATCTTGTACCCGTTCTTTTTGGCAAGAACAATCTCTCTGATAATTTCATTAGACTTTGTGACTTTCAGACCACTGTTTACATCCTCCCAGTTGCAGTTTTTGAAATAAAACAGATTGCGTAGTCAGTGATTTCCCTACAGGAGATTTCAGGTCTTGCATCTTACATTTTGAAGCTCCTTTTTTTTTAAGCTTTACTACCTCTTGAGGTGTCTCTCTTCCCCCTACTCTCCTGACTTACTCCTTGTTTTGTCTAGGTGCACTTTATCACTGATGAGTCTCTTAGCTTGTGTATATGTTGTGTTGAACACTAATGTTATGTGATCTCTTCAGCTGCCCAAGATTTACAGAAAGTTACAAGAATCTGTTTGAATGGTTGAAATGTGTTAAAGCACAGAGGAGTCCTGGGTATGTCAGTCTGATTTGCTTTAATTCAAAGGAGGAGACATTTAGGAGTTTTGGGGACCTATTGTAAGATTGTAACATGTTTTTCTTGAGAACAAGGTTGGCTGTTAGCTGCTTCTGTTTGGTTTCTCATGGAAATTTGCTGCTCTGCTTAGCATGTGCCCCAAACCCAATACCCACTGTTTGTGTGTCACTGAAGGCTCACCTCTGTCAGGGAGAGTCAAGAGACACTTGGTTATGGTTATGATCATTAGTGCTATTACAATGCCCTGGCAGATTTCATGTGCCCTGCAACCAAACCAGTTCCTTGCAGGCCTTTGTGTTCTGAGGTTGCAAAGAAAGAGGTGTGTTTGTATGTGTGTAAGTCATGTGTAAAAGCAGGAGATCAGCTGGAACTACTGTTGACCAGACCCTAAGAATGCTGCTTAGAATAGTTTGTCCCTTGCTTTTTGAATGCACATAAGCATGTAGTGAGCTGGGAAAACTCCAGTTTCTAATAACTTTCTCTGTACAGGATGCTGACATGGCAAATGAGGCTGTTGCACGTTGATCCTTTCTAGTTATTGAGAAACAACAGTAGAACCACCTTGTTTTTATTCTCAGTGTGTTTCTTAGCTCTGTTGTCCTGTTGTTTTCTGTAGAGAATAAGAATACTGGATTGTTGGGCTCTTCTCAGGGCTTGCTTAAGCTCATCCTTTGGGTTTTTCTCTCCCCAT
>WUAM01000431.1:123098757-123162319 GCA_024336885.1 Actenoides hombroni
GCTTTGCTTACTCTCTAATATGTATACAAATGGGAGGAACTTAGACATGTTTATTTTTCTAATATTAAAAAAGTATGATTGGAAATTTCCCAAGTAATTGGGAAATAAAACTTTTTATAAATAGCTGTGTATCTCTGAAGCCATTAAACCAGCCAGGCTGGTGCTACTTTCATTGCTGTAAAAGTAACTGAGGAGCATGGAGATTTTGCTCTAATTTTAATCCACCTCTCCCTAGTCAGAGGGTTGCAATTCATCATTCTCCTGCAGGTAAAAAAGAGTCTGACTTGCTTGTATGGGGTCAATGTAGTATAAGTTCTGTGGAAAGGAAGACTCATTCAGTCCTTCATCTCCTCTGTTCAGAACCCTCTATCTCACACAAGTAATTTGCCACCTTTTCAAACGAAAATTACCAGTGTTTCTATTAATAGCACTGCAGTTGTTGCCACTAAAATGCACTGGCGAAAGTAACATAAAGCTTTAAAATGTTGTAATTTTGTAACTTACAACAGAGCTTAAGTAACTGGATGTGTTTTCTAAAGGGAACTTCAATATAATGATTTTCAGTTGATGATTTATTTGGAATTGTCTGTCATTAGTGTCATGCATACTAATAGTGTCTGTAGTGTGTGTTTGACTCGGAGACAAAGGAAATTATTACCCCACATTAATTGGTGAGAAAGTGAATTCTAGGTGGACTGTACATTGTCCACCTTGTTCTCCTCCCTACTCTTTTCTACTTGGAGTGGAAATGAAGAGGTAAGTAAATCACACCTGTAGTAAGAAAATACTAAGGCAACTCCCGGAATAATTGCTTTTAGTGACCATGTTTGCAGTCAGTATGTTGATTTTTCTTCATTTGTTTATTTTCTCATGAAGTAAAGATTCTGGAGACAAATCCCAGAAGTTTTGTACCTAATTTGCATTGATTCCTCCCCCCCAAAATGGGGGGGAAACTGTCACTCATGCCTTGAAGTCTCTCCTGTACTACTGTAATGGTCTTGTCCTGTGTCCATAACTGTGGAAGGGAAAACACTGAATGCAGAATCAGGAGTACTCTCTTAAGTAACAAACTGTGAAGAAACTATGCTGAAATACAGTATTAATACTTTTTTCTTTTCTAACTTGTTTTCAGGATGCTACAGTTATCTCCCACCTCATGGCACTGCTCAGTAGGTCTCGGTATACACAAGAATACATATGTCAGATCTTCTCACATTGCTGCAAAGTAAGAAAGAGAATACATGTTGTTGGGTTTTTTTGCAACTTGTGTTTCTGGCATGTAAGCAACTGTAAGATGATACTGCCTTTTGTGGCAGGAACACTAGGGCAGTAATGACTGAGCTGTTACTGCTCCAGATTTGCTGATGAGATTTATTTGGGTTGATATACGATTCTCCACAGTACAACAAAATGTGGAAATAAGTGCAATTTTTTATAGGGTGTGTATATATATTTTTATACTTTTGGCTACTAAACAAAGTCAACAGTCAAGGCAAATAGCAAACCTCACTATTATCTGTGTAAATCTCAGAAGTTGGGGGTTTTTTAGTGTTGGTTGGTTGGTTTTTGGTTGTTTTGTTTTTCTCGCCTCTCTGCAAGTCTCAAGACAGCGTGAGCATCTCTTTGCAGAGGTCTTGCATTTGCTTTCAAGACAGCTGTTCTAAGCCCAGAGGATGTTTTCCAGGAGATACTTTAGGTTGTGAGGAAGAGAAATGCTTTTCTCAGTTGAGCTCTAGCAGTAACAGATTTATCCAGATGCATGTTCCTGCTGTATAAAGCAATTCTTTCGATACGGGAAAGCTAGTTTAAAAATAGCAGCAACCCCACCCCAAACATGGAGGCTTTTGTCTTTCCCTCCTTCCCCTCCAGGTTTCCACACACCACTGGTTTTTGTATTATCATTGTGGGGTTTTGGTTGTTACTGTACTCCTGGCTTATACAGTAATTGTATCAAAATAATTCAGTGTAGGAAATCAGATTTGTACAACATCTTTCCATTTTAGAAACAGTTTAAAACTAAAAGATCATAGATCATATATCATATTTATCTTCCAGACTAACAAATGAAAAAGTTACAAATTCATACATTTTGGATTGACCTCTTCTTTTTCTATCTTACCATTTAGAATGAGTCTTCTGGAACTTTGAATTCTTTCTTTGTTAAAATGTATTTTTCTCTACATTAAGTGCTGTTTATGTACATTCATCCAATTGCATTTCTTCTGTTAAGTGAAACTAATGACTGAAAACCATTAAACTCAGCTGCCTAATATTTACTGAATTGTCTAAAGAAAACATTAAGACAAAATCCTACACTGGCCTGTGAAAGTTCAGCTTTATACCTAATATTGGAAAAAGAATTTGGTGTTTTAAGGAAAAAAAAAAAAAAAGCACCAGTGAAGCATGTCATGTTTAAGTGGCCCTTGAAAGTCTCCTTAATAGGCTGAGTAGCTTGAGCAGGTCAAAAATTGGGCCATGTTGGCTTACAAGGAAAATAACTTAGGACTGGTTATAGTGTGGTATGAAAGTCAGTTTACACAATCAGGGGTTAGCTCTGTAGCAATATAAACACTGTTGGCTGTGTAAGAACTACTGAGGAACTTCAGGTAATGAATCCAACATGAAAACAATTATTGTCATGTTTTTCCAAATGAGTTGCTTCCTTATATCTCTGTTAACTCCTGCTGACTTTTAGGTGAAACATGTTAACAAAGCAAATGCTCAGTCGCTTAACGAGAGCAGAGTAAGGAAGGTCTTCTGAACTCACCATGCTGTTCTGAATGCCTCCTCCACCCCCCAACAAATTTTAGAGTGAATGTTTTGAAAAATCTCACATTTTTGGGAAGAAACAGTTGAATGTGTAACCAGAACCGTGAATGTGCAAGAAAAGTAAGGTGACATGCATGAGTATTAGGAGATGGTGGCATTTACAGAACAAACGTTAGCTTTATAGCAAAGGAAAGTATTTGAAGTTGATTAAACAGATCATCACAAACTTTAAGTTGATCAAGAACTCATTTCTTTCTTGCCCAGGAAAATGCAGCTGTTCAGCAAAAATCTAAAACGCCCCCTTCTTTCTATGTTGTTTAGTTTTTTGGGTTTCGGGTCTGATTATGAAGGTCCATTACAGTACTTTCAGACATGACAGAATACATCTAATACAGTGAAGCACAATTTGCATGGATTTTCTGAGATATATATAGATAGGCAAAATATGTTGTTTTAATTTAAAAATAAAATTAAATACTGAAAGTTTCAGTGTTCACTACATTTTCAATGAGGGCTCCGTCCTCCCATTTAGAAGGCCATGAGTGAGAGAACCTTTCTAATTTCTTTCTAAAGTAGTAAGTTACTATAAGCTGTCATATTTAGGTAAGGCTTAGCATATATTTTAAGAGGTATCAATGCTTTTATTTCTCTTTGTCCTCATCTTAGTAGGTTTATTCATTAAACTAATAGTGACACATCATAGCTCCTACCCTTCTTGTTTCTGCATACTGTTCTCTGCTTAGATCTTCTGCATCCATTTTTAATCTTCCTTGACAGAGAGAGTCTTGTTTAGTTGAGCTTCTCAGATTTCTTTCTTTCTTGCCTGCTCAAATTTTCCTGGAAAAGCTCAGACCTGTTTTCTTGAGCTAGGAAATCCTTAAATCAGATTCCTAGCATGTCACTGCTGTTTTCTGCTTTTACTGCTTCTCACTGCATCTTTAGAGTTAAAATTAACTGATGGAAAACATTGACCCTGGAGAAGAGTCATCCGAAGCAAGGGAAAGTGTTGACTTACAGGGGCAGCAGATGCAGTTCTTAACATACAGAGCCAGGATTCTATCATCATATAAGCAAATAAGTAGAAAATGAGGTGGATATAGATGGTATCTAAAATGTGAGTCAAAATCTACTTTTTTAAGATTCTTTCTATCGCAGTTGATTTATTTCCAGGGTAAGTCATGTGAGTACTAGGTAAGCTTTACTGTTTTGGTGGTCAGATTCAGAAGGTAAGGTGTGCATTTGGAAACAACATGATTGTATGAATAATTTGAAAAGATGGTTTTGGAACTTTTATTTGAATGTGGTGACATCTCCGCATAAGTAACAATTTCGCCAGCAGCTGAAAATCTTGTGTCTGGGAAAGATCCAGGATAAAGCCTGTAATCAAGGCAGCTTTCTCCCAAGCCCATTCTGAGAATGTTTTCTTATGTGATCTTAGGCTTGGTGCTGGATCCCTGAACCAAGGTACATTTGCATTTAGATATCTGCTTTTAAAATTTCATTATGGAATGAATTGATACATTGTTCTGTCCTGTTGCTTTCTTGAAAATTGACATTTTGTGATGGAAAATCATGCAAGAAGTGTGATTTCTATTCCCAAAATATTATGTCATTCAATCATATTTGAAGTAAAAAATCACTTTAATAGGACTGGCTCCTGGAACTCTGTCAGTATTCCCAAAGAGAAACAAAAGCAGAAGGCCTTGCTGTTAAATTGGTGCCTGTGCTGCTTGGAAATGATACGTTATATTCTCAAGTTTTCACATTTATATTTGAAGTGTTCCCTGTTGATGGGTTAGTGCATTATGTGCATTGTATGGGTTAGTGATTGTGTATTGAGCTGGGTTGGTGTGTGCAGACCCAATGCGTGCAGATTAGATCTTTTCACATACATCTAGTTGTGCAGCTAAGAATATACCCAAGAGTCACATCTGTACATGCATTTGTCCTGTTTGCACAGAGTTTACTGTCTACATCTCCTTGAAAAATCACTAATACTTGTGAATTACTAAAACTGTCTAGGTCAGTATGATTTCATTTACTTTAATTTCATTTTTTTTCACGTATTTTAATATCTGTTCTTCAGCTTCAACACTGGCATAGCTGCGGCTTTAAATCATTGCCTCAGCCACTTCTGTGTGCCAATGTAAGTTGTTTTCCTACTTCAACCATGCTGTTTTAATTGCATTTTTTGGTAGAAAGCTCTTGGTGGCAGTAGCAGCTGAAGCATCTCTTAAAGCACCAGATATGTTACATCTAAATGTAATTTTATGCCTTTTTTTTTTTTCCTTAGAAGTGAGAGATAATCTAAAAATGTTCTTTTGACTGTAAGAGTGATCTGATTCCAGCTGTATCTCAAATGTGAAGATAGTGTCACTCCTGCATGCTAGAGTGTATAGATGTGCCCGTAAACTCAGCTGGGTTTGAATAAAAGAGTAAGGAGTGAACATACTTTCTTCACTTGCCAGTTAGTCAAGAAGATTCCTTCAAGGTATGATTAATGCTGTGGCATCCTAAAAGCTGAATTGAAATTGCACACAGCCTGTGCTTAATGCAAAGATGACTAGAGTCATGAATCTACTTCTAAAGAGATGTTTGTAAGTCACAGATCAGATTTCACAAGAGGCTGTTGAGGGTTGCAGGCCCCAGTGAGATTTCATGTTGGTTTTTTCCAATCTCTCTTGAAAAAGTGGAAATGATTACCAGAAAAGGATAAATGCTATAAAAAAAAGACTTGTTTATTTAAAAAACCTCACCAAACCAAACCAATTAGTATGCCAGCTGATTACAAAGTAAATGTTAGTAAATCTACCTTTAATACTTAAGTCACAGATAGTGGAAACCTTTTCTTACATGTTCTTTTAAAAAAATTAATTGTGTTTTATGTTTTCCTTTGAAGGGTCCAGATCACCAGACAATCTTATTTAACCATGGAGCTGTTCAGAATATTGCACATCTGTTAGTCTCCACCTCCTACAAAGTAAGCCATGAAAAGTATTCTGTTTTACATGCATTTATGAAAGTAATCCAAATGAAGATTATAAAAACTAGCTATGCATATGAACTAAAGCTATAAATAGGTATAATGCATATATAATACAACAACAACAGTTGGTTTTATTTGTAGTATGGATTTCTATCAAAAAGACCTATTGTTTAGTAGTGCTCTCTAAAGTTAGAACACTATTAATTAAAATGGAGCTGGCTGTTGTTGGTCCAAAGGAGAAGAGTCACTTGGCAACCCAATAAAAATGGTCTGATTTGTTGAACAGTAAATGAAAAAAAGAAATTAGGCTGAAGAGAGGCAAATGTGAGCTGTTGTAAACAGATGTCACACCTGTGAAAACATGGACATGGAATGTGTGGATGCCACCAGCTACCTGTGTTTTGTACTCACTGATTTTCTTGAGTCTCAGCTTCAATCTCTGTTATGTTTTGGGAGTCCATCCTGGACTATCTGAAAGTACCACCTCTGGGGAAAAGCATCATACTCTACCTCGAGCTTGGTGGCAAGGAGGGTCAACTCTAGCTCTTTTCAGTCCAAGGCCAAATTTTCAAATCCTGAGCATAACCTTATGAGTCTGCTGAAGATTACTTAATAAAATGTTTGAGTGCATAAAATGCTTTCTGAGGCTATTCTGTGTAGTTGGTTTGGTTTTTTATGAGGGCTAACAGATGTCTGCTATGCAAACAATTCTGAAATTTGTCTAAAGCCTGTCATCTCTAACCAGCTGAACTTTCATAGACTTTTTTATGAAGATACCAATTTATCCCCTGCCCCCCTAAGTATGAATGTCATCCTTCTGAAAAGAAGAAACATTTTGAAGTATAAAAATTTATCTTGAGCTATTTTTATTACAGTATCTAATACAAAATATCTAATACGTTATCATGACATTTTTATTTTATTGAAAGGCTGTTCATGTGTTGAGACTGGATGAGGTAATTGTGCTTGTCTGTTTTGATCTCCTGTCTAATGCAGAACATTGTTGATAAAGTATCTTTCAGCAGGAAATCCAGTCTTTAAATGAGAAGAGAAATTTGGTGCTCTGTTTCAGGGACTTGTTAATCTCACATGTGGTGCTTTTGTTTTGAGGATTTGGGGTAGTTTTTTTATAAATCCAGTAGGAATTATGTAGTCTTCAATATTTTGTCTTTCTGTACTAAGTAGTTTTCATCATGATAAGCCAACAGTTTGTTTTTTCTCCTATTAGCTGACATTTTTTACCCTGTATCTTAATCATGAGTTGAATTTTCCAAGCTGTGTTTGACTTGGAACCTTTTCTAATGACTTTGAACCTTCCCTAATTTTTTCAAATGGCTGCTTTAAAATAAAGAAATTGAAACAAGGTAAAGTTTTCAAGTTGTTTTTTTACCGACAAGATCCATCTAACATTGCATTTATATATTTAGTCCTACCTTACTGGAGACATATATAAAGTATTCTGTATTTCCTCCTCTGCTAGTTTGTTCAGGCCTTTAAATTCCAGGTGTACCCACTGATTTGCTTTTCATATACTTTCCTCTGTTAATATTTGTGGGATTAACAGCTTTTTTGTGCCTTATCTTCTTTCTTACTCTTCTGCAGTAATTAGACATTCCTAGACTTCTAATGTAACTGATAGGTTTTTGTAGAATACAAGCTAGCTCATTCTCATGCTTTTCTATCCAGTTTCTTAATATTCAGCCAAATAAGAACTTAACAGGAAAAGACAGGATTTAAAAACTTTGCCTATTTTTCAGTACTTACATTAAGGACCAGCAAGGTATCTCAGATGATTTAGGCAACAGGACCACATCAATAAAGAGCAAAAACCTTCAAAATTGGATTTCAATCCCCATAAGAGTCGTCTAAGTCTGTCAAGAGAGTTGCCTATTATTTTTCAATAAACTCTTTTCCTTGGATTTTGGGATTGTCCCATAGCCAGCTGATTCTTGGAGTATCTTTCTCATGTGTCATTCATAGAATCATAGAATAATTTCAGCTGGAAGAGACCTTCAGGATCATCAAGTCCAACCTTACTCCTAGCCCTATCAAAATCCACTAAACCCTGTCCCTAAGCACAACATCTAAGCACCTCTTAAAGACTTCCAAGGATGGTGACTCCACCATCTCCCTGGGCAGGCCATTCCAAGGCCTGACAATTGTTTGCATATTACTACAAATGTGCATCTTCACCTCTGGTGAGATGTCTGACACAAAAGGCCTACAGCTTTTACAGCAGCATTGCAGATAATGATTTCAAGGCCATATTTATGTATTTTTCCAAATGCTTGTCTTCCCTGTTTTTCATGTAACTCCTGAAGTAATTGCCCTCAGGGAGACATTACTAGAAAAGAAAGTAGTCATTGTAGTAATTTTCAGTATCTTTAATATCTTTAAATTATATAAAATAATTAACTTCCAGATGGACTTCAGTTTTTCTTGTTAGAACCTTTACCCCCTGCCTCTGACTTCCTTCTGGCAGGAGTACGGTTCTGGAGCTGTGACTTTGACTTTTTTCCTGCAGTTTCTCAATACACAATCTCCCCTTCCTGCTGCTTTGAAGCATGCACTGTTTTCATTAGATGTCTGAAAAGTACACACAAGTGTTTGTTGCCAAACAAGGTTTTTGTTGTGAAGCAAGGTAGCTATCTGTCCTCCTAAGACTTCACTACTGCTGATGAGTAAGAGGTCTTGCTGTGGCTGTGATTAGATATTATAAAATTAAGGCACAGAAGTGTGATGGGTTTTGCTGCTGTTGTGAACCCTTCAACTTCTGTGTTTCTAAGACTTCTTGTTGAGGAGGGTGGGATGGGCCTAAACTTAAATTACAGTGAGCATTGTCTGCAGTGATGGGATTCTTTAGATGAAAGTCTTGTTCCTTTTGCTTTTTCACACAAAGAATGTGGTAACAGAAACATGGAAAGACACTGACACAGTTTAAATGTGTGCAACTGTAGAAGGTGAAGACGAATATCTGAACTAAATTAGATTCTTCCACTGGGAAGATGGTAATGGTTGGTCTTCACTGTGTCAAAAAAGAGGCTATAAAGACTTGATAGCCTAGCATCACTAGGCAACCCTGAAATAATATTGTTTGATTAAACCAAGACATGGTTTGGGGCTGGAGGAGGAAGATCCAGCATGAAGAAATTTGTCAATCCTTTTTGTATAGGTGATACCTGAGACTGTTTTAAGATCAGTGTAGAATCACTTCAACTGGATGGTTCTCTTTAGACATTCTTTTAAGCTCACCTTAAAGGCTTCTGAGATCGAAATCTGAAAACGTATTTCTGATCCTTTTATGTACTTAATGAGTCCCAGAAAGAAAAAGTACTATTGTTAATGTTCTATACTTACATTCTTTTGTTGGTTCTTGCACCTCTGTGAGGCATCACAAGTAAACCCAGTATTTATGACTGTCTAACTCCCATGCTGTTTCTTGCTGGTCTTTTTCACAAATAGTTCACAACATACCCTGTAGAAAGATAATCCCAACAAGGGAGATTTTAGGAGTGAAGGTGTGAGATATGTTTCCATCTGCCTTTTATTCGTTGTCTACATTTCTTACCAGTTTTACAAAATTACTTTCTACAAGCCTATACAACAATATAGACCCATTTTGCTTTTAAGTTAATATTTACACATCATATATATTATGTTTTTACCCAGGTTCGAATGCAAGCATTGAAATGTTTCTCAGTTCTAGCCTTTGAAAACCCGCAGGTATCGATGACTCTTGTAAATGGTAAGTATTGTGCCACTGCTGCTTGTTTGATGCTCATTTTATTGACTGGCTGAATTAGAATTGCTTGGCATTCTCTTTCATTACTTGCAGTGTCTGTGGATGGAGAATTGTTACCGCAGATTTTTGTGAAGATGTTACAAAGGGACAAGCCTATTGAAATGCAGCTCACATCAGCCAAATGGTAATTTTCATCAGTAATTAGAATGAAATAGTATGCAGCTTAATACATTTTATCTGTTCTTTTTTTTCTTGTTGCAAAGTAATATGTGATCTAAAATCTTAATGCAAATAATATCTATAATTATTCTTACCTAAATCCTTGAAGAAGTGGTTCTCACCTATAACTTTTGCTCTTTGCTGTACATAAACAGGAAATAGGTAGCTGAGCAGTAGTTTTGTCAGGGTCATATAGCCAAACATGGATTTTCACAAGCTGAACTGAAATTTTCACAGGTAGCTTGGATTTTATGAGAAGTTTTACTTGGAATAGGCTATGGTCAATCGTAGAGAGTACAATACAGAAATATGCAGTATAAATTGATGTCCTTGTTGAACCACTGGTCAGAGAACTTAATCAGGTGACTGTGGTGTGATGAGAACTGTATGCACTAAGATGATGGGAGAGCAGAGCCAACTGTTTTAATTAACTTTAATTAAAATAGATTATTCTTTAAGCTTCATATGCTCATACAGCACAATTAATGTTACTAATTTTATAGTTCAAATAAAACTTTCCCTTCAGGTGTGGTCCCATCTCTTTGTGTTCATATTCATAATGACTTTCTACACTGCGACAAAATGTAACCAAGTTCCATAACAGCAGCGCTAGGGTTATGCTCACTTCATTAGCTGGGAATTGACTCCCTTTTCCTTTTGTTATGTTGATAATAATGGAATAAATTATTTTAGAAGGTTCAAGAGATAAAATTATGGATTACTATGAACTACTTAAAATGAATGTGACTCAGGAGTTTGATCACTGATGTATTCTTTGATACTCTTAAATTTTGATGGCTTCTTTTTGACTTGGATCAGTGAGTTCTCTGATTCAGTTCACCAAACAATTTCACCAACACTTGTCCCAGTGCAAGTCTTGAGAATCTGGGTGAGGAACAAGTGGGATAGGTAGGATTGCCTCTTTTGTAGTATTGCCAGGTTATGGTAACAGCCCATTCATGAAAGCAGTTACAAAGATGTGTATGTGTGTGGGGTTATCTTAGGTAACCCCACTCCATGTGGGAGGTCCATCTGGAGACCATCCGCGTTCCCTTCCAAGCAGAATCGGTCTATGGAATCTGGTTTTACTGGTTTTGTTAGGTGACTCTTAGTGAAGAAGGCAAGTTAAATTAACTGCATTGTAGCAGTCTCAGTTCTGGTTTATGTGCTTCTTTGAGAATTATTTTTTTACTGATCTCGAGATATAAGGCAGTAAATAAGTCATAAAGGCAGGCTGGAGTTAAAAGAATTGTTCTGGCTCTGGACTGTCTCCTTGAATACTCACAGGTCTGTTCTTCACTGGTCTACTTCAGATTGGAAGGAGTTGAGTAGACACCCCCATCTTTTGCTGTTGCTTTGCAGTACTTTGGCTCAAGTGGATTTTTGAAAGCATAGAAGAAAGTGGCAGGAAAATGGAAGGCAAAGAGTGTTTGGAGTTTCAAATTGTGTCTCTAATTAGTCCATGGGCAGTCATCCTTCTTAGCAGGTTGCTCAAGGTCTTAGTTTCATGGCAGTCCTGGGTGCTTGCAAAGACGTGCTGACTTTTCTTCTGTAAGTCTTTTCCCTACTAGATTCCCTCCAAGTCAGACTATCTCTCTTTTCTTTTTTCCTAATGAGGGTAGTAAGTGAAATTGTCACAGGTTCTCTTTTTTTGTGCTTCTAAATTCGACTTCATTTCTGCCTTGCTAACTTTGGTCAATTAATCTGCAGTTCCATTCTGGTTTATTAGTAGTGTCCTTGGAGTGCAGATGTAGAATAGATTTTATGTATTTGTGAAGCCTTTTGTTAGATTTCTGTTTGAATCCAGACTGACATACAAGGCTATCTTAAGAAGTTCCCTTTGTTTTTCAACAAGTGCCATAGAACTGGAAGACTCAAGTTAATACCTCTTGAGTGAAACGGTGCAAAAATCCTTCACTTGAGTAGCAGCGTTGGCACAAAGGCATGAGCAGTAAGCCTCTTGGAGAGTGATTTGCAGCTACAAGTATAACAGTAATCTTTTCTACTGAAATTACTGGAATTGCTTCCATCTAAGCCAAGCCTATTTTACCTGAAGTAAAAATATTTTATTTCATGTCTGAAATAGAACTGCGTTGTCTGGCAAATTGTGTCTAGCTGGACTAAATGGCAACTGCAAGGCAGATGCTTTCCTCCTCATGAAAGCAGGAGGAAATATTCATATTTCCTGCTGCCAGCTGCAAGGCTTGGACAGTAAAAGTTTATAAAATGATCTCTCTGCTAACAGTCAAGTCTTATTTTTTTATCTTCTGAGAAATAATACATAAAGAGACTTCTGATTATAGAAGTTTAGTGATGTCTGTCACTGGTAAGTGTTGGGAACAGGATCAACAATGTTACCAGGAGGTGAAAGAACTGTCTCTAGGCAGTGGTAAGAGCTCAGGAATGCAGTGAAACACAATATGGATCCAGTTCATTAGTGTATTACTGCTTCTTGGCTGAGCAATTATAACTGACCCTGTACACACTTGTAACCTAACTGAAAGCTGAAGCATGTTCGTTTTAAGTCACCTTTACTGAAAATATATATGTATTTCTATAACCTTGACTATTAATAAATAAAAGTCAGTTACAATGGCTTAGTTGAAAAGCTAAACCCAAAGATACTTGACTGTTCCTGGACTGAATGCAGAGCAGGTATCCTCCAGCTTCATTCCACTTCCCTGTAGCACAGCAGGTAAAGCTTACAGATCGCATCATGTGAAATGCTTTTATTGGTGGGTGAGCTGCTTTGCATTTCTGATAGCTTGAAATATGTGTGCAGGTAATTTAACAAAGCAGCTTACACATTTATATGACATTGTGTGTCAATATTGTGATTTTAGACTTTGGAGTTGTCATATCCACTAGGTTGTTGTCTAGTAAAGAGCAAAGGCTGGTTTGGTTCAGTGTTAAGAGCCTTAATTGGGTTCATCATTAGCAAAATTGTGCGTATTCCAGCAGAGTGTTAAGTCACGCCTGTGGACAAGCATCACAATGGTACCACATCTCAGCTAATGCAGAGCTGAGATATTTTCTGACTAAGCTGTCAGATTACCAATGCTATATTGATTCTCTCCTGAACGTTGTCAGTGCTTGCTCATGTTGTGTGCAGCAAAGGACAGGTCTATATATATTGCTCCTTTATATTAATGTAAATTCTTCATTTTGGTTTTTTTGTTGTTGTTGGTAGAGAGGTTAATGACTCAATCAAATTTGGTAGTTAGGCCTTTTTTAACCAGTGTGTGGTCTATATATTGATCGATTCTCCAGCAAGGTGTTCTGTACTTGAAATCTGCTTAAAAGTATCTCTGTAGTAGTTTGTTTGCGTGCCTAAGTCTAGTAAGCACAAATGTATTTAAATCAATGGTAGAACAAAGGGGACTTACATCTCATTAGTGCAGTTGGTTGTTCTATAATCTCTTACTTCAGTGCATAAAATCCAATGATAGGTGAATATGTTTTATGATGTTGTTACAGCCTTACGTCCATGTGCAGAGCTGGAGCAATACGGACAGATGATTCTTGCATCGTTCTTAAGGTGAGCTGGTTAAAACAGTTTTCTGTTAAAAATGCTCTTCTCAGGTAGGACTGTCCTGGTTTTATTTCTTGTATAAAAAAGCAGCATAAAATCTGCTACACTGAAGATTTCAGCGACCAGGTTCTCCTGATCTTTTTATTTGAAAATGGAGTTCCCCAGTTTCCCTTTGTGTTTTTAAAGATTTATACTGACATGGCTTTTTAAAGAAGTTTTAAATAAAGAATTATGCTAAAAAGTCAATTTCCAGGAATAAATATCCCAGAGTTTGACACACATCCATCTAAGGTTTGTAATAATTTCAGTAACCATTTGTAAGGACCATGGAAACAACATTACTGCCTTGATCTCTGTATATGAACAAGGCACTGGTTTGTCTTTCAACAGCTTATTTCACAAGGCTATAGTCACAGCCCTTGCACAATCTCTACGTGGGGTCTGTCAGAACCAGATGATTTCTCAGGTTTCACAATGTTTTTGTATGTTTGTCTGCTTCATATTTTGACATGGGGAGTTTGTTACCAGAAAAATTGTGTCATGATAAAATGTTGGATTTGATTTTTGTACTGTGTGAGAATTTGTAAGGAAATTCAGTAAAGAAAACTTCACTAAATACCATAGGAATGTAACCTCTTCCTTAATAGTCACACCCTAGTCAAAAGTGTTGTGGGGGAAGCTGTTGATGAGCAAGCATATCAGGCAGAGATCAGATAATACTAACACTGCTTGTTTCTCCATGAGATATTGAAACATTACTGTAGTACCCCAGTAAGAAGACATGGTTGCTTTCTTTGCTAAATGCTCTAGCAGTCTGGCAGACTCCAAAGCTTTTAGTATTTTTTTTTAGCATCCTTCATTCCAGAGAATAACACATAGTTCAGACTTAAGGAAATGCAGTTTAAATGCCTGAAATTTATCAGCTGGCCAGAAAAGGTCAAGTGTGCATTTTTGGCTCTTCATCTCACACCTCTAATACAATCCCCTACTCTTCTGTGTTAATTATGTTGTACTGACCTGTAGGTGTAATGGAACAGTTAAAATATGTCTTCAGAATCCCTGATTTTGTTTAATTTTAAACATATGATATTGCTAAAAGTTGAAAAGTATGAGATTTGTGTTTCTTGGGTGCTTGCAGCCTGTGACTTAATGTCTAGCCCTTGAATTCCAAGAAATAGATCATTTCAGGACATTTGGCCTTGGAAAGAATTGGGAAGTACTTTATCTTTGTGATTTAGATATGGAATTCTACTTCTTTCTTACTCAACCTGAATGTAATTTTTTTGACAGCTGATGTTAAACTTTCATGATTTTATTTGTGCTAACGTCAGTTTTTAATATACCTTATGCCAGCTTGGTAATTTAAACTGATATTATTTAATCATTATGGTGCAATTCTGAATTCCACAGATCTAAAAGCATATTAATAATAAAACGCCTGAAGGCTTTTAAAGAAGCTTTGAACAAATTTGCAGAGGACCTAGAAATCTTCCTTTTGAAATGAGGTGATTTCTGAGGGCTGCTTAACCTTCAGCAGCCGTCTTCTCAGTTAAACAGTTCTGGTGAACCTTCTAAGGAAGGAGGAGATCCTCAGATGTGTCTCTGCTATTAGAACCATTTTTCAGCTGTTCAGACCGAAAGTTTTATCTGATGTCTTAAATGACATGCAGAGAGGAGGTGGTTTGGCTCATTAGATTAGGTGCAAGACTTACAACCTAAATGGTAAGCCTTGTGGATACATCTACTTTGTTAATAAATGTAGGCATGTCTTGTAACTCTGCTTCCTTACCTCTGGAATGGAGAGAAGATATTTCTCAATCATTTGAACAGTCAGTGGATAAATGTTATTTCAAGTCCTCAAAACATAACTGTGAGAAACGTTTTCTACTAGTGTAATTCTGTTGAAGTCAGTGGAGTTTACACAAGCAAAAGCCTTGATATTATTCCTCATCCATTTTCATATTTCTGTTTGGACAATTGGTCTTTCTAGAGTTAAGTGTTTTTTATTGAGCTTCAGGTAAAGAAAGATATGATTAATTTTAATATTCAAAGTAAGAGAAGCTATGACACAAATGTTGGCATGTAAGTGTAACCAAGGTAGAGTTATAAGGGTTACAGGCAGAATGGGCGTGGATTCCAAGTGAACTTCATTTCTGGTTAACCAAATATGCTTCTTAGTAGTAGTCTTCCTACTACTCCTAGCAGCCAGTGTGGATCAAGGAAGCCCTGAGATTATTTTTGACTGCCTTGTCCTTAGTCAATCCTAGATAGCAAAAAGGGTCAATTACTTCTTGAGGGCAGCTTGGGTACTTTTGTTTCTTGTGTGCAGTAAGAATAAACCTGTACAAATATGAACTTGTGAGGGGAAATCTTTTTTTTGGCTGTTGTGAAACTTTGACCATGGTCACTTCTGAATATTGCATTCATGCCAACCAGCTTTGACTGCATGAGAAGCTGGTTGAAAGTAGCCTACTGTGTGCTTAGTAATGCCTGAATAATTTCTCTGCGTATCTTTAAAAACCACTTTAAAACCACTGAAATCTTTTTGTCTGAAGGTACCAATCTAAAGAATATTGTGGAGAATTGTAAAGAATATTGTTGAGAATTGCTCTAGGATTGTGTGATTATTTTATTTTTTTCAGCTTGATGAACATAGCTGCACTAAACAATGGTGAATTTTTTTTTTTCTGTTTTATTTTCTTTTTAAACTTTTCAGACTCTGCCATGTTTGGTTCGAATGTGTAGTAAGGAGAGACTGCTGGAGGAGCGAGTAGAAGGAGCAGAAACACTGGCCTATTTGATTGAAACAGATGTGGAGCTCCAGAGAATTGCCAGCATCACTGACCACCTCATTGCCATGCTCGCTGAATACTTCAAGTATCCCAGCTCAGTGAGTGCAATCACTGATATCAAGAGGGTAAGTTTACTTGCCCGGTTCTGGAACTTTGAAAATGTGCAAAAATAATAATAAATGGGTTCAAGGTAATTTTTTTTTTTTTTAATTCTATTAAACCTTATGTCTAAGTTCCTCTATAAAGGTGACCAGATGATTCCTGATGTGTGTAGTCCCCAGGTCTTTGCTTGCTCACTGCTTTTTCTGGAGCCTGTATTATCCAAACTAAAGTTTTTGTGCAGCTCAGAACTCTCCATCCTGTAAGAAGGGTGCTGCCATTTTTCTCTGTCAAGGATAGAGATATGGGCCATGAGTAGTGTAATATAGCTTCACCATACAAGTTTCATTACGTTTTCCAGAGATAGCAATGAAATATGAGACTGAGACATCTCTCAGGTTTCTCCTTTACAGAATTCAAAAGACTTGCATTCAGGAACCAGTACATTTCAGTTTCCTAAGAGGTAATAGTCCATGTGATGAGAAATTGATTGCAATTCTTAGGTCAGGTTTGTGAAAAATGTTAAGTTCAGAGAAGGTTCTGTTCTGTTAAGCAGAAAAACATGTGGATGTCGTGTACTGTTTCATATTATGAGTTATCTGCACTTCCAAGAGGTTGGATAAACAAAGACCAGATATACCTTGGAGACTTAGTTTCATAGGTTCTAGGAGGTCTTATCCATGACCTTCTTTTAACAGACGTGAATGCACTTTTCAAAGCACTAGTGAATCAATCAACCTCAGAAGCAATATCAGTTTTGATATTGTGCATAGGGAAATATCCATTGCCTGTTCACTTCCCCTCTTACTGAGTCTGATGTTTAGAAAAAAAAAATTAAAAAATGGATTACTGAGCCTTGTTTTATTTCTGAAACTAGGCCAAGAGGTAGGCTCACTTCTCAGGCTTCTATAGTAATGGGTCTGATTCTGCATATAGAGCTGCCTTGAATTCTGTGTAAAAATGCAAATTAAATATAAAAAAAATTATATATTTAAAGTATCAAATTAACTAAGCAGAAGAAGCTTTAGCAGCTGATTTGGGAGTAATGGACATTGACTGTAGCATTGAAAATATGGTTAGGTTCCAAATGTGAACAGGGTAATTATAAATATTATGACATTGCTTTGAGTGTTCAGGAAGTCTGTAGCACCAATCAGCTGGGAAGCCAGGGTGCTTACTTTGTAAAGAATGCTTTGAATTATACCCTCTAAGGTAAAAACTACATGAGTGAGAACTCTGCCAAATGGATTACTTGTCTGTTTTAAATATTTTTAACAATGATATCATACATTGTGCTCTAATATAGCTGCACCAGAGAGAATTACTCATGCAGCTTAATTCTTGACAGTTCTTTTATTTCAGTGCTTTGCTGCTTAATACTAGCATTTTTCTGGCATTTTGTATAGACTTTAAATATTGCATCAGTTTGTGGAACCCTTTGGTACACAGTTTTGAGGACAGTCAGAATCATAGAGTCATTCTCACTGGAAAGAATGTGAGGAAGCCTGAAAGTCTCAGATGAGGTTGCTCAAGGCTTTGTCCAGTTGGATCTTGAAAACCATGAAGAATGGAGATGAATCAACCTCTCTGAACAATCTGTTCCAAAGTTTGACTATTCTAATTGTGAATTATTTTTTTCTTTATTATATGCAGTAAGGACCTCTCCTGTTTCAATTTGACTGTTTTTGCTGTCTCTCCTGTTTTTGCTGTGCACCTCTATAAAGAGTCTGGCTCCAGGTTCTCCTTGTAGGTGTTGGAGAACTGCTCTTAGGTCTCAAGGTTGCTCAGCCTTCTCTTTTGGCTGAACAAACCAGGGTATGCCCCATCTGCTCCACCAGGTCTGCTCTCCTGAAGTGGAGGCTCTGTACTCTGCTCCATGCCTTTCTCATGTCTCTCAGGAACTTGAACACCACTATTTTGTGATCCCATTAGTTATCATACTCCTAAACAGTTTATCCTGTTTTGTGAGCAGCCTATCCAGCGGTGCATCACCCTAATTCACCCTTCTAGCACCTATGTTAAGAGATTATCTTCCAGAAACCTCCTAGACACCTTTCATCCTGCTACTGGAAGTTAACATCCACCTTAAGATAGAAGTCCTGTGATTTAGAGACTGGCTGTGGTTCCTGATTTTGCTTCAGTTCTCTTTATAAAACTTCCCTTGATTCTCTCCCAGGTTTTTCACTTCTGGTTTGTTCCTCTAAGTTTCTGTTGGGTAAATAAGAGCAGGTTTTGACTGAATATTTTGTCTGGATAGACAACTTTATGGTAAGGTTTTGGCCTCAAATAGTTCAAGCTGAATAATCTGTAGCTCAGCTGAGAAATTAACCGTAGTTAATAATAAATAAAGCATAGACATCAGCTAAGAGAGCAGCAGTTCATTTGTGTTTCTGCCTGTCCTTGGAATGATAGACCAGTTAGATAAGCACTAGTTTACAACAACCAAGAATATCACACCTGTAATGGTTTAGTGTCTAAAGGTGAGCTGTGTGCTTTATTTCAATAGCTCGACCACGATTTGAAGCATGCCCATGAGCTGCGCCAGGCCGCCTTCAAGCTCTACGCTTCCCTGGGAGCAAATGATGAAGATATCCGAAAAAAGGTGAGCCTGCAAAAAAAGTCAGCAATGGAGCAAAGACATAGCTGGAAGTAAGGCTGAAAGGCAGTGCAAAAATTTGCACCCTTCCAGCCACCTTTCCCCCCCATTGTGATGTAAAGAAGTTGAAACAAGGCTCTCTTCCTTTTACATTAATATAAACCTTCAGGTTGCACTTTCTTTGCATGGGATTTGAACAAAAGTTAATGTCTTGCCATAACAAAATATAAAAGCAAAGTTTATTTATGCAAACATCTTCACAGTGATGAACTAGATTCTCACAGTAAATTCTCTTTGAATATGTTGTGGTCCTTGATACTCGTAAACTGTGCAGGAATATTGTGGCATATGCATAACTTCTGAAACCTATGTTTTCAGGGTCAGAATGTACCTCTGTTGCCATGTATCCTATTACAAAACAAATGTTGTTTCAAAACCAAATCCTGGAAAGTCTAGTCATGTTGGGAAACAAAGTAAAACCTTGTTCCATGATTCTGAAGTGACACGGGGGGCTTGTGATGCCATAACAAAGCAGTTGGTATGGTGGAGAACAAACTTCAAACATCACAGGAAAGAGGTTGGGTGATTGGAGCACTCATAAAGTTATGCATGGCAAGTGGAGGGAAGTTAAACAATGAATGATTAGAAGCAGCATTTTTAAAAAATTGTGGACTTGCAGTGTCAAACATGGCAAGTACTGGAGGCAGGAGAATTTTCTGAGTTTATTTGCTGATTAGAGGAGAAAAAGAGAAGAAAGATATGGACAAAAAGGAAGGAAAACCCAGTGTTGAAAAGATAAGTAACAGAAAGTTTTATCAGTAAGGAACCTTTTAGGATGTGCAGAAATCAAACCCGTAAGCTTCTCTTTTGTTGCAGGATGAATTGTTTTAGTTAACAGTTAGGATCCTTCTTTTACATATCAAAGCATTGTTTTTAATAAGCGGTGGGTCTGTACATGACAAGTTGATTTATTATACAAAAGCCATCTTTCATCTTGGTATTAACTCCCTCCTGGTCTTAAGTGCTTGTGCTGGCCATGTCTAAATATGGCAGATGAAGCTACTATGTGTTCTTTTTTCCAGAAGGCTCTACAACATGTCTTTAGTTTGTATATATTGTGTGCACTCACATGAGCTTTCTTTCGCTTTAATATGACATTAAGGGTAATTCATACACACACACACACACACACACATATATATATCTCCCTCTTGTTCCTTGATGATTAATAAACTAATTTAGAAAGCAGTAGTGGAGCACAGAATGTAGGTACTTTTTTATAAATTGTGTGCAGATAGACAACACTTTGCACTTACTCTGGGAAGAGAATGTGGCTTGCTGGTTTTACCTGCAGTTTTTATATGCAATATTTAAAACATTGCAGACAAAAGCCTAACAACCTGTAAAATGCTCATATTATTTTATTCATACAACATTAATTCCTTTTTGCTCCAGATCATTGAGACAGAAAATATGATGGACCGTATTGTTAATGGCTTGTCTGAATCTAGTATCAAGGTGCGATTAGCTGCAGTCAGGTAGGAGGCTTTTCTGATTCATACAGATACTTTTGTCCAAGTCTGATGTTCTACTTGTTAGAATTTCTGCTACTTTTCCAGAAGCTAATCTGAACTAATTTCTACTGTTGGAAAATTGAATGGGGGGCAAGAGGAGTTATCTTGGACTAGTACAACAGTTTCTTTTTGCTATTTACGGTCTACTACTAACTAAATTCTAAGCTGAATCTTTTTTTAGAAGCAATGTATATATTATAGTAATATACATGTAAGTGTGTATGTTTCACAGTGAAGGTTTATTTTCCATTGTAGATGTTTGCACAGTTTGTCCCGTTCTGTACAGCAGCTCAGGACAAGTTTTCAGGATCATGCTGTATGGAAACCTTTAATGAAGGTAAGTAAAGAAAAGTCAAGTCTCAACTACTGAAGTGTTCTGTTCTGATAAAGGAGGATATGAGGTCTGCTCAATTTGTGTTCCTTTCTGTAGAATCATAAAAGAACTTACCTAGAAATCAAAATTCCATGACCTTCTTCTAAGAGAGTTGTAAATCAACAAAAGCAAAGCATCAGCAAAGAGGATTGTGGTCCATGCTAGATTTTTTAGCTGGTTTTTTTTTTGTGTGTGTGTGTGTGTGGTGGTGTTGTTTTGGGTGGGTTTTTTGAGTGATCTCCAAGTGAGATGAAGTTATCGCTAATGTTAACACAGGATACTAGGAGGACTATATCTCCTTTAATTTCAGGCTCAGACTAGATGGCACAGTTCAAACTTGGTCTATAAGCCCTATAAGAGAATTTAGGTCTGCATTTTCTCCTGTAATTCTCTACCTTCTAGATCTCATTGCAGATTCTAAAACTGAGAGCCAAAGAACTCAGCAAGCCTTTAAAAATACATTTTAATATAATGCAATTATCCACAAAATTAAATGACATTAAAGTGTATAAGGTAGAGATCATCTCTCATCCTGTAAATGATTGTCATTAAGTGCACATAGATAAACAAGCTTCTCAGTTTTGGCATCTTTTAGACCTAGAAAATGCGGAACAGGCAAAGTCTGCTAGCAAGAAGCCTGAAAGCTGGGGCAGTGTTGATACCCATGGGAGGAGTCACCTGAAGTAATCTTGACTATCTATCTAGAAGTAAAATAGCCAGACCAGAGAAAGTGATGTTGGCAAAAATGAACTGATGAGTCTGATAATGAGGCAATTATGTGAGCTGACTGTCCAAAGCTTTGCTCAAGAGCCTGGAAGGAAGTAAAGATCAGGACATCATTCAGTTATTTCTAGTGATATTTCAGTACGAGAAAGATGCCTGCTGGGCATACTGCTCAGTTACATTTTATTCAGGCCTGACTTTCTCTGCTCTGCTTAGGTTCTAGTTCTCACAAGTTATGGACTTAAAACTGAAATCACTTAGTTACACTGCACGCTGTCCATCTGTTTGGCTGCAGGCCAAGAAACTTTCTCAGCCTTTTACATTGTTCGTGTAAATTAGAGGCCAAGAATGGGCCTACTTTTTTGCACAACTTCATGATAGAAATCACAAGGAAACTTATTTTCTGACATTATACACAATACACTTATTACAAGTTAAACATCCATCCTTGGGTTGGGTGTACGAGTTGTGATACTAATCCATGGATGTCTAATTCATTAGTCTTACTTGGAAGTCAAGTGAGATTTGATCATGCAGTTTTTGTGCTATCACAATAGTGTAATAATCCCACGATTCAGGACTTACGATCATCACCTGAAAGGGCTTGGAGGGAATGGCTTGAATATTTTAAGAGTATGCAAAAGGCCAAATATGAAAATGTCAAACCTTTATAAATGTAAAAACCAGAAATGATAGGATTGCTTGAAGAAGGACAACTAGCATAAAAGAGCCATGTGAAAGAAACAAATGCAGATGTCAGAGTTCTGTGTAAACACAGCTGCTGGCAGTTGTTCATTTTGATTTTTATTAAATAAGGTTTCTCCCCCAGCATGTATAGCTGTATAAGCCATGGAAGAATAATGTCCAAATCTATAGGACTTATATATATATATATGTACTCTAGTGCAAGCTGCTGGAAGTGCAGTAATTGTTAATGTTCACAATTTGCTCATTGCTCTGAAACAAAAGGTGGTACTGAACAACCCCTCCATTCCCCCCTCTCTTTGCTGGAGGAGCAGTTGTATCCTCTGTGCTCGTTTCCTCACGGAGTTTCCTCAGAACAGGCAGGTGAGATGCTCTGTTAAGAATGTCATGTACTGGTCCGCTGGAGATGCAGGCACAGTTAAGAGAAAGCATAACCTGTTCCAGGCTACTTGCTTTTCTGAAAGGCTGGTCATGTGGAAATGTGTCATGCTGTGCTCTGCACAAGGTACAGAAGTGTTGAGGAGGCTCCTCCTGGAGCTTCCTCCACTTTTCTGTAAATGATGACACAGTGATGCACTGCAGGACCACAGCCTGCTCTCTGTTGAGAGAATGGCTGCAGAACTCAGTTCCAGCTGCCAATACATGTATGCTTAGCAGATCAGGGACCTGTTCCCACTGATTGCTTTTGAATTGGACCTGAAAGCTCTCAAATCCGGCTTCTGTAACAGAACTCTGCATTGCTCCAGCTTGTCATGTAATGTGTATCATCACATTGAGTTGAATGTGCACTGTCTGGATCTGCACTGCTAGCATCAAAGCATCTCCTGAAGTATGGAATATCCAAGTGCCAGATAATTATGGGTAGTCCGTTTCAAAATGATCCCTTATCCCGCTAATTAACAGATTCCTTACGCTGCCTTTTGTCACTGCAGGTTTTACAGAATGCTCCAAATGAAATTCTCGTAGTAGCATCTTCCACGCTATGCAATCTTCTTCTGGAATTCTCTCCAAGCAAGGAGGTTAGTATTTATCCAGAAACAAGAAGAGGTAATAGACAAAAGTTACAGTAGATCAGTGAGATGTCTTAATCGGTTAGCCACTTCTTGTGAAGTGTTACAGAACTGTAACGGTAGGCAGACTGTCTCTGAGAGCTTGTGAATATAAAAAGACCCAAATCATCTGTGTACAGTGCTGTGACACTTAAATATTGTTGAATAGTTAAATGTAGTCTCAAAAGAAGTAGACATGAAATTTTGGAGTTTTTTACTTGTAAAACATGATCTAAAAATTCATTGGCAAGAAGAAAAGAGATAATTTGATTTGTTCGCTTAGAGAATTACTGCTGTAATCTCAAAAATGCTTGCATAGCTGGGTCTTATGCATTTTATTGTTCTTGAGTTCTGCAGTGTCTGTACTTCATACAGACCATACATACGTATCAGTACTTCATAGCAATGGAACAATTCCTCAGGTCTTAAATATTTCTTAATTTCAGAAAACATTTGTAAGATTTTGGTATATGTGAGCTCCTACAGGGCAGTTTGGGTTACCTTGGTTTGATCAGTTGATCTGAGTGGTTTTAGTCATGTCTGCGAGACAGAAAATTAACTGAAATAGCAACAAATACAGTTCACTTGCCCGTGGGGTTTCTTGTTCAGGCTGTAGGTCACAGTCAGCACAGCGCTTCCACTTCGAATTGGGTTCAAATACTGAATTTTCTATTGGGACACGTGGTTAATGTAAAAAAGCATCATTGCCAAAAGAAAACACTGCTTATGCATAATGAAGGAATATTTAGAGATGTTAGATTTGAAAGCATCCATAAGCCATTTATAAGATCTTTATCACCTTTCTTATTCTACATATTGTTTTGAAAAATGTATGTCAAATACCAGTCACTTCAGGAAATAAACAAAGCTGAATTGGATCTGTATTTTACCCTGTAAAAGAGCTAAGTCAAAACCAATTGTGGAATGTCTCCTACCTGCTGTGGCTGTGGAGAAGTCCCTGGGAGCCAGCCAGGTGCCAGGCCCATGGTGAAATCACTGGCAGCTTTTTGCAGTGCACAAGTGCCTGTGGCCAGGTGAACTCAGGCACAAGCTGCTGCTGCCTGGTTCTGTTACAGTCTTGCTGCTGTTGTGAGATGAGCTTGTTCCTACAAAGTGCAGCTTTTTTCACACGTTCCTGTTCTCTGAGGAATTCAACTCTTTAAGTGGGTTAAAAACCACACAATTTCCCAAAACCTCAGATATGTTTAATTATGCACTGCTTTTGAAGCATTGACTTCTGGAAGAAAGAAACACCTTACAAACGAGAGCAGCACAAGTCATTGCATGCACCCTTTTAGTCCATGAGCTGTTCGGATCAGAAATAAAACTAGTACTTCAGATTCAGTACTTCAGATACTTTCAGGTTGAAAGCAGTAGTTCCGAACTTAACCTGCATTACATTAAGCAGTTGGAAAGAAAAGATGCATGTATTGATATTTTTTCCTGTTGTTTAAAGACATGATACTACAGGGTTGATCAGCTTGATCAAGATTGTGGCAGGTGTGTGTGTAGTATCACAGCAGTATATGTGCATGTATATATATATATAAATGCATACACACAGGGCTCTGTATGTACACATACACAGATACAGACAAGAATAAAACCATCCTGATCTGAGTTTTTTCACTGAAACCTACTTTTTAATGCTCATGTGTATAGGGTATGGCTTGACCATTTCATGTGAGTGGAATGGACATCTTGTAAACTCAAGAATAAGCTAGAAGCAAGACTTTTTTGAGCATGTTTACATTTGTGTGTATGTCTAATTAGTCTATGTATTTTTCCATTTCTTCATTTTAGCCTATTTTAGAATCAGGAGCCATAGAACTTCTATGTAGTTTAACGCAGAGTGAAAATCTTGCCTTGCGAGTGAATGGCATTTGGGCTTTAATGGTAAGTAGCAGACACTGAAATCACTGCTTGTGATTTTTGTTTCTTAAGTTTATGAATGTAATTTAAAGAATTTTGTCAGTTGTTATTAAAAATAACATAGCTGAAATCTGGCTTGTCTTTCCACTTAAGTACAGAAGGAAAACAGTATCAGCCTGGAACACTTCATCAATTAGTCCATAAAATAAAATAAACTCTTCAGTTCTGATACCAGTTTGGTTGCCAAGATCATTAAGGGAAACAGTTAAGTAGTGTCAGTAGCATGCCAGGGGACAAATAAAAGCAGGTAATAACCAGGTCAGCTGTAAGATCATGTGGAAGTTTAATTTACTGTGTAGCAGTTCCTCATAAATTACAACCTTTGCAAGATGAATTTCAGCAGGGATATATGCTTGCAGATAATAGTCTACTAAAAGAGTGAAAGTTGAAGGTAAAAAATCAAGCAGAAAAAAAATCTGTCTCTTTCAGAATATGGCATTTCAAGCGGAACAGAAGATCAAGTCAGACATCTTAAGAGGTCTGAGTACAGAGCAGTTATTCCAGTTGCTTTCTGATTCTGATGTAAATGTTCTGATGAAAACTTTGGGATTGCTCAGGAATCTTCTATCTACTCGCCCAGTAAGTAGAGCACAAACAGACCTTCTTCTGAAAGCTGAACAAACATGCAAGACAATATAAATTAATTCTTAATATTTTTCTGTAAGACGTTATTTCTCTCTTTAAAATTAATGTTTGATATATTGCTAAAACTGAGGCCTTTGGATTTATCCAAGTACCTGTAACCAAATGTACAAGTAAGAAAACATTGGAAAGATTTCTCTACATCTGTTGAAATTTAGCAATTATTATCAAATACAGGGCTAGAGAGTTACATTTACTGTTCAATTCCATTGCGTTTAGCTTTCAGCAAAATTATTTTCCTAAGAGTCAGTCTGTGAAACTTGTGAAACAACAATAAGAGGGTTGAGTCAATGTGTGGAGAGGGATGTATCTTAAGGATACCTGTGTTTCTTCTTTCTCGGCACCTGAAATGTTTCTGTTCTTGCCCAACTAATTAGATAGTACTGGCTTTCTGAATTTGACTGTGGGACTGTGCACTTACAAAATGCATACATTCGTTTTACACACTGAAATAAAATGGTTTGAAAATGTAAGCCCATGAATTGTTTTTGACAGGGAGAAAGATATTGGTGGAGGAAAAGAAAGGGGTAATCCCCTGTGAAGAACAGAGGGAAAACATGCAGCAAACATTTGGCAAGCCAACATTTTTGTGGGGGAAAAAAACCACGAAGCCTCTACTGTGCATTTATCACGTATTGTGTTTCTACCATAAAAAGGTCACTGAAAAAAATCTTCTGATATTTGTACTCGTTGAGTCTCAATAAGCTTCATAGAAAATTAGCTGTGTCTTAATGTGGAAAGATATTTAATTACCAGTCATTCATTAAATTCACCCTGAGCTCTTGACAACAGAGTCTCATTATCACTTAAGGTGTTCTTCATCTGAAACTTCGTCCCAGCTTCACCTACTTTCTGTAGTGTGTTTTAGAGCCAAAACCAACCATTCTCATTCTCTACCCAAAACTCACTCCAGAATAACTCATCCAGCAGCTTTCAAAAGAAGTCTCGTTATTTGCAATTTTAAGAAGTCTTACAAGAATCCCTAACGTCTTAAGAAATTGTAGTGTGCCATGTGCTGGTAATCTCTGGTGGCTGTTTGTTGTCACTCTTGAATTTCGGTATCAGTTAATCCAGTAGGTGTAGTTTCATCTTTTTGTATTACTCCTAATGGTCAATTTTACTCTAGTATAGTTGTTTATAGTCTGTGATCAAATGACCTTTTACCTGTAAGTCTCTTGAGACACTTTTCCTAGACAATAAGTAATGTATATGGCTTATTTCACTGAACCCTCTCAGTCTTTTGAAATGTGGATATCTGACCTAGTCACAGTGTTGTAGCAAGAGTAGCAAATACCAAATAAGAAACCTCAGTTTTCTTACCCCTCTCTGGTATCCCCCTGTTATCAGAAGAGAAGTGGTTCTTTCTAACTGCAGCATCATACTTAGAGCTTGGGTCCAGCAGGATTCAGTCTTCAGACTGGCCTCCATACAACTGGGAAACCAGTGTCTTTTCTACAGGTTACAGTGAAATCAGAACCAAGGCCCATATCATGCTCTCTCAAACAAGACCAGACTTCAAATGAAGAGGAATATTATGAAGTGTTTCTGCTGTGATAAATTCTTGGTTTTGGGAGACTCGGTAGGAGCTAGGGTCTTTGTGCAATGTTGCTACTCTTTACTTAGCGTAATTCAAGTAGAAATGTCCCTTCTTTGTCTGGAAAGTTGTGTTGATTGTATTTCATCATTGCTTTGGCAGCATATAGACCATATAATGAGCACTCATGGGAAGCAAATCATGCAAGCAGTGACCCTCATTCTGGAAGGGGAGCACAATATAGAAGTCAAAGAGCAGGTACCCTTTTTTGTTTCATGTTTCTGGGCAGAATAAAATTTGAGAAACGCCTAAGAATACTCGCTCTTCACAATGTGTCATTTTTGCTTGTGATTGTGATGTGCTGCGAATATTTTACTGAGATCTATCAGATTAATAAATTTAGTACCTGGAAGAATGCTCTTCTTTCTAATGGATTATTACAAATGTGTTTGAATTAAATTCAGAATGGTTTTTTTAAATGTAGGTTTGGTAAAGGGGGAGGACACTTTGTGAGAACAAAAGAATTAAATCTAAGGCAATTGCATGACAGAAAAGGGACAATAGGAGCAAGGGAAGACAAATAAGATAGTATTTCACACTGGGGAAAGCATCATGGTTATATGCTCCTGTAGCAGCCACTGGAGCAATCAGTAATGAAGCATACCATCGTCTTAAGAAAACTTAAGAAAGGCAATATGCAAGAGGAAAAGGAAAAGGAAAGATGATGTGGCCAGTAGGAAAAAGCATCCCTTGCTTGGTGGCAGCATAAGGGGGTCAGCATACAGGGATACCTGCTGCAGGGTTGCTAAAGCAAAAGTAAGAAGACAGATGGGCATAATTCAGCTGGTTCACTCTTCTGACAGGTAAGAGGCTCAGTTGGAGATCCCCTTTTGTCATACAGGGCATGTGGTGAAGAAGAATGGGGGCAACAAGAAGCTTGGATGGCTTTGGTTTAGGATGGATATTGGTAGTAAACAGCATGGCAAATAAGTGTAAAAATACAGCTAAATCCAGACTGGTCTCAATCTCTGCTCTGTGAAGAATGGGTTGAAGGCAAACAGGCCTTTTATGGCTATTTAAGTGCAAAATGAGCGAGAAGACCCCTAAGACTCATAATAGATAGCAATTTTAGTGATACTGTGATTCTGAAATAGCAGAGGATTAACGAGTTGTGTCTTTCTAAATAGTTCTTCCTGAAAAAGCTTGTGACAAGAATGCCCTTCACAGCAATAGAAGGTTATTTACCTTGCCATGCCTTTCAGAAGTATTTTGGAGGAGAATCAGTGTGCTTGAGGTGCTCTTGGAAAGGGCTGGTGGATTTGGGTTTGAGTATAACCTTTTAAGGTTTGGGGCCTGTATACATAGAGCACTTTGTCCCTGTGATGTCATCAGCAGCTTGGTTTTATTTTAGAATTAAGTCATACGTGCAGTGCTGTCTGCACACGGGGGCCCGTCGTTCTAGCAGGACAGTGCTTATCTCTGTCACTGACTGGCTCACAGCTATGTCGCTAGCGGCTTGGAAGTAATAAATTCCTGCAACTGCTGACATAAATGCAGGGCAGCTTAGATACTGGCATCACTCAAGAGCTGATCATTCTCCAGTGTCTGCCTCTAGTGATCCCTGCATGTCCAGAAAAGATGTTTCAGTTCTTCCACAGTAGTTTGGGAAGGAATTTGTAGAGCTTCTCCCAGTGCCTCCTGAGGACCAGGAAAGCTGCCTGTACAAGTCTTAATGCTATGTGCATGTAGTGCAAATGTGAGCCTAGTTGCTTCAAGGTTATTCTGTAGAATGGCTTCTTTAACTTGCAGGAAAGAACTAGATGTGTTTGAGTTATCTCTGCAGGTAAGATGTGTGATTAGACTTGTTGGGGGGGGGGGGAAGATTACTCTGCAGGATCAGCAGATAGACCTCTCTTTTTCCTTTTCCTGGCCTGCAGAACTAGATGGGTATGGTTTTTTGACTGGGGTCTTTTCCCTAGCTGCTCATAGACAATGCATCTAATCTTTTCTATTTCCTCCATATTTCCATGAAACACCTAAAATTTTACTCACTGAAATAAATTAATGAATGTTGTTTGTTTGTTGTTGTTGGGTTTTGGGTTTTTTTTAAATGGTAGTGACTTCTTTTTGCCAGGGCTATTCAGCCACAGCTGCTAATTCTTTGGCATTGGCTCTAGATGTAAGCAAGCTGGAAACTCCAAATTAAAGACATTAATTGAAGAAGTTGTTTGTCATGAGTTCAAAGCTGTCAGGGAAACTGTATAAATCATGGGATGTGATCTGTGGCCAAATAATGTTTTTCTCTCTTTCAGACATTATGTATACTTGCCAATATAGCAGATGGAACGACAGCAAAAGAACTGATTATGACCAATGATGACATCCTGCAGAAAATCAAATACTATATGGTATGGGGAATTTCTCTTAAAGATTTTATGTTGGTCTTTAGCAGGAATGAAGAGGATACTCCAGCATTTCTGTCTTGTGAATTATTCAGTATCATCCACTTAACTTTCGTATACTCAGTTGTGTTTAAGAAATCATGTAGTGCAGTTCTGTATGGCAGAGGTGTACTGAGAATCTGATTAAAATGAAAATCCAGTTGTTACTTCCCTGTAAGAATGTTACAGTGACTTAAGCAATACCTTTAGCAAATCTACATGGAAAACATTTCATGATCTTGGAAAAGTTATATCTTGTAGACCTCCATAAATATTTGGAAGGAAGTGATCAAATGCCACTCAAGTGCCTTGTGTTACGGCACTATCTTTGAGAGAAGTTACAGATAAGAATTAGTCCCAGCTTTGCTACCTTGTTTGTTACAGGATGAATGCCAAACTGTAAGTCTGAGAATTTCTGGATTTCTTCTTCTAAACTTGAGTACCGTTTTTTCTATATTTAGAGTCATTCAAATGCTAAACTTCAGCTTGCTGCCATGTTCTGTATATCTAATCTCATATGGAATGAAGAAGAAGGTAAGAGTGCTTCATTTTTGGTGTGTATACCAGTTACTATCTTGATCAAAAGGTTAACGTTGCGTTGTAATTAGTATTTCCAGTGCACAGCACAGTGGGATCCAAAGCATAGAGGGAGACATCTTTATGGGTATAATATGAAATGAATGAGAGTGGTAAGGAGAATATTGAGGCAAGTGTAGAGAGCTGTTCTGGGCCAGGAAGAGGAGACACAAGAACAGTGTGACTAAATAGCAGTTGATAAACAGTGGGATGTTTCCACCTGTAGCATTTCTGTAAAATCTGAAAACAATTGGAGTGAAAGAGAATCTGAGGAAGAGAGCTTCCAACTCTTAAGGAAGCTGTGGAAACTCATTGTTGGAGGCAACAGGTTCACTGGAGAGGGTATATGGATTAGAAATTAGATTCGTTGCAAATAAATTTTTGCCAGCATGGATGGTGTGAATGGGTTGGGCATTGAGACTCTTAACCTAGTCAAAGGACCTGTGGGTGGAACTGGAAGGAATGGGGAAGGCATTTGGTAAGAAAAGTCATGGCCTGGGACAGTGAAAGGTAACCAGGAGGGAGCTGAAGGATGGTGCTGCACAGGAAAATGTGCGTTTGTGTTGAGAGAGCAGATAGAGGCAGCATCTCCTTTTATCTGTTCTGCAGACATTTATTTTTGGTGACATTTCCTACAATGTAATTTGTTGTTGTAGGTTCACAAGAACGCCAGGATAAACTACGAGACATGGGAATAGTAGATATTCTACATAAATTGAGTCAGTCATCAGACCCAAATCTCTGTGACAAGTGAGTATGAAAAAAAATCTGAAAATAACATTAGAGAAAAATATTTGCTTTTAATTAAAAAGTATCCTTTTTGAAATCTTTTGATGATAGAAAAATTTCAGAGGAAAAACTGTCATTGCATTGGGTTTTACACTGTACAAAGAAATTGTGATGCCTGCTTATTTGAAGAGCAGGTTTTGTATTGCTCAGGAATAACATACTTGACTGAAATTCTTGGTAATATAAAGTAACTGCACCAAAGATGTTCTAAACCAGTGGAGGGCCCTCTCTGAAATCTCACTATTACAGAAATGTTTGTGTAAACCTCATACTACCAGAGGGTTGGAACAATGGCAAACCATCACATAACAGTATGAATTAAAAAGTGAATGCAGCATCACCACTGTTGTTCATCCTGATTAAATTCTTTTAAACTAATTAATCTCAACAGTAACTTTTCATATACCTGTTCTGTTACTGGTAGTATCTACACAGGTCATCCAGCTTCTTCACGAACACGTACAACCAAAATAGCTCGTGACAGTTTCTCTTTTTTTTTATGTGAACTTCTTGCAGTTGTCCCACCTACGGTTCGTAACAATCCATATTTCTTTCACGAACTAAAGGAAATGATTTGATTTTTGGTGGAGGTCATACACACACACACACACAACACAACAAAAAAAATATTCAGTGTTTTAAAATGCATTAAGTTCATGCATTAAGATATTCTGGTGTTCGTAGACATCTTTGTAGTAAAGTTAGGACTTCTCTGTTTAAAATCAATGGCAAAGTATCATTACTGAAGGTAATAATCAGGAACATATAAATAGCAGTAAGCAGGCTTACAGAAAATTATGGAAAAGCTAAACAGGGTTTTGAAACAGTGAGAAATAGGAATAAAACTTATACCAGTAAAAATACTTTCTGGTAAATGGACCTTGTTTGTCAACACTTAAGCCTTGGTTTTAAGAGACAGGGAGCTGATTGTCCTTAGCGCTGTTGCAAGTCTCCCTGTCCCTCCTGTTTCTTCTGGCCACCTGCTCCCACTGTTTACCCTATTCCAACTTTGCCTCGTCAGCACCCTTGATGAGCTGATACAACTTGTGCATGTAGAAGGAAACTTGGAAGAAAAAGATAAATGATCTTCCTCTGGGTTGCTGAGTTGTATCAGAACTTGGAAAAGTCTGTTGAGTTCATGATGGAATGGTTGGGAAGTGTGGAGGACAAAGGAAGAGCAAAGCTTCTCACTTCATGTGGTAGGAAACACTGAATTACTTGAAGCGAGGATGAAACTGTAACCCTAGACTTTTGGGAGGGTTTTTTTTCTTAACAAAAATATTGCACAATGTTACAATTACATAAATTATAAATTTCAGTGTTCGACTGACAGTTGCTTCTTTTCTCCCTCTCACCTCAATTCTATGTTTTTGGTAGGGCCAGTATTTCTGACAGGACTAATGTGCTTCTAGTATATTGTAGTTACAACACTTCTTTCATTTCTCAGCTCAAAGATCTGCTTCTCATGATACATCTATATTATGGAAAAGTAATTACTCTTCACAATTATTACTCATAAGGGGTTCTTCTAAGGTGTCTTGATAGTGAGGTTCAATATATACTTTAAGCCCCACCATACTCGAAAGTTGCTCAGTTTATGCTGAGCATCTAATATACTTGGTTAGATCATCTTATTCTTAGATGCAAGTTGGATTCTTAAGTTGTTACAGTCCATGCAGAGCACTTCTGTACCACGGGCTACATTCTTCCAAACTGAAGGAGCCAGCCACTCAGCTTCTTTTTAATTCACTCATTCGTCCTCCCACTCGTGCTGGCACAATGCATAGTCTTGTACATAAAGCTGTTGATGATAAAACCAAGCCCCAATAATTAACAGGTTGTTCCTTTATTGCAGGGCGAAGACAGCACTCCAGCAGTATCTTGCATGATCAAAGACTAATTGAATCTATGGACACCCCTCATGTCTACTTAAGGAATAGCGGGAGATATTCCTGACTCCTTATATTTGCACAAGTCACCTTGGGCTGCATTTTTCTCAGGTGCAGGGAGCTGCTTTGCAGAAACAGTTTAAATGATCAGGTCTCCAGTGCACTTGAGAATTTTCTTGAGGTAGTTTCTTTACTCAGAGGACTTCTGGGGGGTTGTTTTGGTTTTTTGTTTGGTTTTTTTTTCCTGAGCTACCTGGACTTTCGGATAGAACAATCAGTCATCATTTTCCTTTTGGGCCTACAGTTTTCTGCTTTTGCTGCAGCCTGTGTGTGTGGATGTGTGTGGGTGTGCTTGAGAGCGTGTGTGTGCTTGGATGAATGTGTGTGGGTGTGATACCTCAATTTTTTTTTCCTTTTTTT
Organism: Actenoides hombroni; assembly: GCA_024336885.1. Taxonomy (NCBI): domain Eukaryota; kingdom Metazoa; phylum Chordata; class Aves; order Coraciiformes; family Alcedinidae; genus Actenoides; species Actenoides hombroni. The sequence goes on from WUAM01000431.1 coordinate 123,132,140, forward strand.
TGTGTGAAAATCTTTTTCTACAGGTTTTCAAGGGTTAACCATTGTTTGCTGTACGAATACTTCAATGAATTATATACAGTTTGAGTGAAATGTTATTTAAAAAAAAACAAAAACAAACAAACCAAACTGTTGTATCCCATAAAGTTTATTTTGAATTTTGAACAAATGAATGTTTTTAAGTAAAATATATGCATTTCTGAACTTCAGCTTAACTTACATTATACTTCCTTTTTAAAGAGGAAACCAGAGGGAGATGTTAGACCCCAAATTATAAGCAGCGCATTCTGTACTGACAAGGTCCAAGAGGTTTTTTTACTGCCATACAAGGTCACCTGGTGCTGATGACATGCTCCATGGAATGGGTCAACTGGATTGGCTTGGGTTTCTTTACAATTTTAGAAGAAAATCTCATACTTCAGAGTTAGCATGATTGTTGACTTTTCTGGAAAGGAACAGGTGGCTGCAATATCAACAGGCATAAGCTATTGCTTTAGTAGCCAAGAACTTGTTCAGCTGATTGCTGAAGGATTAGCTTATTTCACTGGTGATAAGTATTTGCTGATCACTAATATCAATAGAGCAAACAGTATGTTGCAGGAGTTACATTTTCAAGAGACCAGAAGGAGCCAGCAAGCAGTGATTAAGGGATTGCTTTTTTATTTTATTTTTTTTTGCATCCTTTACCTCCCGATTGCGTTAAGTGACTTACAGATTATTTACACAAAAGACCAGCTGGGTGCATTAAGTTGGGGAAGGGATAGAAAAACTGGGGGGTTGGGGTTGTTTTGGGGTTTGTTTTTTTAGCTCAGTAATGTTGCTACAGTTTTTGTGTATATATGCAGATATACACACTTGCATGGATTTGGATGCCTGGATAATAAGCGATGGGATTTTAATGTGTTCAGAAGCCTAGATTGTCCGTAAGTTCCTGAAATTGTGCCTGTAAGTGTGGAGAAAAAAAGGAGTACAAACGAAGATGCCTGTAAAGTAGGCTGGAATATGAGATCCCAGTGGCTTGACCATCAGGTATACATAGAAACAAATGAGGGCAGCAAGGAGCTCTCCTTCATGCAGTTCAGAGTTCTTGCTTTCTTCCTGTGTCTACTTTCTGATTTCAGTTTAGACCATAGTTTTACTACTCAGAATCTCCAAACACTATATTTATGTGGCACTAACAGGCACACTAAAGATTGCAGCTGATGTCTTAAACCAAATCTGTCTTTTCTTACTTTGAACTTCAGGAAGGCTGCAGCAAGAAGAGAGGTCTGTAACTTTGCTAACCAATTTTGATAAGTATTTTAATCTTTTTATTTCTAATCAGAAGGTCAAATTGTGATAGCCTTACTTTTTTCCAAAGTAACTACTTGTGTCAGAAGATGTGACCACAGTTTGGCCTGGAATTTGAATGTGCTATGTATCAGATAACTGTTATCACTTGGTTGCAAAGGAAAATATATACATTTCATGTACCTTCTTCCACTCTTGAAAGACAAATAAAAGTGAGCACCTGACACTTTTTCCCTAGGTATTGCAGTAAGTGACTGGCAGTTTTTAATGTCCTTCTGCAAATTTTTCATGATGGATTTTGGGGGCTCAACAAAAGGGAAAGTAAAAATACGTGAGAACTTGATAAATATCAGTACCTCAGAAGTGAAGTCTTATTATAAAATTAAATTGAATATATTTTTGCTTGAACTGAGAAAAAAGTTCTGAGGCGGGTATTGCAAATGCAAAACTGTACGATGTGCACCTAACTTCTAAATTTGCCCTCTTGCTGTGTATGTTTGGGAGCTCAAGTTCTTACATATCTCTCTTCGTCCTCCCCAATTCAGATTTCTAAAAGCCAATCTAAGTTTGATTCTATAAAACTTTGGTGCCTAAAGATGTTCAGAAAAAAGGTGAGTAAGTATCTGTGTACGTGTTTTGAGGTGGTTTCCTAAAATTCTACCAGAAAAACTAAAAAAACTATGCTCAGACAATCTCGTTGCTGCATGAGAACAGTTGACATTTTCCACGGATATTGATAGGACAAACTGTTGGATGAGAACATTTTTACATTCAGTTAAGCTTTGTGAATAATTTTTGATGTTGCTATAGGTATGTACAAAAAGAAGAATACTGTAAATAAAAAGAACTTTATCAGAACATCTAGATTTTTCTCAGCTTTATGGAGAAATCTCAGCTTTCTGTGCCAGCTTCTCTACAGGCTGACAGTTGCTATCCTGAGATTCACAGTGGGAGCAAACTTGTTTGCTGGTTGGCCAGATCTTTACCAACTTTAGTTAGGTAGCAGCATCTTGTGAATTGCAGGGTTGCTTGCCGAACCAAAACATATATAGCGTTTGTCTGGACATAATACAAGTCACCAGGATTTCTGCTGTTCCTGTGCCATTTCTCTTCTGAAAAACAGTCCTAATGAATTTTGATGAGTATGTCCACTTTTTATATCTGGGTCCAGTGATGGTAGTCCTCCTCTCAAAGGTTATATATGTCAAAAAAGTGAACAGTTCTGCATGGAGTTTGGCATGCTAGCTGTCAGACAACTGGTACATGTGGTTGCTCCTCCCCATCTCCTGTCCACGTTTGGAGGAGTCTCTTCCACACAGCAAGTCAGATGAGATTTAAAATTTGGCTGTTGTTTCAGTCAGATTTGCATTGTAGCAGTGAAAGAAGCTGAGTGACCTGCTTAAAAGTATCTGTTCAGTATATTCTTAAGGCAAACATGTAAAAGAAAAAAAAAATAATTATTTTTTACAGACTTTGACCATGCTGCACCTCCATGAAACTGCTGAAGCAGTGACACAATGGGCAAAGTGAGGTGTATGAGATTAGATTCTTGAAGACTAGAAAATGGGTTTAACAAGACTGTCTTTGATTATCCAAAAATGTAAGCCCCTAGTAGGTGTAAACATGCAAAATTTCAGCGGTGGTTAAAATCATCAGGCCTTTATTGGAGGCTTATTTCTACAAAAAGAGACAGATTCTGGGGGGATCCGGGGGTGCAGTTTTCTCTGCTGAGGACCAAGCCACCAGACATTGTGTGCCAGGCAAATAGATGCACCTCCAAGGTCTGCACCTGGAACCAGATGTGGGAATGGACGGGGTGAGCAGCAGCCCTGCCCAAAAGGACATTGCCTTGGGGGTGCTGGGTACTGTGCTCTTGATGCAAATAAGAAAAAAATAAACCAAACCAAAACCATCAGCCTTCAAAAGTTGAGCAGCTTACCCCTTTTGCTTGGTGGTGGGGAGCTTGTGTCTGGATTCTGCGCTTTGTTTTGAGCCCCTAGTTCAGGAGGTTTGGGAAAAATAGCGGTGGGGTGCGTGGTGGGCTGGGGGAAGTTAGGCAGGTTTGACGGGCAAAGAGGAGACAGAGGGACTCCCCACAGCTGCTGCCGCTGCTTCTAGGGGAGTTCCAGAGCAGACTTGAGTGCAACTTCTTGGTTGCAGCGGACACTGAGACAGGAGTGGGCGGGCTGGGCTGCAGCTCCGCTCCGGTGTTGCCAGGAGTGCCCCAGCAGCGTTGGGCCGCTGCCATGGCAGCCTCGGGGCCCTGCCGGCTGCCGCTGCGCTGCCAACTGCCGGGCCCTGCCTGCGGCCCCTCGCTCCTGCCCCCCTCCCGGGGCGAGGCAGGGCCAGGCTGCTGCCGCTCTGGGAGCGAGCCTGTGTTGCGAGACCGGCACAGCGCTGAGCGAGCCCGAGCCGACCCTGTGCAGGCCCTGCAGCAGCACCTCCCCTCGAAAGAAGGTAGGAGCAGAGCTGTGTCCTGGCTTTGGGCACCTCTGTGTCAACCCCGCTACCCCAAGCGTGCTGGCCCGCTGCTGGAGGTAGCACCTCCTGTGCAGAGGAGTAGGTGGGGAAAAAGCTTTCTCTCTGCTGTAGATTGACCACCAGCTGGATTCACGTAATTAGAGGACATCTGCAGTGCTTTGAATGTGGGACTGCTGCTCGTAGGACCCTTGTTCCTGTAGAAGGATGGCTGCAAAGAAAAAGGAGGTAGTACTGCAGGTCAGTAGGAGACAAGCTTTTAAAGTATCTTTTAAAGTCATAGTAAATGCAAAGGATGAAGTTCAGTCTTGGAGTATCTCAGATTCTGCTGGCAAAGCCTTATTGTGAGGTCCTCATGGTTGAAAAGCATTCCAGAGAATGATGATCGCTTTATTAAGGTAGAAATAGTTTCTGCTGCTTTTTGTCCTTCTGTGGTCCTGTGTGATTGGAAAAATTAAATCAACCAGACTTTGCACTTTTGGTCACTTAAGGGAAAACTGGGTCTGAATCTGTGAAAGTAGAATTCAGATCTGCAGATGAAAGCTGAACCTCATGTAGGACATGATGTGATGGCCTAGAAAGGTTCTGGCTGTATTAGAGAAGAGCCAAGTCTTGGTGGCCTCAGGGCATCTAAAAGGCGCTTTGAAGGGTGCGTCTTACTTTCCAAGTCCATCAGTTGAACTTGCATCTGAACTCATTATTGCAGATTATTATCATAAACCATTAGAACTCACTAACATTCTGTGATACACTCTGTGGGTGGTCCTAGCACTAGGGATACCTTGAATAATTTTCCTGATTCTGCAGGTATTCTCTGAACAAATAAGGCTTGGGGTCATGTGCTGAACAGAACAGACTGAGGTGTTTGAACAACTCCCCATTCTCTGAGTGAAGTGGGATCCTGGAGAAACTGAACTGTATGACCTCCAGTGACAGCTCTGAAAATCTGCAAGAGGCCATTTAATTTACACTGGAGTTTCCACTCTTGGAATTCTTGACTTCGCAATTTTAGCAGTCCCTTTAATGCACACTGGTGTTAATTACTGTAAAATAGTCAGCCTTACTGAGATTTACTCTCTTCCAGTGTAGACTAAAGGTAGCTAGGATTAATGATGCCAACTGAGAAAATAATTAGGAATCTTCATTGTTCAGGATGAACAGATGAACAAAACTATCTCTCAAGAGGCTTTTTTTTAACTTATTTTTATTTAAACTTACTGGTTTGCTAAGTGCGTACTGAGGGGTAAGCCCTCAAAGATGGGGAAGATGCTAAAGATACTTTGCTTTTTACTAACAGTCTTGGAAGTGTGGGATAATACAGTACATGGCACAATGTATGGAATTGTTTAGGGCGTCCTTGAGTGGTAAATCCCTGAGCAATATAATCTAATACAGCTTTGAGCAGGATTTGACAGATCCCTTCTAAGCTAGATCTTTCTGTGCTCTCTGTTCATTTTGTTTTGAGAGTCTTTAGATAGCAGCTGGTAATTCAGGTAAGGACCTGTTTGATTCAGACCACCCTCTAGTGCCCAGACATCACAAAAGCTATGTATTTACTAGTTTATTTTGTCAAGACTGAAACATCTTAACGAAGCAGTATAGCTCATGTGCAGGCACAGTGGGAAACTGCTGATGGAGAATCACCTGGCTGATAAATTTGATGAGGACTGGGTCTGAAATTGGTATGAAGAAAGGAGGATGTGTGCTGGAGACAAGCATGTTGAAGCAGTACTTGGAATGCTGCGGGTCAGCCCAGACTACCACCTCACTGCTGCTTTTGAGCACCATGCTGGCTCTGATGGGAGGTCCCTGCTGAGCTGTGACCTAGTGGGTGTCAGTGTGTGTGTGGTTATGCTCTGAGTCTATGCTTCTTGTGCTGTGATCCAGGAAGCCTGCAGAGAACCAGTCAGTCATCTGCCAACGGCTCTTAACTGTTTTGGCTGCTAGCCTGCGTTAAAACACCATTGCACAGCAAACTTACATTTAAGTGTAAGTCAAGTAGCTCCTTGTGGTTCTTCTATAGCAGGAATGTTGAGCTAGGGAGCTCAAGGTCCCTCATCCCCAACGCCTGCTGTTCTTCCTCATACCTACGCACCTGCAGGGCTGTATGGTGGGCCAAGGCACAGGAGGAACATCTAGAGCCCACCCTTCTCTCAGATCTTGAAGGGGACCACATCCCCAGTCATCACCCAGAACTTCCCTTAGTTTCTCTCCAAACTCAGACTGAGGTGCCCAAGCAGCTAGACTGTTCAAATAGTTGCTGCCACTAAACCAGGGAGGGCTTGTTTTTGCCTTGATCCTCCTACCCTTTCTGTGTGCATTTCCTTGGGAGACAACAGGAGTCTCTGATAAGCTTTCCCGTAGGTTTAGCTGACTTTCTGATGGGTCTCTGAGAGCTGGTTTTGGGTAGTAGCAAGAGCATGTGGGGAGAATGAATGAGAGTTTGGGGGTGAGGGTATCTGAATTCAGCTGTTTCTTCCACTGATGTTCTACTGCGGCTTGGCCCTGTCCAGCTAGTCAGAGGTGAAAGGGTGACAGTCAAAAGAGTTTCCTAACTGCTCAGCTAATACCTCTTCAAAAGAGCCAGATGATTCTGTTGTAAGTGCAAGCATGATGTGATTTGTCAGTATGTTTGCAGCATCCAGGTAGTGCCTGATGACCAACTGTTGCTTATACTATGTGTTCAAATTTTCCCACAGATTAACATCAATAGCCAGGAGCTTTGGGCAGAAATGCTGTGCCTCAAAGGACTCATTGGTAAGGGCTTGGTCAATATGTTAGATTGGTTTTGTTCTATATTAAAGGGACCCCAGTACTGTTAGGAGTCAGTTATTACTACTGATAGGTGTGTTCAGTCAGACCCTCCATTTGTCTTGCCCCAAATGGAAGTAAGAAATATGCTAACAGAGATGAGACTAGCTGGAGCTTGTAGTCTTCCTTATTTATGTGGGACAACTCCCATGCAATCACAGAGCAAGATTATCCCCAGTGCAAGGAACAGCCCTGTCTCTCAAGGGTGGAGGTTAGAGGGACAATGAGGTAAGCCTCATGTGCTCTACCTCTGTGCAGCAGTCTTCCCTAGAAAATCTGGTATCCCCAACGTCACACCCACATGCTCTATTCTAAAGACTCCTCTATAACATCGTTATTAGCTTGTTATTTTATAATGTGATTTCATCCTCTGATCTAGCATTTGGAACCTTGAAAGAGTATGATAGTTTCTGCTTCAGAGTTAAATCTGTAGCCCTTCTAGCATTCAACAAGAGTTCTACCACACTCCAGACAGACCTATAGGAGCAACAGCCACAAGTTGCAGCTTGAGAAGTTCAGGTTGGAAATAAGGAAAATCTCCTTCACTGGGAGGGTGGTGCTGCAGAGGTCACCAGAGGAGAAGACCTCAATCCTCAGAGGCTTTTTCTTCCTGCACTAGCACCCTTTTCTAGTCCTCTTCCAAATAAATACATGGCAAAGTAGAAAAGTACACAAACCAAGCTACTGGTCTGTGACTAAACTGACTAATTTTGACCGCATTCTTACCAATTTTCCTGCTTGCAGTTGTTGATGCATTTCAAGCCTGGTCTGGTCCATGCAAAACAGTAGTGCATCTTTTCCAAAAAATAAAGAATGAAGTTGGCAGCGACCTCCTGCATTTTGCTGTGGTAAGGTCTAGTTTGGCACTTCTTAAAACATCCAGTCCCCTGAAATTAGCAGGTAATTAAAGACTGAAGTAATTTATCTTTACAGCGTTCAGCCAAAATGATAACAGTTTAGGAGTTCCAGCTTGTTTGAGTGAGCCTGCCAAATGCAGACACTTGGTTACATCAATAAGAACTTGTATCATTAAGAATTTTCAGGCTTCAACTGTTTTGTAGTTTTCAGCTTTCTGCTTAAGCAACTAACGGTAGACAGAACCATTAACATGTGTGTCCCTCTGATGTACAGGGAGAGTCTGAAGGAGCTAGGTTTATTCACCTTGGAGAAGACTGAGGCACAGATGTCTAATAGGGGATTCATAGAGAAGTCCAAGACAGCCATTTCTCAGGGCTACACAGCAAAACAGACAACGAGATCAAGCTGCAGCAGGGAAAAATCCAAGTAGATAGAAGAAAAAAGTATTTGACGTAGGCGTGGCTGGACACTGGGACAAGTTCCCAGAGACACTGTGGAACACTAATTCTTGGAGATGCTCAAAACTAATGCAGCCTTGAGCAACCTCCTGTAACATTGAGACTAGCCCTGCTTTGGGCAGAGGTTTGGACTAGAACCCTTCAGAAGTCCATCCCTCCTTCAGTCGTGCTGTGGTTCTGTGTTTAAATGCCTTTCCTGGCTGAAGGCCATTGCTGATAGAGCTATGGGCAGCGAGGTTTCTTGTGGAGGCCCCTGCTCAGCACTCCCTGCAGCCTACTCACTTTTCACATGTCTTACAGCCAAGAAGCCCCGATTTAAGTTTTACAGTTCTTTTCCCTGGGATTCACTCAGGCAAGCTGCTAAGAGAGATCCCTGCCGTGCAAGAGCTGCTGCTCCAGCCCCTGCACGTGAGATCTGCCAGACATCTGCCTCCTTCTCAGGTCTCTGATGCTGAGATGGGAGTCAGTTGTGGCCCAGGCTCTGACCAGTGTCGTTTTGGCCTGTATGACTGGGACCCAGAGGTGTTTTGGTGTACGTGGGGGATGAGTGCCAGCCAGTTGAGGATATCTGAGTCCAGGCAGTGCCATTTGTATTCCTCCTAAGCAGAAATGCTTTTCTAGTAACACCTGTTTTATTTTACATTCCTTTTAGGCTGAGGTTGATTCCATTGATGCTCTGGAAAAATACAGAGGAAAATGCGAGCCTGTCTTTCTATTTTATGCAGTGAGTGAAAATACTGTTACTGTAGTTGTATAGAAATAAACATTACTTGCCAGTAGGAACAACTGTCCTTTTTGAGAGATTTTCTTTCATGTGTGACAGCACAATTTTATTTCTCTGTATTTGCTGGGATCTACTGGTGATCAAGGGCTGCACATACAGAGTTTAAATATCTTATGTTTTGCCACCAAGAAACAGAACAATGCAGTTTTGTTTTATTAACAAATTAAAAAAATAAAATAATTTGAGAGATTGAGGTGTGAATGAAGTAAAGCAGTTTAAATTGCAGAGGTGTGTGAATGGCACATTGCAAGTTACAGGAAATCCTCTAGCTAAAGATTATCAAGATGGTTTGGTTCTTTGGGTTTTTTTGTTGGTTTTTTTGCTTTTACCTGGGGGGGAGGCCCGTGTAGCCTATGATGGATGGCTAGAAGTCATGGCCCTTTCCTCCTCTATGAGAGGGTATCTTAATCATGAAAATCCTTGTTATTCACACCCTGGGACCCTGCAATTTACTGAAAGATGTGTGTGGCCACAGGGTCTTGTGTCTGGCTAAGTCCATGTGAGCAGTGTTTACACCATGGTAGTACGTGGACCCCCGTGGGATCTTCAGACTCAGCCTTCTGCTACTGCAGGACCTCACTCCTCTCACAAGCTGCATTGGTTCATCCTAAGACGGATCAGGAACAACAAAGAAGGTTGTTCCAAAGATTCCCTCTTGTTCTGGAGCAGAGTAGCTCTGTCAGGGAGGAGAGCTTCGTATATAATATCATCCATGGTGCGCTGCTGTGATTTCCCAGAGGGCACCACTTGAGCACTTACTGACTGATTTGCTTTTCAGGGAGGACAATTAGTAGCTGTTGTAAGAGGAGTGAATGCACCATTGCTGCAGAAGACCATCCTGGAACAGCTGGCAGTGGAAAGGAAGGTTTTAGAGCATGGAGGAGAGTGTGTGGTGGTAATCAGTCACTAAATTCTTAAATACTTGTGGACCTACATTTCATTCTAGAAACGTTCAGCTCCTCATTGCCAGCAGAGCTCTAAACTGGGACAGGGTGTATCCTTAGGGCAGCTGGGCAGTCAGTCCTTTGTGCTGAAACCAGAGACTACCCCAGGCCTACCCCTCCCCATCCCAGCCAGTCTGCTGAGCCACTGCCATAGGGACCGTCTTTTTTGTGTGTGATTTCCTCAATGGGACTCCTGAACTAATGGCATTTCTGAGGAATAAAAATGACTTTCCTGTCTGTAACTTGTTAGTATTAAGGCATCTTCAAAGCACTAGTGATGGTGTGTCGGTACCTGCAAGCTCCCTTCACTGAGCAGCTCTCTGGTAACATTGGCTGGCCTTTTTCTGTGACTGCTTTTCTCCTCTCTTTTGCTAGTCAAGTGATTCAGAGCTCAGAAGGTGGCCAGGGACAAGTAGATCCTGTGTTCTTGCTGCTGAGCTGAGCCTGTCCCTGAGGACAGCAGGAGGACTGGTTCCTTCTCTGCTGGAGGTGGAAAGTGGGGACCTGCCTGGCAGATGCTCACCTAGAGGGTAAGAGGACATTCGGGATGTTCCTTGCTCATACATGTGCTCTTGCTGCTAGGTACAAGGCAGAGCCTTCTCCACAAAGGAAGGAAAGATGGCTCTTCGGGAAGAACAACAGGAAGGACAAATAGGTAAGGCAGGTGCAGCTGTAGGAAGCTCTTTCTGCCCTTAGGATGTGCCTTTGCTAAAGAAGGAACCCTAAGTGTTGATTCAGCTGCTGCTGCTACTGAGACACCAGTGAGGCCATTCCTCCAAATGGACAGAAGGTTGGCTCTTCCCCCAGTCTGTGACAGATGGGTACACGGGAGAGTGTCACCGTAGAACAGTTCATGTAGGCACAAATAAGAGACCAGGGTAGCTTGGGTGCCTGATACCATTGAACAGTAATATATCCTTCTAATGTGTTTTATTTTACAGTTATCAGTATTGAGTCCTCCCCTTGCCTCCTGCTTTGGTGGGGGCTCTTGGAAATCCCCTCTGGCTTTCTTCTGTCTTGAGTAACTGAAATGCTGAGCTAGCTGCAAATGCAGCTTGGCTTTTCCAGATGTTTTTTAAAAGAAACCACAAACCTTGGGCACCAAATCTTGTTGCACCAGCTCTTGCCTTGTCTAAAATTAGCTACCGATTCCCAAAAGCTTTTGTCTCTCATCCAATTTATAACCTACAGTGGCATTTTTTCTTGGCTTTACTGGGATGCAGCTGCAGACTGGTGGTGTACGCACCAAATGCAGGGTCTCAAAATGCTGGGAATCTTAACAACCCCCCCCCTTGGCTTTAGCTAAGGCACCGTGGGGCTGAAAGGGGTGCAATGCGCGTTGAGCTCTGTCTCTCAGTTCTTTACCTCTTTTACCTGTTTGGGTTTTTTTCCCTTTTCCTTCCCTCGCAGGCTAACGCACCCGGCGGCCCCAGGTCCGCTTTTCTAGCCCTCGCCGGCGAGCAGACGCGGGATTTCCCACTAAATAAAGGATTTCGTGCAGCACGCCGCCGGCTCTGTCCCTTTGTACCGCCTCGCTGCCGGCACCGCGGGCACCTCGGCCCCTTTAAGGGCGGCACGGGGGAGGGTGGGCCGCGCGTGCGCAGGGAGGGGGCGTCCCGGACACGGGTTCGAGTCCCGGCGGTACCGGCCTGCTGCGGTGCCCGCCGCCGCGGCCCGGCGATGGAGGCGGTGCCGGAGCAGGGCCCCTGCCCCGCGGCGGCCGAGGCCGAGCCGTGCCCGGAGCCGCCCGCGCACCGGCTGAGCGCGGTGGAGCTCGAACGTGAGCTGGACTCCCGCAGCGAGCTGGTGCGTCGCGGGGGGATCTCGGCGCGGGCCTGGCCCCGGCGCGCGGCTTCCTCCACCTTCCCTCTGGCTGAGGCGGGCGCGGCCGGGCCGCGGAGCCCCGCGGTGTCTGCGCCGGCTGCCGCCCGGCCGGGCCGCTCCGCTCCCCTCAGCGCCGCTGGTCGGCGGCCGCGAGCCCCTGTGGCAGCCGTGAGGGAGGGTCCGCGGGGCGGGCGGCGGCAGCCTGCGCTGTCCGGTCGCTTCGGGCAGCGGCGTGTGTCCCGCCCGTGCGCTGCCTTGCGCCGACAACAGACCGTACAGGCCACTTCCATCCTGTTTAATTCCCCCTAAAAGCTCGCGCGTAGGTAGTTGTTGCTGGTGGGCAAAATGCGGGTAGCGGGCTCGCTTGTGCCGTGTGAACGCCAAAGGAGCAGGTAAGCAAGAGCTTAAAATAATCCTGCGCCCCGCAAGATGCTGCTGCAGCCCTTGGGCTGGTGGTCAGCCGGGGGCCAGTCCACGGGAACAGGCACCGAGGCGCTGTGGGGACAGCACCGCAGAGGGACCTGGGTGAGTAGGACCCGAGTCCAAGGCCTGGCCATCCCACTACAGCAAAGCTACATTTTCAGTGATGCAACTCTAAGATAAAACAAAGCAAACTATGTTCTTTTCTATTCGTAAGCACTCAGGAAAAAAATCTTTTGTATTGATATTTATCTGTATTAGGTAGTGTAACATTAGTAGTGATCCTCAGAAATACTATATAAAAATGCTATAAAAAGTAGTATATAAAAATACTATAAAACCAGTATTTGAAATTTCAGATCTATGCCCAAGTCAGGGAACTACTTAATATTTTTGATACTAAATCTTTCCTGTTCTGTCTTGCAGTGCCAAATTTCAGAGCATGTATTTTGCATAGGAGGTATTGTATATATGGTGCCCTTGTAGGCAGTGGTGTGTTGGAAGGAGTGCATGTGTAGCTGGGGTTTTTTCCCTTAGTTAGAATAAAAGTTTGGAAGCTGGAGCAGTCAACCTAAAACTTAGTCTTGTGGTTTCTGATGTACAGATTGATGACAAAGAATTCGACATTCCTCAAGTTGATACTCCTCCAACACTGGAGAGCATCTTAAATGAGGTGAGTGGTCCATCAGCCATGCAGCGAACTCACATACGGGGAGGAGCTGATGAGGCAGCACGTACTCCTTTGGTTCTTCTCATACTGTGTTTTTTCTAGGAAATAAAATTGTGTAACTACATCATTTCCTGATACTGATAGATGACAAAGCACGTGATCAGTTGAGTCATTGATGTATAGTGTGTAATGTGGAATTTTGTGGTTTTCAATCAAAATAGCTACAGGTAAAACATAAAGGGTTTCCATCAAATGTAATCATGTTGACCTGTGGATTTGGACAGTCACCTGTATAGAGTCCATTAAAAGTCAGTGTCATCTAACAATTTTTTTTTAATCCTGCCCATCCTGCACACTCTGCCTAAAAATAAAGACAGAGAATTATGGGTAGTTCTTTAGCCGTGGGAGAAGATGAGAACGAGATTCTTCCCAACTCCGTTTGTATTGTGCATTAGCACTCTGGCAGCAGCAATGAACTGTCTCAGTATCTGATGTTTTCTGTACCTTGCAGGGAAGAGCTGACTTTGTCTCACTTAAATCAAATTCAGTGCATTTTTTACAATAGCCACATGAGTGCATCATTCTTAGGAAGGAAAAGAAGGACATGGAAGTAAAGATAAATTCCACGAAAACAAGTTTTTAACTAACTGAGGAAACTGATGGCATCCTAGGAAGCCGGTATAAAGGGAAAAGGAGCCTGGGAGAGGTGGCAGTTCTTCTAAAAAGCTGTATTAAAGGTACAGGTATAAGGTGCCCCAAACAGATACAGCCTAGGGATGGGGGGAATACAGAGGTATGTCCTGTTTCAGCTGATGCCTTGGGTGATCAAGGCAGAGGGAACTTACTAAATCTGGGTGATACCAAACTGTAAGGAGGTGCAGTCACATCCATGTCAGAGGAGTAGAATCCATGTCTTAAACTTGAGACTTAATTGCGAAGAAAGTGTAGTTCACTGCAGACAACACAAAGTCTTACTCCAGTGCTATTTATCGCAGTACATATGGGATGGGAATATGTCCTGGTTTGAGTTTTTAGGGCTGCCCTGACCCTAACCTGCGAAAGAATGACTGGCAAAGCATCTTCTGAAAAGGACTGTAGTGGAGAACAACCTGACTGAGCCCAAGAGGTACACAGGTGCACTGGGAAAAGGGACATTTAATGGGCACAGGACTGCCAGCTGTAAGACAAATGAGGAGAACTGGCTCTGTTCACTGCATGCTTGACATTGGGTGTGGTATTGTGTTTGCTCTGTCTAGCTCTCTGTGCTTGAGAACAGCATGAGCTGTACTGAATTGAGAAGACATTGGGGAGAATGGCTGTTTAAAATATACTGCAAAAGAAAAAATTCAGGCTAATCTGGGCAGGAGAGAGAGAGAGGGAGATCACCAGCAGCAGAGCACAAAGAAGAGCAAAATCAACCCTCATAGCAGCTGGAGGGACTGTTAGACTCTTAGCCACCACTTGGTGAAGTTCTGGAGTACATAATTATTCTAGGCCTTCCCTCTGCATTTGGAGACACTTGAGAACAGCTTAGTTAAAAGTCTATTAAAGTTTTGGTGGAGTAGAAGATTAGTTGGGTAACTTTCTCTCCAGCCCACTTGTAGTGATTCCTGTGAATTCTGGAAATCAGTCCAGTAAAATAGGTCATCTTGTTTTTTACACATGAGACTGTCTTGTTCTTTCCTTGTTTTTTTTTCTGCTTAACTGATGGTGGTTTGCTGATGTTTCAGTAAGGGTGTTGTGTGTTTTGAAATCCCGGTAAGCTGTAGTGATTCTCTTCCTTCAGACTGATGATGAAGAAGAGTCTTTCATTTTGGAGGATCCCTTTCTCTTGAACGTTGATAACGCGGATACACACTCCTATGACACATCTTCTGTAGCAAGCTCTGACAGCGGGGACCGGACACACCTGAAAAGGTACTGCAGGACTCGCACCCTGGGAAGTTAAATGGTTTTTGGAGGAGCACTGCTTATATCCATTAAAAGCAAGTTCTCCTTTTTTAAGTGGGTAGATGGATAGTCCAAAGATAAGAACAATTGAAACTTCCTAAGGCAACCTCCTGCTGCCTCCTCCCTAGCTTTGCTGTGAGAGTGCAATTTGTCTGCTACTTGGGTAGGAACCCTTTAATTGCACGCATCAATTGCATCTCCTGCTGTTATATCCTAGTGCTGAAGTCCCAGGTGGGTGCTGCAGGGACTCTGGTGAAGCTGCTTTTGACAGAACAGTGTTGTTCCTGCTAGATCAAGTAGGCAAAGATGGGATTTGGTTCTGCACCAAAGGCTAGCCTCTTTGAGCAATAAATGCATTTTATGGGAGATGGCGTACTTAAATTTCTCTGAATTTTAATGGAGTCTTTAAAACACTGAATGATAATGACTTTAAAGAAAATCTTTCAAAGGTGTTTCTGATGACTTCCAGAGTCTTCAAGCAGCTGGTGGTTGTTTTCAAAGGGCAAGTGAACTGCTGTCACTCCTGTAAGTGGAATGCTAATCGTGACATCTAAAAGCATCCTGGAAATGTGATAATTAGCTATAACACTGCTGACTTGTCCCATTAATTACTCAAATGGTGACCTGATGCTATATCCTGAGACACTCCCATTGCCACCTTATGTGCCATAAGAAGTTGTGATTGTTGCATGAGCAATTGGCATAGGATATAAACACTCAAGTGTAATGGTGTATGGTGGTGTACTGACCCACTGCCCCTTCTTTTTTTAAATGGGATGTTATGTAATGAGGGAAATGTTATCTGGGGCATGCTACAGTGCAATGTGCTTTGGAAAGAACTGTCTCCCTTACACTAGTTACTTTTAAAAGACATTTTCTCCATAAATAGAAACACTTTTTGTATCAAATCAGCTGTGTTTTAATTGAATGCTATTCTTTAAGTATATATCTGGTTTTCCTAGGGGTCTGTATTCTGCTAACGAGCCTTTTCCAGTTACATATTTTTCCTTAGGTACTCACCTTTAATGGCTGAAACTTCCTGACTCACTAGAAGGTTAATAGAAGAACAAAGTGTTACTTTCGGGATTTAAGAAATTCTAAAGTTTGCAGCTGTGTGCTTGAAACTGACAATGTGTTTGAAGAACTGTTTCTATTTTCTTTTTTTCCCCTGGGAGATGGGTTGAAAACAAGTTTTACGCAGGCACAGTGGTGCATAGCAGGCTTGGCTGATGATCTCATGTCTGTTTCATTCTGTGTAAGTAGGCCCTTAGAATAAGAATGGAAACTGCATTGGTTAGGAGTGTGTACAGTCATAATGATTTTCCTGTTGGCCTAGCATTAAGCAAAGTTCCAAACTTTTATTCTGCTCTAATGTGTTTGGTTTATTTCTTGTTTCCTTAGGAAGAAAAAACTCCCAGATTCCCTCTCACTCCATGGTTCAGTTATACGACTATCACTTCTGAAAGGAATTTCTGCCCAAATAGCATCTGCAGCAGTAAGTGTCTTTTTCTCCTGGTGACATCCATTATGAAAAATCTGAAACTGTGCTGGTGTGGAGGGCGTGTGTGATCTCCCTCCCCCTGCTATTAGCTTTGGATAATATTAGAATGTTTGGTACAGAAACTACCAACTAGTAATCCCTGGGCAGTATTGAATCAGGTATTAGTTGACTTATTGCAGAGGTCATATGGCACGTCCTCTTTAACACTGTACTTTAACACAGGTCATTAAACCTGGTGGGTAATGTTAATATAGAATGATAGCAGTGCTGTTATTCTGCTTGCTTGAACATGCTGGGAACAGGTTTGCTTAGTGCCTGCAGCAGGCACAGAACACTCCTTTTTCTGAGCTGAATACGGAGCAGGTCGCATGTTTCTGTTCCTGTGACCGTGCTTCAGGACAGGTACAGCCCAGCTCTGTAGATTGTACAGCCAGGGGAAGGCTAAGGTGGAGGTTTATGAAGTGTATAATTTCTGAAGCATGCAAGGTAGGCTTATTACAATAGAATACTAGTGACTCATCTGTGAATGTTTCGTGGTGGTTGTGACCAGAGTGTCAAATGTCAGTGTGCTGCTGCTGGCTGTACTTGCGTCAGTGTTGCTGTGGGTCACCCACCTGCAGGGGAAGCTAATAAGGTGTGCTTGAGAAGGGAGAGGCAACTGGTCTTGACATCAATGATTATACTGTGTACACAAAGGATACTGAAAACTGTTATTTAGATTGGACTGTTTTGGGAAGAATGCAGTAACTTTCCTACAGAATTCCAGGATATTCTGCTTCCTCTCCATTTCTCTGTGCTTTCTTGTTCCTTTTGGGTTTTCCTAGCCAGTGGTTCCCTCAGCACTGTCTGCCCTGGAGGGACCATTAAAACACAACTTGTGTTGATTTTTCTGCGTGTTGTAGTTCTATTAGAGACATGCACAAAGCTGGGAGTTCTGTCTCTCTTACTTATGACTTGCCTTGTTTTTCTAGGACAAGGTAGATGCTGGCTTGCCCACTGCAATTGTAAGTACTCTAACAATTTTCAAGCACTGTATAGTTAGTTTTCATGCAAGGTTGTTTAAAACAGTGATTTAAGGCAGCTGATAAATTCACCTTCCTTCTTAACCTTACTAAGAATTTTCAAATATGAGGGGTGGGAGAAGCAACATGAAAGGTCAAGTTCCAGGGGGTAGAGTTCAGTCTTTTTTAACTGCCCAGCTTCAAGCCCCATGCTCTCCCCTTTTTCATGTCATCACCAGAGTTTGTTAGTTGAGCACCTAACCTTTCCTAATAAGGTGATGTGTTCAGCTGTTGAACACATTTAATTTCCCTACCTATTGCTTCTTTGCCAGTTACTGCTTTGACTTCTAACAATTACTTAAAGAAACTTGAACTGAAATACTCGTGAGTGATGGGATCAAGTTCTCTATGGCTATGATGTAACTGAAATATGACCTTAAAATATAAAATTCCACTAGAAGCCTGTCTGAAAGATGCTCCTGCTTGGCAATTTGCATTAAACTTCTTGAAGTCAAGTATGCTAATTAAAATATATCAGAAGTGAAGCTTCCTATAGTTAAAGGAGAAGAGAAACATTTTAAGGAAGTGAAAGGCAGCAAGCATTTCTTCTGCCCTTCTGAATTGAGTTTTAATGTTTTACAAAGAAACTAAAGATGTGCTTGGACACTTTGTAGTAGCAGCAATCTGTAAGAAACTGTATTTCTTGTTTAAAAAAAAAAAATGAAAAAAACCTTAGTCACATCTAAGGCAAAAGGTTGCACAGCAAAATTAGAAGCACTCTGTGACTGATGTGCACATAAACATAAAAAACTTTATTTACATACTCCAGATGTTAAAGCACTTAATTTTTTCCATCTGACTTACACTTGCTAAGAAATAAAAAGTAGAGAAACATTAATATATCCACAGCATTGTGTGAATTCTATTAAGTTTTATGTAATTTGGTGCAGGTTTACGAGTGCAGTGGAATCTTGGAGCTATATTTAATTTTCCATGGAAGGATGCTGGCATCTCTGGGCTTGCTGTGGACCATCACTTCAGGGGACAAGCACTGCCCAGGGTTGCAGAAGTGTTCAGAGTGGATGCAGCAGCTCAGTGAGAAAAACCCTCTGAGTATTTTTAGTAAGCTACCACACCAAAAGAATGAGGCTGACAGAAGAAATTTCACTGGGTACCACTCTGAGCATTTGAATTTCAAATGGCAGAGGAAAAGGCAGCTTCTGAACTTGAGAAAATCTGTGTGATGCTCCTTCAGGTGTAATACTTCTCTGACTTTCATGTAGGAATGGCTTGTCACGTACAAATCGGAAAATGGTGATTTCTGTAGTCTTCTAAATCTTCCCCTTAGGGCAAACTTTGCACAAGTGTAGTGAAAGTTTAAGTGGTGAATTTGTGACTGACATTTCTTCTAATGTCAAGCTTTCTGCATGACTATTTCAGGCAGCGTCAAATCTGATAGCAGTGGGGACTTCCCATGGCTTAGCACTGATATTTGGTAAGTTAAAATTAAAGTTTTGATTTTTTTGCATTTTAACAGTCTTAAAAAGAAACAGCAAACAAACACAAGCAAAAAACCTCAGCCTGAATTAGAACTGCAGGGTGGATTTTTAATATGCTTTCTTTGTGCTAAATGTGATTAGAAAATTAGGAAAGAAATAAAGCACGAGTAGTATTTTATTTGTTCATATTGACATATTTCTTCTGTTCTGTTGGGGATTGGCAGATTGATATTGGGGAAATTTAGCTCTGTGGCAATTGTCAAAAGAGCCTTTTCTATGTTGAAATATACATTACTTTGTTTTCATATGGAGGAAACCAGAACCAGTATACAGCCATCATTTCATACAGGTTTAATTGTCTTCTCCCCTATGACAGAAATAGCTGCCAGCATTAGGGAAATTAAAATGTGTTCCTTGGGAAGTGGAACTTCTGACCTATGACTGCCTGCATGCTTGCATCATAAATTTCTCCTTCCCTGACCTTCCCCTGCACTTGTCACCTCTGTGTCCCTTCATTACATTATTTTTTTTTTCCTTTCCCCTTGTTGCCAGACTTTATTAAAGCAATTTCTGAGCTTGTGCCTCTGTTTATGCAGTTTCCTAACTGGGCGAGAGCAGCTCTTGAATTGCTCCCATACACATTGAGTTTTTGTGCTATTTGCCTGTATAGCACCAAATTCTTAATAATTTTAGAAATTTCATTATTTTCTTTTCTTTCAAAGTTGGCTGAAATTATTCAAGACACCAAAAGTTACAGGGAAGAGGGTACAACGGAAGTATGGGAAAGACTGTGACAGCAGTGTAAGGCTCACCTTGCTAGGATTTAGACATTAAACTATTAGATGCCATTTGCCTAATCCAGTGTTGAAACAAAACAATTACAGGATGTGCTTAATCTGAACATAAATAATTTCTTATTTGCTACAATCAAGACATGATCTTACCAAGATTTTTAGTAGCCGATCTTTGTGGGTTTTCAGAAATTTATCAAGACTATGGAGATCTCCAGTATCACTACTATGGAACACATTTTTATACTGAGTTTCCTGTTGCTCTCTCATAGTGTCTGCAGACACTATGGAGTCAGTAAGCTTTTAAACAAGAAGCTGTTTTCTGCAAGTATCATAATAGAGAGATATTATTTTTAACATTTTGCTCTCCAGAAGAGGCTGTAGGGCTCTATATAAGCTTGCAGAGAGAAAGGGTCGTTCTTACCTTTGTTGTGGGTATTTCTGCATCAAGTCCTGTTTAAGAGGATGAACCAGTGAATGCCTGGATGTCCAAGGTGCTGACTGTGCTGCGGTGTTTCGGCTGATGTGTTTTGTAAGATTGATCTGTTTGTTTGTTTTGCTTCATGTAAGTGCGTTTAAGCAAAGTTTTCTTTGTTCCACTGTTTATTACTTTGGACCAATGTGTTTACTGTTATTTTGGCCATGATCTTTGCTAGGCTGTGTAGTCTGTAGTTATTCAGTTAATTTTTGCACAATGCCAGCTTTCCACTAATTGGTTTTTATTAGATGAAAGTCAGTATCTTGAAGAACTTCTTTGCATACTTGCAAACAGGGCTTTTAAAGCTTTCTGATCTATTGAAAAGTATTGTTTATCCAGCCACATACTGGGCTGTATTATCACAAGTGCTTTCAGCAGGTTGAAGAAAATACTCCACTCTATTCTGTGCTTGTGAGATCACATCTGAAATACTCTGTCCAGCTTTGGACAGCTCAGTACAAGACAGACATCGATGTACTGCAGTGAGTCCAGTGGTAGAGAGTCACCAAGATGATTAGAGGGCTGAAGCACATGATGCATGAGGAGAGGCTGAGAGAACTGGGCTTCTTCTGCATGGAGAGAAAGTGACTAAGGGGACATCATGTTGCTGTCTTCTCTATACCTTTCCATTAGGTAGTAGAAAAGAGATTCAGACCCTTGTCAAAGTGCACACAAGTTGCAACATGGGAAGGTCCAATTAAATTTTTCACGGTAAGACTACTAAAGCCTTAGATAAGGATTGAGAGAGGTCGTAGAGTCTCTTTCCTTGGGGATATTCAAAACTCAGGAAGGCCCTGAGAAAGCTGATCTTGTTGACTTTGCTTGAAACAGCAGGGCTGGGTCTGAGACCTCCACAGCTCCCTTGCAACTGAAGTTACTCTGTGCATCTAGGCTGTAATTTAAAGGTGGTGAGGTGATGTCATCCAACTTTGTTTCAGATATGGGCACAAATGCTTCCTGGGCTCTTTCTGTTCTCTGCTACATTCTTTCAGTTCTGTAGCAGAAACTTGGGCATTGATCTCAGATCTATCTGCAAAGAGAGAAATCCTCATAGGCTATGGCTTTCTTATGTGCAAAGAGAGAGGAGTAGTGTTCTGGCTCAGTTTTACTCTGTAATTTAAACCAGAAGTTTGTCTGTAGGCTGATCAATTTTTGTACTAGATGTGTTAATCGGGATGAGATTTACTCCGTAATGTTTTGTAAGCTCTGTGCATGGTTTATACTGTGCAATGGAAACATTAACTTATTTTTTGCCTGCAAAAATGCAGGTCCATTTTCTAGTTGAATGTTGCTAATGTTCAAAACAGGTGCATTTTGGTTTTAGTACAATGAAATCCAAATTTATAAACTCATTTTTCTTCAGTGATTCCATATGCTTTTTAAACTGCTTGGTTTTAAAGCACTAGCTATCACAGCATCCTCTCAGTTACTTGAATGAGTCAAAAGGGGAGATGTTAACAAAAGGAAACACTATTAGCAAAGCGTGAAGGTTCTGTCTGTCTTTGGAGATTATCACATATATGCTGTTCATTACTTCACTCCTTTCTTTTATATTGATTTCTGGCTTTTTCTTTCCTCTTTTGGCCCTTTCTGTGTGGACTGAAAAGGAAAAGGTACAGTAACACTTCACTGTGCATGTACCCTGCATGAACAACCCCTGTCTTGCCCAGTTTGCATGTTGTCTATGCCAGAATTTAAGATGCCAGATAAGCAACAAGTAAGGCAGTAGAGTAACCAGTCAGTGGATAGTACTGCTAGGCAGTCTAGGAATTGGTTATTGAATATGTGTGCATTGCACATTTCCAAATTCTCAAGGCAAGAATAGCAGAGGAACAGGTAAATGTTCTATTTATAATGTTTCAGGGCAGCAGGTCCGTAGCTGGTTTCAAAGGCATTCTTTTGGGGCAGGATAAAGATTCTCCATGAAGTCACCACCCATCTGTTTCTG
Organism: Actenoides hombroni; assembly: GCA_024336885.1. Taxonomy (NCBI): domain Eukaryota; kingdom Metazoa; phylum Chordata; class Aves; order Coraciiformes; family Alcedinidae; genus Actenoides; species Actenoides hombroni. Next base: position 123,153,842 of record WUAM01000431.1, read on the forward strand.
CCCGAGAGTCATGAAGTGGGAGCACTACGCAGTAGGAACCCAGTTGGAAGACCCAGAAACTCTGTGAAACCCATGCAGGCAGACAGCAACTTCTGAGAGCCCTGCTCATGCATTGATTATGCAGCTGAGGAGGGTTCCTGCTGTGGTAGCCACAGACTTGACCCCTGCTCTGAGTAATCATTTTACTAGCTTAAGCAGAGGGTGGGGGGTAGGAAGGAGGGTTCAGCATGCCCTGGCTTAGGGCACAGCTCTTGTGTTACTGCTGGAGAAGGTGTCTGCAGCCTGTCCCATTAGCTCACCATCTATTGTCCTCCTGATCCCCAGGCCCAAGAGGGGTATACTTCCTGGGAGCACATTTACTGGCTCTGTGCCTATTAAAGGTTGGAGAAAAGAACTTGTTCATAAAATCTGCAGTCTTTGAGTAATTCTGCAGAAATAAAGCTGGCCTTTCAAACTCGGGAAAATCATGGCTTAAGGAAATGATCTTGATCTTGGTGATCTGAGAAGTAGTAACTTCTGAAGTGCTGTGCTTACTCCTTTGTTCTGGAAAGTGACTTACTTCATTTTCACAAACTTTTTTCTGTTCTTGTAGAGCTGTATCAAAGTGCCATCTCATTTTGACTTCAGACTTTGAGAGCAGCATAAATAGTTACTGCCAGAAATATTTCAGATGAAGAGTTGCTTTATGTAAACTGCAAAATTAAAAGCATTCTTTTGGACAATTGATAGCCACCTTTGTTTTAAGCATTTGGGAAAAGGTTTTCTTTTATGCTTATTCCTAAATGTGCCTTAATTCAAAGGCATTAATACTAATCAGGAAAATCATCAGATCAGCCTTCTCTCTTCCTCACACAGATTTCAAGAGCAGAGCTCTTCAACATTCACAAGGATGCTGATGTCTCTGAGCACCCATAACATATGATGTCCTCTTGACCACTACTGTCATCATGTTTTAGATCAAAGCTGACAGTTTTTTATAATACTTGAGCCTTCCTTGTGCACTTACAAAACAGAGCACGGCCTTTCTGCCTCTCCCAGGCCCTGTCTCATTTGACGTGCAGAAAAAGTGGTGGTTTTAACATCCTCTCTATCCCTACCTCTCTGCTACCACTATCCAGATTTGGCAGGAAAAGGAACTTTTTACTTTCTTTTGGGCCACTAGATCCGACAAGCTTATTGAGGTAGGTGCAGAAAAACAAGGGATAGAGTGGGAAAAAGTATTTGCACTTGGCCCTAACTTCTATCTCTTCACCCTAAACAGTGCTTTAGAGTAAGCTGTGAGTTCAGGTACTCCTCTTGATAGTGTTTATTTTGGTTCTCCCACTAATGTCTTTTCTTCCCACTGTGTGTGTACTCGGCCATCTATCTGTCTGTGCAGCTTGATGAATATGTCACTTTGTATTGAGGAAGAAATGAGAGATACATCCATGCTCTGTTTAACAGCTAGCACACTGCTAACAGTGCTGCAACTTGGAGAAATGTCCTCTGCCTTAGGCAATTCTTCCAGGGGATTCCCCTGGATCCTGTCTTTTCCCTTCCTTGCTCAAGGTGAAATCACAGAATCGGTAAGGTTGGAAAAGACCTCTCAGATCAAGTCCAATCATCTACCCAACTTTATCATCTACTAAGCTATGTCCTGAAGTGCCACATCTACATGTTCTTTGAACACCTCCAGGGATGGCGACTCCACCACTTCCCTGGGTAGTCTGTTCCAATGCCTAACCACTCTTTTAGTATGGAAATTTTTCCTAGTGTCTAATCTAAACCTCCCCTGGCACAACTTAAGCCCATTACCTCTCATCCTATTGCTCGTTTATTTGTGAGAAGAGACCAACACCCACAAAAATCCTGCACAGTGTTATTGTGATGCTTCTGATGTATTCCAAATCTCTAGTCTTTGTTCCAAAAGCATCTTTTCTTCCTCCCCTACTCAAAAGCAGGACAAAAATGGAGAAAAGTGGAAAACACAGATCCAGAACACTTGTCTTCTTAGCTTTTAAGAGCAATGCACAAAAGACAGGCAGAGTGTTCTCATTCATAACACCTGAAGTGCAACATCTTATAGAGCAATTTTTAGTCTCTTGTGGTGGGAGCATTACAAGATCTTAGCACAAACAGAGGGGTCTGTTGTTTGCAGGGGCTGACAGCACATGGCCATGTCCCATGCCCTAGGTGGCTGCACAGGCAATAGCATCTCCTTTGCAGTAGCCTGGGTCTCAGGAAGGGAAGTTCTGTCACAGTGTGGTGATCAGTGTTGGCTCCTTATGAAGTAAGAGCTATATGCACTAGAACTCCTGGAGCATTTTAACTGGGCAGCTTCGGGACACAAGTTCACTTTCACTCTAGATTCTGGCCTTTATCAACAAAATCAAGCAATAAAAGTTATGTAAAGTTACACTTACCAAAAGCCTCTGTTGAGTATTTATATTTGATGTTCAAACCAGCATACAGAAGTCCAAGGCTCAGAAGATAGTATTAATTTCCTGTCATCTTCCTTGGTACAAATTAAGCCCTGTTGCAGAGTAGTAAAATGAAAGCTAGATATTGCTTTGATTGCTTTGATTTTTCTAGTAGTTTCTTCTTCAGTTTGAAATACTTCTTCATTTCCATATTCCTTCTGCCTGTTTTGTACTTTTAAAAATAGTTTTTATATTTCCCCGCAAGACAGTGTCCCACTCTTCCTGTACTAACATGGGCTCCCATCTTGTAAACTCTTTAAAAACTTAACTGTAAGCCTGGGAATTGTTAATGTACCCCAAGTGAATGAGATATGTAAATAATTGCATGACAATTTTAATCGTTGCTCTTTCTTTCTCTTTAATTTCTTACTAATTGTTCTGCTCTAGATCAAAACCAGGCTCTTCGACTGTGTCTGGGCAGCACTGCTGTTGGAGCCCAGTATGGGGCTATCTCTGCTCTCAGTATCAACAATGACTGTTCGAGGCTCCTCTGTGGCTTTGCAAAAGGACAGGTAATTCCCATAGGGTGAGAAGATGGTCCTGTGCTCTGTCCTTCTGCAGACTGTTACTGAGAGACTATCCAGAAGTGACAGCAGTTCCAAGCTAAGCACACTCAATATGTAGCTGTCTGTTAGTTGGGTTTGTGCTGAGGAGCAGTTTGTGTGGCTTGATCTGCCCAGAAATCTTTTGGCCAGCCAGTTCCTGCATCTGGTGGGCTAACTCAGTTGGATTATTTGAGGTGGATTTTAATGGAGTAAATGGGTAATACAGAATATAGTTAAGGATTCAATTAATCATGGCTCATGGTGCCATAAGTCCCACTCCTGGTAAACTAAGATGTGCAATGGTGCACCAGGACAACCAGCTGAGCCTTTCTGGGTTGCTTTTTGAGACCTATGCTTTTTAATTAAAGCTAGTTTTTACTATGGTGATGACATCAAATTCTTGAAACTCCTATCAAGCCTGAAGTTCATTTTTATTAATACCTTGCTTCTGTTGTATGATGGAAGCAGCATAGCTTTTGAATGCAGGAGAAAAAGGGTTTGAGGCTGCTGTTGTAGTTTTAGGTTCAGAGAAGGGCATAAAGAGAGAAGGCAATCCCTGAACAAAAGTTGTAAGACTAAAACTAAACCAAAATGGATAGGAGTTAACTTGGAATACAAAGAAGGCTGCTTTGGTTTTAGTTTCATTTCCCTTTGCTCCTTTGGCTTTCACCTTCATTCTAGATAAAACACATTGCAGTGCCTACGATAGGGTTAAATGACTGACTGCTCCAGACCATGTGGAATTACAGATTTGATCTGTGGAGAACAGTGACCAATTTTAAATGATACTCAGATAAAATATTTTGGAGCAGCAGTTCTGAAACATCTGGTCTATGAAGGTTTGATAAATGATTTATGAAATCATAGAAAAGAAGAATTTTGATTCAAATTGTGATCTCAGCTCTTCTGGGCTAAATATTCCGCAGTTATGCAGTAAGTAGTTTGGGAAATTGCCTGAATTTAATATCCAAGGACAAGCCAAGCTTTATAATCCTACCTCACCTGTCATGCTGAGCAAACACAAGAGGAGAGGAGTGACGGGGTTCGTGGCAGCCGTAGAGATGCTTGAGTTTTGCTAATAGGTGTTAGAGATTATTCAACTGCTCACTGATTCTGTGAGAGAGAAATGTGTTGAAGCACTTTCAACAGTGCTATGTGGTAGCAAAGTTATTTTACATTCTTCAGTTGTGTTATCAGACAGATAGCTGTGAGGTGAGTGAATTTGGACAGGTAGTGAGAGATTGCCAGAAGAACATGATTCAGAGTTGTGAAGATAATTCTAATGTTGTCAACAAGAGTTTAAGCACATAAGTAAATGTTTACATTTGTAAAAACAGGGTAGAAACAGAGTTTGGATCACTTTTCTTTGATATGAAGACCCTACTAACCCAGAATGACATTGGGAGTATAGAAATTTATTGAGGTCCTAATGCACAAGGTGATGGAGAGAATTTCTTGACAGTAAACATATGTACTAAGGGCAATCTGCTTGCAGATCACAATGTGGGATCTGGCCAGCGGGAAGCTGCTACGATCAATAACAGATGCCCACCCACCAGGAACAGCCATTTTGCACATCAAGGTAACATACACTACATGTGCTCCTTGTATGCTACTTTATTTTCTTTTTTTGTCTTTAAAACACACTTGTATTCACTCAGGTGTGTTGACTTTGTGTAGTACTTTTAGATTTACAGATGAGAGCAGTTACCTAGGAGCTCTATAGCAATAGTATCCAGAGGGGGGGAAAATAGGCAGAAATTCTATTTAGAAAGGAAGTTGAGTGTTTTGAGAGCTGAAATAATAGTATTGACTGTGAGTTGTTCTATAACAAACAACAGTTGTTGTCTGTTGTAACTCCTCTCTCTGATGCCAAAAATCTTTAAAGAATTAGTTGCTAGAATACATTTCTCTAAAACTTGCAGTGGTTTGAGCTGGGTACGTGACTTGCCAACTTTGAACTTGTCAGAGTCTGAAGTGTAGAAAGTAGCTTCTGTCAGCAGGTTTTCAAAGAATGTTGGGAGTGTTTGAGTTGTAAGAGAAATCATCTGTGGCTTCTTGGTCAACATAGTGCTGTTGTCACACACAAACTCACATTTGATTTTGTGCATGGCTTTGTTTTATGCAGGCATCTGCCAGAGCAGAGTGCTCCTTTGCAGCCTGGTCAGAGTGCATCACCCAAACTCTTCTCTCTCTTCTCCTTTCCTGGATCTTGCTGAAACCTCCCAGACCTGTACAGTGTCACACATGAAACTAATGTAGTGTGTCTGGTGGGGCAGGTTGCTCAGGGACAGGTTCTCATATACTGGCTGGTCTGAGCTGGTTAACCAATAATGTTTTGTGGGTGTGAACATGCCCCCTTATGGCTGCATCTTCCATGCTTCCATCTCTGCCATGTTTGCCCAGTGCATAGAGATGAATGTTCCTCTGTGCCAGGTCCCCTGCTCCTAGTGGCCCACTTCTCTAGTTCATGACCTGACAGCAGCACCAGCATTGAAGAATACTCAGATACTGCTATACAGCCCAGATGCCTGTGCTGCTAGATGCTGGGTTGCAAAGTCCTTCAGAAGGGTGCCTCAGCTGTGCCTGTGACCCTTTCTTTTCTTGATTATTTAGTATCATTAGTAGTTCTGGATGTTCCTGCTTTTGGTCTGCGTGTGACTGCATCCCATTGACCAGCTCATGGGCTTGAGGCTGTGAACTGTTCCAGTGGCAACGCAGGTTTGGGTATGCTGTGGTTCTGAGCTGCAACAGAGAGGAGTGGGACTTCAGTAACAAAATCTAGCAACAGGGCTTGCTGGAGGGGTGAAAGTTTGCTTTTCTTATGCATCATTAAAAAGCCAGTAATTGTCGTAACTCTGTATGTTAACAGTGTCTTTCTGGTAGGTACAATGCTTGTACTTTTCTGCACTGTTAATAATGCCATAGCATACTCTATTGTGTTTTTGTTTTTGTAGTTTATTTCTTAGTGCCACTTTTAATCTAATTATCTGATCAGTTTACAGATGACCCGACACTTGCAATTTGCAACGACAGCGGAGGCTCTGTATTTGAACTGTCATTTAAGTAAGACAATAACTCAAAGTACCCATAGAAAGTACAAGAAACTAATTCTGTGCTGTAATTTCTAAAATCTGGCCAAAAAAAACCCCACTGGAAACAATAAAGCTGTTTGAATATTGAAGGTGTAATTTAGGACTGCAGTATAATTTCATAGCTGAAGCAAGATGCTGTCTGATAGTGTAATAGTCAAAGAATAGCCCAGTTTATTAAGGTACCAATGTATTGTCCAGGATCTTGGTATTCCTTGTGGGGTCTTGGTAGTTGTCATAAAAGTGCTACCTCTTGGTTTTCCTTGTTTCATCAGAGAGAGGTGCCCTGCAGTAACTCCTCGTTTTCTTCTTGGCCTCCTCAAGAGGCCAGATTGACGGTTCTGGAGTCTGATCATGTCCAGGAATTTCCCAAAGTTTACTGTTAAGATCTTAAGGAATTTTTGTCTGTATCTGAGCAGTTGTATGGGACTGCTTCCAGTGGCACACCAGAAGTGATCCCTGGAGCTGTGTAAAGGACTTTTAAAAAAACCCCCAATATTTATGAAGGAACAGTCTTGAGATTTGATGAGATAGTTGGGCTGATCTCTTCCTGACAGCCAGCTACCAAGCTGATTTCTCTTCTTTGCAGGAGGGTTATGGGAGTGAGAACCTGTGAATCTCGATGTCTCTTCAGTGGCTCAAAGGGGGAAGTTTGCTGCATTGAACCATTACACGCAAAAGTAGAGCTGAGAGACCATCCTATCACCCAGTATTCACTGCTGGCTATGGCCTCCCTAACAAAGGTAACTTGCTATTGCAGAAGGCTTTGTGTCAGAAATCACAAAGGAGACATTTTCTGTTTTATACTCAAGCATTTTATTTCTCCTTTTTTATTTTTCTTGAAGATACTGGTTATTGGCCTGAAGCCATCTCTGAAAGTGTGGATGACCTTTCCCTACGGTCGCGTGAGTAGTGAAACCAAACAGTTGCTTTTTGAATTATGGCTACAAACAGTTCCTAGAGTGAAAGGGATGAGATTAGGCCAAGGTGTTTGGTATCACTACTTTATTAGCACACAGTAAACTCTGCATTGTGGGATTGCAGTGATAATCTGTTGGTTTGCTGTGTGCAGGTTGTGGGCAGAGATGGGATGTACAGGCTTCTTTCAGCTGTACTTATATGAAGATGCTGAATTTCTCCAATAAGTAGCAAAGGAGGAATGTGTGAGCTCCTCAGCTTATTGTCTTCCCTACTGCAGCCTGGAGGCACTCACAGATGGGACATTGACCTGATTATCATGGAATCACAGAATGATATGGGCTGGAAGGGACCTCTGGAGATCATTTAGTCCAGCCCCCCTGCCAAGGCAGTTTCACCTAGAGCAGGTTACACAGTTATGTGCCCAGACACTCAAAGTGTCTCCGCAGATGGAGACTCCCAACTGCTGTCTGGCTAGCCTCTTCCAGTGCTCTGTCACCTTCAAAGTAAAGAAGTTCCTCCTCATGTTTAGATGGGACTTCCTATGTTCAAGCTTGTGTCCGTTACTGCTTGTCCTGTCACTGGGCGCTGCTGAAGAAAGACTGGTCCCATCCTCCTGACACCCACCCTTTAAGTGTTTATAAGCACTTGTAAGATCCCCCCCTTAGTCTTCTCTTCTCCAGACTAAACAGCTCCAGGTCTCTCAGCCTTTTCTCATAAGAGAGATGTTCTAGTCCCCTAATCATCTTGGTAGCCCTTTGCTATACCCTCTCCATCAGTTCCCTGTCCCTCTTGAACCAGGGGGCCCAGAAGTGGACACAGTACTCCAGATGTGGCCTCACCAGGGTGGAATAGAGGGGGAGGAGAACTTCCCTTGACCTGCTGGACACACTCTTCTTTATGCACCCCAGGATACCATTGGTCTTCCTGGCCACAAGGACACATTGCTGTCCCATGGAGAACTTACTGTCCACCAGGACTCTCAGGGTCCTTGTCCATAGAGCATCTTTCCAGCAGATCAACCCCTAACCTGTACTGGTGCATGGTGCTGTTCCTCTCCAGTTGTAGGACTCTACACTTATCCTTGTTGAACTTCATTAGGTTTGCCTTTGCCCAGCTCTCCAGCCTGTCCAGATCTCGATGGATGGCAGCGCAGCCTTCCGGTGTATCAGCCACTCCTCCCAGTTTAGTAGCATCAGCAAACTTACTGAGGGTACGCTCTATCCCTTCATCCAGGTCATTGATGAAGATGTTGAGTAAGACTGGACCCAGCACTGACCCCTGGGGAACAAGGCTAGCTACAGGTCTCCAACTGGACTCTGCACTGCTGAGCATGACCCTCTGAGCTCTACTGTTTAGTCATTTCTGAAACCATCTCACCGTCCACTCTAACCCACACTTCCTGAGCTTACCCACAAGGATGTTATGGGAGACAGTGTCAAAAGCCTTGCTGAAGTCAAGGTA